>JAPQWQ010000185.1:1903125-2537500 GCA_028017165.1 Herpetospermum pedunculosum
TCTAAGGAATCCTAGGTAGCACAAAAGAAAGAGCTAGAAGCATGTACTGAGTCTGGAGTAAAGCTAGGTAGAATTTGAAACCTTAGGGATAGTTGCATTATACGACACAAGCAAGTGAATCAGCAGTAAGAAGTTAAAAGAAACAGTAGGAGTATTAGGCGTGCGAAGTCAGAAGAAGCAAAATAAGAGGATAGTTGTAAACTTAGAAGTGTGTCACAGGACAGCATTGCAATAGATAGGAACTTAGGGGAGTCAGTAAGTGGTTAGAATGGATTAAACAGCAGCCTAAGTAATTCCTTAGTTTGCTCGAGGACGAGCAAAACCTTAAGTTTGGGGGTGTGTTACGTCTCCAAAAGTGCTTATTTTAGGACTTGTTTGTGATAGAAAAACGTGCATTGCTAGGTATTTGTGATAGGATTTAGCTTGAATCTATGCTTATATATACAAATTAGGAGAATGAAGCTAAATTAGAGCTTAGATGCAAAAGGAAAGGAAAAGGATGCAAAACGAAGTTAAAAGAATGAAAAATGTGAATTGCGGCAGCATTGCGGAAACATTGCTAAAACCGCAATGTTTCAAGTTAAATCCGTAAGTTGACTGATCTTTTTCTGTTGAGATCCGATATTTCAGGGATTCGTTCTTTCTCCTCCATCCATTTTGAAGTACGACGTTGAGGATGGACGGTTCTCCTTGGCCCAATCGCACCAGCAGAAGACTATAAAAGGAGGTCAAAGTGGAGGGTTCAATCATCATCCGAAAGCGTAGAAGTCTCTTCGCAAGCTCCACTTTTCTCCTGTTTTTTCTTCCGTCTGTTGGGTTGGAAAGCTTAGCTGCTGGAGTCGACAATCTGATAGGAAGGAGAGAAGATTCATCTTCTCTTCTGATTGGATTCATCCACGCAGGGCTTACCTTTCTCTCCCTTCAGCCGAGGCGTTTGCGACGAGGCGATCAAGCTCTTTTACTGCTTTTTGTCTTTCACTTCTCATTTCCAGCACTGTTTTGTTGTTATTTCTTCTCTAGTAGTTAGTTCAATTAATTTCGTTGCTTTCTGTCTTTGTGTTATTTACTTTAACCTTCCATTTGTTCATTCAAACAATCAGTTAATCAACGTGCAAGTCATTATTCTTCTTCTGAGTATGCCTATTTTATCTATTAAGTCTGTTCTTTCTATATCCATGAGTAGCTAAGTCACATAGGGGCATGCTAATGACAACACTATAGGCTAAGACACATGAATCAAGCATGTAGGATAGCTCTCGAATGCATTGTGTGTATGTAAGCTTCATCCCACGGGCAATTTCGATTGGCCATCCATTTTGTCCAAAGAACTCCTAACCTCTGGAAGGAGTAAGAGTTCAGAGTCATACACTCATGCTAGCCTTTCAAGGTAGCCAGAAAATGACCTAGGAATAGGCGTTTTCCTAGTACAAATTATAACTTACTGTTTTACACAAGATGCTTAAGACCTTACTTGGACATGAGTAAACTAAAGAATCTAATGCATGAAATCGGAAGATACATGAGAATGAGTTAGTTTGATGTATAGAGAGTTGATCTAATGCTTGAGAATCATGTGAAAAAGCCTATAGGATAGTCGTTGGTAGCCCTTGTTTCTCCATTTTACACACTTTCGCTGTTAGGAACATTGCGGTAAAATTGTTGTTCCCGCAATTCTATCAAGTTAAAAATTCTGCTTAGCCATTTTCCTCTTCGTTTATTAATCTCTTCTCTTTACACTTGAGTCTATCGTTCACTTGCACTTGTTTATGTTGCTATCCTTTATACATTCATTAGTAATTAGGCAATTAAAAAACCAAATTTACCCCATCAAATCCACCCATTCTTACTTAACAACACACTTCGTGAGTAACTAGTAATAAGTCTCTGTGGGAAAACGAATGAAAAAATACTTACTACTTGCTATAAGATCATGTATGCTTGCATGTTCTGAGTGCTCTCTATCTCTCTTATTGCTTATTTCCTTTACACATTGAGCACGCAACAAGTTTTTGGCGCCGCTGCCGGGGACTTAGTGTAGCGAAAACGAAGTTTGTTAAGTTTGAAACACAAGTTTAATATCCATTGGGACTAATCTATTTCTTATTTCTTTTGCAGGTACCATTGGGTTAGTTTATGAATGAGCCTTCAAGTAGCAATCTAGAGTTCAATCCTGAGCCTGAGAGATTACTTAGGGCCAGAAACAAAGCTAAGAAACGTCTCTTTAAACAACCCTCTATACCTCAAATAATTGCTGAACCCGCAGGGATTCCGCAATTCCATCAAGAAGAAATGGATATACCAAACCCAAATCAGGCACCTACCACTCGCAATCCCATCGAAATAGCGAATGATAAGGATAGTGCCATACTTTCTTACCTAGTACCTATGCCTGGGGAACTAAACCCAAGCATAATCCGCCCTGAAATCACTGCCAACTCATTCGAGTTAAAGCCAGTGATGTTCCAAATGTTGTCCACTGTGGGACAATTCTTTGGAGTAGAGAATGAGGATCCTCATAACCATCTTAGAAACTTCTTAGGAGTTAGTGATACCTTTCTCATCCCTGGAGTTTCCCAAGAAGCCTTGAGGCTCTACCTCTTCCCTTACTCTTTGAGGGACAAAGCTAAAACGTGGTTGAACTCATTACCCTCTGGATCAGTCCGCAATTGGACAGACTTGGCGGAGAAATTCCTAGTCAAATACTTCCCACCTGATAGGAATTATACCTTTCGTGATGACATAATAAAGTTCAAACAAGCTGAGAATGAGTCTCTTCACGAAGCTTGGACAAGGTTTAAGGACCTTCTACTTAAGTGTCCACATCATGGTATCCCATGGTGTATTCAAATAGAGGTCTTTTTCAAAGGATGCAACCCCAGCACCAGACAAGTCTTAAATTCATCTGCTGGAGGTTCCATGTTGTCCAAGAGTTATAATGAAGCCTATGAGATCTTGGAGATGATGTTCGGTGCTGGAAATCAGACAAAATAATATATATTCCGTTGGAGCGTCGAGACGCTTGGGAAGCGTCTCGACGCTGCGCCCTAAAGTTGCAGCGCACTGAGTCGGGGTGGCGTCGAGAAGCTGTGCAGCGTTGAGCGGGCGTCTCGACGCTTGCTCTCGGGTGAGATTTCCAATTGACGCTTCAGACTTCGGAGCGTGGAGACGCTTGGCCCAGCGTCTCGATGCTAGGCAGCGTTGAGCCAGCGTCGAGACGCTCCCTGCTCAACGATTGCTCTCGGGTTTTTGCATGGAATTTTGCCTTTGAACTTCCCAAAACGCCAATTTTTCATATTTTTGCATGGTACTTTCCCCGAGGTGTTCTTAGGACCTTAAAACGTGATATTAAGCCTCGAACGACGTCAAACGTGCTCGAGAACAAATTACCGAGAACACCTATAATTAACACAGATAAACAAGATTAAGCACATAATTAGCATGAATTAAGGACATAAATATAGCTCCAAAATGGAGCTATCAAAACACCCCCAACTTAAATCTTGCTAGTCCTCGAGCAAGTCTGAATTCCTACTTATCACGATAAAACGACGCACATGCTAATGACTCAATTCTCAGTTCTAAAAGAGACAAGGCGTTTATATTAGAAAGAAATATTTGCATGCATGCATTGGTTAAGAACATTTCAAGAAATTTAAAATGCTACTCCCCACGAGTGCTTCGCTTCCAACTCATCTATTTTAAATCTTACAGGCATAGAATAGTCCTAACCGACCCAAAACTTTGCTTTCCCCCTACTTATGGCTAAACAGAACAGTCTAAGGGATTTTCATCGTCAAGGCTTCTTTTCTTCTTTTGTTTTTTTGATCTCCATGATCGCCTAACATGTCATGTCAATTGCACAATGCATCTGACTACAGCAAAATTCACATTTTTAAGGACTAGCGTTCACTTCTATGTGTTTCCTTTTCATTCAGTGGCAACAATGAGTTACACGACCGCCCCTGGCTACTAAGGCATCTCAAGAAGGAGGAACGCCTCAGGAGATTACATATTTTTTTAGCATTCTTTTTTGTTAGCCTAAAAACCATGTTATAGTTTGAACGCATAACTTACAAGCACTAACGAATCAAACCCATCCTAAAGGTGCCTTTCGAGGTGACAACGAATTTTAAACCAAGCAGAACTACCCTAAACCCACAGATCCAAAATAAAGTGCTAAACGCGAAGCTTAAACAAGGAAATAACGAAGAATTTTTTTCAAAATGGCCTTAACTAATGCAAACATGCTACATTTCACTGCAGTTACAAATACGAAGGTTCCAACAGTACATCACAGAATTTCATAGTCAAACTAGAATGCATACATCACAACAAAGCACATTTCTTAGAATTCCACAACAAAACTCGACAACCGCTGTAAAACATAACCCACCACCCCCAACTTAGAAAGAGACAATGTCCTCATTGGACTAATTAAGCACAATCAAAATTCTAGGGAACAGAAAACCTCCCCTGAAATTTGATGTAGAGGGTTGGAGACCACGCTTCTTCTTTTTCAAGCAAAACCGCAAGGACGAGCCATCATTTGTCCTGAAAACTCACAACCTGAGAGTAAGAACCTAAGCTAATCCTAAAAGCAGTAAAGTAAACAGAAAGCATGTACAGTTCAAACTCGGGTGCCTCTGAGAAGCGCAAATTTTTAGAGTCGATTGCTCGACTTTACCAAAACTTTTTTCATCCTTTCTCATACTCGGGTTCTTGATAGCACTCCAAAAGTGCTAATATTTAGCTTAATTGATATATTTTGTATAATTTAATTACTCAGGGGTAAATCGGACCATTGCATTAATTAAGAGCTTAAAAGAACGTTTAGAGGATAATTTTGATTGAACGTTCTGAGTGTTTATACTATGTATATTAATTAATCAAATGATATCTCAATTGTGATAAGTGGTCTTCTGGTGCAGGAGGAATTTGGCAAGTCGATAGGCCTGAGTACGAGTTTAGACGAGGACAAAATTCTAATTATTTTTCTCAGGCACAGACCCAAGCGTCGAGACGCTACGACGACTTCAGCGTTGGAAAATTCTGTCAGGTCGTCGTAGCGTCTCGACGCTCCGACGATGATAAAAACCCATTTTTCCGATTTTTAGGTCATTCTCTCTCGGGTTTGGCTTGTTTTTTACGATTTCTCTTTCAAATTTTGGGGGTTTTCTCCCCTTTTCTTCTATATCAAAACAAAGACTTGTTGGATTTAGCTTGATTTTCATCCCGAGCAAGGTAAGTGCTCTAATTTGAGGTTAGGGGTTAAATTTGATGCGATTCATGAGGGTTTAGATCTTTAATTTCGAGCTTAGCATGGTTGATTGGGCATTTACTCTTTCTTGTTTAATCCATGACTGTGTTAGATTTCTAGACGGACAATCTCGTTTCCTAGCATGCTCTATTGTTATAGATTAGCGATGTCGTGCCTCTCCTAATCGACTTGGTAACACGGAGGAGTAGAACAAATCGAAGTATCATATTAAACGTTGTGAATGTTGATTACTTTAGGGTTGCCGGGTAATCAATTAGCATTTAGGATGTTTAATTGAATGTTCGTCATAAAATGCTAGTTACTGCTTTAGTTAATTTAGAACTGATCAATCCGAGTTAATTAATTGCATCGTTTAATTAGAATTGAAAATTATGATTAATATATATGTGGTCGGTTGCTTCAGGGTTGCCAGGCAACCGTTTATGTGTTTAATTATGCTTTTGCTAAGTATGTTTGAATCCCAATGAATCGAGTCGCATCAAGGTCAACCCCGACCCTTAAAATTAGGAGCACATGTAATTAGTTTTAATTCATCGTTAGCTACTTTTTATGCTTTCCTGTAATTTTCCGTTAGCAATCCCCCTTTTATTTATCGTTTTATTTTATTGTTTTAGTTAATTAAAAAGCAAATAGAAATTAATTAGGAGAAAATATATTAGGTTCGCTGCGGATCGACCCGACTACCACTAGCTGCAAAGCTCAGTTGTAGCGGTATTATAAATGTTATTTTGGCGGGACTCGATATCTCGAAATTTATAGGATATTCCAAAATCCTAGTACCAAAATTGGCGCCGTTGCCGGGGAACCATTTAGTTTCTCTTAGTTAGATTTTATTTGTTTGTTTTTTCTTTTTTTAGTTTGGCTTCTTTTGTAGGGGTTTGGCCTAAAGAACAAGATATCCGGGCAAGGACTGCGGTGCTCCAACCACCAACCTAACAAAATTCAGGGGAGGTTTTTTGTTCCCTTAAATTTTGTAATTTTAATTGCTTAGTCTGATGTGTGATACATAGAGGACTATGTATCCTTTTAGGTTTGGGGTGGAGAAGTTTGTTGGATTTTTGAAGTTGTTGAGCTGTGGAAATTCGGAATTAGAAGTGCTTTTAAATTCTTCGTGTTTGCATATTTAGAAAAGCATGAGATTGTATGTGTTAGTTGAACATTTTTCAAAAAAAAATTAAATTTTTATGTTGCTCCCTTGCATCTATCGAGCACGTAGCATCCTGATCTGGACTCTGTAGGCTTAGATTTATCTTATGTTGCATGAAATCTTGTTGTCACCCCGAAAGGCACTCCTAGGGAAGGCTTGATGCATGAAAGATTGTATTAAATTAATCGTGTTATAGTGAAGTTATTGCCTAAGAAAAAAAGAAAGAAAAAGACTAAGCATGAAAATAAAAGCTCTTGAGGTGCTCCTCCTTCTTAAAGTGCACGTTAAGAAGTGAGCATTAGTCCTTAAAAATGTGAAGCTTGTTGGGTTTTATGTCCTAAAACTCGTGGTTTGTAAACTGAATGTATATTCTATTTTGCAATAAAGTTGTTATTGAGATTTATTCAGTAAAGTTGTTATTGAATAAAGTGAATTGTGTTTACTTTTAACCTAACTCCGATAAACAAAGAACCCATGGCTATAGGTTGTATACTTGAACTTCATGTATGACATGATTGTGGATCAAGTTCAAGTAATAGCCAGAACGGTCTATAGTATAGGGATAAGGCTGGGTACCTTATCCTGGAGACACTATGGGACGCGGCCCACTTTGTATAGTACAAACGATGTGATCCGAAATCGTTCATGTGGAGACATGTGAGTGGGGGCGTCCTATGCAACGAGTTTGCATAAGACTGAACCGCGAAATAAAGTCGCTCTTTCTTTATAACTCCGTTGACTGTAAAGACCGATTTTTTTCATATGATGACCTAGGTAACTCGATCTGAATCCTGAGCACGCTATGAACTCCTGTTTATTCGGGCTTATCCTTTGACTTGTATGGGTGAGAGTGGCCCGAGATCGCCGACTCAATAAGCCTACCATCTTGGGGATAAGACCGGGTAGGTAGCTGGGAACATAGTCCTGCGAGATGGAATTCACTCCTACCCGCTCTGAGGGATTAGTAGAGAGGTTGTTCCCTTAAGTGCTGACTTCGGGTCTTGAACTAGGGATCCCACCCTCTCATTGGCCCGAGAGGGACTTGGTATAGTGATGAGATCACATACCAATCGGTTTGGTGGTTGGACCAGAAACCAATAGTTCATTAGAGGATCAGTGGGACTTAAGGAACAAGATGTAATTACGGGGGTAAAACGGTTATTTTGACCCAGCTGTAATTACGAACGACCTGTGAAGGATCGACTTACTGATGATGGTTATATCAAGAGGACAAAAATATATCTACGGTGAGGAGAGTGCAACCCTTGGACTTTAGTGGAGTCTCCGGGGGTTAACGAATGTTGGTTAGCTTGGTTAAAGAGTTTGACCGTTTAATCTCGTATCGTTGGAGCTCATGATCTGTAGGTCCTTTAGGTTCTCCTGGCTAGCTCGGATTAAGTCGTGTAACAATATGAGAGAAAAAGAATTTGAATTTATTGAAATTCGGTTTTGGAAGAATGATGGACATATTTAAATATGATTTAAATATGGGATCGGTGTAAAACATGAATAGGGATTCATGTGTGATGAATCGGTTTAAGAAACCGGGATTAGTCTTATTATTTAATTAATATTTGATATTGAATTAAATAATAATATTAATTAATTAAAAAGTTTAATTAATTATAATTTATTTTGCTTATTAAAATTAATTATGAATTAATTTTAAAATGACAAAATATTACAAGTGTGATTATAAGTCAAAGTGGAATTATCCAAGTTAAGTGAGTTTATCCAAGTTGTGAAGTGGATTGTGAATCACCAACAACATGCATATAAACTCATCAATTTTGGAACACTTGGTTGAAGACTAATCCATCCAATTTGAGGTGTCATGCTAAGCAAAGACTTTGTTGCATGTGAATTGCCTATAAACTTGATGAAGTTCAAATGGTTTGAGGTTGATGAATTTTCAAAGAGTTTGAATATTTGGATGAGCATGAAGAGTTCATGTTACTTGAGAAATTAGAAAGCTAAGTGTTAGACTTCTTCTCACAAAATCCTCATCACTTTCATCTTCCAATCTTCTTCTTCCAAACTTTTTCTTTCATAAAGGAGTCCCACCACTCCGTTGCTCGGCCCGAGGATAGCGGGACTACCGGAGGTGGTTCTCGAGGAGTTCGAGGGAAGCTTCGAAGGGTTCGTGAGGAGATTCGAGCGTTGGAAGAGAAGTCTTTAGAACTACAAGAGGTATGTGTTCTAATTCCTTTTATTTCAAAGCTTTGTGCATGTTTCTTATTTAGCTAAATTGATGAAATTAGAGTGCCAATGATCCGTCTCGCTTCCGCTGCGCTACATGCGCTCCATCAAAGCTTGCTCGTAGTTAGATACGTTGTGCAGTGGAACTGCGGGTAAGCTGGATCGAAGGCAAGTTTGACATGTTAGGCTCTCTTGGAGAAGTAAAGAAAAGAAAAGTAAAAAAAGTGGTAGTTTAAAGAAAATAAAGAGTACAAAGTACTCAAGAAAAGAAAATTTAGGCCTTTTAATTTGTTACTCTCTTGATTGTTGAAAAGTCGTAGACTGTTCTTTATTGCTAGAAGTAGTGGCAAAACGAGATGTAGAGTTGCATATGGCTTTTCCGAGTCTATAAGAGCTAGAATAGGTTGGCTAATCACACACGCACGTAGGGGAGTAACAGTTTAATTTTTGAAATGTTCTCAGCTTATGCATGCAATTGATTGTTTTCTTTTGTTGTAAGTGCCTTGTTTTTTAAAAGCATTGAGGTTAGAGTCGTTGCATGCAATTTCATTCTTAGGAGCTAGTTCAGATTTTTCCTTGCTCGAGGACTAGCAAGATTTATGTTTGGGGTTTTGATAGCACTCCAAAAGTGCTAATATTTAGCTCCTAAGTCTTGTGAATTAAGTAATTAGTTGTGCTTAATTGATAAATTTTGTATAATTTAATTACTTAGGGGTAAATCGGACCATTGCATTAATTAAGAGCTTAAAAGAAAGTTTAGAGGATAATTTTGATTAATCGTTCTGAGTGTTTATACTATGCATATTAATTAATCAAATGATATCTCAATTGTTATAAGTGGTCTGGTGGTGCCAGAGGAATCTGGAAAGGCGATAGGCCTGAGTTTGAGTCCAGAGGAGGACAAAATTCCAATTATTTTTCTCAGGCACAGACGCTACGACGATGTCAGCGCTGGAAAATTCCGTTAGGAGCGTTTAGACGCTGCCTATAGCGTCTCACGCTCCGACGATGATAAAAACCCATTTTTCCGATTTTTAGGTCATTCTCTCTCTGGTTTGGCTTGTTTTTGACGATTTCTCTCTCAAATTTTGGGGGTTTTCTCCTCTTTTCTTCTATATCAAAGCAAAGACTTGTTGGATTTAGCTTGGTTTTCATTACGAGCAAGGTAAGTGCTCTAATTTGAGGTTAGGCGTTAAATTTGATGCGATTCATGAGGGTTTTAGATCTTTAATTTCGAGCTTAGCATGACTGATTGGGCATTTACTCTTTCTTGCTTAATCAATGTCTGTGTTACATTTCTAGACGGTCAATCTTGTTTTCTAGCATGCTCTATTATTATAGATTAGCGATGTTGTGCCTCTCCTAATCGACTTAGTAACACAGATGAGTAGAACAAATCGAAGTATCATATTAAACGTTGTGAATGTTGATTACTCTAGGGTTGTCGGGTAATCAATTAGCATTTAGGATGTTTAATTGAATGTTCGTCATAAAATGCTAGTTACTGCTTTAGTTAATTTAGAACTGATCAATCCGAGTTAATTAATAGCATCGTTTAATTAGAATTGAAAATTCTGATTAATATATATGTGGTCGGTTGCTTCAGGGTTGCCGGGCAACCGTTTATCTGTTTAATTATGCTTTTGCTAAGTATGTTTGAATTGCAATGAATCGATTAGCATCAAGGTCAACCCCGACCCTTAAAAGTAGGAGCACATGTAATTAGTTTTAATTCACCGTTAGCTACTTTTTATGCTTTCCTGTAATTTTCCGTTAGCAATCCCCCTTTTATTTATCGTTTTATTTTATTGTTTTAGTTAATTAAAAAGCAAATAGAAATTAATTAGGAGAAAATAATTTAGGTTCCCTGCGGATCGACCAGACTACCACTAGCTGCAAAGCTCAGTTGTAGCGGTATTATAAATGCTATTTTTGCGGGACTCGACATCCCGAAATTTATAGGATGTTCCAAAATCCTAGTACCAGTTCTCCCAAGTGGGCATGCTCGTCGAAGTGCTCCGTCTCCCCTTCGTGAAAGATTTTCAATCGCTGGCGATTCACCGTGGATTCCTTGCCTGTTTCTAGACTATGGATCTTGACTGCACCATAAGGATGGACATGAGTTATAATAAAAGGACCAATCCAACGGGAACGAAGTTTACCTGGCATGAGCTTCAGGCGGGAATTGAACAAGAGGACCTTCTAACCAACTTCGAAGTGTTTCCGAATGATTCGTCTGTCGTGGAACAACTTGGTATTTTCCTTGTAGATCCTTGAATTCTCATATGCGTCCAAGCGAAGCTCCTCTAGTTCTTGCAATTTGAGGAGTCTTTCTTCGCCAGCCTGATCGAAGCTAATATTACACTTCTTTACAGCCCAATACGCTTTGTGCTCGATCTCCACTGGGAGATGACAGGCTTTCCCAAAAACCATCCGGTAGGGAGACATCCCTATGGGGGTTTTGTAAGTTGTGCGATAGGCCCACAAAGCGTCGTCTAGCCTTAGACTCCAATCTTTTCTCCTAGGACTTACTTTCTTCTCAAGGATGGACTTCACCTCTCGGTTAGAGACCTCGGCTTGGCTATTGGTTTGAGGATGGTACGGGGTAGATATTTTATGATTGACCCCATACCTCCTCATCAAGGCCTAGATCGTCTTGTTACAAAAGTGACTCCCCTGATCGCTTATAATGGCTCGTGGAACTCCATAACTGCTAAAAATGTTAGATTTGACAAAACTAGAAACGACATTAGCAGTATCAACTTTGGTGGTCTTGGCCTCCACCCATTTAGACACGTAGTCCACAACCAGCAATATATAGACAAAACCGCATGAAGGGGGGAAAGGTCCCATAAAGTCCATACCCCAAACCTAAAAAATTTCACAAGTCAATATAGAGGTTTGAAGCATTTCATTCCTACTCGTGATGGACCCTTTCCTTTGACACTGATCACATGATTTACAAAATTCAAAACAGTCTTTAAACATTGATGACCAGAAAAACCCGCAATCTAATATTTTCCTTGCTGTCCTAGATGGCCCAAAGTGCCCCCCACATGCAAATTCATGGCAAAATTCAAGAATGAGCTTATGCTCAGATTTAGGACACACTTCCTAATTACTTGGTCTGCACAGAATTTACATAATGTAGGCTCTTCCCAGACATAATTCTTGGCTTCGCTTTTCAGCTTAACTCTCCTGTTATACGAATAGTCAAAAGGGAACGTACCTGTGACCAAATAATTGACTATGTCGGCATACCATGGTATCTCCACGCTCACCTGGAAGAGGACTTCATCAGGGAATTCGTCATTCAAAGGCAAGTCATCCTCTCCTCGCACAATGCGGCTCAAGTGGTCAGCAACCGTATTTTTTGATCCTTTCCTATCCTGGACTGAAACATCGAACTCTTGAAGGAGTAATACTCACCTGAGCAGCTGGTACACGATATTTTGAATTATCGCCTAATCTCAAGCTGTCGAGGCTTGCCAAAATACAATTTATAAACCTATAACCAAGGCTTTGCAGCCAGTGGTAACAGGGTCGATCCAAGGAGAAGGTATGATTAAAATTACTATTAAAATTGGGAATTAACTAATTGATTGGTTTTGTAACGGGGGGATTTTTCAGCATGCAAAGGAATCAATAAACGCTAACAGAAGAAATAAAAACAGAGAGACGCGTGCACGGTTTGGGATTTTCGGGATTAATTGTTAGACAACTTCAGTTCATCATTTAATACAAAATTCATGGCATACAGTTTATGATACACACGGACGACTACCCGAGAAGCCCCAAGGTAGCCGGCTCCATAGAAATTAATCAGACCACACAGTTCCGATTAAACATTATCCAGAATTGCATTAAGGTGATCAACCCTAAATTTATTCTAGACAGTCACTAGCTAATCGCAACGAACATTCAAACATGTAATCTAATTGCTAGTTGATTGCCCGCAAACGCTGTATGCAATCAACAACTATCATACACGACTCGATACTCCGATTTATTTTTATCAATCTGTGTTACTTAGTCGAATAGTGAGAGGCACGACATCGCTACTCTTTAACATACACAACATGCAAGAAAACTCGAGTGTCAATCGTCGAAATCTAACATGCGCGTTGGATTAAGCAAGAAAGATAAATGCATATAAACAGCCACCAATATGTAATCAAAGTATAGATTATCAAAGCCAGAGTGTCTAACAAAAATCCCCTAAAGAATTCCCAAACCGTTCACCCTTTCCTTAGCCGTCCATGGAACGGGTTGTCAATTCCACTCCAACGTTGGCCATGGAAGGCGTCATTAACAAGTTACAAGAAGAAGAAAGCTCTTTAACATGCCAACAATGGCTGAGCTCAAAGAAATCTAAGAAAAACGAGAGGAAGAAGAAGAAGAAACGCTCTAAAAATGTCAAGCTCCCCTCATTTTTCCGCAGAAATCGTCTTATACAGAAGCTGTTATCGGCGTAGCGTCGAGACGCTAGGCCAGCGTCTCGGGGCTGCGCCCTAAATAATCTGCGCGCGCCTCGCGATGGCGTCGAGACGCTAGGGCAGCGTCTCGACGCTGGCCCGATGATTCCTTGCGCGCGCCTCCTCCGGAGCGTCTCGACGCCGCAGCAGAGTCTCGACGCTTCGGCAGCGTCGAGCTAGCGTCTCGACGCTATCACTCGACGCTAGCTCTCGGGTTTTTGCAGCGTCGAGCTAGCGTCTCGACGCTACAGCTCGACGCTGGCTCTCGGGTTTGGGGCTGGAAAATTGCCTCTCCTAGGCGGTTTTGGCCCGTTTCTTCACGGATCAACTTCCCCTTTCCCGATGCACTCCCGGGGCGTTAAAACTCCACTTTTAGCTCTCGAACGGGTCCAACGGACGCACGAGCTCTTTGCCGCAATTCTCCTACAAACGAGATATATTAACCAATTAAACGCGGACTTTAGCTACAATTAGAAAGTATTTAATAGCTCCAAAATGGAGTTATCAAACACCCCCAACTTAACCATTGCTAGTCCTCGAGCAAGTGCTACAAAGATATTGACTCTAAGGACGCGCCTACATGCAACTAACTCAAACCTCCATGCATTTTGAAAACTTAAACACAACATAATCATGGAAGCATTTCGTGCATGCATTTACTACGAACATATCAAAAATTAACTCTTGCCCCCTAACGTGTGTGTTTGTGCTAGCCAACCACTCCTAAACTCACGTAAACCCGGAAAACCACATGCAACGCACATCCCGTTTTCCCCCTACTTCTAGCGTTTAAGAACAGTCTACACTTGACTTACACGAGAGAGAGAGAAGCAAATTAAGAGACCTAATTATTTTTCTCATTCATTTTTCTTTTCATGAGTACTTTGTACTCTTTTATTAAGGTTCTTTGAACCAACATTTTATTCACTTTTTTCTTTCCAACTCGAGCTGCCTAACACGTCAAACTTTGGCCAAAGCTTAAGGTTTTAAGGACTAACGCTCACTTCTTAAGCGCGCTAATAAGAAGGAGGAGCGCCTCGAGAGGATTTTTCTATCAAACATGCTTTTCTATTTTTTTTTTACATTAGGCTTAGCATACGCTTTCTCAATTAACCAACTACTAACTCTCGTGCAACAAGCTACCTAAGGGTGCCTTTCGGGGTGACAACGAGAATTAGCGCTACATGCAATTTTCGAGCCTACGGAATCTAGGATAGGGTTGCTAAGTGCGCGAAAGATGCAAGGGAGCAACATAATTTTTTTTAAAATTTTTGACATGAACCTAATAAACGCAAAACTCATGCAAAAACTCAATTATGTACATGCTCAGATTTCCAACATGCATTTCCTAGGCTATTGTTGCGTGCTCAATGTGTTAAAGATAAATAAGCAAGAAGGTAAAGAGAGCACTCAGAACATGCAAGCATACATGGTCTCACAGCAAGTAGTAAGTATATTTCATTCGTTTTTTCCACAGAGACTTATTTTTAGCTATTCATGAAGTGTATTTGTTAAGAAAGAAGGGGTGGATTTGATGGGGTAAAATTGGTTTTTAATTATCTAATTTTTGCTGAATGTGTAAAGGAATGCAACATAAACAAATGCAAGTTGAAATTAGACTCAAAAGACAAGAGATGGAATTAATAAACGAAAGAGAAAACAGCTAAACAGAATGGTAACTTAGCAGAATTGCGGACACCGCAATTTTACCGCAATTGAATAACAGCGAAAGTGTGTAAATAGGTGAATTTAGGGCTACTAATGACTATCCTATAGGCATTTTTATACGATTCTCAAGCACTGGATCTACTCTCTATGCATCAAACTCACTCTATCTCATGTATCGTCCGATTCCATGCATTAGATTCTTTAGTTTACTCGACTCAAAGTAAGGTCTTAAGCATCTTGTTAAAACAGAAGTGTTTAGTTTGTACTAGGGAAACGCCTATTCCTAGGCCGTTTCCTGGTTACCATGAAAGGCTAGCATGATTATACGACTCTGAACTCTTACTCCTTCCAGAGGTTAGGAGTTCTTTGGACAAAATGGATGGCTAATCGAAATTGCCCGTGGGATGAAGCTTACATACAATCAATGCTTCGAAAGCTATCCTACATGCTTGGTTCACGTTTTTTAGCCTATAGTTCTGTCATTAGCATGCCCCTAAGTGACTTAGCTACTCATGGATATATAGAGAACAGAAGTAAAAGAGAAAACAGACATGCTTAGAAGGGAAATGTACTCTAAACAGTAAGACAAAACCGTAGCAGCAGAAGATGGAAACTGTGAAATGAAATCTTGCAATTTGATTACTTTGAATGTTGAACGGACAAAAGGAAACTTAAAGGAAATAATTCAAAGACAGACAGTGACGAAATGCAGTAGATAGAACACTAAACTAGAAACAACAACTGATCAAAGCTGGAAATTAGAAAAGGAAGACAGAAAGCAGGAAATGACACGTGAAAGCTTCGTCGCAATCGCCTCGAATGAAGGATCAAAAAGAGCAGCCTTGCTTGGATGAATCCAATCGGGAGAGAAGAAGAATCTCCTCTCCTTCCTATCAGATTATCGACTCCAACAGCTGAGCTTCGCAAACCAACAGACGGCAAAGGAAAAACAGAAGAACAGATGGACTGCGAGAAGACTCTACGCTTTCGGATGATGACTGAACCTCCGACTTTGACCCCCTTTTATAGTAGTTTGCAGGTGCGTTTGGGCCAAGGAGAACCATCAATCTTCAACGTCATATATCAGAATGGGTGGAGGAGAAAGAACGAATCCCTGAAATTACGGAAATTAACAGAAATAGATCAGTCAACTTACGGTTTTCACTTGAATAATTGCGGCTTCAGCAATGTTTTCGCAATGCTGTCGCAATGCAGTTTTTTTCATTCTTTTCCTTCGGTTTTCAACCCTTTTCTTTCCTATTGTACAAAAGTCCTAATTTAGCTACCTTCTTCTCATTCTCATATTTAAGCATAGGTTTAGGCTAAATGCTATCAAAAACACCTAAAAGTGTACATCTTCTTAAGCTAAATGGGTCCTAAATAAGTCACTTTCAGAGACTTAACACACCCCCAAACTTAAGGTTTTGCTTGTCCTCAAGCATTCTAAGGACTTACCTAGGCTGCTGTTTCACCTTCTTTAACCACCTACTGACTCCCCTATATCCCTATCTACAGCACTGCTGTCCTGTGACACACTTCTAAGCTTAAAACTACCCTCTTATCAAGCTTCTTCTGACTTTGCCTGCCTAACACTCCATCTGCTTTTATTAACTTCCTACAACTGATCTATTTGCTTTTGTCATATCATGCCCCTATCTCTAAGGTTTCAAATTCTGCCTAGCTTTACCTCAGACTCAGTACATGCTTCTAGCTTTATTTTTAATGTGTCTAGGATTCCTTAGAGTCATGCCAGTCTTAGTATTAACGGTGACAGTAGTACTTTAAAGAACAACCTAAACCCTGGCATCACTACATTGGAAAAACACTCATCTCCCTAAACAACCCTACAAGTTACAACTTTGTGCTTAGCTAATTGAGGATCAGAGTTCTTTTTAAATAGGACACCTAAGCCACAAAGTTATAACTCCTAGGTATACATTCTTCTTCCCTATTCTTTTCCCTTTTTCTTACTTAGGTGGGGCCTCTCCTTTGGTTGCCTTTTGATGCAATGCCACTTGTGGGTCACACACTTGGCACTGATTACTTAGCAACCTAAGAGAGACCCCCCTCTTTATTCTATTTTTCATTTTTTTTCAGTTCATCATTTTTTGTAAAAGAGAAGAAGAATGCTTATGTTTCTAAGGGAGAGAGGAATGTTCCTAGGCCTAGGGTGGCCTCCCCCAAACTTCAACTACTCATTGTCCCCAATGAGTGTCTGAGGTGGCACACCCCCAAACTATCCTAGAAGCATCTAGTCTAAGGTAAAACAAAGAGAATCTAAAGCCCTAGGCATAGACAGAACATTTAAAAGAACATATCACAGCAGCAGTAATTAAAAAAAAACAGACAGTTAAGGGCTTAAAGCTGTGCATGCTGAGCTGTTTAGAGGTTGATTTAAACTAGCAAAGGGTGTCCTATGACACTCATCCAGCATGCTTTTAGATAAGCTATATAAGGTAGTCATGATAGCAGCAAAAGATGGAATTTAAACAGATCACAGCCTAGCTAAACAGACAGTCCAAAACATGCTTTCAGTCATGAAAATTGCGGGTACCGCAATTCTTTCGCAATCAGGTCGGGGCAGATATAACAGTGATTAAGGCCCCTAAGCATGCTCTTTCCAGTTATCCAAGCTCTTCTAAAAATAAAACAAAACTAACCTACCTAGGCTCCTAACATCAGACTATACTAAACAAAAGAAAAAACATCAAACTAAGCATTTAAAACAGATCAAAAGTGTACTAAAAGACAGCATAATTCACATAGTCTATTAAAAAACAGAAAATTGTTTATTTTTTTTTAAGGGAACAGTAATACTCCCTTCAGTGCAATTCAAACCAGCACTCAAACGTCTTCATCCTCATCAGGTTGTCGTGGTCGTGGAGGCACCCATGGAGTCAGGAGATCGGTGGGGAAGTCAGGGAAGATGCACCCAAGTTGGTCTGCAACTTCCTTGTCCCTTGCCTGCGCATAAGTGGCCCATTGAGCCATTCTCCTCTGCATATCCATCAGGCAGGCCATGGATAGGGACTGATCAGCAGCCAGCCTATCCAGTTCAAACTCCATATTCCCCTTCCTCTTCAGCCTCAGGCTAGCAGGCAGCTCCAAGTGGCCTGTGTAAGCCATTTGCTGCTCCATGCGCTCGGTGGGGACTCCTGCAAGCAAACATAGTTTGGTTATGGTGTTAGGGAAAAACAGTGGTCCCTTACCTTTCTTGGCGCACTCAGCAATAGCAGCAGTGATGACTTCTCCCACGTTGATCGTGAGACCTCTCATTATCGCATACACCAGCAGCGATCGGCTCTGGTTGATTGTAGTCTCGTGAGTCACTGGGGACAATCTCCTTCTCACGAACGAAAACCACACAGCCGCCTTAGCCGTGAGGTTGGCACTCATGAGAGTGTGCCTCCCATTGCGCGACACGGTCCAGGAAGCTTCAGGCTGGCCAATGGTCCGAATGGCCTCTTCCAGAACAGCCTCAGTAGGCTCATCAACAATCCGTGCATAATCTGTATGTGTTTGGCCCTTGAGACCATAGGCTTCGTTGATGGCCTTGGCTGAGAAATCCACTTCTACCCCTCTGACCATAGACAGGCCATCCTCAGGGCTGAGCACATTGGCGTAGAAATCATACACCATGCTCGTGTAGGCTGGATTGGGCGGTCTGCAAAATTCCTCCCAGCCGTGGTTGATCACTCCTGCGCGCAAGAACTGCGGCAGGTCAGCAGGTCGGTCGAGGAAGCCTTTCTCGTGCAGCAACTCCCTCTTCCTCAGCTCAGCACCCCTGGACTCAGCATCAGAGGAAACATACCTCACTGACTGAGGCTCGTCTTCAGGGTAGAGCTTTGCCTTCCCTTTATCTGATGGCTTGGCTGACTCGGCAGCCTCAACCTTGAGTCGTTTGAGCGATGGCTCAGTGCTCTCCTTCTCTGATGAAGGCACCTCCTTAGCCTTCTTCCTCTTTAGTTTCTTGGATCGCTTGGCTTTAAGGATCTTGGCCTTCTTCTTCTTCTTCAGCTTTGCCTCAATGTTGATCTGCTGCAGGCATGCCCCCAGCGTCTCTTCCATGGAATCATCCTGCTGTGCAGGACTCTCTGGGCTAGCTTCCCTTGCAGGCGAGAAGACCTCGTCTTCACCACCTTCCCCACTGCCCTGAGTGGATTCCTGGTACTCCCCATAGGGGAATTCAGGGTCAGGCCGTGGAGGCGTGTGCGAAGGTGTGGCACTCTGCTCTGCTGTAGGCGTCTGCACGGAATTCAGTGGTGAAGACGGCGTTTCAGGGCTCTGTGCAGGCGGTGACGATGAAAGCTCTGGGCTGTGCACTGGTTCAGATGATGAAGGGTTGTGCGCAGGTGAGGCAGATGGCGACGAACTCTTCTTGGTCGACTCGTGGGACGCACGATCTGTTTCTTGACTCTCCACAGAGAGAGTCTTGGCTTTGCTTGGTTCGGCGGCCGTCTCGACACTCCACCGGCGCTTCTTGGGCGTGCCCGCTGGTTCAGAAGGGCCAGCAGGGATTTCTGTGACAACCCTCCACTTCTTCCTACGGATCGGAAGTTTGGGAAGAGGTCCGGTGCGTACAGCCCCAGCATCTGCAAGGGTCAGAAGTGCTTCCCTCGCAGCCGCTTCAGCTGCGTCATCAGCCTTCTTCTTGGCTGCGGATCTTTCAGCCCTTGTGGACACCATTGTCGAATCTTGGAGGTTTGGAGAGAAGGATCAAAGATGAAGAGAATCTCAGTTTTCTTGGAAATCAGAGAATGAGAGAATCGTATCGATCGAGCGCCTTCTAACGGATATAAAGGAAACGGCTAAATCCCAACGGCTATATTTTGCGGATCCTGCAATTCCAGCGCAATTTTAGGGATTTTTTTCATCTAAATGGCAAACTTCGCTCGTCCGTATCTTTTATTTGGCTCGACCGTTTCTTGATTTTTAAAGCTGGGATTATTCTCCTTGATCCCCTCTTTCGATTCCCTATAAAAACAAATAAAACAAACATTAAATACTCAATTAAAATCACACCACAAAACACACAAACGATAACCGGAAAAAATGAAAAAAATAAACTAAGGCATTAGCCTTGACTAAACGAGCACAGTGACCACTCGTTCTCTCTCGTTTTTAGTTTCATGCTTCATTCAAGAGGAAGGCCGAGAGAGTCTTCACATCTCCTTCCTCATAGTAGTGCTTCAACCTCGCCCCATTGACCATAAATGGCTGACCTTGCTGCAAGTTTTTTATCTCTATTGCACCATGAACAAACACATTAGTAATGACAAATGGACCCGACCATCTAGACTTAAGTTTCCCTGGAAATAGTTTCAACCGTGAGTTAAACAACAAAACAAGTTTACCCTTCTTAAAGTCCTTAACTCTAAGTCTACTATCGTGCCAAATCTTGGTCTTTTCCTTATACATCTTAGCATTTTCATAGGCCATATGCCTAAGCTCATCAAGCTCATGTAATTGCAAAGACCTCAGTGTTCCTGCATCCTTTACACAAAAATTCAATTCCTTCATGGCCCAAAATGCTTTGTTTTCTAACTCAAGTGGTAAGTGACAAGCCTTGCCATATACCAGCCTATAAGGGGACATACCTAGGGGTGTCTTATATGCTGTCCTATAAGCCCAAAGTGCATCCTCAAGCTTGAAGGACCAGTCTTTCCTATTAGGTTTGACCACTTTTTCTAGGATGTTCTTAATTTCCCTATTTGAGATTTCAGCTTGTCCATTTGAGTGTGGGTGATAGGGAGTGGCTACTCTATGTCTAATGTTATACTTAGCCAACACTCTCTCCATAGCCTTGTTAATGAAATGTGACCCCTCATCACTAATGATGGAACGAGGTGTCCCAAACCTAGTAAAAATGTGCCTATGCAAGAAGTTGGTGACTGTTTTAGCATCATTATTAGGACATGCTTTGGCCTCTACCCACTTGGACACATAATCCACTGCTACTAATATGTAAAGGTTACCTGATGATGGAGGGAATGGCCCCATGAAGTCAATGCCCCACACATCAAAGAGCTCCAACTCTAAGATGTAGGTGAGGGGCATCTCATCCTTTCGACTGAGGTTACCTGTTCTTTGGCATTCATCACAGCTGTGGGCATAGTTGTGGGCATCTTTGAAGATCGTTGGCCAATAATAGCCACTCTGAAATACCTTTGCAGCTGTTCTTTGGCCACCAAAGTGTCCACCATAAGGAGCTGTGTGGCAGTGCTGCAGCACAGACTTCGCTTCAGCAGCTGAAACACACTTCCTTAGCAAGCCGTCAGCACATGTTCTGTAAAGTGTGGGGTCATCCCATATGAATTTCCTTGCTTCATGAAGGAACCTCCTCTTCTCTTGTCCTCCCTTGAAAACTGGTAAAACCTGTGATGCACGGAAGTTAGCAATGTCAGCAAACCAAGGTTCCTCATCATTATCACGATGAGTCAAAACAAAGACATGTTCATCAATAAAAGCATCAGAAATTGCGGGCTCCGCAATTTTTTCGCAATTGTGCTGCAATCGAGACAGGTGATCCGCAACCACGTTTTCACATCCTTTCTTGTCCCGAATGTCCAAATCAAATTCCTGCAGCAGCAGTACCCACCTAATCAACCTAGGCTTAGCATCAACCTTCCTCATAAGATACTTCAAGGCAGAATGGTCAGTGTACACAATTGTCCTAGTGCCTACAATATAGTTTCTAAATTTTTCGCAAGCAAACACTACAGCAAGCAACTCTTTCTCAGTAGTTGTATAATTACATTGAGCCTCTTTCAAGGTTTTACTAGCATAATAGACAGGGTGTGTTAGCTTGTCAATCTTCTGTCCTAACATCACTCCTACAGCATAGTCACTGGCATCACATAACATCTCAAAGGGAAGATCCCAATTTGGTCCTACTATGATAGGGGCTGTGACTAGTGCTTTCTTAAGGGTGGTCCAAGCTACTACACATTCCTTAGAGAAGATGAATGACCTATTTAATTCTAGAAGCTCACACAGAGGCTTGGCTATCTTAGAAAAGTCCTTAATGAACCTTCTGTAGAAGCCAGCATGCCCTAAGAAACTTCTAATGGCCTTGACATTCTGAGGCTCTACCAACTTCTCTATGATCTCAATTTTGGCTCGGTCAACTTCTACACCTGCCCTCGACACTCTATGACCTAAGACAATCCCCTCATCTACCATGAAGTGACACTTTTCCCAATTGAGTACTAAGTTAGTCTCTTCACATCTAGCCAAGACTTGTCTTAAATTATCTAGACAGTTGGTGAATGAATCCCCAAAGACTGAGAAGTCATCCATGAATATTTCTATCATGGACTCATCCAACTCAGAGAAGATTGCCATCATGCACCTTTGGAAAGTTGTCGGTGCATTGCATAAGCCAAAAGGCATTCTGCGAAAGGCAAAAGTTCCAAAAGGGCAAGTGAAGGTAGTCTTCTCTTGGTCCTTGGGGTCTATAGTAATCTGATTATAGCCAGAATAACCATCTAAGAAACAATAGTAGGCTCTACCAGCTATTCTGTCTAACATCTGGTCAATGAACGGTAGAGGGAAGTGGTCTTTTTTAGTTTCTTTATTTAATTTCCTGTAATCCATACACACTCTCCACCCTGTGACAGTCCTTGTTGGAATCAGTTCGTTGTTCTCATTGACTACCACAGTTATTCCCCCCTTTTTAGGTACACATTGGATGGGGCTCACCCACTGGCTACTAGCTATTGGGAAGATCACTCCTGCATCTAACCATTTTATTATTTCCTTCTTTACTACCTCTTTCATAGAGGGGTTTAGCCTACGCTGGTGATCTACCCTAGGTGTGTGCTCTTCCTCTAGTATAATTTTGTGCATGCAATAAGAAGGGCTAATGCCTCGAATATCAGCAATAGTCCATGCTATAGCCTTCCTATGTTGCTTAAGCAGTAAAATTAATTCAACCTCATGCTTTTCACTTAGCTTAGAAGAAATAATTACAGGCAGAGTTTCATTACTTCCTAGATATGCATACTTGAGGTGAGTAGGTAGTGGTTTCAGTTCTAAAACAGGTGGATGCTCAATGGAGGGCTTTAAAGGATTCACAGATCTATCAGTTAAATCTATATTCATACATACATGTTGTGGTTTATCTACAGGCATATCCATTATGTCAGATACATTCAAGTCAGCTATATCTAATTGTACATATTCATTAGCATGCTTAGTTAATAATACATGCTCCAATTGTTCCTCCATCAAGGAGTCTACTACGTCCATGCTAGCACAGGATTCAAGGTCAGAGGGATACCTTAAAGCTTTATACACACTAAATTTCACCTCTTCATCATGAACCCTCATAGTGAGCTCACCTTTTTGGACGTCTATAAGTGCCCTACCTGTGGCTAGAAATGGTCTGCCTAGCAGGATGGGGACCTCCTTGTCTGCCTCATAGTCCAGGACAATGAAATCTGCAAGGAAAATAAATTTGTCAACTTTCACTAGAATATCCTCAATCTTACCTTCAGGGTATGCGATGGATCTGTCTGCTAGTTGTAAAGTGACAGTGGTTGGACGTGCTTCCCCTATTCCCAACTGGCGGAATAGGGACAGGGGCATGAGATTTATGCTGGCGCCCAGGTCACAAAGCGCTCTGCCCACGTGCTTGCCTCCAAGTTCTACAGGTAAGGTGAAGGAACCAGGATCCTTCTCCTTCTTGGGCAGCTTGTTCTGGAGGATGGCACTGCACTCCTCAGTGAGGTTTACTGTTTCAAACTCACCAATTATTTTTTTGTTAGTAATGATGTCCTTCAAAAACTTTACATAAGAAGGCATAGACTGCAAAACTTCTACAAAAGGAATGTTAACATGCACTTGCTTAAGAATTTCTAAGAATTTATTAAAATGAACTTCCTGTTCCTGCTTCTTCTTAAGCCTTCGTGGGTATGGAGGTGGTGGCACATATGCAGGCACGTCAGGGCGCCTTAGGATAGGTGGAGGCCTTGGAATTTCTTCTATCTCCTCAATAATTGGCTCTAGCCTGGCTCCTGATGTGCTAGTTGGTGGTGGACCTTGGTTTGGCAGAGACTCCAGTGGAGCACTAGACTCAGTGTTCTCTACTCTCTTTGGTGTGTCCTTTGTGTTGCTCACCAATGGTCTTCCACTCCTAAGTTCAATTGCTTGAACTTGTTCCTTACCATCTCTCCTTGGTACCTCGGTGTCAGCAGGGAGTCTACCTTGGGGCCTACTCTTAAGTTCATTGGCTAATTGGCCTATTTGGTTTTCTAGGCTCCTAAGAGTAGCTTGCTGGCTTTGAAGCGTAGCATCATTCTTAGCTATGTATTCCTTGAGTAAGTTTTCTACAGAGGATCCTACAGGTTGATTGTATGGTTTTTGGTACATTGACTGGTTATGTTGGGGAGTGAAACCAGGTGTTCCACTCGGTCTAGGTTGGTTAGGATTTTGGTTAGTGTTTTGTTGGCCACCCCATGACAGGTTTGGGTGGTTTCTCCAACCAGGGTTATAGGTGTTGGAGTAGGGGTTATTCCTAGGCTGCTGCTGGCTCCCAACATAGCAGACTGAGGATGGATTCCCAGGGCAGTATTCATATGGGTGCCGTTCCCCACAGAATCCACAGATAAGTGCCTCGCCTTGACTTGGTTGGGTGCCCATTGACATGGTTGTGGCGGTATTGGCACTGGTTTGGAGATTGGCCTGAGCCATTTGCTTAACTAGGTTGGTCAGGGCGTTTATTTGGGTGCTCATGGCGCTTAGAGCATCCTTGTCTTGAGCTCTAGTTGGCTCTACTGGATCATCTGACCACCTACAGTGAGATGTTGAGATCTTCTCCAAGATCTCATAAGCTTCGTTGTAACTCTTGGACAACATGGAACCTCCAGCAGATGAGTTTAGAACTTGTCTGGTGCTGGGGTTGCATCCTTTAAAGAAGACTTCTATTTGGATACACCATGGAATGCCATGGTGTGGACATTTAATGAGAAGGTCTTTGAATCTTGTCCAAGCTTCGTGAAGAGACTCACTCGGAGCTTGTTTGAATTTGATGATATCATCACGAAAGGTCGAATTCCTATCTGGTGGGAAATATTTGACTAGGAATTTTTCTGCTAAGTCTGTCCAATTGAGGACAGATCCTGAGGGTAATGAATTTAACCACGTTTTGGCTTTGTCCCTCAAAGAGTAAGGGAACAGATATAGCCTCAGGGCTTCTTGGGACACTCCAGGAATGAGGAAGGTATCACTGACTCCTAGGAAGTTCCTCAGGTGGTTATGGGGATCCTCATTTTCTATTCCAAAGAATTGTCCCACAGTGGACAACATTTGGAACATCACTGGTTTTAACTCGAATGAGTTGGCAGTGATTTCAGGACGGATTATGCTGGGGTTCAGCTCCCCAGGCATAGGTACTAGGTACGAAAGGATGGCGCTATCCTTGTCATTCGCTATTTCAATGGGATTGCGAGTGACAGGCACCAGGTTTTGATCTATTCCAGCCATTTCTTCTTGAGTGGATTGCGGAGACTCTGCGGTTTCAGCAATTAGTTGAGGTAAAAAGGGGTTGTTTAAAGAGACGTTTCTTGGCTCTATTTCTAGCTTTAAATAATCTCTCAGGCTCAGGATTGAACTCTAAATCACTACTTGGAGTCTCATTCATAAACTACCCTAAACTGTACCTGAAGAAGAAATGAAGATGGATCAAATTCAATGGAAAATAACTTGGTGTTTCAGACTTAACAAACTTCGTTTTCACTTAAAATAAGTCCCCGGCAGCGGCGCCAAAAACTTGTTGCGTGCTCAATGTGTTAAAGATAAATAAGCAAGAAGGTAAAGAGAGCACTCAGAACATGCAAGCATACATGGTCTCACAGCAAGTAGTAAGTATATTTCATTCGTTTTTTCCACAGAGACTTATTTTTAGCTATTCATGAAGTGTATTTGTTAAGAAAGAAGGGGTGGATTTGATGGGGTAAAATTGGTTTTTAATTATCTAATTTTTGCTGAATGTGTAAAGGAATGCAACATAAACAAATGCAAGTTGAAATTAGACTCAAAAGACAAGAGATGGAATTAATAAACGAAAGAGAAAACAGCTAAACAGAATGGTAACTTAGCAGAATTGCGGACACCGCAATTTTACCGCAATTGAATAACAGCGAAAGTGTGTAAATAGGTGAATTTAGGGCTACTAATGACTATCCTATAGGCATTTTTATACGATTCTCAAGCACTGGATCTACTCTCTATGCATCAAACTCACTCTATCTCATGTATCGTCCGATTCCATGCATTAGATTCTTTAGTTTACTCGACTCAAAGTAAGGTCTTAAGCATCTTGTTAAAACAGAAGTGTTTAGTTTGTACTAGGGAAACGCCTATTCCTAGGCCGTTTCCTGGTTACCATGAAAGGCTAGCATGATTATACGACTCTGAACTCTTACTCCTTCCAGAGGTTAGGAGTTCTTTGGACAAAATGGATGGCCAATCGAAATTGCCCGTGGGATGAAGCTTACATACAATCAATGCTTCGAAAGCTATCCTACATGCTTGGTTCACGTTTTTTAGCCTATAGTTCTGTCATTAGCATGCCCCTAAGTGACTTAGCTACTCATGGATATATAGAGAACAGAAGTAAAAGATAAAACAGACATGCTTAGAAGGGAAATGTACTCTAAACAGTAAGACAAAACCGTAGCAGCAGAAGATGGAAACTGTGAAATGAAATCTTGCAATTTGATTACTTTGAATGTTGAACGGACAAAAGGAAACTTAAAGGAAATAATTCAAAGACAGACAGTGACGAAATGCAGTAGATAGAACACTAAACTAGAAACAACAACTGATCAAAGCTGGAAATTAGAAAAGGAAGACAGAAAGCAGGAAATGACACGTGAAAGCTTCGTCGCAATCGCCTCGAATGAAGGATCAAAAAGAGCAGCCTTGCTTGGATGAATCCAATCGGGAGAGAAGAAGAATCTCCTCTCCTTCCTATCAGATTATCGACTCCAACAGCTGAGCTTCGCAAACCAACAGACGGCAAAGGAAAAACAGAAGAACAGATGGACTGCGAGAAGACTCTACGCTTTCGGATGATGACTGAACCTCCGACTTTGACCCCCTTTTATAGTAGTTTGCAGGTGCGTTTGGGCCCATCAATCTTCAACGTCATATATCAGAATGGGTGGAGGAGAAAGAACGAATCCCTGAAATTACGGAAATTAACAGAAATAGATCAGTCAACTTACGGTTTTCACTTGAATAATTGCGGCTTCAGCAATGTTTTCGCAATGTTGTCGCAATGCAGTTTTTTTCATTCTTTTCCTTCGGTTTTCAACCCTTTTCTTTCCTATTGTACAAAAGTCCTAATTTAGCTACCTTCTTCTCATTCTCATATTTAAGCATAGGTTTAGGCTAAATGCTATCAAAAACACCTAAAAGTGTACATCTTCTTAAGCTAAATGGGTCCTAAATAAGTCACTTTCAGAGACTTAACAGCTATCATCATCAGAAAACAGTAAACAGAGTCCCAAGCACTTCAATATCGATATAGCATTTCTCAACAAACTACACATGCATATCCATCAGACCAACTCCACCCCCAACTTCAAAATTTGGCATTTTCCTCAATGCCATACAGTCAGATATACAAAGTAAAAGGGAAGAAGAAACTACACTTTCCTGACTCTTTGTGAAGCTGGCGAGGGTGAGGAAGCGGCGCGCACATACATCGAGGCCCAAAATTGTCTTCTCTTCCTCGATTCCTATAAAAAAAAACAGCAAGCAAAGTAAGACTAAATTACACTAAAAAGCAATAAAAAAACAGCAACTAAACTAAAACAGAAAAACAGTTCATCGCTCGGGTGCCTCCGAGAATCGCAGAATTTTTAAAGTCGTTTGCTCGACTGAATTCTCTCCACTACTTCAACCATAATCAGAAAGTGTGGGGGACGATCCAGACTTGTCCGCGTCCACACTTATCCTGCAATCAATATTCGAAAACTTTTGCACTCTTCGTGCCTCGAGCACGTGAATATCAGAGTCGTTAGTGCAAAAAACAGCAGTATTATCCATCAAATTCAAGTCAGATTTTTTTACTGAGACATGGGAACCATCCCTCAAGCGCGAGGGTAGACTCCCATTCTCGTCATGCTCAACCACAGATATGTTCTCAGCAGACTTCCTTTCAAATAATGAAAACTCATGCAAAATATCATCAAACTCTAAAGAAACGACGCCCTTAAACACATCGATTTTGACCCTAGCGGTCTTAAGAAAAGGACGTCCTAACAACATAGAGGACGAAGCATGCGATGACTTTTCATTCATATCTAGAACAAGGAAATCAGCGGGGAACATCATGTCACCTACCCTAACAAGAACATCTTCTACTTTCCCTCTAGGACATACGCTCGACCAACTAGCTAACTGGACAGTCACGATACACTCATGCAATTCATTTAAGTTCAAATCAAGAAACAAAGCATAAGACATAACGTTCACAGAAGCTCCTAAGTCTAGCATGGCATTTCGAACTACCTTACTACCTATCATACAAGGAATAGTAAAGGTACCTAGATCGTTGCACTTGGCGGGCAACGTACCTGGGAGGATAGCAGAAACGTTCTCCTTTCTCTTCTCAGTCCCTCTGGACTTCCTTTTCTTCGTGCACCAGCTCCTTAAATTTTTTGCGTACTTAGGCACTTGACTGATTGCCTCTAGGAGCGGGATATTGACCATCACCTTCTGGAAGGTACGAAGGACCTCCTCATCGTCGGATTCCAAAGTAGGCTTTGCAAGCCTACTCGGGAAAGGTGCTCTGGAAACTTCCTCTGGCACACTGACCTTTTCATCTTTTTTCTCATTCTGAATCTTGGGAGCAGGCGGGGCGGACTCGTTCAGGCTGTCCTTAGCTTCCTTCACAGCTCTGGTGGAAAGTGACTTTCCACTCCTCAGCTGAATAGCACTCACGTTTTCACATGAGTTGACCGTAGTTTGGGAAGGAAGCTTCCCTCAGCTCTTGCTCTCAATCTTACTAATAGACACCGCCATTTGTGTCAGCTGCTTGTTTAAATTCTGCAGCTCGGCCTTGTGAGAATTAAGCTCTTCTCGAGCTTCTTTTTGGAGTTGGCTGGTGCTCGTGACAATGGTCCTCACCATTTCTTCTAGTGAGCTGGAGGAGCTCGAGGCTTGAACCTGGGTGGAAGGGTTAGGCCTATCGTGAGACTGGCCTTGGAAACGAGATTGTCCTTCCCTGTTCCCATAGCTGAAGTTGGGGTGATCGCGCCAACCGGGGTTATACGTGTTTGAATATGGGTCGTACTTCCTCGGGTTGGAAGCGTACCCCCCGATCGCATTTACCTCCTCCGCCTCGCGGGTTCCTCCAGCAATCTTTTTCAGCATACTACCGATCTCGGCCACTTAGGGCCCTCATCTCTGTCATCTCGTGACTCTGGGTCATCCCATGGACTTGTCCTTGCCCCCGAATACCAAATTGCTGCGAGTTTGCCGCCATATTCGCTATGAGCTGTTTGGCCTCAACCGGGGTCTTGTCGATCAAGGCTCCGCCGCTCGCTGCATCAATCATTTGCCGGTCGTGGGGCGTCATCCCCTCATAGAAATACTGTATAAGCAGTTGGTCGGCAATCTGATGGTGTGGGAAGCTGGCGCACAGGCGCCCAAATCGCTCCCAGTACTCGTGCAAGGATTCACCTACATCCTGGGTGATCCCATAAATTCTCTTCCTCAGACTAGTGGCCAATGACGCAGGGAAATACTTCTCCAGGAATACCCTCTTCATGTCCTGCCACGTGGTGATCGATCCGGAGGGCAGATAATATAGCCAATCCTTGGCCTTGTCCTTGAGCGTGAAGGGGAATGCCCTCATGTTCAGCTGTTCCTCCGTGACTCCAGCGGGCTTCATCCCCGCGCAGACGCAGTGAAATTCCATCAGGTGTTTGTTCGCGTCCTCCCCTGCGTTGCCATGAAAAGAAGGTAACTGGTGAATTAAACCTGACTTTAACTCGAAGTTACCTGCTACCACGGAGCAGTTTATGCATAGGGGCTGCAGGTTCAGATCTGGCGCTGCCAGCTGTTTTAGCGTCCGCGGCGCATCACCTTGCGCCATCTCCTCATCCAAGAAGGGATTGCCTTCTTCTCCTTCAAACAGTCTCTGCCCCTCCCGGGCTTCTTGGTAGAGGTACTTTTGGGGTACTCTAAATTCAAGCTGTCGAGGCTTGCCAAAATACATTTATAACTCCGCTACAACAGAGCTTTGCAGCTAGTGGTAACGGGTGTCGAACCACAGGGAACCAAAATTATTTCCTCTTAACCAATTTCTATTTGTTTTTAAAACTAAGACTCGAAAGCAATTAAAATGGGGGGTTTGACGAAATATAAACTAACGGGAGAATAAATGCGAAAAGTAAAGCGCGGAAAATTAAACGGAACACGTGCTCCTAATTTTAAGGGTCGGGGTTTACTTTGATGCGACTCAATTCATTGGGATTCAAACGTACTTAGCAAGAGCATAATTGGACACGTAATTTACTTGCACGAAACTACTAATACAAGTAACCCAAATAATCAATTAGAAACGTGGAGTGTAAAGCGGACTGTTCTTTTATTAATCTAAGGGGATCAGTCCTAAATTAAGTAAAGAACAGAGGCGGATGTTCGATTCTAATTAAACGTGGCAATGAATTAATAGGGGGCAAACGCCACCCATATTGACTCATCGACAGTAACGGGAGCATTACGACGGATGTTTAACTAGGACGCCTGAGCTAATATTCCGATTTGCCTATTTCGTTCAAGATAAATTGCCGCCAAAGATCAACTGGAAACCCACATTATCTATGACTCAACTTATCCGTGTTACTTGGCGATTAAGAGAGGCACGGCATCATAATCTTTAACAATCAAACATGCTTGAAATCAAGGGTGTCTAGGCCTAAATCATTCTTACACATTCATGTGATATGCTTAGAAGAAATAAATTCGCCCAATCAGTCATGCTAAGTCACGGAATTAAGAACGAACCCTCATGAAACGCATCAAAATTCACCCCTAACCTCAAATTAGAGCACTTACCTTAGCTCCCCGTTGTGCAAATCAAGCAAAAACGCTAATATTGAAGCTTTATTGAAGGTTTAATGGAAGAATAACAAGTTTTGAGCTCCCAACCGAGCCTAACAATGGTGGAAAAACCAAAATCCAAGAAGAAGTTTTGCAAAAAACGGAGAAGAAGGCTTTTAAAGCCGGCGGAGCGTCGAGACGCTAGGGCAGCGTCTCGACGCTGCGCCCTAAATTGGCAGCGCGCGCGCACGGGGTAGCGTCGAGACGCTGCGCGGCGTCGAGACGCGCGCGCGGCGTCGAGCGAGCGTCGAGACGCTTGCGCTCGACGCTTGCTCTCGGGAGGAATTTCAGAACCACGCTTCAGACTTCGGGGCGTCGAGACGCTCGGCCAGCGTCTCGACGCTGTCGGCGTTGAGCGAGCGTCGAGACGCGCGCTCGACGCTGATGCACGTCTAGCTTGGGGAATCGTCGGGGCAGCGTCGAGCTAGCGTCGAGCTAGCGTCTAGACGCTGGGGCGCACGCAGATCTTCAATGACGGGCGCGCGGGCGAGGCGGACACGGGCGAGGGCGCGCGGGCGCGCGCGGACATGGGCGAGGCGGAGCGGGCTGGCGCGCGGGTGCGCGCGCGTCTGGCCGTCTGGGCGCGGGCGTGCGGTGCTTGCGAGCGGCGCGCGCGGGCGCGCGCGCGTGCTGCGAGCGTTGGGCGCCTGGGCGCTGGGCGCCGGCGCTTGGGCGCTGTCCTCTCGGCTCTTAGCCCACTTTTGGGTCGTTTTGGCTCCCGAGCTCCGTTTGGCCTATCGTTTCGACCCGAACACTTCCCGAAACATGTTAAAAGACCTTTTTAGCCCCGAAAATCATCAATGGACTTCCCGAGCTCTTCACCATGAAATCACCTATAAGAAAGCATTTTAATCAATATCGAGCATGGTTTTAGCTAGAATTAGGGAGTAAATAATAGCTCTAATTTGGAGCTATCAAAATACCCCCAACCTAAATCTTGCTAGTCCTCGAGCAAGGCTAATAAAGAATTTGACTCTAAGGGACCATGCATACATGCTTCTAACTCAAACCTCGATGCTTTTTACAAATCTAAACAGGACATAATCATGAAAGCAATCGGCGCATGCATTTAATCAAGATCACATCAAAAATTAACTATTGCTCCCTAACGTGTGTGTGCGCTAGCCAACCTATCCTAAACCATCGTAAGCCTGGAAAAACCACATGCGACATATCATCCCGTTTTCCCCCTACTTCTAGCGATTAAGAACAGTCTAAACTTGACTTACACGAGAGAGAGTAATAAATTAAGAGACCTAAAATTTTCTAATTCCTTTCTCTTTTCTTTGAGTACTTTGTACTCTTTGTTAAGGTTCTTTGAACCCAACTTTTTATTTTCTTTTTCTTTCCCATCCCGAGTTGCCTAACATGTCAAACTTAAGCTTCAGCTTCACATTTTTAAGGACTAACGTTCACTTTTTAAGTGCGCACTTTAAAAAGGAGGAACGCCTCGAGAGAATTTTCTTGCTAACATGCTTTTCTATTTTTTTTTTTTATTTAGGCTTAGCGCAAGCTACTCGATTAATCGACCACTAACTCTCATGCAACAAGCTACCTAAGGGTGCCTTTCGGGGTGACAACAAGAATTAATGCTACATGCAATCAACTAAGCCTACGGAGTCTAAGATAAGGTTGCTAAGTGCTCGATGGATGCAAGGGAGCAACAGGAAAAAATTTTAAAATTTTTGACATGAACCTAATAAATGCAAAGCTACATCATGCAAAAACTAGATTATGCAAATGCTCAGATTCCGAAAAGACACTTCCTAGATCATCATAATTAGAAAGCATATAAACAGAGTCCCAAGCACTTCAAATTTTAAATTAGCACTGCTCAACAAACTGCACATGGAATCCATCCAATCATACAACTCCACCCCCAACCTAAAATTATACATAGTCCTCTATGTATCAACATTTCAGACTAAGCAGTTAAAATACACAAAATAAAAGGGAACAGAAAACCTCCCTTGAATTTTGTTAGGCTGTTGGTTGGAGCAGTGCACTTTTCACCTACTGATCCGATTCTTAAGCCACAAAACTCCTACAAAAGAAAGCAAGAAAAAACTAAGCTAGGAAAATAAAAACTAAAAGTAAAAACATGAATTTAAAAACACATGGGTTGCCTCCCAAGAAGCGCAATTTTTTAACGTCGTTATGCTCGACGTGTCCTCCTCTCTGTCAGGGTACGTAAAAATTTTCGTATTTCTTCGGCCCCTTCTTCCTTGAATCAACGAAGCCTGCTAAGAGAAGCAAGCTCTTCGACTTTTCGAGGCAGCCGGACAGAGTTGTTATTTTTTTGGTATTTTTAATATATGGGAAAAATAAAGACTCAACAGAATGAAATAAAACAAAACAAGACTCAACTGAAAAATAAAGACTCGACAGGGGAAAAAGGAAGAAAGCATGATTCGATAGAAGGGAGCTCAGGAAATAAAATAGAAAGAGACTCGTCAGCCTCGAACTCTATCACCTGGAATTCCTTCAAGATAGTAGGCTCGACTCTATTCTTTTTCCAGAAGATCTCATTGTCGTATGGCGGAGCAATCATGACTTCTATTTTTGGGCTGGGGTGTAGTTCCTCGAGCATAAAATCAATCTGTTCCTTCATATTATCAATCGAGAAATCAAGGTACAAGGAGGATTGATTTTCTAATTCGGGATGCTCTTGCGCGGGGTAGACATCAAGGAGACCGGTTGGTGGCGACTCAGGGCATGCGCAGGAAGTATGACCCCCTACCGAGCAAGCACAACACTTTGCTCTCGCATGCGTCTCTCTAACAAACGTCCACCAAACCTCGAAGTGCAGCTTGCGCATTTGTCTCATATATTCTTTCGCAACCTGCAAACTCCTTCTCATCCTCTCACGTCTGTTGGAATCGAAAAAATTTGAAGCTAGCAGAATCTCCATGTCATCATATGCCATGTCGTCATTCAAAGCAATTTCTGAAGCTTCACGCCTTGAAACTTTCACCCAGCTTTCTAAGTGAATACCTGTCATACTCAAACAAGAAGACACAAGAAAAGGAAAATATTTTTGTGGTTTTTGAACAAATAAAATTTAACTAAGAGAAACTAAATGGTTCCCCGGCAACGGCGCCAATTTTGGTAACGATATTATTGAACTATCGCCAATCATCGGGTTGTCGAGACCCGCCAAAATAAATTTATAAGTGCCCGAAATCACTAAACTATTTGTAGAATAGTAGTAACGGGGTCGATCCACAGGGAATTAAGGTATTTTGACTTAATCTTAATTAAATTTGCAAACTATTAATATGGGTGGAATAAGGGGTAATTGTTGGTTTTCAAGTAACTAAGATGGAACAAAGAAAATGGGAAAATTTAGCTAACGGAGTTTCCAACTCGGGACGATCGGAATAAATTTAGCATGCCTCTTGGTTCATAGGTTGATGAGTATTATTGGTTAAACAATTTAACGAATGCACAGCTCGTCTAAAATTAATAAATAACTCAGACATGCTCCATGGATTTAATTAAACATAATTAATTATGCTAATCAAGCATACCGTCCGGACATTGGCGGCCAACGCTCTCCCAAGACCGAACGGTAGCAACAAGCTAACTGTGACGACTATCTAATTTGGACGCGAAATTAGTATGTCGATTTGGAATCCTAATTCGGGAAGAATGAACACCAAGAGCATAAGGACGCCAATACGCTCAAGGTGCCATAATTCCTTGTTACTTGGCGGAAACGAGAGGCACGGCATCAAATCCTTTAACAAATGAACATGCTCAAAATCAAGGGTGCCTAGTCCTAAATCATTCAAACGTGCTCATAGATTAAGCTAAGAAATAGAATTCAATTCAATAAAATATCCAACCAAATCAGAATTTCAATCCACAACCTCACCAAGAGTTCATACTACATTTATCCTTACAATCCCGAGCCAAAAACGGTAAATCTACTCACTCATGACTTGCGTAGGGTGGGACGGCTTCAAATTGAGCTTCCTAGCCCCTCCCATGGTGGAAAACAGCTGCTGGACGTCAAATCAGGCGCGGAGCTCGAGGTAGAAGATGATAATGGCGGCTAAAATCGGACAAAAATGTTAAGTAGTCCGTCGTAGCGTCGAGACGCTAGGGCAGCGTCTCGACGCTGCGCCCTAAATAATCCGCGCGCGCGCTCGGGGTGGCGTCGAGACGCTCGCACAGCGTCGAGACGCTTGTGCGGCGTCGAGCTAGCGTCGAGACGCTATCACTCGACGCTTGCTCTCGGGTTTTTCTTCAATTCAGCGCTTCAGACTTCGGAGCGTCGAGACGCTAAGGCAGCGTCTCGACGCTGGGCAGCGTCGAGCTAGCGTCGCGACGCTGTCGCTCGACGCTAGCTCTCGGGTTGATGCATGGATTTTTGCCTTCAATTTCTCCAAAGTTCTCATCCTTCATGCCTTTGCATGGATCTTCCCCGGAAGTGTTCTTAGGCCTTTAAATTGCGATATTAAGCCTCGAAAAGCGCCGAAACGCTCCCGAGGGCGAATTACCGAGAACACCTGCAATAATCACATAAAAGCAAGATTAAGCCAATAATAAACGTGAATTAGGGACATAATTATAGCTCCAAAATGGAGCTATCACTTCTCTCCTTAACCGCCGCTCCTCTCTGTCGATTTCTGGGATAAACTGCAATCCACTAACCTCAGAGGAACAGGTCATACACAAACAAAAATTCAAACATACAATGTACAAACAGAATTTTTTTTCAGCCAACCATCAATCAATCAAATTCAAACTTCAATCATAATCTCAATCAAATTTGCCTTCTCCCCGGCAACGGCGCCAATTTTTGGTACACGATATTTTGAATTATCGCCTAATCTCAAGCTGTCGAGGCTTGCCAAAATACGATTTATAAGCCTATAACTAAGGCTTTGCAGCCCGTGGTAACAGGGTCGATCCAAGGAGAAGGTATGATTAAAATTACTATTAAAATTGGGAATTAACTAATTGATTGGTTTTGTAACGGGGGGATTTTTCAGCATGCAAAGGAATCAATAAACGCTAACATAAGAAATAAAAACAGAGAGACGCGTGCACAGTTTGGGATTTTCGGGATTAATTGTTAGACAGCTTCAGTTCATCATTTAATACAAAATTCATGGCATACAGTTTATGATACACACGGACGACTACCCGAGAAGCCCCAAGGTAGCCGGCTCCATAGAAATTAATCAGACCACAGAGTTCCGATTAAACATTATCCAGAATTGCATTAAGGTGATCAACCCTAAATTTATTCTAAACAGTCACTAGTTAACCGCGACGAACATTCAAACATGTAATCTAATTGCTAGCTGATTGCCCGCAAACGCTGTATGCAATCAACAACTATCGTACACGACTCGATACTCCGATTTAGTTTTATCAATCTGTGTTACTTAGTCGAATAGTGAGAGGCACGACATCGCTACTATTTAACATACACAACATGCAAGAAAACTCGAGTGTCAATCGTCGAAATCTAACATGCGCGTTGGATTAAGCAAGAAAGATAAATGCATATAAACAGCCACCAATATGTAATCAAAGTATAGATTATCAAAGCCAAAGTGTCTAACAAAAATTCCCTAAAGAATTCCCAAACCGTTCACCCTTACCTTAGCCGTCCATGGAACGGGTTGTCAATTTCGCTCCAACGTTGGCCATAGAAGGCGTGATTAACAAGTTACAAGAAGAAGAAAGCTCTTTAACATGCCAACAATGGCTGAGCTCAAAGAAATCTAAGAAAAACGAGAGGAAGAAGAAGAAGAAACGCTCCAAAAATGTCAAGCTCCCCTCATTTTTCCGCAGAAATCGTCTTATACAGAAGCTGTAATCGACGTAGCGTCTAGACGCTAGGCCAGCGTCTCGACGCTGCGACCTAAATAATTCGTGCGCGCCTCGCGATGGCGTCGAGACGCTAGGGCAGCGTCTCGACGCTGGCCCGATGATTCCTTGCGCGCGCCTCCTCCGGAGCGTCTCGACGCTGCAGCAGAGTCTCGACGCTTCGGCAGCGTCGAGCTAGCGTCTCGACGCTAGCTCTCGGGTTTTTGCAGCGTCTCGACGCTACAGCTCGACGCTGGCTCTCGGGTTTGGGGCTGGAAAATTGCCTCTCCTAGGCGGTTTTGGCCTGTTTCTTCACGGATCAACTTCCCCTTTCCCGATGCACTCCCGGGGCGTTAAAACTCCACTTTTAGCTCTCGAACGGGTCCAACGGACGCACGAGCTCTTTGCCACAATTCTCCTACAAACGAGATATATTAACCAATTAAACGCGGACTTTAGCTACAATTAGGAAGTATTTAATAGCTCCAAAATGGAGTTATCAGCAGCCTAGGCTTCGAGTCCTTCTTGTTCATCAAGTATCGAACTTCTGCATGATTAGAAAATACAACCACTTTAGATCCAAGTATATAAGGTCGAAATTTATCAAGAGCGAAAACAATGAAGAGCAGCTCCCTCTCTGTGGTGGTGTAACCGATCTACGCGGAGTTGAGCGTCCTGGAGGCATAATAAATCACGTGGCTCCTTTTGTCTATCCTCTGACCCAGCACAGCACCAACAACGTAATTGCTTGCATCGCACATAATCTCGAAGGGGGTCCCCCACTGCGGTGGATGAATAATGGGTGCATTGGTCAGACACTTCTTCAGCACATCAAAGGCAATCTTGCACTCTTTGTCAAAGCAGAATGGGACGTCTTTTTTCAGCAAGCTCGTCATCGGTGTCATTATCTTCGAGAAGTCCTTGATGAACCTGCGGTAGAAACCTGCATGACCAAGAAAAGAACGCACTTCCCGGAGATTTGTGGGGTAAGGTAAGTCAGATAGAACATCAATTTTCGCTTTATCCACCTCTATACCCTTAGCTGACACAACGTGACCTAGGACTATGCCTTGACTCGCCATGAAATGATACTTCTCGAAATTTAAAACAAGATTAGTTTCAATGCATCTTTCCATGACTCTAGACAAGTTAATCAGACAATCCTCAAATGAACTCCCATAGACTGTGAAATCATCCATAAAGACCTCAATGCATTTTTCTACGAATTCAGTAAATATGCTCATCATGCAACGCTGAAAAGTCCCTGGAGCATTACAAAGCCCAAAGGGCATTCTCCTATATGCATAAGCTCCAAATGGACATGTAAAAGTAGTCTTTTCTTTGTCTTCCAGAGCTATAGGAATTTGATAAAACCCAGAAAACCCATCTAGAAAACAGAAATATGGCTTCCCAGCTAAACGCTCCACCATTTGATCTATGAAGGGGATAGGAAAATGATCCTTCTTAGTCACATCATTCAGTTTTCTAAAATCTATACACATCCTCCACCCATTTTGCACTCGCTTAGGCACTAACTCACCCTTTTCATTCCTAATAACAGTTATGCCAGTCTTTTTAGGTACAACATGAATTGGGCTAACCCACTGACTATCAGAAATGGGATAGATGATACCTGCATCAAGGAGTTTGTGTATCTCAGACAACACTACCTCTTTCATGGTTGGGTTCAGTCTCCTCTGAGGCTCTCGAGATGGCTTTGCTCCCTCATTCAGCCGAGTCTTGTGCATGCATAGAACTGGACTCAACCCATGCAAATCCGCCAAGGTCCATCATATCGCTCTTTTGTTCTTTTTCAATATCTCTACCAACTTGCTTTTTTGCTCAGATGTAAGCTCCTTAGAGATAATTATCGGGAGTGTCTCCACCTCCCCCAAGTACACGTACTTGAGGTGACCCGACAACTCTTTAAGTTCCAACTTGGGAGCCTGCAAAAGATATGGTAACATCTTAGTTGGCTTTTCACATGCCTCTAAAGCAAGGGTAACTTGCTCACATGAACCAAGCAATATGGGCACACTACTTTCAATCTTGCCAACAGTTTCGGTAAAAACAAATGGGTCATCCCCATCAACAGCAGTCATGCATTCTTCTTGTTCTAAAGTATCAATCAAATCAATTTTACAGACAGAATGCACATCAACATGGTGTTTCATGGCATTAAAGACATTAAATTCAAACACCTCTCCTCCATACTCCACAGACAAAGTACCATCATGGACATTAATCTTAGTCCTAGCAGTTTTCATGAAAGGTCTACCCAACAGGACTGAAGCAGCATATGATGCATTATCTTCCATTTTTAATACATAAAAATCAGCAAGAAAAATAAGATCTCTAACCCGAACTAACACATCCTCAACTACTCCTAAAGGAAGAATAGAGGACCTATCAACTGATTGGATTATGACACTAGTTTCCTGCAACCCTTCCAGATCAAGACTTTTATAAACTGAGTATGGCATAACATTAATCGAAGCCCCTAAATCTAGCATCGCATGCTTGATTTCCTTATCTCCTATGGTGCATGGTAAGAGAAGCATACCTGGGTCCTGACATTTATCTGGCATGCTTTGCGTGATCCGGGCAGAAACATTTTTACTTACCACAACTCTCTCGGTGCTCTTTGCTTTCCTCTTATTAGTACACATCTCCTTGAGGAATTTCGCATACCTTGGAATTTGTTGAATGACATCAAGCAGTGGTATGTTGATTCCAACTTTCTTCAGTTTATCGAGGATGTCCACGTCCTTGTCTTCCTTGGGTGGTCTCACCAACCTGCTAGGAAAAGGAGCAATGAGAACGTAAAACTTCATAGAAGGAGGTGGGGTAGCACATACCGTGTTCTCAGGAGGTGTGGGTTGACACTTTTCTTCAGGCATTTCGGGACTCTTGTTAGAATCTTCAGGCACAGGCCGCGATGGTACTTCTTTACCACTTCTGAGGGCAATGACATTAACGCTTTCCGCTGCATTGGCCTCCACCTTACTTATCATGTCCTTGATCTTTGTGATCCTCTCGCTCAGTGACCGAATCTGTGCACTGGTTTCCTTGCTAATTTCCATAAAGGACTTGAGCATGCCTTCAACGGCTTGACCTGAAACAGAAGAAAGAGCTTGCGATGAGTTCTCTTGCAATTTAAGAACAACGCTACATACTTGAGACATTTGAGTCTTAAGCTCTTCCACGTCAGTCGAGAACCGAACTTGCGCGTTTCCTCTTCCGCACTACTGAAGGTTCCCTGCCATGTTGGAGATCAACTGTCTAGCCTCCGCAGGTGTCTTTTCCCTAAGAGCTCCTCCGCTCGAAGCATCGAGCATCTGACAGTTATATGGTTGCAAACCGTCATAGAAAAATTCAATGAGCTCAGCCTCTGCTATCTGATGGTTCGGGCAGCTCTCGCATAGCTTGACGTATCGCTTCCAACACTCGTGAAATGCCTCTCCATCGGATTGGGTAAAGCCGTAGATCTTCATTTTCAGGATTTTGGCTCTCGAAGCTGGAAAATATTTATCTAGAAACACGCTCTTCATCTTGCCCCAAGTGGTAATGGTTCCCGATGGTAAGTGTTGCGTGCTCAGTGTGTAGATAAAATGTCATGCGAAGAGCACTCAGATCATGCAAGCATACATGGTGTGCAGCAAGTGATAAGTATTTTTTAATTCGTTTTCCCACAGAGATTGAGTTTAGTTACTAACGAAGTGAGGTGTTAAATTAGAAAGGGTCACTTAAATGGGGTGGATTGGAGGTTGATGTGCCAAAATAACAAAGAATGCAAGAAGGATGCAAGCATAAACGAAAGCAAGTAAAGAGATTAAGCTTTGATGTGGAGAAGAAAGAATTGCGGATCTAGCAATGTTCTAGCAATAAAATCGCAAAAGTAAAAGACTGAAAAAAATGCTAAGGCAAAAACAGAACTATAGAATTGCGGTTCTCGCAATTATCTAGCAATTAAATTTGCAATGATTTAAAGGTGAGGTACGGAAACAAGGTCAACTTTAGACTCCTCTATAGGCACTTAACTACGATCATTCAACAGTAGATTAACTTATCATGCATCGATTTAGCTCAGTCTCATGCATCTCTCGATTACATGCATTAGATCTTTTAGTTCACTCATATCCAAGTAAGACATAAACACCTATTTATACAAGCAAGCTAATGAATCGTACTAGGAAAACGCCTATTCCTAGGTCGTTTTCTGGCTACCATAAAAGGCTAGCATGAATGGATGACTCTAAACTCTTACTCCTTCCGGAGGTTAGGAATTCTTTAGATAAAATGGATGGCCGATCGAAATTGCCCATGGGATGAAGTACACATACATTCAATGCATTCGAAGCTATCCTACATGCTGAAATCTCGTATTTCTAACCTATAGATTCATCTTTAGCAGACCTTTGTGTGATTAGTTACTCAGGGTTTGTGGAAATTTAGAATAGAGGGAATGATTAAGCATAATTTAAAGAACTTAATGAAAGCGATAGAATAAAAGATAACACGATGAAGAACTCGAAAAGACTTAAATGATTACTTTCCAAATTTAAGGTTCAGAACACAATGTGCGAAGGTATGAAAAACAGTAAAGAACTGAGTAAATTGGAAACGAAACGAATCATTGTAGCCAATGGAAACGAAAGACAGAAAGCAGTAGAGAAAACTTTGTAAAAAGGTCCACGGATCTCCTCGTCGCAAGCGCTTCGGATGAAGGGGAAGATTAGCTGTTCTTGGGGATGAATTCAATCAGAAGAGAAGAAGGATCTTCTCTTCTTCCTCTTGAATTATCGACGCCAAGGGCTGATTTCTTCGTTCCAACAAACGGGGTAAGAAAATTGTGTATGAAGATCGCGTTGTGACGGAGAACTCCACGCTTCTGAGTTGTTTTTCTCCTTCACCCTTCACCTCTTTTTATAGCTTTTGCAGGTACCTTCAGCCACGGAGAACCATCCATTCTGAACAACAGTCCTCCACGTGGCAGCAGGGGAAGGCCTAGGCGGCTGAAAGATCGCAACAATGACGACTGGCGGTTGGGAAAAGTTTAGCAGCAGCAGCTTGGCATTGCGGCTTCCTTGCGGTGGCCGCAATGTTCATTGCGCTCCCAGCAATGTTTCAGCAATTCTCCTGCAATGTACATTTTAACTCTTTTAGCATCATTTTCTATTCTTTTTCGTTCCTTTTCCAAATAAGTCCTATTTTAGCTTATTTCCTCGAATTCTCACATTTAAGCATGTATTAAGCTAAATTCTAACAAAAACACTCAAGAGATTACATGATTTTAAGGTAAATATGTCCCTAAATAATGTACTTTTCGAGAGGTAACACACCCCCAAACTTGAGTTATTGCTCGTCCTCGAGCAATATAAAGGCTTACTTGGGCTGCTAATTCTTGACTTTTAAACTCTATCCAACTGACTTGCTGACTTCCCTAGGCTTACTATCCAAGGCATTGTTGTCCTGTGACACTCTTCTAGGTTCGAACTAACTTCAAATTATGCTTATTCTGGTTTCCCTTGCCTTTAAAACCTTTTGTTTTTACAAACTTCCTAACATATGGTTTATCTGCCTATGTCATTGGGTTCATTGTGCAGCTATCCCTAAGTTTTCAAACTCTCCCTAGTTTTAACTTCAGACTCAGTACATGCTTCTAATGTATTTATTATTGAGCTACCTAGGAATCCTTAAAGCCATGCCAGGCTTAGCACACACGAGAATAAGAGTACAATCCATAGAATAACTAAGCCCTGACATCACTGTGTTGGATCGACACTCATCTCCCTTGACAAACCTTCAAGCTACAGCCTTGTGCTTAGCAAACATAAGGATCAAAGTTCAATTACACAGGACACCTAAGCACATAGGCCATAGCTTGTTGGCACACATTCTTCTTCTTTGGGTTTTTTTTTTCTCTTTTGGTAGAGTCTTTCCTTTTGGTTTGCCTTTTGATGCAGTGGCACTTGTGGGTTACACAAATGGCCCTGATTACTCAGCATCCTTTAGAGAGAGACACTACCCTTTACTTTTCTTTTTCTTTCTTTTTCATTTTGTTTTTTCAAAAAGAAGAATGCTTATGTTTTTCAAGAGGGAGAGAGGAATGTTCCTAGGCCTAGAGGCTGCCTCCCCCAAACTTATCTCCTCATTGTCCCCAATGAGAATCAGAAGTGGCACACCCCCAAACTTGTACTAGAAGCATCTAGTCTAAAGAAAAACCAGACAGACTCTAAAACTCGTAGGGATAGAATGACCCTCCTATTTCAGATAACCCATAAGCAGAAGAAAAAAACAACATGGTAAGGTCTCACAGAGGTGCATGCTCAACAATATAAGAAGCTAATTTGAAACTAGCAAGGGTGTACTAGACACTCATCCAACATGCTTAATAGATAGACTACCTACGAACCTCAGTAAAGCAGCAAAATATTGAGATTTAAAAGCAGAAAGCCCATCAGAAAGTCATCCAACAGCATGCTTAAAACTAACAAAATATTGCGGTAGCCGCACTGAATTCGCAATTATTCCAACCGAGCAAATTTAACTGTGATCAAGGCTTCTAGCATGCGATATTCATTCATAAATACTACAGAAAACAGCAAAACTACCTAAGCTACCTACTCAGATGACATTAAACTAAACTAAGTTACTCTACACAAACAAATAAACAATTTAAAACAGATCAAACAACTTGATTATAGGGGGGTAACAGGTCACAGAAAAGCAAATTTTTTTTTGTTTTGTTTTTGAGAGGCATCAGAAATACTCCCTCGAATGTCGCCAGTCTTGCATTCAATCATCCTTATCTTCTTCACTCCTCGCTCTTGGAGGCGCCCAGGGGTTCAACAATCCAGCTGGGACAGTGGGGAACGTGCATCGCAGGTGTTCAGCCAGCTCCTGGTCCCTTGCTTGCGAATATTCAGCCCATTGGGCTAACTTGTGTTGCAAGTCCATCAGGCAGGCCATGGACAATGACTGTGCAGCAGCCAGTCCATCCATCTCGAACTCCATGTTGCCCCTTCGTCTCATCCTCAAGATAGTGGGCAGCTTCAGATGGCCAGTATAGGCCAATTTCCTCTTGGTAGTAAAACTTTTGAAGGTCCTACTAAATTTCGGTGTGTCGAATCCCGCCAAAATAAAATTTATAAATACCGAAACTACTAAGCTTTGCAGCTAGTGGTAACGGGTGTCAAACCACAGGGAACCTAAATTAATCTCTCTTAACTAATTTCTATTTGTCTTTTTAAACTAAAACTCAAAATAAAATAAAGGGGGAGTTAATTAGAACTAAACTAAGCTAACGGAGAAATAATTGCGAAAAGTAAAGAGCGAAAAACAATTAAATGTAACACGTGCTCCTAATTCGAGTGTCGGGATTTATCTTGATGCGCTTAGTTCATAGGGATTCTAATTAGCAAGGTAATTCTATTTCATGCACACAAAATGCTTCGTCCCAAACGGGTCCAAAGCACCCCAAAGAATTAATTAGGGAAGTGCAATCCTAATTAAACATGCCCACTAATTAATCTAAGTTCATGACGCTTAAATCAATTAACAAACAGTAACGGGTATCATTGAGACGAATTAATACTAGAACTAAGTCGATTTATCTCTTAGTCTTAAGCCCGCCGTGAGAACGTTAATCAATTCCTACCCCCAACTGTCACTTAGGCTCGAATTGATTAGCCACGAGCTAGACTTTCGCTACTAAGTATTGAAGTTTGTCAAAAATCAATAATAGCCAACTAAGCATGCGTAACTAATTATGGACGTCACTCCTAATCGGAAAGGCAAGTTATTCGTTCTTAATACAGACCAAGAGATGCAAGAAGTTAACAAAACCAAGCAAGAAATTCATATAATCCCTCCCTAAGCATCAAGAAAACCCCTAAACTCGAATTAGAGCACTTACCTTAGTTGTCCGTTGTGAAAATCAAGGGAAATCAACAAGAAATCAACTTCAATGTATTAGAATAGATAAGAAATAGGTTTTGGCTCAAGAAATGAGCTCTACAAAAGATGGGGGCGGAAGAAATTGGGAGAGAATGACCTAAAAACAGCAAAAACGGACTTAAATACCCATTTCTGCGTCAGACTAGCGCCTAGGCGCCATAAGTCAACGCCTAGGCGTCGCGGGAGCGCGCGCACAAAATCGAGACAGCGCCTAGGCGCCATAAGTCAGCGCCTAGGCGCTGAGCTCTCTGGAAAATTTACAAAATCGGGCATTTTTGTTGACTTTTAATGACGGGCTTCTGCTGAGTTTTAATGACGGGCATTTACAGTCACGGATACGGCGCGCGGGCGCGGAGGCGGAGTGAGGGGCGAGGCGCGCGCGGGCGAGGGCGCTGTGCGGACACGGGCGCTGGGGCGCGAGCGAGGGGCGAGCGCGCGCGTGCGGACGCGGGGCCGAGCGCGCGCGCGATGGGGCTGGAGCGCGGGTGTTGACCGACCGTTGACTGTTGACTGTTGACCGTTGACCGTTGACTGTTCTAAAATGAAAGAAAATCTTGCATTCACCAAGATTTGAACCTAGGCACCCCATTGTCTAGACAAGCCTTGCACCATTAAGCCATTAATCAATTTTGTGGTATAATTAGATTATTTAATTAATGTAGTATAATCACTCAAAACCGTTAATTAATAAAATGCTCTAAAATATTCATTTAAGCTCTTAATTTATGCAAATGCCCGATTTACCCCTTAACAATTAAATTATACAAAATATATCAATTAAGCCCAAATAATTATTCGAATTTACAAGACTTAGGAGCTAAATATTAGCACTTTTAGAGTGCTATCACCTCTCTTCCCTCGTAACAAGTACTCCTGCACACAAACACAACTTAGTAATGGTATTGGGGAAAAAGAGTTGGCCCTTACCTTTCTTGGAGCATTCGATGATAGAGGCTTGATAGCTCCATTTTGGAGCTATAATTATGTCCTTAATTCACGATTATTACTTGCTTAATCTTGCTTTTATGTGCTAATTACAGGTGTTCTCGGTAATTCGCCCTCGGGAGCGTTTCGACGTCGTTCGAGGCTTAATATCGCATTTTAAAGGCCTAAGAACACTTTTGGGGAAGTACCATGCAAAAATATGAAGAATTGAAGTTTTGGGGAAATTGAAGGCAAAATACCATGCAAAAACCCGAGAGCTAGCGTCGAGACGCTGCCAGAGCGTCTCGACTCTCCGAATTCTGAAGCGCCAATTTGAAAATCCACCCGAGAGCAAGAGTCGAGCGACAGCGTCTCGACGCTCGCTCGACGCCGCGCAAGCGTCTCAACGCTGCCCTAGCGTCTCGACGCTCTAACGGATTACTTAAGTTTTTGTCCGATTTTTAGCCGCAATCTTCATCTCCTACCTCGGGCTCCGCACCTGATTAGACGTTCCAGCAGCCATTTTCACCATGGGAGAGGCTAGGAAGCTTGGATTGGAGCCATCCCACACCACACACATCCTGAGTGAGTAGTTATAGCGTTTTTGGCTTGGGATTGTATAGGAATAATGTAGTTTGAACTCTTGGTGAGATTGTTGAACTAAATTCTGATTTGGCTTGAATGATTGAATGAATTGGTTTCTATTTCTTTGCTTATTTCATGAACGTGTTTGAATGATTTAGGACTAGGCACCCTTGATTTCGAGCATGTTTCATTCGTTAAAGGTTTTGATGTCGTGCCTCTCTAAACCGCCAAGTAACAAGGATTTACGACACCTTTGAGCGTATTGGCGTCCTTGCGTTCTTGGTGTTCGTTCTTCTTGAATTTAGACTCCGAAATCGATACACTAATTTCGCGTCCAAATTAGATAATCGTCGTAGTTAGCTCGTTGCTATCGATTGGTCTTGGGAGAGCGTTGGCCGCCAATGTCCAATCGATATGCTTGATTAGCATGATTTATCGTGTCTTATTAATTTCCATGGAGCATGTCTGAGTTAATTTATTAATTAAAGGCGAGCTGCGTATTTGTTAAATTGTTTAGCCATTATACTTGTCAACCTATGATCCAAGAGGCATGCTAATTTTATTCCCAATCGTCCCGAGTCGAACGCTCCGTTAGTTGAATTTTCCCCGTTTGCATTGTTTCCTTTTAGTCAATTAAAAACCAACAAATTCCTCATATTTCATTTATTTTCATGGTTTGCAAATTTAATTGAGATTAAGTCAAATTAGCTTAATTCCCTGTGGATCGACCCCGTTGCCACTAATCTACTAATAGTTCAGTGAATTCGGGTAAATATAAATTCATTTTGGCGGGTCTCGACAACCCGATGATTGGCGATAGTTCGAAAATATCGTTACCAAAATTGGCGCCGCTGCCGGGGAACTAAGTGTAATTCGGCCTAATTTAGGTTTAATTTGTAAACTTTTGATTTTTATTTTAAAATTTGTTTATTCTTTCGTTATTTGCAAGATTTGATTTGTTTGTTTAAGTGTGCTAGAGTGCCTAATTTTTGATTGAGAAAATGGAAGTTGACGACGAGGCTGAAGCCCCAAAAACAATCAGGCAGTGGACATCAGTTGCAATGGACCACCAACCTTCTTGTATTTCCTACCCGGAAATCTCAGGTGAGTTTGTGCGTAGGTCGGGCTTAATTGACCACTTGCCTTCTTTTTGTGGTGATGCAGATGAAGATCCCTTTAAACATCTCAAGGCGTTTCAAATGACGAGTTCTGCAATGAAGCCAAGCGACATATCTGAAGATCGCAGCTCTACCTGAGAGCTTTTCCATTCACCTTGAGAGGTGAAGCTCGAGATTGGCTACATTACTTACCATCAGGAACCATTTCCACTTGGGAGAAGTTAAAGAGCATGTTCTTAGAAAGATATTTCCCAGCTTCAAGAGCCAGAGCCTTGAAAAAAGATATCTATGGTTTCAGACAAAAGGAGAAAGAGGCATTTCACGAGTGCTGGGAGAGATTCATTAAGCTCTGCGAGAGCTGCCCGAACCATCTGATAGCAGAGGCCGCGCTTATCGAATTCTTCTATGATGGTTTGCTTCCGCATGACTGTCAGATGCTCGATGCATCGAGTGGAGGAGCCCTTAGGGCGAAAACGCCTGCGGAAGCCAGACAGTTGATCAACAACATGGCCGAGAACCGTCGCCAATACGGGGGAAGAAACGAACAAGCTAAAATGTCTACCGACATAGAAGAGCTCAAAGAAAAAGTGTCTCAGGTATTTGGTTTATTTCATACGTTGCAAGAAAAATCATCCCAGGCTGTTTCTTCTATTTCAGGTAGGCATGTTCAAGTCACTTATGGAATCTAGCAACGAGACAAATTTGGAGATACGATCGCTAAGAGATGGGTTCAAGGAGATGAAGGAAAGTATGAGTAAGATGGAATCCAAAGCGGAAGGCGTTAGTGCGATAAATCTCAGAAGTGGTAAAGAAGTGCCATCTCGGACCACTCTCGAGGACTCTAACAAGGATACAGAGATATCTCCAGATAAGTGTCTTCAAACACCCTCTGAAACGGTTGTAGCTTCTCCTAATATTTCTATGAAATCTTACACTCCCGTTGCTCCTTTTCCTAGTAGGTTGGCGAGGCCACCTAAGGAGAACGAGGACGCGGACATCCTTGAGACGCTGAAAAAAGTGGGAATCAATATGCCGCTGCTTGATGCAATTCAGCAAATCCCAAGGTAGGCTAAATTTATGAAGGAGATGTGCACTATAAAGAGGAAGACTAAAGGTGCTGAGAGAGTCGTGGTAAGCAAGAATGTGTCTGCCCTGATAACACAAGGTATTCCAAACAAATGCCAGGACCCAGGTATGTTCCTCTTGCCATGTACTATAGGTGATAGAGAAATCGAGCATGCCATGCTAGACTTAGGAGCCTCAATTAATGTTATGCCATACTCAGTCTACAAGAGTCTCGATTTAGAAGGTATGCAGGAAACTAGTTTAATTATCCAGCTAGCTAATAGGTCTTCTATTCATCCTTTAGGGGTGATTGAAGATGTGTTGGTTAGAGTTAAAGACCTGATATTTCCTGCTGATTTTTACGTGATAAATATGGAAGAAAACGCATCACCTGCTACTTCAGTCTTGCTAGGTAGACCATTCATGAAAACCGCTAAGACAAAAATTAATGTGCATGATGGTACCTTCTCAGTTGAGTATGAAGGAGATGTGTTCGAATTTAATGTATTTGATGTCATGAAACACCATGCTGATGTGCATTATGTCTGTAAAATTGATCTTATAGATACTTTAGAACAAGAAGAATGCATGACTGTTGTTGATGGGGATGACCCACTCGTTTTTACTGAAATTGTTGGCGAGGTTGAAAGTAGTGTTCCCATATTGTCTGATTCATCTGAGCAAACCACTCTTGCTTTAGAGGCGTGTGAAAAGCCAATTAAAATATTGCCATCTCTTTTGCAGGCTCCCAAGCTGAAACTTAAAGAGTTGTCGGGTCATCTCAAGTACGTATACTTGGGTGAGGAGGAGACGCTTCCGGTAATTATTTCCAAGGAGCTTACATCGGAGCAAGAAAGCAAGTTGGTGGAGGTATTAAAGAAAAATAGAAGAGCGATGGGATGGACGTTGGCAGACTTGCATGGGTTGAGTCCAGTTCTGTGCATGCACAAGATTCAGCTGAATGAGGGAGCGAAGCCATCCCGAGAGCCTCAGCGGAGACTGAACCCAGCAATGAAAGAGGTAGTGTTGTCTGAAATACACAAACTCCTTGACGCAAGTATTATCTATCCCATTTCTGATAGCCAGTGGGTTAGCCCTATTCATGTTGTACCTAAAAAGACGGGCATAACTGTTATTAGAAATGAGAGGGGAGAGTTAGTACCTAAGAGAGTGCAAAATGGGTGGAGGATGTGTATAGATTTTAGAAAACTGAATGATGTGACTAAGAAGGACCATTTTCCAATTCCCTTCATAGATCAAATGGTGGAGCGTTTAGCTGGGAAGCCATACTTCTGTTTTCTGGATGGTTTTTTTGGGTTTTACCAAATTCCCATAGCCCAGGAAGACCAGGAAAAGACTACTTTTACATGTCCATTCGGAACTTACGCATATAGGAGAATGCCCTTCGGGCTTTGTAATGCTCCAGGGACCTTTCAGCGATGCATGATGAGCATATTTACTAAATTCGTAGAAAAATGCATCGAGGTCTTTATGGATGATTTCACTGTATATGGGAGTTCATTTGAAGATTGCCTGTTTAACTTGTCTATAGTCATGGAAAGATGCATCGAAACTAATGTTGTTTTAAATTTTGAACAATGTCATTTCATGGTCAGTCAGGGCATAGTTCTAGGACACGTTGTGTCAGCTAAGGGGATAGAGGTGGATAAAGCAAAAATTGATGTTATTTCTGATTTACCTTACCCCACGAATCTTCGGGAAGTGCGTTCTTTTCTTGGTCATGCAGGTTTCTACCGCAGGTTCATTAAGGACTTCTCGAAGATAGTGACTCCGATGACGAGCTTGCTGAAAAAGGATGTCCCATTCTGTTTTGAAAAGGAGTGCAAGCTGGCCTTCGATGTCCTGAAGAAATGTTTGACCAATGCACCGATCATTCATCCACCGCAGTGGGGTACCCCCTTCGAGATTATGTGCGACGCGAGTAATTATGCCGTTGGCGCTGTGTTGGGCCAGAGGATAGACAAGAAAAGCCACGTAATTTATTATGCCTCCAGGACGCTCAACCCCGCGCAGATCGGTTACACAACAACAGAGAAGGAGCTGCTTTCCATTGTTTTCGCTCTTGATAAATTTTGGCCTTATATTCTTGGATCTAAAGTGATTGTTTTTTCTGATCATGCAGCAGTTCGTTACTTGATGAACAAGAAGGACTCGAAGCCTAGACTACTCAGATGAGTATTACTACTCCAGGAGTTCGACGTCTCGGTCCAGGATAGGAAGGGATCAGAAAACACAGTTGCTGGCCATTTGAGCCGCATTGTGCGTAACGAGGATGACTGATAGCTCTATTTTGGAGCTATAATTGTGTCCCTATTTCACGGTTATTAGTTGCTTAATCTTGCTTTTATGTGATTATTGCAGGTGTTCTCGATGATTCGCTCTCGAGAGCGTTTCGGCGCTTTTCAGAGCTTAATATCGCGTTTTAAAGGCCTAAGAACACTTCCGGGGAAGATCCATGCAAAGGCATGAAGGATGAGTACTTTGGAGAAATTGAAGGCAAAAATCCATGCATCAACCCGAGAGCTAGCGTCGAGTGACAGCGTCGCGACGCTAGCTCGACGCTGCCCAGCGTCGAGACGCTGCCCTAGCGTCTCGACGCTCAGAAGTCTGAAGCGCTGAATTGAAGAAAAACCCGAGAGCAAGCGTCGAGCGATAGCGTCTCGACGCTCGCTCGACGCCGCACAAGCGTCTCGACGCCACCCCGACTGCGCGCGCGCGTTATTTAGGGCGCAGCGTCGAGACGCTGCCCTAGCGTCTCGACGCTACGACGGATTACTTAAGTTTCTGTCCGATTTTAGCCGCCATTATCATCTTCTACCTCGAGCTCCGCGCCTGATTTGACGTCCAGCAGCTGTTTTCCACCATGGGAGGGGCTAGGAAGCTCGATTTGAAGCCGTCCCACACCATACACGTCATGAGTGAGTAGATTTACCGTTTTTGGCTCGGGATTGTAAAGAATAAATGTAGTTTGAACTCTTGGTGAGGTTGTAGGATTAAATTTCTCATTTGGTTGGATATTTTATTGAATTGAATTCTATTTCTTAGCTTAATCTATGAGCACGTTTGAATGATTTAGGACTAGGCACCCTTGATTTTGAGCATGTTCATTTGTTAAAGGATTTGATGTCGTGCCTCTCGCTTCCGCCGAGTAACAAGGAATTATGACTCCTTGAGCGTATTGGCGTCCTTGCGCTCTTGGTGTTCGTTCTTCCCGAATTAGGATTCCAAATCGACATACTAATTTCGCGTCCAAATTAGATAGTCGTCACAGTTAGCTTGTTGCTACCGTTCGGTCTTGGGAGAGCGTTGGCCGCCAATGTCCGAACGGTATGCTTGATTAGCATAATTAATTATGTTTAATTGAATCCATGGAGCATGTCTGAGTTATTTATTAATTTCAGACGAGCTGTGCATTCGTTAAATTGTTTAACCATATTACTCATCAACCTATGATCCAAGAAGCATGCTAAATTTATTCCGATCGTCCCGAGTCAGAAACTCCGTTAGTTAAATTCTTTCCCATTTGCTTTGTTCCATCTTAGTTACTTAAAAACAAACAATTCCCCCTTATTTCATCCATATTAATAGTTTGCAAATTTAATTAAGATTAAGTCAAAATACCTTAATTCCCTGTGGATCGACCCCGTTACTACTATTCTACAAATAGTTTAGTGATTTCGGGCACTTATAAATTCATTTTGGCGGGTCTCGACAACCCGATGATTGGCGATAGTTCAATAATACCGCTACCAAAATTGGCGCCGTTGCCGGGGAGCTAAGTGTAATTCGGCCTAATTTAAATTTGATTTGTAAACTTTTGATTTTTACTTTAAAATTTTTGTTTATTCTTTTATTATTTGCAATTTTGATCTATTTGTTTAAGTGTGCTAGAAGTGCCAAATTTTTATTGAGAAAATGGAGATTGATGATGAGATTGGAGCCCCAAAAACGCTCAGACAGTGGACATCATTTGCTACGGGCCACCAACCCTCTTGTATTTCCTACCTGGAAATTTCAGGTGAGTTTGTGCTTAAATCGGGTTTAATTGACCATTTACCCTCTTTTTGTGGTGAAGCAGATGAGGATCCCTATAAACATCTCAAGGCTTTTCAAATGACAAGTTCTGCGATGAAGCCAGGCGGCATTACTGAAGATCAGCTCTACCTGAGAGCTTTTCCATTCACCTTGAGAGGTGAAGCTCGAGATTGGCTGCATTACTTGCCATCGGGGATCATTTTCACTTGGGAGAAGTTGCAGAGTCTATTCTTTGAAAGGTACTTCCCAGCTTCAAAAGCCAGAGCCGTGAAAAAAGATATCCGCCAATTTGAGCAAGGAAAGGACGAGGCATTTCACGAATGCTGGGAGAGGTTCATTAAACTCTGTGAAAAATGCCCGAACCATTTGATAACAGAAGCCGCGCTTATCGAATTCTTCTATGATGGGTTGCTTCCGCATGACTGCCAGATGCTTGATGCAGCAAGTGGAGGAGCCCTTTGGGAGAAAACACCCGCGGAAGCCAGACAGTTGATTTCTAATATGGCTGAGAACCGTCGCCAGTACGGAGGAAGGAACGAGTACGCTAAAATGTCTACCGACGTAGCAGAGCTCAAGGAACAAGTATCTCAGGTATTTGGTTTAGTTCATGCGATGCAAGAAAAATCATCTCAAGTTGTTTCTTCTGTCTCAGGTCAAGCCATTGAAGGCATGTTTAAATCGCTCATGGAAGCTAGCAATGAGACAAGGTCGCAGATAAAATCTCTAAGAGATGAGTTCTCGGAGGTGAAGGAAAGAATGAGCAAGATCGAATCCAAAGCGGAAGGTGTTAGTGCGATAAATCTCAGAAGTGGTAAAGAAGTACTATCCCGTACCACTCCCGTGAGTCCTCCAAAAGATTCAGAGATATCTCCAGATAAGTGTTCTCAAGCACCCTCTGAAACTGTTGTAACTCCTCCTATTATTTCTATGAAGTCTTACACTCCCGTTGCTCCTTTTCCTAGTAGGCTGGCAAGGCCATCTAAGGAGGCCGACGATGCGGATGTTCTTGAGACACTGAGAAAAGTTGGGATCAATATACCGCTGCTTGATGCAATTCAGCAAATCCCAAGGTACGCTAAATTTCCTAAGGAGATGTGCACTATGAAGAGGAAGACTAAAAGTGCTGAAAGAGTCGTGGTAAGCAAGAATGTTTCTGCCCTGATAACCCAAGGTATTCCAAACAAATGTCAGGACCCAGGTATGTTTCTCTTGCCATGTACTATAGGGGATAGAGAAATCGAGCACGCTATGTTAGAATTAGGAGCTTCAATTAATGTTATGCCATACTCAGTCTACAAGAGCCTCGGTTTAGATGGTATGCAGGAAACCAGTATAATTATCCAGTTAGCTAATAGATCTTCTATTCGTCCTCTAGGATTGATTGAAGATGTGTTGGTTAGGGTTAAGGATTTATATCTTCCCTGCTGATTTTTATGTGATAAAAATGGAAGAAAATGCATCCACCACTTCTGTTTTACTTGGTAGACCATTCATGAAAACCGCTAAAACAAAAATTAATGTGCATGATGGTACCTTATCTGTTGAGTATGAAGGGGATGTATTCGAATTTAATGTATTTGATGCCATAAAACAACGTGCTGATGTGCATTCTGTCTGTAAAATTGATCTGATAGATACTTTAGAACAAGAAGAATGCATGACTGTTGTTGATGGGGATGACCCACTCGTTTTTACTGAAATTGTTGGCGAAGTTGAAAGTAGTGTTCCCATATTGACTGATTCTTCTGAACAACCTACTTTTGCTTTAGAGACATGTGAAAAGCCAACTAAAATATTACCATCTCTTTTGCAGGCTCCCAAGTTGGAATTAAAGGAGTTGCCGGGTCATCTCAAGTACGTGTACTTGGGTGAGGTGGAGACACTCCCGGTAATTATTTCCAAGGAGCTTACATCGGAGCAAGAAGGCGAGTTGATCGAGGTTTTGAAAAAGAACAAAAGAGCCATGGGATGGACATTGGCAGACTTGCATGGGTTGAGTCCAGTGTTGTGCATGCACAAGATTCGGCTGGATGAGGGAGCAAAACCATCCCGAGAGCCTCAGCGAAGACTGAACCCTGCAATGAAAGAGGTAGTGTTGTCTGAGATACACAAACTCCTGGATGCAGGTATTATCTTTCCCATTTCTGATAGCCAATGGGTTAGCCCTATTCATGTTGTACCTAAAAAGACGGGCATAACTGTTATTAGAAATGATAAGGGAGAGTTAGTACCTAAGAGAGTACAAAATGGGTGGAGAATGTGTATTGATTTTAGGAAACTGAATGAAGTGACTAAGAAGGACCACTTTCCTATTCCCTTCATAGATCAAATGGTGGAGCGTTTAGCCGGGAAGCCATTCTTCTGTTTTCTAGATGGTTTTTCTGGGTTTTATCAAATTCCCATAGCCCAGGAAGACCAAGAAAAGACTACTTTTACTTGTCCATTCGGAACTTACGCATATAGGAGAATGCCCTTTGGGCTTTGTAATGCTCCAGGGACTTTTCAGCGATGCATGATGAGCATATTTTCTGAATTTGTAGAAAAATGCATTGAAGTCTTTATGGATGATTTTACTGTATATGGAAGTTCATTTAAAGATTGCCTGTTTAACTTGTCTAGAGTCATGGAAAGATGCATCGAAACTAATCTTGTTTTAAATTTTGAAAAGTGTCATTTCATGGCCAGTCAGGGCATAGTATTGGGTCATGTTGTGTCTGCTAAGGGGATAGAGGTTGATAAAGCAAAAATTGATGTCATATCTGATTTACCTTACCCCACGAACCTTCGGGAAGTACGTTCTTTTCTTGGTCACGCAGGTTTTTACCGCAGGTTCATTAAAGACTTCTCGAAGATAGTGACTCCGATGACAAGCTTGCTGAAAAAGGATGTTCCATTCTGTTTTGACAAACAGTGCAAGCTTGCCTTCGATGTTCTGAAAAAGTGCTTGACCAACGCACCCATCATTCATCCACCGCAGTGGGGGACTCCTTTCGAGATTATGTGCGACGCAAGCAATTATGCCGTAGGCGCTGTGTTGGGCCAGAGGATAGACAAGAAGAGCCATGTGATTTATTATGCCTCTAGGACGCTCAATTCCGCGCAGATCAGTTACACAACAACAGAGAAGGAGCTGCTTTCCATAGTTTTCGCTCTTGATAAATTTCGGCCATATATTCTTGGATCTAAAGTAATTGTTTTTTTCTGATCATGCAGCAGTTCGATACTTGATGAACAAGAAAGACTCAAAGCCTAGACTGCTCAGATGGGTATTATTACTCCAGGAGTTCGACGTCTCTGTTCAGGACAGAAAAGGATCAGAAAATACCGTTGCTGACCACTTGAGCCGCATCGTGCGTAACGAAGATGACTTGCCTCTGAATGACGAATTCCCTGATGAAGTCCTTTTCCAGGTGAGTGTGGAGACACCATGGTACGCCGACATTGTCAACTACTTGGTCACAGGTACGTTCCCATTCGACTTTTCATATAATCAAAGAGCTAAGCTGAAGAGCGAAGCCAAGACGTATGTTTGGGAAGAGCCCATTTTATGGAAATTTTGTGCTGACCAGGTAATTATGAAGTGCGTCCCTAAGTCTGAACATAGGTCCATCCTTACCTTTTGCCATGAATTTGCATGTGGGGGACACTTTGGGCAAAATAGGACTGCGAGAAAAATTTTAGATTGTGGGTTTTTCTGGCCATCACTGTTTAAGGACTGTTATGAGTTTTGTAAATCTTGTGATCAGTGTCAGAGAAAAGGGACCATCACTAGTAGGAATGAAATGCTCCAAAACCCCATCTTAACTTGTGAAATTTTCGAGGTTTGGGGTATGGACTTTATGGGACCCTTTCCCCCTTCATTTGGTTTTGTCTATATCTTATTGGCTGTGGACTACGTGTCTAAATGGGTGGAAGCTAAAGCCACCAAAGTTGATACCGCTAATGTTGTTTCCAGTTTTGTCAAATCTAACATTTTTAGCAGGTATGGAGTTCCACGAGCCATCATAAGTGACCAGGGGAGCCACTTCTGCAATAAAACGATCCAAGCCTTGATGAGGAAGTATGGGGTCAATCACAAAATCTCTACCCCGTATCATCCTCAGACCAATGGCCAAGCAGAGGTTTCCAATCGAGAGGTGAAGAGCATCCTCGAGAAAACAGTAAGTCCAGGAAGGAAGGATTGGAGCCTCAGGCTGGACGACGCTTTGTGGGCTTACCGTACGGCTTACAAAACCCCCATAGGGATGTCTACCTACCGGGTGGTTTATGGTAAAGCCTGTCATCTCCCCGTGGAGATCGAACACAAAGCTTACTGGGCCGTGAAGAAGTGCAATATGGACTTTGACTTGGCGGGCGAAGAAAGACTCCTCAAATTGCAAGAACTGGAGGAGCTTCGCCTGGATGCATATGAGAACTCGAAGACCTACAAGGAAAAGACCAAAATGTTCCACGACAGACGAGTCGTCAGAAAACACTTCGAAGTTGGTCAGAAGGTCTTATTGTTCAACTCCCGCCTGAAGTTCATGCCAGGTAAACTTCGTTCCAGGTGGCTTGGTCCTTTCATTATAACTGATGTCCATCACTATGGTGCAGTCAAGATTCAGAGCCTGGATACAGAGAAAGAATACACGGTGAATGGCCAGCGATTAAAGATCTTTCATGAGGGAATGTCAGAGGACTTCGACGATCACGCCTACTTGAAAGAGCCTGATTATGAGAAAGGATAAAATGAGTTTTGGTAAAGTCGAGCAATCGACTCTAAAAATTTGCGCTACTCGGAGGCACCCGAGCTTGAACTGTATATGCTTTTTGTTTACTTACCGTCTTTAGGATTAGTTTAGATTTCTACTCTGATGTTGTGAATTTTCAGGTGAAACAATGGCTCATCCTTGCGGTTTATTGGCTAAAGTTTAAGCGCACTCTCCAACCCTCTAAGTCACAATTCAGGGAAGGTTTTCTTTCCTTTCATTTTGACTGTGCGTATTAGGTCCAATGAGGACATTGTCAATTTCTAAGTTGGGGGTGGTGGGTTGTGCCTTATAAAGGATTGTCGAGCTTTGTTGTGGAATCCTAATTAACTTGTTGAGTTATGGTGAAAGCATGCTAGTCCGATTATGAAATTATGTGATGTACTGCTAAGGTCTTCGTATGTGTGTTTGTTGTGAAAATTGAGCATAATTGCATATGTTAAGGCCGTTTTGAAAAAAAATTTCAAGTTATTTCCCTGTCTAAGCTTCGCATGTTAGCACTCTATCTTGGATCTGTGGGTTTAGGGTAGCTCTGTTTGTTTTGAAATTCGTTGTCACCTCGAAAGGCAACCTTAGGATGGGCTAAGATTCGCTCTTGTTTGTAATCCATGCGCTTAAAAGTTCAACATGATTTTTAGGCTAAAAAGAAAAATGAATGCAAGTTTATAAAAAGAAAATAATCTCATGAGGCGTTCCTCCTTCTTGAGTTTCCTTAGTAGCCAGGGGCGGTCGTGAAACCCACGGTCGCCACAGCATGAAAAGGAAGCACAAAGAAGTGAACGCTAGTCCTTAAAAATGTGAATTTTGCCCGTAGTCAGATGCATTGTGCAATGAAATTGCAGGCAAGCTGAAACGAAAGTAAAATTGACATGTTAGGCGCTCATGGAGATCAAAGAAAAAGAGAGAAAAGATGCCTTGCGATATATTACTTGCATAGACGATGAACTGCCCTTAGACTGTTTTGATAAGCCATAAGTAGAGGGAAAACGAAGTTTTAGGATAGATAGAGCTGTTCTAAGCCTGTTGAAATCTAAGATCGAGGAGCTAAGTCCGAAGCATAAATAGGGAAACATCTTTAAATTTTTCAAATTTGTCTTAACCAATGCATGCATGCAGCTGTTTCTTTCAAATGCAAATGCCCTGTCGTTTCCAGTACTGAGAATCGAGTCCCTAGCATGCATTCTCGTTGTATTTTATTAATCAGAGTTCCACCTTGCTCGAGGACTAGCAGGAATTAAGTTGGGGGTGTTTGGTAGCTCTATTTTGGAGCTATAATTGTGTCCCTATTTCACGGTTATTAGTTGCTTAATCTTGCTTTTATGTGATTATTGCAGGTGTTCTCGATGATTCGCTCTCGAGAGCGTTTCGGCGCTTTTCAGAGCTTAATATCGCGTTTTAAAGGCCTAAGAACACTTCCGGGGAAGATCCATGCAAAGGCATGAAGGATGAGTACTTTGGAGAAATTGAAGGCAAAAATCCATGCATCAACCCGAGAGCTAGCGTCGAGTGACAGCGTCGCGACGCTAGCTCGACGCTGCCCAGCGTCGAGACGCTGCCCTAGCGTCTCGACGCTCCGAAGTCTGAAGCGCTGAATTGAAGAAAAACCCGAGAGCAAGCGTCGAGCGATAGCGTCTCGACGCTCGCTCGACGCCGCACAAGCGTCTCGACGCTATGCGAGCGTCTCGACGCCACCCCGACTGCGCGCGCGCGTTATTTAGGGCGCAGCGTCGAGACGCTGCCCTAGCGTCTCGACGCTACGACGGATTACTTAAGTTTCTGTCCGATTTTAGCCGCCATTATCATCTTCTACCTCGAGCTCCGCGCCTGATTTGACGTCCAACAGCTGTTTTCCACCATGGGAGGGGCTAGGAAGCTCGATTTGAAGCCGTCCCACACCATACACGTCATGAGTGAGTAGATTTACCGTTTTTGGCTCGGGATTGTAAAGAATAAATGTAGTTTGAACTCTTGGTGAGGTTGTAGGATTAAATTTCTCATTTGGTTGGATATTTTATTGAATTGAATTCTATTTCTTAGCTTAATCTATGAGCACGTTTGAATGATTTAGGACTAGGCACCCTTGATTTTGAGCATGTTCATTTGTTAAAGGATTTGATGCCGTGCCTCTCGCTTCCGCCGAGTAACAAGGAATTATGACTCCTTGAGCGTATTGGCGTCCTTGCGCTCTTGGTGTTCGTTCTTCCCGAATTAGGATTCCAAATCGACATACTAATTTCGCGTCCAAATTAGATAGTCGTCACAGTTAGCTTGTTGCTACCGTTCGGTCTTGGGAGAGCGTTGGCCGCCAATATCCGAACGGTATGCTTGATTAGCATAATTAATTATGTTTAATTGAATCCATGGAGCATGTCTGAGTTATTTATTAATTTCAGACGAGCTGTGCATTCGTTAAATTGTTTAACCATATTACTCATCAACCTATGATCCAAGAAGCATGCTAAATTTATTCCGATCGTCCCGAGTCAGAAACTCCGTTAGTTAAATTCTTTCCCATTTGCTTTGTTCCATCTTAGTTACTTAAAAACAAACAATTCCCCCTTATTTCATCCATATTAATAGTTTGCAAATTTAATTAAGATTAAGTCAAAATACCTTAATTCCCTGTGGATCGACCCCGTTACTACTATTCTACAAATAGTTTAGTGATTTCGGGCACTTATAAATTCATTTTGGCGGGTCTCGACAACCCGATGATTGGCGATAGTTCAATAATACCGCTACCAATGACTTGCCTCTGAATGATGAGTTCCCTGATGAAGTCCTCTTCCAGGTGAGTGTGGAGACACCATGGTACGCAGACATTGTCAATTACTTGGTCACAGGTACGTTCCCATTTGACTTTTCATATAACAAAAGAGCTAAGCTGAGAAGCGAAGCCAAGTCTTATGTCTGGGAAGAACCTGTTTTATGGAAATTTTGCGCTGACCAAGTAATTAGGAAGTGTGTCCCTAAGTCTGAGCATAGGTCCATACTTATATTTAGCCATGAATTTGCATGTGGGGGACACTTTGGGCAAAATAGGACTGCGAGGAAAATATTAGATTGTGGGTTTTTCTGGCCATCACTGTTTAAGGATTTTTATGAATTTTGTAAATCATGTGATCAGTGTCAGAGAAAAGGGTCCATCACAAGTAGGAATGAAATGCTCCAAACCCCTATTTTAACTTGTGAAATTTTTGAGGTTTGGGGTATGGACTTTATGGGACCCTTTCCCCCTTCATTTGGTTTTGTTTATATCTTGTTGGTTGTGGACTACGTGTCTAAGTGGGTGGAAGCTAAGGCCACCAAAGTCGATACTGCTAATGTCGTTTCCAGTTTTGTCAAATCTAACATTTTTAGCAGGTATGGAGTTCCACGGGCCATCATAAGCGATCAAGGGAGTCACTTCTGCAACAAGACGATACAAGCCTTGATGAGGAAGTATGGGGTCAATCATAAAATATCTACCCCGTACCACCCTCAAATTAATGGCCAAGTAGAAGTCTCCAATCGAGAGGTGAAGAGCATCCTCGAGAAAACAGTAAGTCCAGCAAGGAAGGATTGGAGTCTCAGGCTGGACGACGCTTTGTGGGCCTATCATACGGCTTACAAAACCCCCATAGGGATGTCTCCCTACAGGATGGTTTTTGGGAAAGCCTGTCATCTCCCAGTGGAGATCGAGCACAAAGCTTACTGGGCCGTGAAGAAGTGTAATATGGAATTTGACAAGGCTGGCGAAGAAAGACTCCTCAAATTGCAAGAACTAGAGGAGCTTCGCCTGGATGCATATGAGAACTCGAAGATCTACAAGGAAAAGACCAATATGTTCCACGACAGACGAGTCGTCCGGAAACACTTCGAAGTTGGTCAGAAAGTCCTCTTGTTCAATCCCGCCTGAAGTTCATGCCAGGTAAACTTCGTTCCCGGTGGCTTGGTCCTTCATTATAACCGATGTCCATCACTATGGTGCAGTCAAGATTCAGAGCCTGGATTCAGAGAAGACATTCACGGTGAACGGCCAACGACTGAAGATCTTCCACGAGGGAATGTCAGAGGACTTCGACGACCATGCCTACTTGAAAGAGCCTGATTATGAGAAAGGATGAAATGAGTTTTGGTAAAGTCGAGCAATCGACTCTAAAAATTTGCGCTACTCGGAGGCACCCGAGCTTGAACTGTACATGCTTTTTGTTTAATTTACTGTCTTTAGGATTAACTTAGGTTCTTAATCTGATGTTGTGAATTTTCAGGTGAAACAATGGCTCGTCCTTGGGTTTATTTGATAAGGATTAAGCGCACTCTCCAACCCTCTAAGTCACAATTCAGGGAAGGTTTTCTTCCCTTAAAATTTTGACTAGGCTTATTTAGTCCAATGAGGACATTGTCCATTTCTAAGTTGGGGGTGGTGGGTTGTGCCTTACAGTGATTGCCGAGCTTAGTTGTGGAATTCTGATAAACATGTTGTGTTATGATGTAAGCATGCTAGGTTGGCTATGAAATCCTGTGATGTACTGTTAGAGTCTTCGTATTTGTATTTGTTGAGAAATTCAGCATGCTTGCATTTGTTAAGGCCATTTTGAAAAAAATTTCAAGTTGTTTCCCTGTTTAAGCCTCGCATGTTAGCACTCTATCTTGGAGCTGTGGGTTTAGGGTAGATCTGTTTGTTTTGAAATTCGTTGTCACCTCGAAAGGCAACCTTAGGATGGGCTAAGATTCGCTCTTGTTTGTAATCCATGCGCTTAAAATCTTAACATGATTTGTAGGCTAAAAAGAAAATGAATGCATATTTTATAAAAAAAAAAAAAAAAAAAAAAAAAAAAAAAAAAATCTCCTGAGGTGTTCCTCCTTCTTGAGTTACCTTAGTAGCCAGGGGCGGTCGTGTAACCCACGGTCACCACTGCATGAAAAGGAAGCACAAAGAAGTGAACGCTAGTCCTTAAAAATGTGAATTTTACCCGTAGTCAGATGCATTGTGCAATGAAATTGCAGGCAAGCTGAAACGAAAGTAAAATTGATGATCCTAGCAGGATACACTGACTCTGATTTTCAGACTGAAATAGATTCTCGCAAATCTACTTCAGGATCAGTGTTCACTCTTAACGGAGGGGCAATAGTGTGGAGAAGTATCAAGCAAGGTTGTATTGTTGACTCCACCATGAAGGCTGAGTACGTCGCAGCTTGCGAAGCAGCGAAGGAAGCGATATGGCTAAGGAAGTTCTTGACTGATTTGTAAGTTTTTCCATATTTGAATTTGCTCATCACACTTTATTGTGATAACAGTGGTGCTGTGGCGAATTCTAAAGAACCTCGTAGCCATAAGCGCATGAAGCATATCGAGCGCAAATATCATCTCATCAGGGAGATAGTGCAAAGAGGAGATGGGATCGTCACACAGATTGCCTAGGAGAACAACATTGCTAATCCGTTTACAAAGTCTCGCACAGCTAAAGTGTTGGAGGGACACCTGGAGAGTCTGGGGCTGCGAGCTGTACAGTAGGACAGTGGAAGAAACTTTGTATAGTTTGAATATATTTTTTTTCCGACCAGCATACTCACCACGGACGTTTTAGTCCAAGTGAGAGTTTGTTGGGTTTTATGTCCTAAAACTCGTAGTATGTAAACGTTGTGAATGTAATATTTCTATTTATGCAATAAAGAGTTATTGAGGTTTATTTAGTAAAAGTGTTTATTGAATATAGTGAAACGTGTTTGCATTAACCAATACCAATAACAAACACCCATGGCGAAGGGTGAGTACTTGAGCTTTATGTATGACATGATTGTGGATCAAGCTCAAGTAGACAGTCAAAACGGTCTATAGTATACGCATAAGGCTGGGTACCTTATCCATGTAACACTATTGGATGTGGCTCACTTTTTATAGTACAAAACGATGTGATCTAAATCGTTTCACATGGAGATGTGCGAGCGAGGGCGTCCTGTGCAATGAGTTTGCATAAGGCTGAACCGCGAAATCAAGTCGCTCTCTCTTTATAACACCGTTTACTGAAGAGGCTAACTTTTTCATATGATGACCTAGGTAACTCATTCTTAATCATGATCTCGCTATGAACTCCTATTTATTCGAGAGTATTCTTTGACTTGCACAGGTGAGGGTGGCCAGATCGCCGACTCATTAAGCCTACCATCTTTGGGATAAACTCGAATAGGTGGCTAGGGACATAGTACAGCAAGATGGAATTCACTTCTACCTATTTATAAGGGCTAGTAGAGAGGTGTTCCCTTCGTAGCTGACTCCGGGTCTTGAACATGAGGCCTCATCCTCTTCTGTGTGAAGAGGGTTCTGATCTGCTGATTGGATCACAGATCAAATGTTCATTAGAGGTGTCAGTGGTACTTAAGGAACAAGACGTAATACAGGGGTTAAACGGTATAAATGACCCGTTGTGATTACGGACACCTGATAACTCCATTTTGGAGCTATTATTCACTTCCTAATTCTAGCTAAATTCTGCATTTAAATGTTTAATTTATCTCGTTTGTAGGAGAATTGCGGCGAAGAGCTCATGCGTCCATTGGACTCGTTTCGGAGCTAAGAGCGGAGTTTTAACGCCCCGGGAGTGTATCGAGAAAAGGGCAAGTTGATCCAAGAAGAACCGGACCAAAATTGCCTAGGAGATGTTGGCTTTTTGGTCCTTAATCTCAAATTAATTAATTTTAATTAATTAATTAATTAATGTTTTGATGATAACAAACTTAATTTTGTTTACTAACAATTTGAATGTTTTGAAGTGTCCAAAGTGTAGAGCTCGAAAATACGATTCCAACGCCTTTCGAATCACTTGAATTGGACATCAAACGAAGAAGTTATGAGCAAAACAAAATTGACGAGAATCTTACGTGACACTGACGTGGCAGATGATGTGGCGTCCAAACGGGCATAGGTGTTGACGTGGCAAATGACGTGGATCATAACGTGACGACACGTGGACTAATGGCAATTCGACACGTGGCAATTTGATTTATTTAAATCAAATAAAAAGAAAAACTTAATAATATTAAAATTAATTTCAATGGTCAAATCTTTAAATTATTTATATTATTTTATTCCAGCCAATGAAATATTGACACGTGGCAGGTTTGAATTTTTTAATAATAAAAAAAAGTCAAACGGTCAAATGTTTGAATTATTTAATAATATTTTATTATTATTATTTGCAGCCAATCAGAAGCTGACACGTGGCAGCCAACGGCTAGTTTTCTCATCTATTTGAGCTCGAAAAAAATTGGAAAAAATGGGGAAAAAATTCTGAAAAATTCTATTCAACTTGGAGAGCATTTCCACCATTTTTAGAGAAATTTTGAGCTTCTAATTTTTATTTTTCATAGCCATTTGAGGGGCTTTAGTTGTGAGATTTTTTCTTACAAAGTTGTGAGTTTAGATTTGTGTATCTACTCTTTGAGAGAGTTGTTCTATATTGTTCTTCATTTTCAAATCTTATAAAGGGTTGCTCTTGAACCCGTAAGAAGGAGTATTGTAACGGTTTGATCCTGAACCGTGGAAAGGATCGGGTTTGTTCTTGCACCCGGAAAAAGAACGTTGTAGCGGTTTGATTCTGAGTCGTGAAAAGAGTCTGTTTGTTTTAGTGGAGTACCCAAGAGGCGGTTGGGGAGTGGAGTAGGTCGTTGTGCCGAACCACTATAAATTTACGGTGTCAAATTTTTCTATCCCTTCTCTATTTAATTTTAGCAATTAGTTTTCAATTATTATATGTTATAATCATTGCTAGAATTTTGTGTTGAAATTAAATACTCATAGTTAATTATTTTGTCGGTAGAATTGTTCATTGCATATTTATTATCATTCATAAGTTTAGAATTAAACTAGATGCTTAAAATTGTTATTCTTAATTTCTAGTTTAATTTGAGTTGTTCTTATTTGGATGAATTTATTGTTTTAATTGTTTGTTAATAAAAATATATTAATTTGTTAAATTGGGCCCACTTACGAAAAAGTTTCATAAACGTTCGTTAAACCATATTCACCCCCCTCTAGGGTTGTCATACCGATCCAACAGGAGAGGCAATTTTCCAGCCCAAACCCGAGAGCAAGCATCGAGACGCTTGCTCAACGCTGCCGAAGCGTCGAGACCCTACTGTGGCGTCGAGACGCTCCGGAGGAGGCGCGCGCAAGAAATCATCGGGCCAGCGTCGAGACGCTTGCCTAGCGTCTCGACGCCATCGCGAGGCGCGCGCAGATTAATTAGGTCGCAGCTTCGCGACGCTGCCCTAGCGTCTCGACGCTCCGACGATTTTAAAGGGCTGCAAGACAATTTTGCAACCATCTTTTTAACAATTTTTCCGAACTTCATCTTCTTCCTCTCGGTTTTTCTCCATCTTTTAGCTTAGCTCCGCCATTTGTGGCATGTTTTGGAGCTTTTAACTTGTAATAGGATAGAGATGACTTCCATGGCCTCCGTTGGAGCGGTGGTGACAATCCGTCCCATGGACGGCTAAGGTATTGTGAGCGGTTTGGGATAATTTGAGGGATTATTTGTTAGACTTTTATGCTTTGTGATATCACTCAAAAAGTGCTAATATTTAGCTCCTAAGTCTTGTAAATTAGAGTAATTATTTGGGCTTAATTGATATATTTTGTATAATTTAATTGCTAAGGGGTAAATCGGGCATTTGCGATAATTAAGAGCTTAAATGAATATTTTATAATATTTTATTAGTTAGTCGTTTTGAGTGATTAAGCTACATTAATTAAATAATCTAATCTTAACTCAAAATTGATTAGTGGTTTGATGGTGTAGGCCTTGTTAAGAAAATAGGGGTGCCATGGTTCAAATCTTGGTGGAGGCTAAATTTTCCCTTCTTTTTATAATAGTGAGTTTAGTGATTTGTACTAGGAAAATGCCTATTCCTAGGTCGTTTTCTGGCTACCATGAGAGGCTAGCATGAATGCACGACTCTGAACTCTTACTCCTTGAGGTTAGGAGTTCTTTGGACAAAATGAATGGCCAATCGAAATTGGCCGATCGAAATTGCCCGTGGGATGAAGCACACATACATCGAAATTGCCCGTGGGATGAAGCACACATACATTCAATGCATATTGAAGCTAACCTACATGCTTGATTCACATATTTCTACCTAGAGACTTGTCATTAGTGTACCTTTATGTAGTTTAGTTACTCATGGATGTAAATGGAATAGAAAGAATAGAAGATGGAGACATGCTTAACAGAATGTAGATGGCAGAACAGAAGAAGAAAACAGTAAACAGAAAAGAAGAGATTTGAGAAGTGATGAAATAACGCTTTGATTAGCACGGTTCAAGCTGAACAAAACAATAGCATAAACTGATCAAATCTAAACAGACAAAGACGAAATGAACTAGAGTAGCAATTGTCAATCAAATTACAACCGACAGCACTTAAAACAGAAACAGATAGTAGAGAAAACAGTAGATCCGTGCGTAGATTCCCTTGTTGCGAACGCCTCGGCTGAAGGACGAAAGGGAGCCTTGTTTGGATGAATCTAATCAGAAGAGAAGATAAATCTTCTCTACTTCCTCTCAGATTGTCGACTCCAATAGCTGAACCCTTCCAACCATCAGACGGAAGAGAGAAAAAGAGTAGAAAAGACTGCGTTTGAACTGAGGATTCTACGCCTTTCGAGTGTGTTTCAACCTCCCCTTTTGACCTCCTTTTATAGTGTGCTGCAGGTACGATTGGGCCAAGGAGAACCATCCATTCTAAACGTCGTTCTTCCATGTGGCAGCAGGAGAAAGAATGGGCGGCTGAAAATTCACAACAAAATAGAAATCGGTTAGACAACTTAACAGAATTCACTTAAAACATTGCGGTTTTAGCAATGTTTTCGCAATGCTTCTGCAATGTGCAATTTTCAAGTCTTTAACTTCGTTTTTGGTTCTTTTTCTTTCCTTTTACACATAAGTCCTAATTTAGCTTCACTCTTCTAATTCTCATATATAAGCACAAGTTTAAGCTAAATCCTACCAAAAACATTTAAGATTGTACAACTTCCTATAGCAAATAAGTCCTAAAATAGTCACTTTTGGAGACGTAACACACCCCCAAACTTAAGGTTTTGCTCGTCCTCGAGCAATACAAGGACCTACTTGGGCTGCTGTTTAACCTCTTAACCATTTGCTGACTCCCCTAAATTCACTATCTGTGGCAATACTGTCCTGTGACATGCTTCTAAGCTAAAAACTAACTTCTCATTTTGCTTCTTCTGACTTCTCTCGCCTTATACTCCTACTGTTTTATTAACTCCCTACAGCTGATCTATCTGCTTCTGTCATTAAGTTCATTGTGCAACTATCCCTAAGTTTTCAAATTCTCCCTAGCTTTGCCCTAGACTCAGTACATGCTTCTAATGTTTTTCTTTTGAGCTACCTAGGATTCCTTAGAGTCATGCCAGTCTTAGTATAAACCAGTAACAGTAGTGCTTTTCATAGAACAACCTAAACCCTGGCATCACTACATTGGATAAACATTCATCTCCCTAAACAAACCTATAAGCTACAACCCTGTGCTTAGCTAATTGAGGATCAGAGTTCATTCAGGACACCTAAGCACAGAACTATAACTCATAGGCATACACTCTTCTTCCTTAGTTTTTTTCCTTTTCCTTTCTTTCTTTGGTGGAGCCTCTCCTTTGGTTGCCTTTTGATGCAATGCCACTTGTGGGTTACACACATGGCACTGATTACTCAGCAATTTCAAGAGAGACACCCCTCTTTATTCTATTTTCATTTTTTTTTCAGTTCGTCATTTTTTTCAAAGGAAAAGAAGAATGCTTATGCTTAGAAGGGAGAGAGGAATGTTCCTAGGCCTAGGGCTGCCTCCCCCAAACTAAAACTTCTCATTGTCCCCAATGAGAGTCTGAGGTGGCACACCCCCAAACTTATCCTAGAAGCATCTAGTCTAGGGCAAAACAAAGAGAATCTAAAAGTCCTAGGCATAGAATGAACTTTCCTAAAGCAGATACTACAGCAGCAGAATTTTGCAAAAAACAGCAAGTGAAGGACTTAAAGAGATGCATGCTGAGCACTTAAGAGAGCTAATTTAAACTATCAAAGGTGTTCTAAGACATTCATCCAACATGCTTACAGATAGGTCATATATAGCAGTCATACAAGCAGCAGAAGAGCAAAATTGAAACAGAACCAACCTATCAAACATTCAGACAATAGCATGCGATGACTAATAAAAATTGCGGAATCCGCAATGATTTCGCAATGAACCTACAGGGCAGATATATCAGTGAACAAGGCCCATTTGCATGCTATTTCCAGTTATCTACAACTACTCAAAAAGGAAACTAAAACATGCTAGCTACTCAGAAACCATCTACCTATACTCAACTATCCTAAACAATCAAAAGAAATTAAAAACAGACAAGCAATTGATTCACAAATAACAGTCACCAGTTAACGAAAAGCAGGTTTTTTTTTATTTTATTTTTTTTTAGAGGGAACAGAAATACTCCCTCGAGTGCCCATCAAACCGGAACTCACACATCCTCATCCTCGTCCTTCCTCTCCCTTGGAGGTGCCCACGGCGTCAGCAGGTCAGTGGGGAAATCAGGGAAGATGCATCCCAATTGATCTGCCACATCTTTATCCCTCGCCTGCGCGTATTCAACCCATTGCGCCATCTTTTTCTGGAGGTCCATCAGGCAGGCCATAGAGAGGGATTGAGAAGCAGCCAATCCATCCAGCTCAAACTCCATATTACCTCTCCGTCGCATCCGCAAGGCTGTGGGCAACTCCAAATGCCCTGTGTAGGCCAACTGCCTCTCCTTCCTCTCGATGGGCACACCTGCACGAAGACAGAGTTTAGTAATGGTGTTTGGGAAGAAGAGAGGGCCCTTACCTTTCTTTGTGCAGTCGGCGATGGAGGCTGCAATGACCTCTCCAACATCTATGGTGAGGCTCCTCATAATGGCATACACAAGCAAGGATCTCCCCTGGTTTATGGTAGTCTCGTGGGTCACAGGGGAGAGACGCCTTCGCACAAAGGAAAACCAGACGGCCGCCTTGGCATTGAGGGTCACACTCATTAGGGTGTGCTTCCCATTCCTTGAGACTTTCCAAGCCGCCTCAGGTTGGCCTATGATGCGCAGAGCTTCCTCCAAAACAGCCTCAGAAGGTGAGTCGATGATCCTCGCGTAGTCGGTATACTTATGCCCTTTGAGGGCATACACTTCATTGATAGCCTTGGCCGAGAAATCGACCTCAACCCCCCTTACCATGGACAGACCATCCTCGGGGTGCGTCAGATTGGCGTACAAATCGTACACCATATTGGAGTAGGCAGGGATAGGCGGTCTGCACAGCTCTTCCTAGCCATGGTTGGTGATCCCTGCGCACAAGAACTGCGGCAGGTCCGCCAATGCATCAAGGAACCCCCTCTCATGAAGCAGGTCTCTCTTCCTCAACTCAATGCCTCTGGCCTCCGCATCTTGAGAGACAAATCGCATGGCCTGAGGATCGTCTTCGGGGTACAATTTGGATTTCCCCTTCTCCTTCGCCATAGCCGATTCAGCCGCCTCGACCTTCAGCTTCTTTAAAGAAGACTCACCACTGGCCTTCTTCTTCTTGGAGCGCTTGGAAGCTTTCGGCCGTTTGGCCTTCACAATCTTGGGCGCCTTCTTCTTCAGCCGCGCCCTGGTGGTTATCTGTTGGAGGCAGTCCCCCAACGTCTCATCCATAGAATCACTCTGACCTCCTTCCGCAGGGCTATCATGGTCGCCTTCCCTCAAAGGGGAGAAGACTTCATCCTCTCCCACTGATTTATCGCTCTGCACCGAATCGTGCTCCTCAGGTGGAGCTTCAGGCTCTAGTGTGGGTGAGGAAGACTCCGGCGTCTGTGGCGACGGAGATGGCTCAGGGCTCTGCCTAGCCGTTTCGTAAGATGGCCTGCCACTCCCACGGCTCTCCTCGGTGGGAGTGGTTTCTTTGATCGGGGCCTCCACAGCAAGCGACCATTTACGTTTCTTAGGGGTGCCGACTGGTTCAGACGGCCCAGCAGGGGTCTCGGTCATCACCTTCCACTTCTTCCGTCGGATCGGCAGCTTCGGAGGTCTTGAAGGCTCTGCAACCCTGGCGTCGGCCAAGGACAACATCGCTTCTCTCGCAGCCGTTTCAGCGTCAGGCGACTTCTTCTTGGCAGCAGATCGCTCAGCCCGTGTAAGCACCATTGTTGATTTGGAGAGATTTGCAGGTAGGAGATGAAGAGGAAGACGATGATGGATTCTTGAAGACCAACGAATGAAGAAAGCGTAAGAGCCTCAACTGAATTGACGGGTATTTATAATCAAGTAAATCCCAACGGCTCTTTCTGTTGCGGTTTCAGCAAATCTACCGCAATTAATTTGGCTGGCCGTTGGGGATTTTCTTGATTTAAATCCCAAGATTCTCACAACTAAATCTTCGATTCGGCCCGATTTCTTCATCGATTCTTTTCCCTTGATTCATCTCCTTGATTTCCTCTTTCGATCACCTATTAAAAGATACAAAATTAACACTAAATTCGTAGTAAAAATCACAACTAAACATACAAAACTAAAACCGAAAAAACACGAGAAAAAAAAAACTAAGGCATAGCCTTCATATGAACGAGCACAGTAATCACTCGTCCTCTCTCGATTTGATTTTCAAGCTTCAGATAAGAGGAAGGCCGAGAGAGTCTTCACATCTCCTTCCTCGTAGTAATGCTTCAAACGTGCACCATTGACCATGAACGGTTGCCCATTCTGCAGGTTCTTAATCTCAATCGCACCATGAACAAACACATTAGTTATAACAAAAGGGCCTGACCATCTGGACTTAAGTTTGCCTGGGAATAATCTCAACCTTGAGTTAAATAACACGACATGTTGGCCCTTCTTGAAGTCCTTAATCCTAAGTCTACTATCATGCCAAATTTTAGTTTTTTCCTTATACATTTTGGCATTTTCATAGGACATATGTCTAAGCTCATCTAACTCATGTAATTGCAGAGACCGCAATGTTCCCGCATCGGTCACGCAATAATTCAGCTCTTTTAAGGCCCAAAAGGCTTTGATTTCCAATTCGAATGGTAAGTGACATGCTTTTCCATACACAAGTCTATAAGGAGACATACCTAGGGGTGTCTTATATGCAGTCCTATACGCCCAAAGTGCATCCTCTAACTTAAACGACCAATCTTTTCTATTAGGCTTGACCACTTTTTCGAGTATGTTTTTAATCTCCCTATTTGATATTTTAGCTTGTCCATTCGAATGTGGGTGATAAGGGGTTGCTACTCTATGTCTAACATTGTACTTAGCTAACACTTTTTCCATAGCTTTATTAATAAAGTGCGTCCCTTCATCACTAACTATAGCCCGTGGTGTACCAAACCTTGTAAAGATGTGCCTACTAAGAAACTTAATGACTGTTTTGGAATCGTTTGATGGACATGCTATGGCTTCTACCCACTTGGATACATAGTGTACAGCTACAAGGATATAGAGATTACCTGCTGAAGGGGGGAATGGCCCCATAAAGTCGATACCCCACACATCAAAGAGCTCCAACTCCAAAATGTAAGTGAGAGACATCTCATCCTTCCGACTCAGGTTACCTGTTCTTTGGCATTCGTCGCAGCTGTGTGCATGGTCGTGTGCATCCTTGAATATCGTGGGCCAATAGTAGCCACTCTGGAACACCTTCGCAGCTGTCCTTTGACCACCAAAATGGCCACCATATGGAGACGTATGGCAGTGCTGCAACACTGACTTCGCCTCAGCAGCTGAGACACACTTCCTCAGCAATCCGTCTGCGAATGTCTTGTAAAGTGTAGGATCGTCCCAGATGAACTTCCTAGCTTCATGTAGAAACCTCTTCTTTTCTTGCCCTCCCTTGAAAGTTGGAAGTACCTGTGATGCAAGGAAGTTAGCAATATCAGCAAACCAAGGTTCCTCGTCGTTATCACGATGTGCTAACACAAAGACATGCTCATCGATAAAGGCATCAGAAATTGCGGTTTCCGCAATTTTATCGCAATTATGCCGCAATCTAGAAAGATGATCAGCAACTACATTTTCGCATCCTTTCTTATCTCTAATGTCTATATCAAACTCTTGCAACAACAATACCCATCTAATTAACCTAGGCTTGGCATCAGCCTTCCTCATTAGGTATTTTAATGCAGAATGATCGGTATACACAATGGTCCTAGTGCCTACAATGTAATTCCTAAACTTCTCACAGGCAAATACTACTGCTAGCATCTCCTTTTCCGTGGTTGTGTAATTACATTGTGCCTCATTAAGTGTCTTACTTGCATAGTATACAGGATGTGTTAGTTTGTCAATTTTTTGGCCTAGCATAACCCCTACCGCATAGTCACTCACATCACACATCATCTCAAATGGTAAGTCCCAATTTGGCCCCACTATAATAGGTGCTGTGACTAAGGCTTTCTTAAGGGTTGTCCATGCTAAGAAACATTCCTTGGAGAAGACAAATGGTTTGTTCAGCTCTAGAAGCTCACACAAGGGTTTAGAAATTTTGGAGAAGTCCTTAATGAACCTTCTATAGAAACCCGCATGACCTAGAAAACTTCTAATAGCTTTTACGTTCTGAGGCTCCACTAGCTTCTCTATTATTTCAATCTTGGCCCTATCGACCTCTACTCCTGCTCTAGAAACTTTATGACCTAAGACTATCCCTTCTTCCACCATGAAGTGGCATTTCTCCCAATTAAGGACTAGGTTGGTCTCCTCACACCTAGCTAGGACTTGTCCTAAGTTCTCTAAACAATTTGTAAAAGAATCACCAAAGACCGAGAAGTCATCCATGAATATCTCTATCATGGATTCATCCAAGTCAGAGAAAATAGCTAACATGCACCTTTGGAATGTTGCAGGTGCATTGCATAAGCCAAAAGGCATTCTGCGAAAAGCAAACGTTCCCAAGGGACATGTAAAGGTTGTTTTCTCCTGGTCCACAGGATCTATGGTGATTTGGTTATATCCAGAATAACCATCTAAGAAACAGTAGTAGGCTCGGCCAGCTATCCTATCTAACATCTGATCTATAAAAGGTAAAGGAAAATGATCTTTTTTTTGTTACTTTGTTTAATTTTCTATAGTCCATACAAACTCTTCATCCTGTAATAGTTCTAGTTGGAATTAGTTCATTACTCTCATTCACTACTACAGTCATCCCCCCCTTCTTAGGCACACATTGAATTGGGCTCACCCATTGACTGTTAGCTATAGGGAAGATTACACCTGCATCTAACCATTTGATTATTTCTTTTTTCACTACCTCCTTCATGGAGGGATTCAACCTACGTTGGTGGTCTACTCTAGGTGTATGTTCTTCCTCCAATAGAATCTTATGCATGCAGTAGGAAGGGCTAATACCTCTTATGTCAGCAATCGTCCATGCAATAGCTTTTTTATGTTGCTTCAGTAGCAAAATTAACGCAATTTCCTGCTCTTTACTTAATTTAGACGAAATGATTACAGGCAAGGTATCATGCTCTCCTAAGTATGCATATTTCAGATGATCAGGCAATGGTTTTAGTTCTAAGAGGGGTGGATGCTCAATGGATGGTTTCAATGGATTAATGGATCTTTCAGTTAAATCAGTAGTCATACAAACATGCTGAGGGTTATTCACAGGTATGTCCATTATTTCAGCTATGTTTAAGTCAGTTACATCTATTTGTACATAATCATTGGCATGGTTAGTTAACAATTCATGCTCAAGTTGATCTTCCATCAATGAATCTATTATATCTACACTTGCACAAGATTCAGAATCAGAAGGATACCTTAGAGCTTTAAAGACACTAAACTTAACCTCGTCATCATGAACCCTCATGGTGAGCTCACCTTTCTGAACATCGATCAAGGCCCTACCTGTGGCTAAGAATGGTCTGCCTAATAGGATCGGTACCTCCTTGTCTACTTCATAGTCCAGAATGATGAAGTCTGCAAGAAAAATAAATTTGTCAACCTTGACAAGAATATCCTCAATTTTCCCCTCCGGGTATGCGATGGATCTGTCTGCAAGCTGCAAGGTGACAGTGGTGGGACGTGCTTCTCCTATTCCTAGCTGGCGGAATAAGGATAGGGGCATGAGATTTATACTGGCTCCCAGGTCACAAAGAGCTCTGCCCACGTGTTTGCCTCCCAACTCAACTGGTAAGGTGAAGGAACCAAGATCCTTCTCCTTCTTTGGAAGCTTGTTCTGGAGTATAGCACTGCACTTCTCAGTAAGATTCACTGTTTCAAATTCACCAATGATCTTTTTGTTAGTTATTATATCCTTCAAAAATTTAACATACGAAGGCATAGATTGCAAAACCTCTACAAAAGGAATATTCACATGCACTTGTTTTAAAATTTCTAAAAATTTGTTAAAGTGCACTTCCTGTTCTTGTTTTTTCTTCAGCCTTCTAGGGAATGACGGTGGTGGCACATATGTAGGCACTTCCGGTCGCCTAAGGATAGATGGAGGCCTTGGAATTTCTTCTGGTTCCTCTATGATTGGTTCCAGCCTCACCCTTGATGTGCTTGTTGATGGTTGACCCTGGTTTGGCAGAGAATCCAGTGGAGCACTAGACTCTTCATTCTCTACTCTCTTTGTTGTATCTCTTGTGTTGCTTACCAATGGTCTTCCACTGCGAATTTCAATTGCTTGAACTTGCTCTTTCCCATCCCTTCGAGGTACTTCAGTGTCAGCAGGCAACCTACCTTGGGGCCTATTTTTTAGTTCATTGGCTAGTTGCCCTATCTGGTTCTCTAGGCTCCTAAGAGTGGCTTGCTGACTTTGTAAGGTAGCATCATTCTTTGCAATGTACTCCTTCAGCAAATTTTCTACAGATGACCCCATTGGGGGGTTATATGGTTTTTGGTACATGGATTGGTTATTTTGTTGAGTGAAACCAGGTGTTCCACTCGGTCTTGGTTGGTTTTGGCTTTGGTTAGTGTTTTGTTGGCCACCCCAAGAAAGATTTGGGTGGTTTCTCCAACCAGGATTGTAAGTGTTAGAGTAGGGGTTGTACTTAGGCTGCTGTTGACTCCCAACATAGCAGACTGAAGCTGGATTCCCAGGGCAGTACTCATACAGGTGCCCTTCCCCACAGAACCCACAACTTAGTGTCTCACCTTGATTATTTGATGTGCCCATTGACATGGCTGTGGCGGTGTTGACACTGGTTTGGAGATTGGTTTGAGCCATTTGTTTGACTAGGTTGGTCAGAGCGTTTATTTGGCTACTCATGGCACTGAGTGCATCTTGGTCTTGAGCTCTACTTGGCTCTACTGGATCATCTGACCACCTACAGTGAGAGGCTGAGATTTTCTCCAAAATCCCATAGGCTTCATTATAGCTTTTAGAAAGCATGGAACCACCAGCTGATGAATTTAGCACTTGCCTTGTGCTGGGGTTGCATCCTTTAAAAAAGACTTCTATTTGGATACACCATGGAATGCCATGGTGTGGACATTTAAGCAAAAGGTCCTTGAACCTTGTCCAAGCTTCATGAAGTGACTCGTTTTCGGCTTGTTTGAATTTAATAATGTCATCACGAAAGTTGGAATCCCTATCAGGTGGGAAGTATTTGACCAAGAATTTTTCAGCCAGATCTGTCCAATTGACAATTGATCCGGAGGGTAATGAGTTTAACCACGTTTTGGCTTTATCTCTTAATGAGTAGGGGAAGAGGTAAAGCCTCAAAGCTTCTTGGGAAACTCCAGGAATAAAGAAGGTATCACTAACTCCTAAGAAGTTTCTTAGATGATTGTGGGGATCTTCATTTTCTACCCCAAAAAATTGTCCCACAGTGGACAACATTTGGAACATTACTGGCTTTAACTCGAATGAGTTGGCAGTAATTTTAGGGCGTATTATGCTTGGGTTTAGCTCCCCAGGCATAGGAACTAGATAAGAGAGGATGGCACTATCCTTGTCATTCGCTATTTCGATGGGGTTGCGAGTGGTAGGTACCGGATTTGCGACTGGTCTTTCCATTTCGATGTGTAAGAATTGCGAAGACTCCGCAGAATCAGCAAAGTTTTGGGTTAGAGATGGTTGTTTGAAGAGGCGTTTCTTAGCTCTATTTCTGGCCCTAAGTAATCTTTCACGCTCAGGATTGAACTCTAGATCGCTACTTGAATGCTCATTCATAAACTAACCCAATGGTACCTGCAAAAGAGAATGGAAAAAGATCAGCTCCAATAGATATTAAGAATTGGTTTTCTAACTTAACAGACTTCGTATTCACTAAACAAAATCCCCGGCAGCGGCGCCAAAAACTTGTTGCGTGCTCAATGGTTAAATTAAAATGCAATGATAGAGCACTCAGAACATGCAAGCATACATGATCTTGTAGCAAGTAATAAGTATTTTTTCATTCGATTTCCCACAGAGATTTATTCTTAGTTACTACCGAAGTGAGTGGTTAAGTAAGAAAGGGAGGTGTAGAGGAGGTAGATTTGGGTTTAAAGTACCTAACTATTAAGGAATGTGCGAGATATGAAAGCATAAACAAGTGCAAGTAGATAAATAAACTCGAAAGTAAAAGGAAAAGAATTGCGGAATCAGCAATTTTATAGCAATGTTACTAACAACGAATTAGGGGTAAAGTAGGGAAACAAGGGCTACTAACGACTCCTCTATAGGCTTTTTCATACGATTCTCAAGCAGTAGATCAACTCATCATGCATCAAACTAACTCATTCTCATGTATCTTCCGATTTCATGCATTAGATCCTTTAGTTTACTCATGTCCAAGTAAGGTCTTAAGCATCTTTTTATAATAGTGAGTTTAGTGATTTGTACTAGGAAAACGCCTATTCCTAGGTCGTTTTCTAGCTACCATGAGAGGCTAGCATGAATGCACGACTCTGAACTCTTACTCCTTCCAGAGGTTAGGAGTTCTTTGGACAAAATGGATGGCCAATCGAAATTGCCCGTGGGATGAAGCACACATACATTCAATGCATATTGAAGCTAACCTATGCTTGATTCACATATTTCTACCTAGAGACTTGTCATTAGTGTACCCTTATGTAGTTTAGTTACTCATGGATGTAAATGGAATATAAAGAATAGAAGATGGAGACATGCTTAACAGAATGTAGATGGCAGAACAGAAGAAGAAAACAGTAAACAGAAAAGAAGAGATTTGCGAAGTGATGAAATAACGCTTTGATTAGCACGGTTCAAGCTGAACAAAACAACAACATAAACTGATCAAATCTAAACAGACAAAGACGAAATGAACTAGAGTAGCAATTGTCAATCAAATTACAACCGACAGCACTTAAAACAGAAACAGATAGTAGAGAAAACAGTAGATCCGTGCGTAGATTCCCTTGTTGCGAACGCCTCGGCTGAAGGACGAAAGGGAGCCCTGTTTGGATGAATCTAATCAGAAGAGAAGATAAATCTTCTCTACTTCCTCTCAGATTGTCGACTCCAATAGCTGGACCCAAAAACTTGTTGCGTGCTCAATGGTTAAATTAAAATGCAATGATAGAGCACTCAGAACATGCAAGTATACATGATCTTGTAGCAAGTAATAAGTATTTTTTCATTCGATTTCCCACAGAGATTTATTCTTAGTTACTCCCGAAGTGAGTGGTTAAGTAAGAAAGGGAGGGGTAGAGGAGGTAGATTTGGGTTTAAAGTACCTAACTATTAAGGAATGTGCGAGATATGAAAGCATAAACAAGTGCAAGTAGATAAATAAACTCGAAAGTAAAAGGAAAAGAATTGCGGAATCAGCAATTTTCTAGCAATGTTACTAACAACGAATTAGGGGTAAAGTAGGGAAACAAGGGCTACTAACGACTCCTCTATAGGCTTTTTCATACGATTCTCAAGCAGTAGATCAACTCATCATGCATCAAACTAACTCATTCTCATGTATCTTCCGATTTCATGCATTAGATCCTTTAGTTTACTCATGTCCAAGTAAGGTCTTAAGCATCTTTTTATAATAGTGAGTTTAGTGATTTGTACTAGGAAAATGCCTATTCCTAGGTCGTTTTCTGGCTACCATGAGAGGCTAGCATGAATGCACGACTCTGAACTCTTACTCCTTCTAGAGGTTAGGAGTTCTTTGGAAAAAATGGATGGCCAATCGAAATTGCCCGTGGGATGAAGCACACATACATTCAATGCATATTGAAGCTAACCTACATGCTTGATTCACATATTTCTACCTAGATACTTGTCATTAGTGTACCCTTATGTAGTTTAGTTACTCATGGATGTAAATGGAATAGAAATAATAGAAGATGGAGACATGCTTAACAGAATGTAGATGGCAGAACAGAAGAAGAAAACAGTAAACAGAAAAGAAGAGATTTGCGAAGTGATGAAATAACGCTTTGATTAGCACGGTTCAAGCTGAAGAAAACAACAACATAAACTGATCAAATCTAAACAGACAAAGACGAAATGAACTAGATTTGCAATTGTCAATCAAATTACAACCGACAGCACTTAAAACAGAAACAGATAGTAGAGAAAACAGTAGATCCGTGCGTAGATTCCCTTGTTGCGAACGCCTCGGCTGAAGGACGAAAGGGAGCCTTGTTTGGATGAATCTAATCAGAAGAGAAGATAAATCTTCTCTAATTCCTCTCAGATTGTCGACTCCAATAGCTGAACCCTTCCAACCAACAGACGGAAGAGAGAAAAAGAGTAGAAAAGACTGCGTTTGAACTGAGGATTCTACGCCTTTCGAGTGTGTTTCAACCTCCCCTTTTGACCTCCTTTTATAGTGTGCTGCAGGTACGATTGGGCCAAGGAGAACCATCCATTCTAAACGTCGTTCTTCCATGTGGCAGCAGGAGAAAGAATGGGCGGCTGAAAATTCGCAACAAAATAGAAATCGGTTAGACAACTTAACAGAATTCACTTAAAACATTGCGGTTTTAGCAATGTTTTCGCAATGCTTCTGCAATGTGCAATTTTCAAGTCTTTAACTTCGTTTTTTGTTCTTTTTCTTTCCTTTTACACATAAGTCCTAATTTAGCTTCACTCTTCTAATTCTCATATATAAGCACAAGTTTAAGCTAAATCCTACCAAAAACATTTAAGATTGTACAACTTCCTATAGCAAATAAGTCCTAAAATAGTCACTTTTGGAGACGTAACAGTCGTCGTGACGATGGTTCTGACCATCTCTTCCAATGAGCTGGAGGAGCTCGAGGCTTGAGCGTGGGTAGAATTGCTAGGCCTATCGTAGGACTGACCTTGGAAACGTTGTTCTCCTTCCCTATTCCCATAGCTCAAATTGGGGTGGTCACGTCAACCGGAGTTGTATGTGCTCGAATAAGGATCATACTTCCTGGGGTTGGAAGCATATCCTCCGATTGCGTTCACCTCTTCCGCCTCGCGGTTTCCTCCGACAAATTTCTTCAGTAAATTTCCAATCTCGGCCACCTGGGCCCTCATTTCAGTCATCTCATGATTCTGGGTCACACTATGAACTTGCCCCTGCCCGCGAATACCGAATTGTTGCGAGTTGGTCGCCATGTTTGCAATTAATTGTTTGGCCTCAACTGGGGTCTTGTCAATCAACGCCCCACCACTCGCGGCATCGATCATCTGTCGATCATGAGGCGTCATGCCCTCATAAAAGTATTGGATCAGGAGCTGATCGGCAATTTGATGATGCGGAAAGCTTGCGCACAGGCGCCCAAAGCGTTCCCAATATTCATGCAGAGACTCACCTACATCCTGGGTGATCCCATAAATCCTTTTTCTCAGCGTTGTGGCAAGGGACGCAGGGAAATATTTCTCTAAGAAGACCCTCTTCATGTCCTGCCACGTCGTAATCGATCCGGAAGGCAGATAATAAAGCCAGTCCTTGGCTTTATCCTTAAGCGTGAAGGGGAATGCCCTTAAATTCAACTGCTCTTCCGTCACTCCCGCGGGCTTCATCCCCGCACAGACGCAATGAAACTCCATCAAATGCTTATTCGCATCCTCGCCTGCATTGTCATGGAAAGAAAGCAATTGGTGAATTAAACCGGATTTTAATTCAAAATTACCTGCTACCACGGGGTAGTTGATGCACAGGGGTTGCAAATTTAAATTTGGCGCTGCCAGCTGTTTCAACGTCCTTGGCACTTCTCCTTGTGCCATCTCGTCACCAAAGAAGGGATCGCCTTCTTCGTCAAACAATCTTTGCCCCTCGCGGGCTTCTCTTCTCAACCGCCGCTCTTCTCTTTCGATCTCAGGTATAAACTGTAATCCACTAATCTCAGAAGAACGGGTCATACATAAACAAAATTTTAAACATACAAAAACAAACAGAAAAAAATTTCAACTCACAATCAATCAACCAAAATCAAAATCAAACATAACTTCAATCAAATCATGCCTTCCCCGGCAGCGGCGCCAATTTTGGTGGGACGGATTTTGAATATCCTCCCTAAATTCGGGTTGTCGAGACCCGCCAAAATAAAATTTATATACCTATTAACCTTAGCTTTGCAGCTAGCGGTAACAGGGTCGATCCACAAAGAAGGTCTTAATATGTTTGAAATTAAGGTTCGAGAATTTAATTGGTTGATTAATTGAGTTTTGGTAACGGGGGTTTTTATCATGCAACAAGAATAACAAAAATGCTAACGGAAAGAATTTAAAGAGAAAGAGATTAACGAGTGCACGGTTCGGGGATTTTTGGGATTTCTTTGCTAGACATTCTACCATTTATCATCTAATTCGAATTTATGGTTATCCATTTGTCATGGACGCGATCAGTTACCTGGGAACCCCTTTTGGTAATCGGCTTCATATTAATTAATTAAATCATCAGTCTAATTAAACATTGCTCAAAGCATTCCTAGAGTGATCAGCTCTAAATTTACTCTAAACAGTTACTAGCTAACCGCGACGAACATTCGACCATGCAATCCTAATGCTAACTGGCTACCCGCCAACGCTGAAGTACCCAACATTTATCATGCATAAATCAATACTTCGATTTGTTTCATTGTTCTGTGTTACTAGGCGAAAAGGAGAGGCACGACATCACTATTCTTTAACTCTAACACATGCTAGAAAACTCGATTGTCCGTCGGAGAAATCTAACACATGCATGGGATTAAGGAAGAACAACAAATGCATACAAATCAGAGACCAAATCAGAACTTAAAGCATGTATTATCAAAATGGAGAAGTCTAACAATTAATCCCTAAATCACCCCAAACCGTTCACAGTACCTTAGCCGACCATGGGGCGGATCGTCACAAATGCTCCAACGGAGGCCATGGCTATCATCTCTAAAGTTATTACAAAGGAAAGCTCCAAAACTATGCCACAAATGGCGAAGCAAAGCAAAAAACGGAAGAAAACCCGAGAGGAAGAAGAAGAAGTTCGAAGATTCCCCGCTGGAAAATCGTCTTCAGCCTTTTAAAATCCGTCGGAGCGTCGAGACGCTGCGACCTAATGAATCCACGCGCGCCTCGCGATGGCGTCGAGACGCTAGGCGAGCGTCTCGACGCTAGCCCGATAATTTCCTGCGCGTGCCTCCCTCGGAGCGTCTCGACGCCACGGCAGGGTCTCGACGCTCGGCAGCGTTGAGCAAGCGTCTCGACGCTGTCTGCTCGACGCTTGCTCTCGGGTTTGGGCTGGAAAATTGCCTCTCCTAGGCAATTTTGGTCCGGTTCTTCTTGGATCAACTTGCCCTTTTCCCGATGCACTCCCGGGGCGTTAAAACACCGCTCTTAGCTTCGAAACGAGTCCAATGGACGCATGAGCTCTTCACCGCAATTCTCCTATAAACGAGATAAATTAAACAATTAAATGCGGAATTTTTCTTGAATTAGGGAATGAATAATAGCTCCAAAATGGAGTTATCAGAGGTCTATGCGGAGCACGCAATGAAATCGCAATTAAATCAACAGAGTAGATATTGCATTGATCAAGGCTCCTATTTATTTTTTTTATGCGCTAAGAGCTTATCTAGTCTTATCATGTGTGCTCGGAGACATAAAGAGATAAACGGTTGTCAAATTTCAAAGGATTGCCCAACCATCTCTCACCTGTTTTTTGCGGACGATAGCCTCTTTTTTCTGCAAGGCCTCTATCAATGAGTTCAAAGCAATCAAGCAGATTTTGTTGATCTATGAGGAAGTCTCGGGTCAGTGCGTTAATTTTTCCAAATCAGCTATTTTATTTAGTCCAAATGTTTGCTTATTGTCGAAGTCTCAAATTGGGAGTTATATGCAAATTAAAGTTGTGCAGAACCTAGGAAAGTATCTTGGGATGCCATCTCATTTTTATAGAAATAAGTCTAAGGACCTGGAGTTCCTAAAAGATCGGGTTCAAAGTGTTATGGCTAGCTAGAAAGGAAATCTTTTCTCAATTGGGGGAAAGGAAATTGTTATCAAAGCGGTGGCTTCAGGCAATCCCTACATATGTCATGTCATGTGCAAGACTTCCAAAATCGTTTTGTGAGGACCTCACAAGGTGTATGGCAAAATTTTGGTGGGGCTCTACCCCTAACAAGCCTAAGATCCACTAGAAGAGGTGGGAGTTGCTTTGTATGCCTAAGGAGAAAGGAGGCTTGGGTTTCCGATGTTTGGAGGGTTTTAATCAGTCCCTAATTGCAAAACAAGCATGGAGGTTGCTCCAACACCCATAGTTATTGGCTGCTAGAACTTTGGGTGGAAAATATTACCCATCCACAAATATATTAGAAGCAAATTTAGGGTCCAGGTCTTCCTTCATTTGGCGGAGTATTCTATGGGGTCGTGACCTGCTGCTTAATGGTTTGAGAAAGAACATTGGAAATGGGGCATCTACCCTCATTTTTTACTCTCCATGGGTACCTAGAGAAACCTCATTCAGAATCATCTTTTATCGTACCCCACAATCCCGTGCGTGGAAGGTTAGTGATATAATCAATGTGGATGGCCAGTGGGATTCTAGCAAAATGAGAGGGGCCTTAAGAGAAGATGATGTTGAGATTATACAGACTATACCCATATGCAGAACAAATCGCAGTGATATGTGGATGTGGCATTACACTAGGGATGGTATTTTTACTACAAAAAGTGTGGTAGAGCACTAAATGGGGTACTCCAAATTCAAGCTGTCGAGGCTTGCCAAAATACAATTTATAAACCCGAATACCTTGAGCTATTTGTAGCTAAGTGGTAACGGGGTCGATCCACAGGGAAATAAGAAATCTAATTTAACTAAGTCTAATTTGTTAATTATAAAAAGTATGCACAATAAAAGAATGGTAATTTGGTTTGGGGGGAAGGGAGCTTCTAATATGCAACTAACGGAAAATTAAATGACAACGTGCGAAAATTTAAATGGTTGCACTTAACTTCGAATAATGGGATTGATCGTTATGGATGTTCGGTTCATCGATACAATTTACTAGCTAGTCATGTTCATGCACACAATTCATTTAGCTATTTCTAACTCAAATGACCCAAAGATATGATTAGAAATGTGCAATTCTAATCGGACTTGGCCATCAATCCATTCAAGGTCGCGACCCCTAAATCGACTATAAGCCAGTAACGGGAACATTGTGACGGCTTAATCCCAAGACTAACCCGGTTTCTCTCTCGCCTAAAGCCTAACATGAAAACGTTAATTAATTCAGATTACCAACTGTCACTTTGGAATGAATCAATTAGCCATGCTTAAGCCCGTGCTACCTAGCGGTTTGGGCAATTATACGTCCCAACCTTTAGCCCTCTATCATGCATAGGAATTAGAGCGTCGATCTAATTTAGCTACACATGCTAGAATTGGAATAAGAACAAGCAAAAGATGCAAGAAACATGCTAATTATCTCAACATTTACAAAGGGGCAAAACCTCCCCAAACATCCATAATTCACAAAACCCAAATCGAAATTAAGTACTAACCTTAGTTTAGCCTTCCATGGAGGATGAATAAATCAAATCCCCCATGGAAGAGCTTAGTAGCATACAAAGAGGAGAAGAAGAGGTCCAAAAATGGTGAAAAATGAGTGTAGACCCGAGAGCAAAAGTTGGGAGAGGAAGAAGAAGCAAAAGTTGGGCGAAATATGGCGTTTAAACGCCTTTAAATGTCGGAGCGTCTCGACGCTAGGCAAGCGTCTCGGCGCTGTGCCCTAAGTTGGCCGCGCGCGCGCGCGCGTCCGTCTGGGAAAATTGTCGAGCTGGCGTCGAGATCCTCGGGCGGCGTCTCGACGCTGTCGCGCGCTTCGTCTGCGGTTGGCAATTGGGGCGGCGTCGAGACCCTCGGGCGGCGTCTCGACGCTGGGGCGCGCGCGTGCTTCGGATGGTGTCGGGGCGGCGTCGAGACGCTCGGCCAGCGTCTCGACGCTGCCGCCCATGCAAGTGGGCTCTCAGGTTTGGATGGCCAAATTGTGCTTCTTCAAGGCAATTTTTGCCATCTCTTGGATTCTTCAAGCTCTTTCACTCCTGATGCATCTATGAAGCTCTAAAATGGCACTTTAAGCCCCGAAATGTGTCTTTGGACTTCCCGGGCTCTCGACCATGAAATCACCTACAAGAAAGCGTTTTAATCAATATATGTCATGGTTTTAGCCAGAATTAGGGACATAAAGATAGCTCTATTTTGGAGCTATCAAAATACCCCCGACCTAAATCTTGCTAGTTCTCGAGCAAGGTATACTCTCAATAATCTCCAAAGAATTAAACGCATGCTGAAAACTCTAATCTCAATGCTTGTGAAACAAGGTACTTGAATAAATGCAAAACCATCAAATGCATGCAAACGCTGAAATCATTCCAAAATTTTAACTCTTATTCCCTTACGTGTGTATGTGCTTAGCACCTCTCAACCTAGCTCACGCAAGTCCGGAACAACCTTATACAGTCCTATAACTCGTTTTCCCCCTACTTATGGCGATAAGAACAGTCTAATGGCTTTTAGCGATAGAAAGAGCAATAAAACATAAGGCCTACACTTTCTTTCTTTTCTTTGAGTACTTTGTACCCATTTTTCTTTTTGAACCACTTTTTTTTTTTTCTCCAAGAGAGCCTAACACGTCAAACTAAATCTAGCTTCACGTTTTTAAGGACTATTGCTCGCTTCTATTAGTTCCCCTTTCATGCAGTGACAACCGTGGGTTACACGATCGCCCCTGGTTACACGGGCAACACAAGAAGGAGGAGCAACTCTAGAGTTTTTATTTTTCATGCAAACACTTTTTTTTAGGCAATAGCTATGCTATACAACAGATGAGTCATTACTACTTCTAACACATAAAGCCTCCCTAATGGTACCTTTCGGGGTGACAACAAGGTTTCAGATAAAATAAGATCATTCTAGACCTACGGAGCTGAGAATAAGAGGGCTATGTGCTCAGTGAATGTAGGGAAATAACAGAAAAAAAATTTAAAATAGGCTCAAAATGTGCATACATCGTCAAATTTTTCTAATCATACAAATACGGAGTGTTCACAAACAAATCACTGACCGTCCTCATCGGACAACATGCATTCAGATTCTAATCTAACCATCAGAGTATACATAAGCTCGACAACTACTAAGAAGTCTTATCTCTATCAACAAACTCCACCCCCCACCTAAAGATATGCATTGTCCCCAATGCATTAAACAGTCAAAACAATAAAACCCTAAGGGAACAGAAAACCTCCCCTGAATCTTATGGAGCCGACGGGTGGAGATGCGCACCATCGTCTCCCGATATGCTCTCAAATTGTCGGCCATTCCACCTTTTCTCCTAAGAAAACAAGAACACAAACAACAAATTCAAAAGCTAATATGAACAAGAATAAAGCAATAAATAACATAATTACAGTCCAAACTCGGGTGCCTCCGAGAAGCGCAAATTTTTAAAGTCGATTGCTCGATTGTATTCTCTCGTCAACTCATCCATAATCGAACTTGGAAGATGCCCCATCCATCTTCCTGATTTCCTCTTTCCTGCGAAAATCCATGAACAACTCTTTCTCTCGTGCCTTCTGCACACATACAACATCAATTTTAAATTTGGCAGGTTTCATAAAAGGTTAATCCCATAAAATTGATGCAAAAAAATGAGAGATATTTTCATGCATTCCAAAAGCATAAGGATCAGCAGGAAAGAACGGGTCATTTACTTTGCCCAAAACATCTTCCACCTCTTTCAAGGGGTGCACATAGGATTTATTAGCCATTTGCACAATATCACCAGATTCATGCAAGTCATTCATTTTATGCTCATTAAAAACAACAAGCGACTTAACACTAATCGATGGTTCTAAATCTAGCATGGCTTGATTAGTCATTTCATTTCCAAAAGTGCAAGGTAAAGTGGAAGGGAGTAGCTTAGCAGGATTCTCAACAATTGTCAAGGCAGAAACAGATGAATCACAAAATTCAGTCAAGGGTGGTTCATGCAACTCATGTTCATCAAAAAGTTCAGTTAAAAATAATGGGTCATCCTCATCCTCAACAGTCATGCATTCATTTTGCGCTAAAGATTCAAAAGTGTCTACTTGACAAAGAGAGAATACATCATCAACATGCTCTTCTACAATGGGCAAATGCATCTCAACAACCTCTCCGCCATACTCAACAGATAAAATGCCCTTATCCACATTTATTTTGGTTTTAGCAGTTTTCATAAAGGGCCTACCTAATAAGATCGAAGCGGGCGAAGAGGAATAATTTTCATCCATTTTCAGAACATAAAAATCAACAGGAAAAATTAATTCATTAACCTGCACTAACACATCTTCCACTATTCCTAGAGGATGCACAGAAGTTCTATCAGCAAGTTGAATAATTGTTCCTGTTTTATTCATTCCTTTCAATTTCAATTTCTGATAAATGGAATAAGGCATAACGCTAATGGAGGCTCCTAAATCCAGCATTGCTCTTCTAATATGCATGCCTACAATCTTACAAGGGAGAGAGAACATACCTGGATCGTCGCATTTAACCGGTAAGCTCTTTGTGATCAAAGTAGAAACGTTCTCACTTACCACGACGCGTTCACTCTCCTTTGTCTTCCTCTGGTTGGTGCAAAGTTTCCTTAGGAACTTGGCGTACCTCGGAATTTCCTTCAGGGCATCCAACAGAGGAATGTTGATCTCTACCTTCCTGAATGTGTCTAGGAACTCCTTCTCGTAGTTCTCCTTAGGCGGTCTCGCTAACCTGCTAGGAAAAGAAGCCTTAGGCACATAAACTCTAGTGCACGTAGGATCAAAATTTACCCCATGCCACCGTGGTTCGGGATTTTCTGTCTGTGGCTCGATGTGGCCCTAATCGACTTCCACCGGCGGGGTACTCGTGGGAAGATGCTTCCTGATAGCTCCATTCTGGAGCTATAATTATGTCCTTAATTCACGATTATTACTTGCTTAATCTTGCTTTTATGTGTTAATTGCAGGTGTTCTCGGTAATTCACCCTCGGGAGCGTTTCGATGCTTTTCGAGGCTTAATATCGCATTTGAAAGGCCTAGGAACACTTTTGGGGAAGGACCATGCGAAAATATGAAGAATTGACGTTTTGGGAAAATTGAAGGCAAAATACCATGCAAAAACCCGACAGCTAGCGTCGAGCGACAGCGTCGCGACGCTAGCTCGACGCTGCCCAAGCGTCGAGACGCTGCCAGAGCGTCTCGACGCTCCGAAGTCTGAAGCGCCAATTTGAAATTCCACCCGAGAGCAAGCGTCGAGCGACAGCGTCTCGACGCTACCCCGACTGCGCGCGCTGATTATTTAGGGCGCAGCGTCGAGACGCTGCCCTAGCGTCTCGACGCTCCGACGGATTACTTAAGTTTTTGTCCAATTTTTAGCCGCCATCTTCATCTCCTACCTCGGGCTCCGCACCAGATTAGACGTTTTTCAGCCATTTTTCACCATGGGAGAGGCTAGCAAGCCTGGATTGAAGCCATCCCACATCACATCCATCATGAGTGAGTAGTCTTTAGCGTTTTTGGCTCGGGATTGTAAAGGAATAATGTAGTTTGAACTTTTGGTAAGGTTGCTGAACCAAATTCTGAATTGGCTTGAATGATTGATTGAATTAGTTTCTTCTTCTTTGCTTATTCCATGAACTTGTTTGAATGATTTAGGACTAGGCACCCTTGATTTCGAGCATGCTTCATTTGTTAAAGGTTTTGATGTCGTGCCTCTCTGAACCGCCAAGTAACAAAGATTAACGATGCCTTTGAGCGCATAGGCGTCCTTGCGTTCTTGGCGTTCGTTCTTCTCGAATTAGAATCTGAAATCGATACACTAATTTCGCGTCCAAATTAGATAATCGTCGTAGTTAGCTCGTTGCTATCGATTGGTCTTGGGAGAGCGTTGGCCGCCAATGTCCAATCGATATGCTTGATTAGCATGATTTATTGTGTCTAATTAATATCCATGGAGCATGTCTAAATTAATTCGTTGATTTGAGACGGGCTGCGTATTCGTTCAATTGTTTAGCCATTATACTCGTCAACCTATGATCCAAGAGGCATGCTAATTTTATTCCCGATCGTCCCGAGTCGAGCGCTCCGTTAGTTTAATTTTCCCTCTTTTTGCATTGTTTCCCCAATTTGTTAACTGAAACCAAAAATCCCCCACGTTTTGTTTATTCTCTTAGTTTGCAAATTTAATTAAGATTAAGTCAAATTAGCTCAATTCCCTATGGATCGACCCCGTTACCACTCATCTACTAATAGTTTTGTGCATTCGGGCATTTATAAATTTATTTTGGCGGGTCTCGACAACCCGATGATTGGCGATAATTCGAAAATATCGTTACCAAAATTGGCGTCGTTGCTGGGGAAGTAAGTGTAATTCGGCCTAATTTAAATTTGATTTGTAGACTTTTGACTTTTATTTTAAAATTTGTTTATTCTTTTATTGTTTCCAAGATTTGATTTGTTTGTTCAAGTGTGCTAGAGGTGCTTAATTTTAGATTGAGAAAATGAAAGTTGATGATGAGGCTGGAGCCCCAAAAACACTCAGGCAGTGGACATCGGTTGCTATGGGCCACCAACCTTCTTGTATTTCCTACCCGGAAATTTCAGGTGAGTTTTTGCTTAAATCTGGTTTAATTGACCATCTGCCTTCTTTTTGTGGTGAAGCAGATGAAGATCCCTTTAAACATCTCAAGGCGTTTCAAATGACAAGTTCTGCGATGAAGCCAAGCTACATAACTGAAGATCAGCTCTACCTGAGAGCTTTTCCATTCACCTTGAGAGGCGAAGCTCGAGACTGGCTACATTACATACCATCGGGAACCATCTTCACTTGGGAGAAGTTGAAAAGTCTGTTCTTGGAAAGGTATTTCCCAGCTTCAAAAGCCAGAGCCTTGAAAAAGGATATCTTTGGTTTCAAACAAAAAGAGAAAGAGGCATTTCACGAGTGTTGTTAGAGATTCATTAAGCTCTGCGAGAGCTGCCCGAACCATCTGATAGCATAGGCCGCGCTTATTGAGTTCTTCTATGCCGGTTTGCTACCGCACGACTGTCAGATGCTTGATGCGTCGAGTGGAGGAGCCCTTTGTGAGAAAACACCTGCGGAGGCCAGACAGTTGATCTCCAACATGGCAGGGAACCGTCGGCAATACGGGGGAAGAAATGAACAAGCTAAACTGTTTACCGACGTAGAAGGGCTCAAGGAGCAATTGTCTCAGGTATTTAGCGTTATTCATACGTTGCAAGAAAACTCATCCCAGGTTGTTTCCTCTCTTTCAGGTCAAGCCCTTGAAGGCATGTTCAAGTCATTTATGGAATCTAGCAAGGAGACCAGTTCGCAGATGCGGTCTCTAAGTGAGGGGTTCACAGAGATCAAGGAAAGAATGAGTAAATTGGAGTCCAAAGCGGAAAACGTTAGTGCCATCAATCTCAGAAGTGGCAAGGATGTGCCCTCACGATCCACTCCCGAGGAATCAAACAAGGATACAGTGATGTCTCAAGATAAGTGTCTCGAAACACCCTCTGAAACGGTTGTAGCTTCTCCTAATATTTCTATGAAGTCTTACACTCCCGTTGCTCCTTTTCCTAGTAGGTTGGCGAGGCCACCTGAGGAGAACGAGGACGCGGACATCCTTGAGACGCTGAAAAAAGTTGGAATCAACATGCCGCTGCTTGATGCAATTCAGCAAATCCCAAGGTACGCGAAATTTCTAAAGGAGATGTGCACTGTGAAGAGAAAGACTAAAGGTGCTGAGAGAGTTGTGGTAAGCAAGAATGTTTCTGCCCTGATAACACAAGGTATTCCAAACAAATGCCAGGACCCAGGTATGTTCCTCTTGCCATGTACTATAGGTGATAGAGAAATCGAGCACGCCATGCTAGACTTAGGAGCCTCAATTAATGTTATGCCATACTCAGTCTACAAGAGTCTCGATCTAGAAGGAATGCAGGAAACAAGTTTAATTATCCAATTAGCTAATAGGTCTTCTATTCATCCTTTAGGGGTGATTGAAGATGTGTTGGTTAGAGTTAAAGACCTGATATTTCCTGCTGATTTTTACGTGATAAATATGGAAGAAAACGCATCATCCACTATTTCAGTCCTGTTAGGTAGACCATTCATGAAAACTGCTAAGACAAAAATTAATGTGCATGATGGTACCTTGTCAGTTGAGTATGAAGGAGATGTGTTCAAATTTAATGTATTTGATGCCATGAAACACCATGCTGATGTGCATTCTGTCTGTAAAATTGATCTTATTGATACTTTAGAACAAGAAGAATGCATGACTGTTGTTGATGGGGATGACCCATTTGTTTTTACTAAAACTGTTGGCGAGATTGAAAGTAGTGCGCCCATATTGTCTGATTCATCTGAGCAAACTACTCTTGCTTTAGAGGCATGTGAAAAGCCAGCTAAAATATTACCATCTCTTTTGCAGGCTCCCAGGTTGGAACTTAAGGAGTTGCCGGGTCATCTCAAGTACGTATACTTGGGTGAGGTGGAGACACTCCCGGTTATTATCTCCAAGGAGCTTACATCGGAGCAAGAAAGCAAGTTGGTGGAGGTCTTGAAGAAGAATAGAAAAGCGATAGGATGGACGTTGGCAGACTTGCATGGGTTGAGTCCAGTTCTGTGTATGCACAAGATTCGGCTGAACGAGGGAGCAAAGCCATCCCGAGAGCCTCAGCGGAGACTGAACCCAGTAATGAAAGAGGTAGTGTTGTCTGAAATACACAAACTCCTTGACGCAGGTATTATCTATCCCATTTCTGATAGCCAGTGGGTTAGCCCTATTCATGTTGTACCTAAAAAGACGAGCATAACTGTTATTAGAAATGAGAGGGGAGAGTTAGTACCTAAGAGAGTGCAAAATGGGTGGAGAATGTGTATAGATTTTAGAAAACTAAATGATGTGACTAAGAAGGACCATTTTCCAATTCCCTTCATAGATCAAATGGTGGAGCGTTTAGCTGGGAAGCCATACTTCTGTTTTCTAGATGGTTTTTCTGGGTTTTATCAAATTCCCATAGCCCAGGAAGACCAAGAAAAGACTACTTTTACATGTCCATTCGGAACTTACGCATATAGGAGAATGCCCTTCGGGCTTTGTAATGCTCCAGGGACTTTTCAGCGATGCATGATGAGCATATTTACTGAATTCGTAGAAAAATGCATCGAAGTCTTTATGGACGATTTCACTCTATATGGGAGTTCATTTGAGGATTGCCTGTTTAACTTGTCTAGAGTCATGGAAAGATGCATCGAAACTAATCTTGTTTTAAATTTTGAAAAGTGTCATTTCATGGCTAGTCAGGGCATAGTCCTAGGACACGTTGTGTCAGCTAAGGGGATAGAGGTGGATAAAGCAAAAATTGATGTTATATCTGATTTACCTTACCCCACGAATCTTCGGGAAGTGCGTTCTTTTCTTGGTCATGCAGGTTTTTACCGCAGGATCATTAAGGACTTCTCGAAGATAGTGACTCCGATGACGAGCTTGCTGAAAAAGGATGTCCCATTCTGTTTTGACAAGGAGTGCAAGTTGGCCTTCGATGTCCTGAAGAAATGTTTGACCAATGCACCGATCATTCATCCACCGCAGTGGGGTACCCCCTTCGAGATTATGTGCGACGCGAGTAATTATGCCGTTGGCGCTGTGCTGGGCCAGAGGATAGACAAGAAAAGCCACGTAATTTATTATGCCTCCAGGACGCTCAACTCTGCGCAAGTCGGCTACACCACTACAGAGAAGGAGCTGCTTTCTATTGTTTTCGCTCTTGATAAATTTCGGCCTTATATTCTTGGATCTAAAGTAATTGTTTTTTCTGATCATGCTGCAGTTCGTTATTTGATGAACAAGAAGGACTCGAAGCCTAGACTGCTCAGGTGGGTACTACTACTCCAGGAGTTCCACGTCTCAGTTCAGGATAGGAAAGGATCAGAGAATACAGTTTCTGACCACTTGAGCCGCATTGTGCGTAATGAGGATGCATTGCCCCTGAACGACGAATTCCCAGATGAAGTCCTCTTTCAGGTGAGTGTGGAGATACCATGGTATGCTGACATCGTCAATTACTTGGTCATAGGTACGTTCCCATCCGATTTCTCATATAACAAAAGAGCTAAGCTGCGAAGCGAAGCTAAGACTTATGTTTGGGATGAACCTGTTTTATGGAAATTTTGTGCTGACCAAGTAATTAGGAAGTGTGTCCCTAAGTCTGAGCATAAGTCTATACTTTTATTTTGCCATGAATTTGCATGCGGGGGACACTTTGGGCCAACTAGGACAGCGAGAAAAATATTAGATTGTGGGTTTTTCTGGCCATCACTGTTTAAGGACTGTTATGAATTTTGCAAATCATGTGATCAGTGGCAGAGAAAAGGGTCTATCTCAAGTAGGAATGAAATGCTCCAAACCCCTATTTTAACTTGTGAAATTTTTGAGGTTTGGGGTATGGACTTTATGGGACCCTTTCCCCCTTCATTTGGTTTTGTATATATACTGTTGGCTGTGGACTACGTGTCTAAGTGGGTGGAAGCTAAGGCCACCAAAGTCGATACTGCTAATGTTGTTTCCAGTTTTGTCAAATCTAACATTTTTAGCAGGTATGGAGTTCCACGAGCCATCATAAGCGATCAAGGGAGTGACTTCTGCAACAAGACGATACAAGCCTTGATGAGGAAGTATGGGGTCAATCATAAAATATCTACCCCGTACCACCCTTAAACCAATGGCCAAGCAGAAGTCTCCAATCGAGAGGTGAAGAGCATCCTCGAGAAAACAGTAAGTCCAGCAAGGAAGGATTGGAGTCTCAGGCTGGACGACGCTTTGTGGGCCTATCGTATGGCTTACAAAACCCCCATAGGGATGTCTCCCTACCGGATGGTTTTTGGGAAAGCCTGTCATCTCCTAGTGGAGATCGAGCACAAAGCTTAATGGGCCGTGAAGAAGTGCAACATGGACTTTGACAAGGCTGGCGAAGAAAGACTCCTCAAATTGCAAGAACTAGAGGAGCTTCGCCTGGATGCATATGAGAACTCGAAGATCTACAAGGAAAAGACCAAGATGTTCCACGACAGACGAGTCGTTCGGAAACACTTCGAAGTTGGTCAGAAGGTCCTCCTGTTCAACTCCCGCCTGAAGTTCATGCTAGGTAAACTTCGTTCCCGGTGGCTTGGTCCTTTTATTATAACCGATGTCCATCACTATGGTGCAGTCAAGATTCAGAGCCTAGATACAGAGAAAGAATTCACGGTGAATGGCCAGCGATTGAAGATCTTCCATGAGGGAATGTCAGAGGACTTCGACGAGCATGCCTACCTGAAAGAGCCCGATTATGAGAAAGGATGAAATGAGTTTTGGTAAAGTCGACCAATCGACTCTAAAAAATTGCGCTACTCGGAGGCACCCGAGCTTGAACTGTACATGCTTTTTGTTTACTTTACTGTCTTTTAGGATTAGCTTAGGTTCTTACTCTGATGTTGTGAGTTTTCAGGTGAATCAATGGCTCGTCCTGGAGGTTTATTTGCTAAGGATTAAGCGCACTCTCCAACCCTCTAAGTCACAATTCAGGGAAGGTTTTCTTTCCTTAAAATTTTGACTGTGCTTATTTAGTCCAATGAGGACATTGTCCATTTCTAAGTTGGGGGTGGTGGGTTGTGCCTTATAGTGATTGTCGAGTTTAGTTGTGGAATTCTGATAAGCATAGTCTGTTGAGATAAAAGCATGCTAAGTTGGCTATGAAATTATGTGATGTACTGTTAAAGTCTTCGTATTTGTATTGGTAGTGAAATTCAGCATGATTGCATTTGTTAAGGTCATTTTGAAAAAAAAAAATCAAGTTATTTTCCTGTTTAAGCTTCGCATGTTAGCACTCTATCTTGGATCTGTGGGTTTAGGGTAGCTCTGGTTGTTTTGAAATTCGTTGTCACCTCGAAAGGCAACCTTAGGATGGGCTAAGATTCGCTCTTGTTTGTAATCCATGCGATTAAAATTTTAACATGATTTTTAGGCTAAAAAGGAAATGAATGCATATTCTATAAAAAGAAAGTAATCTCCTGAGGTGTTCCTCCTTTTTGAGTTGCCTTAGTAGCCAGGGGCGGTCGTGTAACCCACGGTCGCCACTGCATGAAAAGGAAGCACAAAGAAGTGAACGCTAGTCCTTAAAAATGTGAATTTTGCCCGTAGTCAGATGCACTGTGCAACGAAATTGCAGGCAAGCTGAAACGAAAGTAAAGTTGACATGTCAGGCGCTCATGGAGATCAAAAAAAAAAAAGAGAAAAGATGCCTTGCGATCTATTACATGCTTAGACGATGAATAGCCCTTAGACTGTTCTGTTTAGCCATAAGTAGAGGGAAGGCGAAGTTTTGGGATGGGTAGAGTTGTTCTAAGCCTGTAGAAATCTAAGATCGAGGAGCTATGTCCGAAGCATCTTTAAATTTTTCGAATTGTTCTTAACCAATGCATGCATGCAGCTGTTTCTTTCGAATGCAAGTGCCCTGTCATTTCCAGTACTGAGAATTGAGTCCCTAGCATGCATTTTCGTTTTACTTTGATTAATCAGAATTCCACCTTGCTCGAGGACTAGCAAGATTTAAGTTGGGGGTGTTTGATAGCTCCATTTTGGAGCTATAATTATGTCCTTAATTCACGATTATTACTTGCTTAATCTTGCTTTTATGTGTTAATTGCAGGTGTTCTCGGTAATTCGCCCTCGGGAGCGTTTCGACGCTTTTCGAGGCTTAATATCGCATTTTAAAGGCCTAGGAACACTTTTGGGGAAGGACCATGCGAAAATATGAAGAATTGACGTTTTAGGAAAATTGAAGGCAAAATACCATGCAAAAACCCGACAGCTAGCGTCGAGCGACAGCGTCGCAACGCTAGCTCGACGCTGCCCAAGCGTCGAGACGCTGCCAGAGCGTCTCGACGCTCCGAAGTCTGAAGCGCCAATTTGAAATTCCACCCGAGAGCAAGCGTCGAGCGACAGCGTCTCGACGCTCGCTCGACGCCGCGCAAGCGTCTCGACGCTACCCCGACTGCGCGCGCTGATTATTTAGGGCGCAGCGTCGAGACGCTGCCCTAGCGTCTCGACGCTCCGACGGATTACTTAAGTTTTTGTCCGATTTTTAGCCGCCATCTTCATCTCCTACCTCGGGCTCCGCACCAGATTAGACGTTTTTCAGCCATTTTTCACCATGGGAGAGGCTAGCAAGCTTGGATTGAAGCCATCCCACATCACATCCATCATGAGTGAGTAGTCTTTAGCGTTTTTGGCTCGGGATTGTAAAGGAATAATGTAGTTTGAACTTTTGGTAAGGTTGTTGAACCAAATTTTGAATTGGCTTGAATGATTGATTGAATTAGTTTCTTCTTCTTTGCTTATTCCATGAACTTGTTTGAATGATTTAGGACTAGGCACCCTTGATTTCGAGCATGCTTCATTTGTTAAAGGTTTTGATGTCGTGCCTCTCTGAACCGCCAAGTAACAAAGATTAACGATGCCTTTGAGCGCATAGGCGTCCTTGCGTTCTTGGCGTTCGTTCTTCTCGAATTAGAATCTGAAATCGATACACTAATTTCGCGTCTAAATTAGATAATCGTCGTAGTTAGCTCGTTGCTATCGATTGGTCTTGGGAGAGCGTTGGCCGCCAATGTCCAATCGATATGCTTGATTAGCATGATTTATTGTGTCTAATTAATATTCATGGAGCATGTCTAAATTAATTCGTTGATTTGAGACGGGTTGCGTATTCGTTCAATTGTTTAGCCATTATACTCGTCAACCTATGATCCAAGAGGCATGCTAATTTTATTCCCGATCGTCCCGAGTCGAGCGCTCCGTTGGTTTAATTTTCCCTCTTTTTGCGTTGTTTCCCCAATTTGTTAACTGAAACCAAAAATCCCCCACGTTTTGTTTATTCTCTTAGTTTGCAAATTTAATTAAGATTAAGTCAAATTAGCTCAATTCCCTGTGGATCGACCCCGTTACCACTCATCTACTAATAGTTTTGTGCATTCGGGCATTTATAAATTTATTTTGGCGGGTCACGACAACCCGATGATTGGCGATAATTCGAAAATATCGTTACCACTTCCCACTTCTCAAAGTGATGGCACTAGCATTCTCCGCGTTCTGGTGCTCCATCACTGTCAACCTCTTACTGACTTGAATCACTGCATCGTTCAGAGTTTGAAACTGCTCTCGAGTTTCCCTATGTTGTGATTCAAGCATTTCTTCCAAGGATCTACCTAAAACAGAAGGAATGGGCTGTAAGTGATCTTTCAAAGCAAGAACAACGCTACTTACCGCTAAAAGTTGGGCCTTAAGCTCGTCCACGTCCCTTCTCAGGCGAGTATGTTCCTTGTCTCTATCTGCACCCCACTCCAAGCTTCTAGCTACGTTGGAAATTAAAGCTCTAGCTTCGGCGGGTGTCTTATCCATAAGCGAACCTCCACTGGCGGTGTCTATCATCTGCTGGCCTTGGGGAAGCAAACCGTAGTAGAAACTCTGAATGAGAGACTGCTCAGTTATTTGATGATTGGGACAATCCTCGCATAACCGACCGAACCTCTCCCAGCACTCTAGGACGGTTTCTTCCTTCCCTTGCTCAATCTTGTGTATCTCTCTTCTGAGGGCGACGGCCTTTGTAGCAGGAAAATACTTCTCTAAAAACGCCCCATTTAGCTCCTTCCAAGTCGTGATGGATCCGGTCGGTAGGTAATACATCCAATCTCTCGCCTTCTCCTTCAAGGTGAAACGAAAGGCCCTGAGATGGAGTTGATCTGCAGTGGTGTCATCGGTTCTGAATGACGAACACACCATCTGAAATGCCTTGAGGTGTCTGACGGGATCCTCATCTGTATTACCACAAAAAGAAGGTAATAAGTTAACCAGACCAGCTTTAAATTCAAAATTACCTTCAGCTACCGGATACATAATACTCGATGTATTCCGGCCTAGCTCAGGTGATGCAAGCTCCCTCAAGGTTCTTTGATGCTCATAATTACCCACGACCTCCATCTTGGCGCTTCTTTTGAATTTTCAAAGAATGACTGCGCTCAAAAGATCAAACAAAAACGGGTAAAATAATACAAAAGAATTAAACTGTACAAAAAAAAGTAAAGAAAATTTTAAAACCAACAAACTAAACTTAATCAAACTAAATTAAACTTAGATCCCCGGCAACGGCGCCAATTTTGGTAGAGCACTAAATGGGGTACTCCAAATTCAAGTTGTCGAGGCTTGCCAAAATACAATTTATAAACCCGAATACACCGAGCTATTTGTAGCTAAGTGGTAACGGGGTCGATCCACAAGGAAATAAGAAATCTAATTTAGCTAAGTCTAATTTGTTAATTATAAAAAGTATGCACAATAAAAGAATGGTAATTTGGTTTGGGGGGAAGGGAGCTCCTAATATGCAACTAACGGAAAATTAAATGACAACGTGCGAAAATTTAAATGGTTGCACTTAACTTCGAATAATGGGATTGATCGTTATGGATGTTTGGTTCATCGATACAATTTACTAGCTAGCCATGTTCATGCACACAATTCATTTAGCTATTTCTAACTCAAATGACCCAAATATATGATTAGAAATGTGCAATTCTAATCGGACTTGGCCATCAATCCATTCAAGGTCGCGACCCCTAAACCGACTATAAGCCAGTAACGGGAACATTGTGACGGCTTAATCCTAAGACTAACCCGGTTTCTCTCTCGCCTAAAGCCTAACATGAAAACGTTAATTAATTCAGATTACCAACTGTCACTTTGGAATGAATCAATTAGCCATGCTTAAGCCCGTGCTACCTAGCGGTTTGGGCAATTATACGTCTCAACCTTTAGCCCTCTATCATGCATAGGAATTAGAGCGTCAATCTAATTTAGCTACATATGCTAGAATTGGAATAAGAACAAGCAAAAGATGCAAGAAACATGCTAATTATCTCAACATTTACAAAGGGGCAAAACCTCCCCAAACATCCATAATTCACAAAACCCAAATCGAAATTAAGTACTAACCTTAGTTTAGCCTTCCATGGAGGATAAATAAATCAAATCCCCCATGGAAGAGCTTAGTAGCATACAAAGAGGAGAAGAAGAGGTCCAAAAATGGTGGAAAATGAGTGTAGACCCGAGAACAAAAGTTGGGAGAGGAAGAAGAAGCAAAAGTTGGGCGAAATATGGCGTTTTCACGCCTTTAAATGTCGGAGCGTCGAGACGCTAGGCAAGCGTCGAGACGCTGTGCCATAAGTTGGCCGCGCGCGCGCGCGGGCGTCGAGACGCTCGGACAGCGTCTCGACGCTGTCGCGCGTCCATCTGGGAAAATTGTCGGGCTGGCGTCGAGACCCTCGGGCGGCGTCTCGACGCTGTCGCGCGCTTCGTCTGCGGTTGGCAATTGGAGCGGCGTCTCGACGCTGGGGCGCGCGCGTGCTTCGGATGGTGTTGGGGCGGCGTCGAGACGCTCGGCCAGCGTCTCGACGCTGCCGCCCATGCAAGTGAGCTCTCGGGTTTGGATGGCCAAATTGTGCTTCTTCAAGGCAATTTTTGCCATCTCTTGGATTCTTCAAGCTGTTTCACTCCCGATGCATCTATGAAGCTCTAAAACGGCACTTTAAGCCCTGAAATGTGTCTTTGGACTTCCCGGGCTCTCGACCATGAAATCACCTATAAGAAAGCGTTTTAATCAATATATGTCATGGTTTTAGCCAGGACTAGGGACATAAAGATAGCTCTATTTTGGAGCTATCAAAATGCTTATAAGCTCTATTGGAACCTGCACACAGAAAGCCCAAGTATAGTAAATGAGAGAGAGCAAAGATGGTGGAAGCTTTTGTGGGGATTGAAAATTCCTAACAAAATCAAAAAATTTATGTGGAAATTATATAACGATATTCTTCCTACCAATCACAAGTTATGGGCAAGAAAGATGTCAATCCATCCTTGGTGTGTTCAATGTCGAAAACACAGGGAATCAATCGAGCATACCTTATTCGGCTGTCAAAGGGCAAAACGATTTTGGGGTTCACTTTTCCCTCAGCATCCAAAGTTTAAGCTCAGTCATCTTCAGATCAAGGATAGTATGATCGAACTTACAGATTGGCTAAACCAGAAAGAATTGGGAATTTTTAGTGTGGGTTGTTGGGCTCTGTGGAATTATCGAAATCAAATAAGAATGGAAAAACCAATACCAGATGTGGAGTTGAAGGCGGCTTGGACCCTCCAGTACCATCTTGATTACAACACAACCTCTATGGTTAGTCCGGCGAGAGTTGAAGCAGATGCAAGGATTTCAAACCCGAAATGGATCCCTCCGGAAGCGAATTCTTTCAAATTAAACGTGGATGCGGCGTTTCACCCAGTGGCGTTAAAAATCGGGTTAGCCGCAGTGATCCGTGATTCCTCCGGGATTCTGATTGCGGCTTCCGCGACCCCCATCGAAAGTCGGTTGGACCCGTTGTCTGCCGAAGCTTTGGCGATGTTACATGGTCTTCAACTGGCGGAAAAGGTTGGGGTGAGGAAGGTGATGATTGAAACTGACTCTCAGACATTGGCAAAGGAAATCCAAAACCACGAACGCAAGCTTTCTTCTCAAGGAGCGATTTTGGCTAAAATTTGTCGATTGATGGTGGACATCAGATGTTGTGGCATTCAAAGCATCTCCAGATCAACTAATAGGGTTGCCCACAACACAGTAGGTTGGGCTTTATCTAAAGTTTCTACTTGTGTTTGGGTGGACTTTTTTCCAAATTGACTTTCAAGCCTTGCATCGGCTGATTTTAGAGTTTGTAGCCCTTTGGGCACAAGATACGATTAATTTTGAGTTGAAATTTTGAATAAAAAAAAAAAAAAAAAAAAAAAAAAAAAAACTCATTTGGACTCTAACTGCTGAAGCTTCTAACTTCTCTAAATTTTGGTTGAATGTTGAAGCCCCAAAATAAATGGCGATCTCATCTAGGGAATTTAGGAGGAATGTCTACAAATAATTAGTCATAATGAAAAATGTCTAAATATGTGTATTGTTTGCATCACATGTCTAGAGTTTTTTTAGGAAGCAGTTTGTTTTAGTTGGTTCTCCATTATACCCCTTAGGATTTCCTATTTTAAAAATTAATTAGTTTTGAAATTAATTTATTGGATTTTAAAATTTAGTTAGTTTTGAAATTAATTAATTTTTGTTTGGTGAGGTAGATGATTTTCCGTTAAAAAAAACTTTGTTATTTTTTCCGTTAAGTAATTGATGTCGTTGTGTATCTCCATGTGTTCCATCTGATATTGATCAATCTCTCCTAGTTTGTAGGGTGAGCAGTGTTTTGGTTTTCCCTATTCTTAGGGGAAGCTTTAGGATTACAAGGTGTTAGTAATTAAGGTGTGTCCAAACGTATATCCTGACTGAATGTGTGTGCGGCGCTGTCGTTGTCTATCTCCACGGGTGTGTCAAAAACCAACGAAACGTGTATCAAATTTAAAATTTATTGTATCGTGTAGCGTAAGTTTCAATTGGTAAATAATATTAAAATATAAATATAAATAGCAAAGTTTATCGTAGAGAATTATATATTCAAACATTAAATAACTCCAAAATGAAAAGATTGCATAATTTAAAGGTTTAAAATAGTTTAGAAAATACGATATCAACTCTAACGAATGGAATATATTAAAATTTAAATACATTTAATTAATTAAATAGGTTATAATTAGAAGAGTAAATATTTTAAAATCTAAATAATTAAATAATATAAGTTTTAATAAAATCCCTATATACAAGGGATATTAATTTATTCAAAATTTTTTTACAAAATATTTAATTAATTAAATAGGGTAGAATTAGAAAAGTAAATATTTTAAAATTTAAATAACTAAATAAAATAATAATATTATTAATATTTAGTAGAATGAAATCCCTATATATAATAACCGATTTGAGTTGATTGAGATTTTTTTTGTTAGTTTAGTTAGGGTTCATCTTCAACCTCACGCATCTCTATCCGATCGTTTTCTTTTATTTTCTGTTGTCGCTTCGTCTCCCATTTTTAATCGTCGTGAAGCTGCCAATCGAAGCTTTCTCCGACTACTAACACGGTATTTTTGATATATATATATATATTTTGGATTTATTGAGTTTTTTAATCGTACGTTTTCTTTTCGATTTGTTACGATTTGTCCGATTCAAAAGTTGTGGGGTTAATATTGCACTATATACACTTCAATGGAGGAATGAAGCAACTCATCGGAGAAGGGTATACAGTGGTTGTCAATCTGTCATTCGGAGCGACTCATGCATACCATCCATCTGTTGGAAGTGGTTGGTCAATCATATGGTTTCCTTTTATTACTACGTGTACAACCATGTATACACCTGACGTGACGTGGTGAATTTTTCTGCAGCTTCATCACTTCCTTAGGTATACAGAGCTGAAATTCATCTCTTCCTTAGGTATACACAACCGAAATTCATCACTTCCTCAAGATATACAGAGCCAGAATTCATCACTCAGGTATACAGAGCCGAAATTTATCACTTTCTCAGGTATACAGAGCCAAAATTCATCACTGTCTCAGGTATACAGAGCCGAAATTCATCACTTTCTCAGGTATACAAAGCGTATACAGAGCCAAAATTCCTCAGATATACAGAGCCAAAATTCCTCAGATATACAGAGCCAAAATTCCTCAGGTATACAGAGCCAAAATTCCTCAAGTATACAGAGCCAAAATTCCTACCAAAATTCTTCAGGTATACAGAGCCAAAATTCCTCAGGTATACAGAGCCGAAATTCACCACTTCCTCGGGTATACAAAGTCGAAATTCATCATTTCCTCAGGTATACAGAGCCTTTTGTTAAAATTTCAAGTCCTGGGAGTATAACCATGTAACTGTCATGGAATAAATGTCAATTATTTTTTTCCCTTTTTAACGTCTTTTTAACTCTCCATCTATAACTTCCCTCTCTCCTCCCAACAATTTACATTTTTGCAGCCTATTTTTATTTTCAAAATTATTGAAAATGGTAGAAGGGTAGGTTTGTCCAATTGTGTTTAGGTTGCCTTACTAAATATAGGGTTTAGACATTATTCAAAAGAAAAAAGGTGTTAGACATTTTTCATGTTGGCTTTCTAGTTTGTAGACATTCTTCTAGTTATCCCTCTCATCTATTTATAAAGTTCGATGACCTAATATGAGCTTGAACTTGGTTGACTTTGGGCCCAACTTTTGGGTTTTAGCATATTTAGGTTTAATCAAATTCTTTTCAATAGGCTTGAATTATTTAAAGGGGAATTGTGCAAGGTAGCTTTCTTAAAAATCGTATTTTAAAAAATGTCTAAATATAGGATCATTTTTACAAATAGATTTTCACAAAATTGCAAGAATATTATGCTCTTTGTTAACTTTCTCTCCCCCTAATAATTAATTACATTTTTCATCTCTTTTTAATTATTTATAAATCTCATAATCCCCCATTTTAGTTGTTTTAATTGTTTTCTCTCTTCTTATTAATTACAGGAATATCTCACCTTAGCATTTTTAGTCAATTTGTCTTCATCTCCCTCCTAAAATCCCACGATTTTTGTTAATTTACCATTTTAGGAAATTTCATAATTCTCATTCGTTGACATATCATCTCAGCCGATACATCCCTTCGTTCTTCCACACAATTTTTCGGCCATTTTTCCCAACGGTTCTTCATTTTTCAGCTTCTACCACCGGCCCTTTTCTATCTGTTTTCAGTTCATTATCATCTCATTTGCTTTAATAGAAATGTGTACCCCTTTTTTTTTTTTTTTAAAGCTAAATATGTACATATTCTTCACCACCGATGAATCATTTCTTTCAAACATTTGACATTTTCATATTCAAATATACTATGGTTGAATCTTATGTTGATCATATTTCTTCACTTTCAAACAGTTATCATTTTCATTTATATGAAAATATTCCAGGTATAAAGGAATCATTAGGTATGAATCTATTTTCATAATATACGGTATATATGAAAATATTTCATGTGTAGCTGAATCTTATGTTTAAAACCGTTGGTATTTTTATTTACATAAAAATAGACCATTTATAACTAATTACATAGTAATGATTACATATGGTAGTTTATTAATTTATCTTCGATTATACCATGTATATATGAGTAGACAAATTAGAAATTGAATATAGATTAGTATACTAGCTCATATATTACCTTTGAGTCAATGGCACAACTTTAGCCAATTGATGCTCGGTTTGGCAATGACATGTTTAGAAAACATGTATTACAAAATGCAGGTTATTGTCGTTAGAGATAACTTTCAATATAAAACTATTAAATCCAATAGTAATTTTTTTTGTTGTACAGTGTCGTTGAGATTAGTCAATGGGCTCTTTGTGAATATTTAAGTTAATTATTTATAATTTGTATATCTTAAATTACAAATTATATTTTTTATTTCTTTAAAATATATGGTAAAAGAATATAAAAAGATTAATTGTTACGTGAACTGAACAAATATTATTCAAAATTAAGTAAAACAAAATGTAAGAAAAAAAAATAAAATTAATGTTATTTATTTCGCTCTCATCAAATTTGTAGCGATGTTATATTTTAGAGCGTTTAATTCTTGAATGTGAAAATAATTAATTACATGATTCACATTAGATATATTACTTAAAGCTTTTAAGAGTTTTTAATTCTTGAAGGTGAAAATAATTATTTACATGATTCACATCAAATATATTAATTTCGTTTTCTAATTTAAATCAATCACATATTGGGTTTTATATTGGGTTTTGTAAAATGATACAAAATTATCGTGATTTAGTTATGATGACCAAAGTAGACCTATTATTTTAATTATTGTTACATTAACATTTAACCTCTACTTTATTATAATTTATTATAAGTTAATTGCAAGCTATTTCGTTTAAACTACTCGATAATAATCTACGAAAAATAATTATTATAAACATATTGAATAAGTCAAAAGTTTATTGTAGGATGAAACAAATGTTAGAGAAAAAAAAATATATATATATATATATAAAACGATATGATTATAATTTAAAACAGTTAGCGAGAGAATATGGCCATTTTGAAGAAAGTTACTTTTAAAAGCTTTTTTTTTACCAAAAAGAACGAATTTAAATTAAGAAATAGGAACCGAAGAAACATTCTCCCAGAGAGAAGTAGATAATAGGCTTGTAAGCCAATCAGGAAAACTGACGTCTTGCTAACTCATGGGCCATAACATTGTAGACCCTTGGAACGTGAGAAAACAAGATATGTTGGAATACATCTTTGAAGTGCAAAATATTAGAAATATAGGTGATTTTCTTCAAGCACTGCCTCAACCCCATTTAACATGTTAATTTTAATTAGGAAGTTCGAAAGAAAGACAAGTTTAAGGAAACTCGTCGGTTGGGCAAGTCGAATGCCTTCAAAAATCGCACGTACCTCTGCACAAGTCGAAGTGGCAGCAGTCGTCTAAAATCCATACATAGCCACCAAAATTCGACCATTCGAAAACTTTAATACTGCACCAAAACTCGAAGTATTGGATGTTATGCTACAAGCGACATCCACAAACAGCTCTACACCACCTGACAATAGGGGACTCCCTAATTGGGGAAGAGAGAAGTTTGTCTAGTCGGTTAGTTAACTTTGCAAAAGTCTTAAAGGTATTCCAAAATTCATTCACTCCCCATGGGAACGTCTCTTCATTATGCAAGAACTTGTTCCTATCATTTCAAATTGTCCAAGATCCAACACAAACCAATTCAAGATAGAGTATTGGTTCCTATATACATAAAAATTGGGCAGTACCAGCTTTGCTCTTTTACAAGTAAAGATAGCATGATCAGTTGTGTCTACGTTTCTCTGACACACTGGACTGCGAAATATCCATAAAAGCTAGTAAGTAGATTTTGCAAGAAAGAAAAAATGGAAAAGTGATTTAAAATAAATTGAGGAATGATCTATTTTGACCCTTCAAAAAATAACTCCAGATGGACCCTAACTGCAAGTCTCTAATGAATAGAAAGGGTACAATTTGTAAACAATAACAATAAACAAATAAATAAAAATAAAATCTACCCCTTATACCCATATACTCCAAAACAGGGCCATGAAATGTTTCATCAAAACAAGAATAATATAGAAAAAGAAAAATACAGAAAGAAAGGAGGCAGGTTTCATAATAATTTTGTTTGAGAAAGAGAGAGATGATATCCTGGAAAAACTCACCGTAGGGTCAAAAAAGAACTCATAATAAATAATCAAATTCACTAAAGGAAGCAGAAGTAGAAGCAGAAGCAGATGCAGAAGCAGAAGGGTTAAAAAACATGAATCCTTCTTCTAATAGCCTGACAATCAGAAACAAAACCTTGGAAACTTGAGTTAACAAAAAGAGATGAAACTACTCAAATATGCCTGTTTGAGTTTGCCTTTTTTCACTGAATTATACATTCTAAAACCTGTAACATAAACAAACATGTTGCAACGATTCCTAGTTAATTAGTTTTCTTGTCATCTTCTTTTTCTTTTTCTTTTATGGCATTCGCATTTGTTGCTTCGCTTTCTTGATTTTCTTCACCACCAAAACCGAATTCGTTTATACGTTTCCTGTCTACTGGGTAAATCCATCTCTGATATGCATATATAAGAAATATGAGATCTGCAGGGCAAACAATTTACAGCCATCAAATCTCTCTTCCATATACACTAATTTGATAATAACAAAACATACGATTTGCTCACCATCACGGAACACTGAAAGCCGGTGTAGAGTTGGCATTTTGATGACGAAAGCAAATAGATCGTCGATTATGGTATTAAGGAACTTGTATGTCATCTGCCTCCAAGGCATATGGGCCACAGACTTGAGCTTATAATTTATGAACAACTGAGGGCACATCATAATGAACCCTGCAAGGAATTCCCAATAATCAAAACCGAGAACGCAATAACAACAATTCAGTGGTTTATCCTGATATTGATTTGTGAAACTAAACCATACATATGCACACACCGATTGAAACTTAAAAACAGGTTTTATCCTGTTTGGAGAAAAAGTTGCACGTGGCGAACATCAAAACATACAATTCATTCCATTTTTTCCAAACTGAATATTTCATGTGCAAAGGTAGTAAAAAGAAAACAGAGAACGTTTCAGTATATGACAGTATATATAACTGAGAAGACCAAAACATCCAATCTCAGGGGGTTTTGATGCCAAGGGTAACTCAGGGGTATTATTATGTGAGAGTCCTAGTATGTTATTAGTAAAGGGTATTTTGGTAATTAGTTAAGGGAGCCCTTGGTTATAAATAGAAATAGAGTGTGTTAGGGCCTTAGAGAGTAGGGAATCATTTTGGTGGATTGTCCATAGGACTCCTTGGGAGAGATTTAGCCCTCTCGAATGGCTATAGTTATCTTGTGTGTTATTTTGCAAGTATATATGATATAAACCACGGTATATTGAAGAACTATCAATATATCGGGGTATATTTCCATCTATTTCTGGTGTGTTTGGTATATTATTCACTATTTGTAGGTTAAGGTATTTGGATACCTAACATATTATTATGTGGAATGAAACTATGGTGGTGGTTGAAAATTCGAGTTTGATGAGATTAGAAATTGAAAGTGAAGGTTTTAGCCCCGCTGATTTCGTATGTCTGGAATTTTAGACTTCCTAAGAAAGTGGAGGTTTTATTTTATGGTCCCTTGCCCACAGAAGCTTAAATAACCAGGAAATCCTTTTTTATATATATATAAGAAACAATTTCGTTGATGTATGAAATTTAAAAAAGGATAAAATCCATGGAGATTACAAAAAACTATCCCAATTAGAAATTGGTCGCTCCTTCCTTCAATGAGCTGCCTTTGCAAGAAAGAAGGGGAGACTATAGAGACCATTTATTCCTTCATTGCGACTACTACCATCAAGCAGGGGTGGAATTTTCGTTTTGATACTTTGGGTTCTCAATCTGCCTTCCTAATAGAGCGGATACTGGATGATTAGTTGCTGGAAGCTTTAGATGGGTGGAATTTGAAGAGGTCGGCTAGAACGCTTTGGGGTTATGCTATCAGGGCACTTTTGTGGAGTTGTTGGCTTGAAAGGAATCATAGAATCTTTGAAACCAAGTTCTCTCCTACTAATATTTTTAGTAGCTAATGCTTCTTGGTGGTGCCATAGCAAAGAATTTCTTTCGTAATTATCCATTTTTAATGCTACTCCACAGCTGGAGAAGTTTTTTGTAAGTAACTTCCCTTGGGAGGGGGTTCTCTCTCCTCCCTGCCCCGTTGTATAATCTTGTTCAATATACCTCAGCTTTCTTATATAAAAGAAATTGTTAGAAATTCTAGTACTTTCTTATATAAAAGAAATTGTTAGAAATTCTAGTATTTATAATTATGTAGATATTAATTATTAATATTTAATCTTTAGTGACTTTATTTTTCCTACTTTCCTTATTGTATTAGGTCTTTCTCCTATATAAGAAGACCTGGGATTCTACATGTCTAATAAGAGATTATTATTTTCCTAAATTTAAGATCAGGAAACCTTAGCCGCCGCTTTCACCACGGCCGGAACCCTAGCCGCCGTTGTCGCAACCACACTTCTACACCCAGTTTTTTGTTCATGCAATGAAGATGAAGTTGGGTTTGTGAACCGATCCAATTTGGTTTGGTTTACTGCAATATTCGGTCAGGTTCAGTGGTTATTTACTTGGTTTGGTTCAATTTTGGTTTATATTTATTATTTCCCATTAACTCCCGATTTGATACAATGGCAAATGAGCAAATTCATCAAATCTTTAAATTGCTACTAACCAATTTATCATCTAATAATTCTTGTGTTTCATTGGCACAAACAGAGAGTTATCCTCAAGTTTTCTCTAGTCACACTTCTTCTCCGTGGATTATTGATTCCGGAGCTTCGGATCATATGACTAGTTCTTCTCATTTTTTTGACTCACTCTCTCCTTCGTATTCTAATGAAAAGATTCGAATTGCAGAAGGCAGTTTTTCTTCTATTGCAGAAAAAGGAACTATTAAATTGACTGAAAAATATCTCCCTCCAGTTTGTCCTCCATGTTCCAAAATTAGCCTGTAACCTTTTATCTGTCTCGAAACTTTTTAGAGACTCTAAATATCGTGTTATATTCTTTGAATCTCACTGTGTTTTTTAGGATCAAGAATCGGAGAAGACGATCGACACTGCTAGGATGTTTGATGGCCTCTACTACTTTAATGAAGGGTCTTTTAGCAATAAAATAACTCAGGGTCTTAGTAGTATTAGTTCTCTGCCGGTTAATGAACAAATTATGATTTGGCATCATAGACTAGGACATCCAAGTTTTCCTTACCTCAAACATTTATTTCCAAACTTATTTAAGGGAATTGATTATTCCTCTTTTAATTGTGAAAGTTGCATTTTTGCAAAAAAATCATCGTTCCACATATTTACCAAAACCTTACAAAGCTTCCAAACCTTTTTATTTAATTCATAGTGATGTTTGCGGTGCTTCTAAAATTAGGACTCATAGTGGAAAAAGGTGGTTTGTGACTTTTATTGATGATCATACTCGTCTATCTTGGATTTTTTTAATGGAAAAAAAATCTGAGGTGAAAAATATTTTTAAAAGTTTTTACAATATGATTGAAACCCAATTTCAAACCAAAATTTGTATTTTACACTCTTATAATGGAACAGAGTACTTTAATGAAGTTTTTGGTGATTTTTTTGAAAGATAAAGGTATTGTTCATCAGTCTACTTGTCGGGATACTCCTCAGCAGAATGGAATTGCTAAAAGAAAAAATAGGCATTTACTTGAAGTAACTCGGGCTATAATGTGTTCCATGCATGTTCCAAAATATTTATGGGGTGAAGCAGTTCTCACGCCTACTTATTTAATAAATAAGATGCCTAGTAAGATCTTGAATTTTAAAACTCCAATTGACTGCTTTAAACATATTTTTCCAACATCTCGCATATATTCTGATTTACCTCTCAAAGTTTTTGGGTGTACTACTTATGTTCATATACCTAGTCACTTTCGATCAAAACTTGATCATAGAGCTGTTAAATGTATTTTCTTGGGTTACTCTTCAAATAAAAAAGGTTATAAGTGTTTTGATCCTCAGACAAAAAAACTTTTTGTGAGCATGGATGTGTCTTTTTTAGAAAATCAACCATATTTTACCGAAAGTTCTCTTCAGGGGGAGAAAGCAATTTTGGAAGATAACTTCTGGGATGTTTCTACTTGTCTTCCTAGTCATATTTTTCCTGATGTTACTAGTCCTTTGATGCCAAGTATACAATCTTCTCAATCAGGGGGAGAAATACTACAAAACGATCCTATTGATCAAGTTCCCGAGTTACAGTTTTATACTAGAAGAAAATTCAATCCGAGTAACCAAGACCAGATAGTTGATCCTTCGCAGAGCCAATCTGAGACTCCGACGAATGAAACTGAAAATCTTGGTAATCATTCCTTCGTTCCTACTTCTTTCATTATTCAAAATACTTTGTCAATTGTGTCTGATCTTGATGTTCCCATAGCCATTAGAAAAGGTACTCGAACTTGTACCAAATATCCTATTGCAAATTACATGTGATATCAAAATTTGTCAAATAGTCATAAAATTTTCACTTCTAGAATAGATGACTTGTTTGTTCCAAGGAATATACATGAGGCCTTAGAAGATCCAAATTGGAAAGTAGCAGTTATGGAGGAGATGAACGCTCTAAAACAAAATGGGACTTGGGAAATAGTAGAATTGCCAAAAAATAAGAAATCAGTAGGCTGTAAATGGGTGTTCACCATAAAATGTAATGCAGATGGTAGTATTGAGAGATATAAGGCCAGACTGGTAGCTAAAGGTTTCACTCAAACATATGGGATTGATTATGAGGAAACGTTTGCCCCTATTGCTAAAATCAACTCTATCAGAGTTCTTTTGTCTCTTGCAGTAAATTCAGATTGGCCTCTTTATCAACTCGTCGTGAAAAATGCCTTTCTGAATGGCGATCTTGAGGAGGAGGTTTTTATGAGCTTACCACCAGGTTTTGAAAAAGAACTCGGGTGGAATAAAATTTGCAAATTAAATAAAACCCTTTATGGTCTTAAACAGTCTCCGAGAGCTTGGTTTGAGCGTTTTGGAAAAGTTGTGTCTAGCTATGGATTTCTTCAAAGTCAAGCAGATCATACTATATTTTATAAACACTCTGAGAATAATAAAATCTCAATTTTGATTGTCTATGTAGATATTATTCTCATAGGTGATGATGAAGTTGGTCTAGTTGATCTCAAGAAAAATCTTGCAAGTGAGTTTCAAATCAAGGACCTGGGACCGCTGAAATATTTTTTAGGGATGGAATTTGCAAGATCGAGGAAAGGTATCTTTGTTAATCAAAGAAAGTATGTCCTCGACTTACTCAAGGATACCGGATTACTTAGTTGCAAGGTAGCAGAAACTCCTGTTGAACCTATCTAAAGGTAGAAGTAGCAAATGTAGAAGAAATAAAGAACAAGAAATGGTACCAGAGACTTGTTGGAAGATTAATTTATCTATTTCATACGCGCCCTGATATTGCATATGCCGTAAGCATGGTAAGTCAGTTTATGCATGCACCAGGACCAACTCATTTTGATGTTGTTTACAGAATTTTGAGGTATCTAAAAGGGACTCCTGGAAAAGGTATTTTATTCCAAAAACAAAATCACTCCCAAGTAGAAGTTTATACTGATGCAGATTGGGCAGGAAGTATTACAGATAGAAGATCTACTTCTGGTTATTGTTCTTTTGTTGGTGGGAACCTGGTTACTTGGAGAAGTAAAAAACAAAATGTAGTGGCCAGGAGTAGCGCTGAAGCAGAGTTTAGAGCTTTAGCAGGAGTAGTGCTGAACCAGAATTTAGAGCTTTAGCGCATGGAATTTGTGAAGGCATATGGATCAAAGGATACTAGAAGAACTGAAGTTTTCTCAAACTAAACCTATACAGATTTATTGTGATAATAAGGCTATAGCGCATAATCCAGTTCTACATGATAGAACTAAACATATTGAGGTTGACAAACATTTTATTAAAGAAAAGATTGATACAGGTGCAATATGTATTCCTTATCTTCCGACGACAGAGCAAATTGTTGATGTACTAACTAAGGGGCTTCCGAAGAAGCAATTCGATAAATTGATTGACAAGTTGGCTATGAAAGACATCTTTAAACCAGCTTGAGGGGGACTGTTAGAAATTCTAGTATTTATAATTATGTAGATATTAATTATTAATATTTAGTCTTTATTGACTTTATTTTATTTTTCCTTATTGTATTAGATCTTTTACTTTCCTTATTGTATTAGATCTTTTACTTTCCTTATTGTATCAGGTCTTTTCCTTTCCTTATTGTATCAGGTCTTTTCCTTTCCTTATTGTATCAGGTCTTTTCCTTTCCTTATTGTATCAGGTCTTTTCCTTTCCTTATTGTATTAGGTCTTTCTCCTATATAAGAAGACTTAGGATTCCACATGTCTAATAAGAGATTATTATTCTCCTAAATTTAAGAAAAATAATAATAATAATAATAATAATAATAATAAATAAATAAAATAAAAATGCTCAAGACTAAAAATTACAAGACAATCCCTAATCCTACACTCCTCTTAAAGAAGTCATACTTGAGCTTGGAAGATAATGAAATCAGGAATGTTGTTTTCAAAGCCACTTCTTCCCAATTCAAAAAAAAATCTAACTAAGAACGATGTTTTTGGCCTATCAAAACGCCAGTAACTACATATGATACGAGAGCATGGTCTAGACCCTGTAGATAATTATTTAGACATTACATATTCTTGCCACCCACACGAAGTACCTGTTTTGTTGAAAATTCACAGCAACGTACATAATTCATGCATTCTAATCACACGAACTAAAATACCACAACCAGGACAAGTGACCTCTAGCAATTAGAAAAAAAGTTTTCTAGTGCATTTTTAATAAAGGAATCAGGATTTTGGATTTTTTGAGGAAACAAATAAGAAATTTCATTGAATGAAATTACAAAAGGGAAGAGAACTTCCAGCCACCCATTTAAGTAAAATCACACATCAGAAAATATTAAAAGCAAAGTAAGGTGAAAATGCATGCCAAAGAGCACTTAAAGTGACTTACCGAACATGTATACACAGCTTGTAAGTGAAGAAAGAATCCAAGAATACCAGCTCTTATGTTGTTCATACTTGAGTGAATAACCAGCTGAGCAAGCAACAAGGAAGAAAAGCAAATAGGACAAATACTTCATTGCAAGATCATCGTACTCCTTGGTCTTATTTCCTGCATATGACTCACGATCACGGAATCTCAACCTAGGTATCTTTCCACTCCTATCAATCTGGAATGAAAGGAAAATTGATAATGAGAGAAGGATACAAGATGCACTATTGTTATGAAAAAGGCATACACAACATTTATAGGACGGATAAGTAAGATAGTATATACAGAAATACGAGAGAAAATGAATAATAGACAAATTAGATCATCTACAAAAGAAAGCTACTAAATTAGATCAGTTGCAAATACCTTGACTATTCTTAGAGGACAACCACTGGACCCTTGTATATATAAGAAAAAGAACTTTCATAATCAAAAGGGATGTACAAAAAGAGGGTAGGGATGAGATATCCGCACACACCACAGGGGAACAAAAAGGACTCCCAGCTGGAGCATAGTCCTTGTTTTTTAGAAGAGAAATAATTTCATTGATTAATGAAAAAAGGAGGGAGATCTCCAACCACCCAAAGGTGGATTACAAATTGAACTATAATGTAATTACATAACAATTTAGAGAAACTAAACCAAGTAAACTTGACCCTACTATATTTATATTAAATCCTACGTATGTGCCACCATGGCTTACCTTTTACTATTTACTTTGGCACTTATTGACTACTAGGTAAAACCATGGTCAAACCATAGTGGTACTAAAATAAACCAAATTGATTGAAGGAATATTTGTACACTATCTTCTCCTTTTCCAAGGACAAATAAACAATAACTAAGAGATATCCGAAAACGGAGGATTTCAAGGTTCAAAGGAGTCGCTGTATAGATTGCCAATAATTAGTGTATCTCAATGTAAAAAAAACTTATAATTTCAGATAGAACCCATCTACAAAACTCCGCTATAATTGGGATGGATGTGGAAGAATCAAAGGTGACTGATTTGGCAAATTTCTTTGGCTGTAAGAGAGAGCCTTCTTATTGATTACATTGGCTTCCATCTTGGAGGGACTCAAACTCCTTTTTCTGGACAAGGTGTGTTTCTGGGTGAAGTAATGATAGGACTACTCGGAATAGTTTTATTAGCATTTACCTTTTTATTTTATTTTTATTTTATTTTTTAGCTATTAGTTGCTTTGTTAAGATAAGGATGTTATAGCCAAAGCTAGCATAGCTCAGCTGGCATATGTATGACTTGATGACCAAGAGGTCTGTGGTTCGAATCCCCCCACCCCAATGTACTCAGAAAAGAAAAAAGAAAAAAAAAAAAAAAAAAAGAAAGATAAGGATGTTATAAGTAGGGGGTGCAAGGGAAAACCGAAAAACACTCAAACCGACCGAAATCACCGTCGGTTTGGGATCGGTTTGGCAATTTCGGTCTGCATATAAGAAAACCTGAGTGAATTTGGTCGACTTTGGTTTTGGCAAGGCCAGACCGCTTTTAGACCGAACCAACCGATAACATATATATTAAAATTCAAAGTTATAATTAATAAACACATGCGGCGCATTTGGCTTTGTTGTCTCCCTTGAATACGGAAGGACCAGCGTTTGAATCCCATCAGCGCAATTTTTTTTATTAAAGTTGCAAATACGGGTCACCCACTGCCCAGACCGGACCCGCCCAGCATCCCAACCCGCGTGCAAACAACTAAACGGCAAGACGCACACCGAACCGACCAAACCGTCAGTCCAAGCAAAAATTACCGGTTCGGCGTTGGTTTGTGTTTTCTCGGCACTTAAAAATCTGGTCCGACTCTGGTTTTGGAGAGGAACCGAGCCGCTTGCACCCCTAGTTATAAGTATTATGGTAGGTATCTGGGAAATTTTATTTATGTAATAGATACAAAGTGACATGACAACGAATGCATGAAAAGAGAACTTTGCAAACGTTAAAGCATGCTGTTTATTAAGATACTATGCCAATGTATACTAAAATATGGATATATGATAAAAGATTAAAATTTCTTTTAAAAAAAAATAAGAAAAAAATACTTGCGAGTAGTGAAGAAATTAAAAATAATAGCTACCTCAATATGCATAGCTTTTCCTATTTTCCAGAACTCAATACAGCAACCAATGCCAGAACTTGCAAGTATCATCCACGAAGTATCATTATCAAGTAGATACAAGAAGACAATCAATTGAGATAAAAAGCTGACAATGACAGACTTTGCAGAAAGCCCTTCCATGGACTTATTTTTGTTCCAAAATTGTATATCTGAGATAGAAACCAACAACATAAGTTAGCAAACCACATATGTTGTTTCACAAGATTATAAATAATTAACTAATAAACTATAAGAGTGAGACTAAACATTTCTTTACCATTCTTGAAGGCGAGCATATCAAAAACCGAATGAAGTAATGAGACCACCATAGTAACTGCCAGGAGATACGGATTTCCTTCCAAGAACACCCTCTGAAATATAGTTCACTAATCACCATTTGGAACAAAATAGTATTTTGTTGCATTAGTGATCTAACCTATGACGTCGTATAAGCCAACTCACTTCTTTTTCAAGTTTTTGAAATAGCAAACACAAGTGTCATCATTCATACTAATAAGAACAAAAAGTATTTTTTTTTATGTTAATAAGAACAAAAAGTATTTCTTATTAAGAATTCTATCGGCAACATTAGGGAAACAACAGAGAACTAGGAGTCAAACTCAACCACAGGCCAAAGAGATTAGTAAAATACTCACAGCTAACCAAAAAATCAAGAATGAGAAAAATAAAGAAACTCTTTGGTTTAAACAGCCAAAGGGCCCAAGTAATACACACAGTCACCTACGTTATCAATTCCTCCCCACATAATCAAATTAGATATATAAAAAAAAATAAAAAAGAAAACCCAAATTCAAAGACAGCCAGTACCTTCAACTCGTCAGCCTCGCCTTCAATCATGCTTCCATAGCTACGGTGAATCTGGAATGACTGATCAATCTGGAGGAATAACTGCCACTTGGTCATGCTTATAGGAGCCACTTCAAGATTAAGTACTAGCTCATTCACTGTCTCGTTGATTCGAACCAACTTATCTCTAAGTAGCCAAAACTCGTTGAAGAAAATAGTTGGATAGTAGTTTCCAGTCGTAGGCTCAACATTCAAGTCTGTTAAAGTCAAGAAAGTCAAAGCGAAATTTTCTGTTTCAAGTCCTACGCTTGGCATGCCAAACAAAATCCATCCATCAACTTTAACATGATGTTCCAGCCTACTGTTAATTCAGTAAGCACCAGGATAATAAAGAGAAGAAAAACAGAAAATATATTATTTATCGTACTCAAAGCTTCAAGGAAGAGGAAAAAAGTGAAACCTAGTATAGTACGCAACCATCATTGTGGCAATAGGATCCAATCATGCAGATCAAACAGACCTTTCTCATGGCAAAGAATACTAAATAGATAGCATTAGAACCATGAAAATCCACCTCTTGCTACGCAACAATGTAATTTTGACCTTGCACTTTACACTCAATTACTAAATTAATCATTTGGCAACATGAAACAAGAAGTAATAATATAAACAAGGTAATATAGAGGAATCACGCTTCTAAATACTGATCAAAGCTAATTCAATCTCCAGCGAGCCATTGTAATTTCCCCATTTCCTGTATTTCATTATTCTATGACATATAGAGTTGCTTTTAAAAAACATAATAATAAAATAAAGAAAAAGATAGGGTTGTTGTAAATTGTATTTCAGTGCACCTGAAACTTTAAACACACTGATCCCACTTATTCTGGAAGAGATGCCATAAAGAATCCATCAAGACCCTTATTCCCATCACAACTAAACATCAGTCTTTTAATCTTCTCCAGTGATAAGAAGCTGTTCACAGAGCTTCCTATCTTCAACCCTAATATAGTGTCAATCCAACCCATCAACAAACATTCCCAGAAAATATTTTTGAATGAAGAAACAGACTTTCCATTAGAATAAATGAAAGAAAACATTTCTGAGAGCATAACTACTACTTTCATGGTCATGAATCATGAGTATATTAAAAGGTGTACTAGTGATGGTTTTAACTCATAGCAAAAAAACAAATGATCTTTGTAATTGGTTTATCTTATTGCTATATAGTATATATTTTTCTTTTTTTATAAGAAACCGAGCTTTCATCGAGAAAAATGAAAAAATATACAAGGGTATAAAAAAATAGCCCAATAAAAAAGAGTTCAAATAACTACAAGGACTCCAATCCAAATGAATGAAACCTAGTTGATAATTACAAAAAGCAGCCTTAGCGACTGGTGGGCCGACAACGAAACATTGAACCTAATAACCTCCTACAACTCCCCCAATATCTTTCACCCCTCCGTTCCTCTCAAGCCATATCCCCCAATGAATGGTGTAGAAACAAGCCTGCCAAAGATTTTTGCCAGAAGAGGGATACAACAAAACCTCCTCCATCATAGCAATGCCATACAATCCTTGCTCCAAGCCAAAGAGACTCCAAAAGCATCCAAGAACCTAAACCATATCGACCGGCATAATGGCAACTCCAAAGGATATGGTCAAGGTCTTCCCACGGTCCCACCTTTGCAAAGGGAGAATCACTAAGTCCCCAAAAAGAAGGAAAGTGTCTCTGCACGTGGTCTAAAGTATTAACTTTTTTCATGCAGGACATACCAAGGAAAGATCTTTACCTTCTTAGGGATCTTAATCTTCCAGAGCAAAGAAATCAAAGGGGTAATAGGGGAAAGCGAGGCAGCCCTCAAAAGAAAGGAGAGAACTGGAAGAGAAGCCCTGAGAAGAACAAGAGGACAAAAAACGAGAATCCCTTCCTTCCCTAAACAACAAAGAAATCCCCTAAAATCAAGAGCAAAGTGGCAGCTGCCAAATAATCCCTATCTAGATTAGAGAGGGCAACGAAACCCCATAACAAAAAAAGAAGAAGCAGACCCTCCCAAAGGCATCAAAACCAATGCCGCAGACTGTAACCTCATATCCGAAAGATGGTACAAGTGGAGAAAAGAGAGGCACAGGGGTTTCTCCCCCACCCAAAAGTCCTACCAAAAATAGGTATCCAAGCCATCCCCAATAGAGCACTTAATGAATTGGGAAAAGGATGGGAAAACTCAAAGAGATATCTTTCTAGGGGTCTTTAGTATATTTTGTGGCTCGAGTCCCAAAGGAAGTAATGATATCTTTCCTGTGATTTCAATCGCACATCATTCATAGCTGATAGCACAATCACCCATATCAATACAAAACAACAAAATATACAAAATGAGTTTTCAACATATCTTGAAAACATAAGAAGGCCCTCAACTTAGTTCTAACAAAAACCATGATAACTCATAGATTCATTAATGCGAAATCCACAAAAAAGAGGAAGGCAAACACATCAAAACTTAATGAGAACTACTGAAATACTCTAACTATATTAGACTTTCAATCAGCCAACCACTTTTGTATTTCTTTTGTTACTTCTACAGCCTTAAAGCACAATAAGAAAAAACCAAATTCATGAAGATGAACAAAGGAACATAAGAGGATACAAGGAGCAATATTTGGCGGAACACCATTATGAGCATATCTGCAAAAAAAAAAACAGTAGAAATTTCTTAGGTATTAGCAGATCCAGAACGACATCAATGCACAACATAAGAGATAAAGAAGAAAACAGGCAAGTCACAACAATGAACTGAAAAAATATCATGGCTTCCTTATGGAGTATTCTAAGAAATAAACATATCCTTGCTTTTTAAAGATAAAATCTTGTATACCTTTGAGTCTTTGACTACTGGAATAGAATTCATTTGAATTATTTATTTTTTTACATAGAAACAATTTCACGGATAGTATGAAAATAAAAAAAATAAAAATAGAAGGAGAAAGCGAAGTCTCGAGGCAAAGAAGATTGCAAAAAACTCTTTCACAATCGACAAAAAGTTAATTTATACTATAATTGTTGAAAGGAGAAGAAAGTTTACTCCAAGACAGAGCCGCAAAAGATAGGAAATCTAGAAAACAGTTGAAGGATTTGTTGAAGATTCTATAGTTCCTTCCAAGCTAAAGGATCCAAAAGAAAGCTTAAGTGCATTGGATCCAAAGGATCTCCTTTTCTCTTTTAAAAGGATTCTGATAAAATTGTTGAAAGGAAATTATTAATGTCCAAAGAGAGGGTCACATACAATGTAAGGTAGACAGATATAACTCAGTCTACGTTTGGCCCACCGACTATTATAACCCACAGTCAATAAAGTAACTATACTGACTTCAATAGTATTTACTATTCACAACTATTATAACCTACAAACTATTATAACGACCGTTTATAATAACCTACTCATAATAACCTACTCACGCCCCAAACAACCCCAAGGAGATGAACCACCAACTTGAGCCATTTGTGACTTTTCAAACAGTTGGTTTGGATACGGTGTCATTGGATTGATATGTTGAAGATACAGAGGAAACGTGGTTGTTCCTTGAAAAGACACGTGTCGAGTTTGTAGAATGATTGTTGAATTCGTTAAGGTGGGAAGGTATGCAGCATGAGACAACTATTTTTCTTGCATGATAAAGCTTCAAACCAATCAACTGAAGTATTCTCTCATCTTATGGAATCATTGAATACCTAAGTTTTCTTGTGATTATATAGAGAGATTTTTTGTATGAAATAAGTGATTTCGAGATTGTCAACTTGAGGGAGTTGATCAAGATCTGTAATTATATGTTTGACATTCTTTGCTAATTTAATATCTTTCGAGAAATTCGTTTCTCGTTTGTTGGCTAAAACCTAAAAGAAACTGATAAAAGCAAAACATATGAAACATCAAATTTAAGAGCAAGAACCTTCTAATTCACTGTACTACTAATAGTTTTTCATAATTTTATCGCTCTAAAAACTTGCAGAGATTAAAGATTAAAATGTAGTAAACATACCCAGTAAAATCATCGACTAGATTAATAGTAAAATTTGGTTTCCAATAGGAAACCCACTCCACAGGACCATCATCTTTCAGATCAACTTGGTTATCATCAACAACCTTGAGCAACCAAAAGTGACATTTGATTAGAATAGGACTGTTCAAGATTGTAAGTACTATAGAAGACTGAGAATTCTTGAATATGGATCAATTACTGATGTACCATTTCATCAAACGAAATCCATGAAGCAAACTAGACCACAATAGGACAAAACAGAACTGCTAGTGCAATTTGAATTATTCAATAGATAATGGAAAATACACAATAAAACTATGATCCCATACAAAATTATTTCTTCTTCTTTTTATAAAATATACACAATTATTTCATTTCCTTTGAGCAATCTATTTCCTGTCATTCTAATAAACACAGCTATACCATGGTTCCCATAAAGAGTGTTGGTGATATATCTCTGACCCCTATCAAAGGTACTTCAGCAAATTTCTATATATATATATATAAGTAATGCATATCTCATAGCATAGCATAACATCTTTATCATATTAATTACTCATAGCATATTAATGCTAAAAGTATCAATATGGCGGTGGAAAATATTTAGCTATACACCTGGAATTATATAAGCGCAATCTAACCAATCAACATGCTTTTCTCCATTTCTCGTAAAGTACAAGCATCATAAACAGAAAGTGCGACATCAACAATCTTTCTGCAGATTCTAGATAATTTGCTTTAGGTTTATACAGGTGACTTGGGAGAAAGAATTGTACTTGATGATGACAAACAATAACAATAATAATAATAAATGTGATTCTCCTCAAAAGAAGACAGAAGACTACAGAAATAATAAATTAAAAAATTAATAAACCATCCAAGCAAAACAACAGGCACATACAGCATGTGACTGTTCAAGGGTGCGTTGCCTAATTAGCATCACTTATGTCTCGCACCTATACATGACTTTTATATCAGTGAGCAAAAGTTATCAAACCAAACTATTGAACGGTAAGGGAATCAATCACCTCTTTCAGAATTTCACCAGCATCAGAACCTTCAGAATTACCCAATAAACTCCTCCTTTTACCTGCTTTTGACTTGGGCAAATACATCACGATAGCTGAAATGAATTAAAGTACACATCCTCAAGTACTCATATATTGTGCATTGCTTGGTTACAGACGAACCAGAAACATTTAAAAGCTCAAGATAACAAGGAGAAAAATACGATCTTACGGTGTGTCCTTCCAAATGTAGCAAGAGGCTGAAACTCTGGGTCATTGGGGTCTGGAGTGTATCCTGACCGTGTAAAGAAGACATGTGCATACAAAGATCCATTTTGCTTCAAAGCCTATAAAAAGAGCTATTGCATCAAAACCTTCTAACATCAAGATTAAAAGAGGGACTAAAAAGACAATATATAGATGTGTCTGTAATAAGTTCAATAGTACCTCAGATGGATAGTACTTGAATGAAAGAGACCTGCTACTTTCTTGTCCCCATACAGCATAAGGTATACTATTCTCATGCCAAACAAGCGCACCTTCATTTCCAAATTCATTAAACCTTTCATGCTCAGAAAGATACACCCACATATCCTGAAGGAAATTAATGCAACTGGTAACAGGTTCTATAATTAAAAGTAAAAAATAGACAGAAAAATAATCCGCCACATAAGGATAAATCATAAAAGTAACAAAGAAAACAAAAACCTGCATAATATTCATCATACGAAGTTAAGATTTAAGAATAAATAAGTTTTATTATCTACGGCAATAACTGTTAAATATGAAATTTGGCAACTTTCAGTTCCCCAAAAATAATATTCATTATATATACATATAACTTTGATATTTAACATACATGTTCGTGAACACATGCATGAATTGAGTGCAACGAGTGAAATAACACAGTCTGATTTCATGCATTTACACATGCCCAAAAATAAATAAAATATAATAATAAAGGAGAGAGCTCAGCAGCTGAAGAACCCAGTACGAGCTCTTCAAATAAATTTCAATACAGAGATTTACATCACATGCTTGATGCATAACATATAAGCTTTAGGATCATTCCTGTGGACTGTAGTCAACAATAACAGTGTTAAACTTTGAATCACTTCTATCTGCAACGATAAACATCGAGAAACCTAAGTGGCCGACTATGATATCTAGAGTGAAAATGGCACTATATACCCTTCTGAACATCCAGCAGGCTCAGTTTGAGTTTCGAAGAAAAATCCACAAACAAAATACAATATTCTCAAGCAAATCGAATCCAAAATTATCCAAAACATGGAGAACAACAAGTAGAACGGAATCATGAATCATTCAATTCAATAATTCAACAACACATCTAACAGTGTAAGTACATAATTACCAGCGGTTCACCCTTCTGAAAGAGATTAGACATGAGAATAGCAGGATCAGAAGGCTTCTTGGGGGAGAAGAATTTAGAAGCGAAGTACCAAAAGACGGCGATCCTAATGATTCCAGTAAGAGACTGAGCGAAGCCTCCTTGTTGCTGTTGCTGTTGCCCTGCTCTTGGTGCTGCCGCAACTGCTCCTCCGCCGCCGGGACCTCCATCTACCGCCGGCGTCGCCATTTTCTTCTTCCCTCTGTGGAAATCGAAGATAGGCGCAGAGAGAGAGAGATTCGTGAGAGAGTTTAAGAAGAAGCTTTGGTATTATATATAAAAAGCAAACATTTCTTTTTCTTTTTCTTTTTTTTTCCCTCTTTTTGGAGAATTGCTTTTGGAGTTGAAAGATGCGATGCGATGGCCACGTCATGCACAAAATATAAATATCGTAAGTCCTGCTATATATGTTATGCCACGTGGAATTATATATTACGTCATCATTCTTTTATATATATAGATTAATGTTTAGATCTTTTATTTTTAAATTTATAAATACCTTTTTTGCTTGCTTGAGTAAAGTTCCTAAACGTTACTAATTTTCCCTTAGAGTGTTTTTTCTTTTTTTTTTTTACAACAGATTTCCCTTAGGGTTGACCTTGTTAGTGCTCCGTCTAACATCCATTACAAACTAAGGTCATGTTTAACCATCTGTAATGGATTTTCCCCAACAATCGTAATAAATCAATCGTAATCGACTTTAATGAATTTTAAGGGCTCCAATAGTAATCGATTTACTTTTGATAGTGTTTACTTCAGCCCAATTCAAACGTAATCTTTAATTTAATTGGTAGTGTTTACTTCAGCCCAATTCAAACGTAATCTTTAATTTAATTGGTAGTGTTTACTTAGGTCAATTTAAACGTAATAAATCGTGAATTTACCCTCTGTCATAATTAGGAAGTGATCGCCAAAAACGCACGCTCAATTTCCTCTGTCGTTGTCGCAACGTCATCGCGACGCGGAGCGGCCGACGTCCTCTTTTAAGGGTTTTGTTTTAAAAAAAACAAAGAGATAGAGTCGCCACCAACCATTTTGGGTGTGATTGGTCACCTTAAAACAAAAGCTGGTCTACGAAAGTAGAAATTCAAGCTCGGGGGTCGGTTGAGTGTAGGGAAGGTGTTAGCACCCTACAACACCCGTTAACGGTAGCCAAAATTTGTCTTTATTATCCAATTAAATTTATTTAAAATGTCCTTAATTTGATAAAAGAGAAAAAAAAAATAATATGAAAAGAGAATGTTTCAACTAATCTTGCCTTAATTTTAAAATAAAGTAAGGACTAGATTTGTGATGGAATTACCCTTCAATTTTGCCCTTAGTTGCCTTAATCCCATAAGGAGGATTACGCAATAAACAAATATTTTTTTGAAAGATTTTTGAAATACTTTTGATTTAAAAATTAATTTGAAATTCATTTCAAATAAAATTTCATGTTTTGGAAACAATTTTGAAAGTCAATTTAAAACATTTAAAAGAAAACTAATTCATTTGAAAATATTTTTAAAAAACAAAATTTTGAAATCCCGGTAAATTATAGATTTAGAAATAAATGAAAATCAAAGTTTTAAAATTGTTCAAAAATCAATTTGAAAAAACCATTTAAAAAGGAATTGGAAACTAAATTAATTTTTTTATTTTTTAAAAAAAGTTTAGAAATCAATTGGAAAACTTAAAAAAAAAGCGACTTTATAAATGTCACATAATAGCGTACTTGTAAATTAAAATCAATAACAAAGATGTAATTAAACCGACACAAAATATAATTAGAAAAAAAAGAAATATAAATGAGACATAATATAAATCATGCTTGAAATTTCATATAAACCAGAGGACATTATTGTAATTAACTTAAAAAAACTTTAAAATGAAATTTAAATTACATTACCCACGCGTGCGAAGATGATGAAGCCTATTTCTCCAAGCTGCCGCCTGTGTATTCCACCGTTTCTTCACCTTGGAAGTCGCTGATGCCGTTGGGTTCGCCGCCGAGGAGCTCCGTCCGCCGCGAGAGGTGCTGCGCTGCTGATGTTTCGTCCGTCCACCGCGAGAAGTGGTGCACCGCCGACGGTAATGGTGGTCGGAGATGGTGGTGGGATGAAGGTGGAGAAGATGATGAATAGTAGACTCTCGATTTGCGTACCTGAAAAAATGGAAAAAAGAAAGAAAGAGAAAGTGGAATTTGGGGGGAAAACTTATTTTTGGTCAAAGAAAAATCAACTTTGACTTCAAAATCACTCTTTTAAACTTCTCTCAAAAAACTCTAATTTATCGGTCTCTCTACGACTTTTTCTCTGATATTTCTCTCCTCCTTTCTTTTCTAAATGATTCTTTACCCGATATTTATAGACAATGAGAACGTCAAACAATGTTAAAATCAAACAATTAATGACTCAAAATTTTATTCTTAATTGAAACGGATTTTGACCAAAAATGAACAAATAATTTATACTCATAAATGAATATAAATTTTTAACCCAAAAATGAATTAAATATTTTATACTCATAAATGAATATCAAATTTTTAACCTAAAATGAATTAAATAAATTATAGTCATAAATGAATATCCAATTTTAACCCAAAAATGAATTAAATATTTTATACTCATAAATGAATATCAAATTTTTAACTCAAAAAATGAATTAAATAATTTATACTCATAAATGAATATTCAATTTTTAACCCAAAAATGAATTAAATAATTTATACTCATAAATGAATATCCAATTTTTAACCCAAAAATGAATTAAATAATTTATATTCATAAATGAATAAATGAATATTAAATTTTAGCCATAAAACGACTCATAAATTTTATACTCATAAAATGCCAATTTTATTTGTCAAATTAGGTAAAGACCTTTCAAAACAGTTTAAACCTTATTTTTGTTACTTTTCTCCAATTTTCGAAATTAACTAAAATACAAAAATAAAAAGTGAATTTACAATTTAAAAAAGACTCAATCAAATATGATAAAAAAATAAGGTAAAAACATTAATAATAAACAAATACCCGGACCAAATACGGTGTCTACAACTTGCTCCCCTTTGTGTATCTTTGAAGAATTGAAAGGGTAGACAAAGGACGAAGACAGCGTATTGGGAAGGTGAAAATTTGTTTATTATTAAAACGAAGACGGACCTGGGTTTACACATGCTACGACCTCTAATCTTGCATTAGGGTTCGATTTAACCAACAAGGAAAAGAAACGGACCTGGGTTATGTCCACAGGCTTCGACCGCTAATCTTGGATTAGGGTTCGATTTAACCAACAAGAAAATGAAACGGACTTGGGCTATGTCCACAGGCTTCGACCGCTAATCTTGGATCAGGGTTCGATTTAACCAACAAGGAAATTAAATGGACCTGGGTTTACACAGGCTTCGACCACTACCGAATAGTATGGTTCGATTTAACCAACAAGGAATTTAAATGGACTTGGGTTTACACAGGCTTCGACCGCTGCTGAATAGTAGAGTTCGATTTAACCAACAAGAAAATTAAAACGGACCTGGGTTTACGCAGGCTTCGACCGCTACTGAATAGTAGGGTTCGATTTAACCAACAAGAAATTTAAATAGACCTGGGTTTACACAGGCTTCGACCGCTACTGAATAGTAGGGTTCGATTTAACCAACAAGAAAATTAAAACGGACCTGGGTTTACGCAGGCTTCGACCGCTACGGAATAGTAGGGTTCGATTTAACCAACAAGAAATTTAAAACGGACCTGGGTTTACACAGGCTTCGACTGCTACTGAATAGTAGGGTTCGATTTAACCCACAAGATAAAATGTAAAAAGGTTGAGTGATTTTTTTTTTAAGATTAGAAGAAATTTGCTTTAAATGCATGAGTTATGAAATGTGAGTTTTTTTTTTTTTTTTTTTTTACACGATGTGAAAACTAAAATGAATTGATGAATGACTCTCTAAAGAGAATATGCTGACATGCAAATGCAAAATGCAAATGGATTAAAATCATGTGGATAAATTTGCCAATGAAATTTTGTCCAGCGTTACGGTGGAACTTGTTCATTAATAATGTATGACAACGTGTGCCTTAATTTATTTTGGTTTGACCAATGACATTGATTTTGAGGGCATAATGTATTGATGTATATGCACGACAATAGTAGAAAAATGAATATCAAGAATGTAGTATGCATGCATGTGCCTGCTAAAAAAGTGTTATGAATGCAACATGTATGCATGTGTATGTCAAGGATAGATTTTTAAGAATTGTTATGGATGCAACATGTATGCATGTGCATGCCAATGGTAACTTGAAAAGTCGTAAATGCAGCATGTATGCATGATCTTGACATGACCGACTTTATCTAACCATGATATACGAGAATAATTTTTTTTTTTTTTTTTTTTTTTTAGAAATAATGATGTAAATGATGTGAAAATTATGACATCATAATGATTCTCATGTTTAAAGAAAAAATGATTATCCGTGTCTACTCTCATCATTCTTGTTAGTTGATATTTAGCAATGATTCAAAGAGAAAATGTTGTCATTATTGGAGAAGTTTTTTTTTTTTTTTTTTTCTAATGATTTCACTTGAAAGAGATTATGTATGTCAATCGTAGATCACTCAATCATATTAGACGTGGTGGACTTTGGGTAGTATCTCATGTGCTAGTTTAGAGAACTATCAAAAGTAATTTGTAGAATTTTACTCGATTAACTGCTTCATAACTTTAGTTTTGTAATAGACACAATGATTTGAATGAATTTAGCTTCAAAGTAAGTATAAAATGATAAAAAGTACATGTTTTTTTTCGAAAGGAAAAATACAACGGAGAATGTGGTTTTCAAATCTCTTGAACAATAAGAGATTGATGATATATTTCAAATATTTGAGTAAGAGATTGAATATGATAAAATGGAAGATGAATGAACGAATGAAGTGATTCCAATTCTTTGGATAATAATTTTGAGAACCTGAAGTCAGCCCCTGAGGAAATCATCTCATATATGCTTCTTTCTTTGGGTAAGCTCGAAATCCTTGATAATTTGATTATCTTCATCCTGACTTGGTCTGGTGATGTGACGAAGATGAATGATTTTGCCAAAATGTGGCAAAGGCGACACTTTTGCCTGGTTTGTTGATGGTAGCCTTGCTCCAGTATGACAAAGATGAAGACTTTGCTCCAGTTTTGCAAAGATGAAGGCTTTGCTCCAGTTTGTTGATGGCGGTCTTGCTCCAGTATGGCAAAGATGAAAGCTTTGCTCCAATGTTGATTTAAAGGTGAGATTTTAAAGCATTTCGCCATGAAGTTTTTTTTTTTTTTTTTTTTTTTTTTTTTTAATAAATGGTGCAATCAAATGCTTCACCTTATTGATGTCGATTTTTTCCCCGACGTAGATGGTGGCATTGTCCCAGTTTGTTGATATTGATCTTGCTCTAGTGTAGCATAGATGAAGACTTTTCTCCAGTTTGTTGATGGTAGCTTTGCTCCAGTATGACAAAGATGAAGACTTTACTCCAGTGTGACAAAGATGAAGGCTTTGCTCGAGTTTGTTGATAATAGCTTTGCTCCAGTATGAAAAAGATGAAGGTTTTGCTCCAGTTTGATGAAGATAGAGGTTTTGCTCGAATTTGTTGATAGCAGCTTTGCTCTAGTATGGCAAAGATGAAGGATTTGCTCCAGTTTGTTGATGGCGGTCTTGCTCCAGTGTGACAAAGATGAAAATTTTGTCCCAGTTTGATGAAGATAGAGGCTTTGCCCCAATTGGATGCTTTGTAAAGGAGATTTTCTAAGCATTCCGAGATGTAGTTCCTTGATCTACTGATTGCACAAATCTTGCAGCATTTTTTTTTTTTTTTTTTTTTTTTTTACATTGTTTCTTTTATTTAGCAAGAAATTGTGCAATCATATACAAATAATTGATAACATTTAGTTACTCCTTTACAACTCATTGTAGTCCTTCCTCGCCGTTTCTTTGGCCATGATTCTTGGTATCGAAGATGAATATCCTTCAAGCAAAACTCATTGAATGAAGTTGAGATTTTGAGATAATTTCCAAAGTTGTTGACTCATTTGTGCTTAAAACTATTATCTTAGGTCTTAGAATCACTTTCTAATCGAGGAAAGAGAAATAACAAATGATAGGAATGAAAAGAAATGAGAATTTTGATCAAATGAAATTGAATATTAAGAATATATGAGAAATTGCAAGTCTTAATTATGAAGCAGCAAATCACAAGAGTTTAATACTATTTCATTACATTTGAAGTTCTCTCGAATAATTTGGGATGTTTGTCATCTAATTAAATATGGCAGGTTTAGCAAAAGGCTAGGTGGGTAGATAAATGTAGAGGTGCACCATGTAGATGGTGAGTTTAGTCTGAGATTTTATGGTGGATCAACAAGTCAGGATAGATTGCCTCAAAGCTATATGGTATGCAGGTTCAAGATTTTCTAGTGAGTAGCTCTGGACTCTCACTGCAAAAGGGTGTTTGCCTAGTGCGATTATTAAAAACCTTTTTCGAGGATGTATGGTAGTATAATGTTTAGCACATGAGAAATTTGAAGGGCAAATAGAGTTCCCTCGATTTAAAGCTTAGCTCAACAATGAAGGTTGAGAAAAGTATTTTCAGGAAGGTCATAAAATGACTGAGACTTTGACAATTTCTTATATAAGAAAAGTGAAAGCATTTTTTTTTTTTTTTTTTTTTTTTTTTTTTTTCAGCGATGATTCACAATTTTTACTCAAAATTCTTGCTAAGTTTTCAGCTAACAAGTATGATCAAAGTAAACACAAGGATGATCAAAATAAACATAAAAATATCAAAAGTTTTAACATGTAAGTGATATGATGAAAGATGCACTAAAATTTGAAAATGTTTTATTCTTTTAATATGTGAAATGAGATGAAATTGAAAAATTGATGAATAACAAATGATTTTTTTAAAAAAAAAAAAAAAATTTATATGCATGTGTGAGATGATATGATGCAATTGGTAAATAACAAATTAAATTTGCCTAAACTTATGACTCAATATGCAAATGAGATAATGATGAATGAACTCATTTTTTCCGTTTTTTTCATTTTTTTTTAAAATAGCTCAAACACCACGTTCGTCCTGAATTTCACAAGAGATCTTGGTCGAATTCTGACTTGGCAGAAACCGGTTGATTTCTGTATTTCTTCTTCCCTAAGGAAGTAGCGACCATATCTTTGCCCAATTTGATAATGAGGACACGATGACTACTGACCCTCTAGCTCCTCCCTCCATTGGTCTAAGACAATAATAGTTCGCGCTAGACTTGCGTGAATTTTGAAATCTCAATATTGATTTTATAATTTCACGTATTAATCATAAAGATAATTAAAACTATCATATCAACACTTAAGGATGAGTAGAACAAAAGATGAAATGAATAATGGTTTTTTACTGAAATATGAAATGTTGACATAGAAAATTTAAATTATCTTAAACGAATGAAGTAAATAAAGGTTGAAACAATCGCTTTGACATAAAATGATGGCAGTTCTGGAGTAGTATGATTGTCGAATCCAAAGCCTTCTGGGCACAGGTACACTAGAGGATCCATCTTTTTTTCGAATTTGGTTCACGATCCTTTACTGATAATCTGGAAGAGGATTATTGTTGACATCAGGTTCATCTTCCTTATCGAAATTCAACCACCCCGCTTTGATCAGTGCTTGTACCTTATGCTTAAGTGCAGTACAATTCTCTGTTGAACGTCCCGCAGTCCACGCATGATAGTCACAATGAGCATTCGCGTCATACCATTTTGGATAAGGTGGTCGCATAGGTAGTGCGGGTAGAGGCGACAATTGATTATTTTGGAATAATTGAGGTAGAAGCTCTGTGTAGGTTATTGGAATTGGATCAAACTCAGTCTGTCTATGCCCCCCTCTGTTATTTTGTTGTCTCTGATTGTTGAGAGGTACTTGTTGACTTCGGGGTTGGTAACCTTGATTTAGTTTAGGTTGTGGGTTGTGAGGAAAAGATGAAGGATATTGTGCTGACGCAATGTTGACATAAGGTTGGTAATATGGAACCGTGTAATAATTTTGGGGGTATTGTGTCATCCCCGTATTTGGAAATGGTTGTTGCCTCAAATTGTACTGATTTGTACTACCCACCATTTGGACTTCTCCCTTCTTCGAAAAATCTTCTTTCTTCGCAACCGACGACTCAGATGTGTCAATTATTTTACCATGTTTGATTTCATATTCAATCCTCTCTCCAATCGTCATTAAGTCAGAGAAATTAGTTGAAGCGCTCCCAATCATTTTATCATAGAAGGGATACTTGAGAGTGTTCATGAACATGGCTGATAGCTCTTTATCAGTTAGGGGAGGATGTATTTGTGCAGCGATATCTCTCCACCTTTGCGCGTACTCCTTGAAGCTTTTTGTGCTCTTTTTTTCCATTCTCTGCAAATCCATCCGGTCAGGGGCCATGTCTATGTTATGCTTGTATTGTTTTAGGAAAGAATCAGCTAAATTCTTCCACGAGTAGATATGAGAACTATCTAACTGCATATACCATCGAGACGCTGGACCAGTCAAACAGTCTTGGAAACAGTGAATTAACAATTTTTCATTTTGAACATACGCTGCCATTGTTCTGCTGACGAATGGTACAACGGGTTGCACGATGTATATGGCGGTGGGATGAATCCTTTAGTTTGAGGGTGCAGAGAGGGATTGATTTCGATGGAGTCATCAGCTGTATTGTTGGGTTGCGCGAGATCAACCACCGTTTTCCCCTTTTCCATCAAGGTGAGCATTGATTCTACCTTCTCCCGTAGCTCACTCATTTCCTTTCTTGTCTTCTCTATTTCTGCCTGTTGTTCTTCCATAATCTTTGTCCTTAGTCTTGTGGTGTGAATACGACGAGTTGGTGGTGATTGAGCTATTTTAAAACTGTTTTTTTTTAATAAAAACAAAAGTAAAGTTTAGCGAAATGAAGGAAAAAAACCGTAATTGTTTTTATATGTGAAATGAGAAAATGATGCATGAGCATTTTATCATGTGTGAGGTGAAAATGAATTTTTATTTTTTATTTTATTATTATTATTTTTTTTTATGGAAGAAAATGATAAAAAAAAATTTAGAAGACAAGACAAGACTCAACACTTAATTTCAATGTTATAAAATAACAAATGAAATAACTTAAGTAAAAACACTTCATGCGCCTATGCGGGGGCATTTACATCCCCTCGATGGTCGACACTACTCAATCTTAAAGAATTTTTCATGCGCCTATACGGGCATTTACATTCCCTCGATGGTCGACACTACTCAATCTTAATTTTTTAATTTTTTAATTATTTTTGTTTTTGGTGACAAGAAAATATTTTTAAAAAAGATAATAATAATAATGATACGAGAAAAAATAAATGCATAAGACCTTTCATACGCCAATACGGGGGCATTTAAATCCCCTCGAAGGTCGACACTACTAACTCCTAAAATAAAGTGAAAATGAAATAAGACTTTTCATGCGCTGTACGGGAAATTGACAATCCCATTGAAGGTCGACACTACTAAATCTTAAAAATATTTGATTTAAGCTAAATAACACATGACTCTAAGCATGACTACTTAAAACATTTTTATTATGTTATTTTTAGATGTAGGAAAGAATCCTACATATATTTTTTAGAAAGAAAATATTTTTATCAAAGAGAACAAACGTAATAATTTTCTTTTCCTTTTGGGATTTTAGTATTTTGATTTTTTTGGATTTCTTTTGAGAAAAAGAAAAAAAAATAAAAATAAAGATTAACTTCAACTAAAACAAAATGCAACCATAAATGTAATGAAACAAAATGACCTCAGAATCCAATCAACAAATAATTAAAATGAACAAAATTACAAATGATGTGACGGTAAAATTCTAATCCTAGAGGATAAAGGCCCCCAAATTAATTTGAATGCTAAAAATTAACAAATGAATTAACTTGAGCGAGAATCTTTCGTGCGCCTATACAGGGGCAATTATATCCCCTTGAAGGTCAACATTACTCGATTCTCAATTCTAATCCTACAAGGTGTAGCCCGGGTAGGAGGCTTGTGGTTGTGTGTGAAATGCATGACAATGAAAAAAAAATGAATTGCGATAAATAAGTCACAAAAAATAAATAGTACATAAATAAAATAAAACAAATCAAACAAAGGACCAACAAAGAAAATAAAATTGGATAATAAAAGATAAAATGTAATGGCCTGACCCTCTAAAAAAAAGGTCCCAAGTGGAGTCGCCATGCTGTCGCAACGTCATCGCGACGCGGAGCGGCCGACGTCCTCTTTTAAGGGTTTTGTTTTAAAAAAAACAAAGAGATGGAGTCGCCACCAACCATTTTGGGTGTGATTGGTCACCTTAAAACAAAAGCTGGTCTAAGAAAGCAGAAATTCAAGTTCGGGGGTCGGTTGAGTGTAGGGAAGGTATTAGCACCCTACAACACCCGTTAACGGTAGCCAAAATTTGTATTTATTATCCAATTAAATTTATTTAAAATGTCCTTAATTTGATAAAAGAGAAAAAGAAATAATATGAAAAGAGAATGTTTCAACTAATCTTGCCTTAACTTTTAAATAAAGTAAGGACTCGATTTGTGAGTGAAATTACCGTTCAATTTTGCCATTAGTTGCCTTAATCCCATAACGGAGATTACGCAATAAACAAATATTTTTTGAAAGATTTTTGAAATACTTTTGATTTAAAAATTAATTTGAAATTCATTTCAAACCAGTTTAAAATAAAATAAAATTTCATGTTTTGGAAACAATTTTGAAAGTCAATTTAAAACATTTAAAAGAAAACTAATTCATTTGAAAATATTTTTAAAAAACAAAATTTTGAAATCCCGGTAAATTATAGATTTAGAAATAAATGAAAATTAAAATTTTAAAATTGTTCAAAAATCAATTTGAAAAAACCATTTAGAAAGGAATTGGAAACTAAATTAATTTTTTTATTTTTTAAAAAAAGTTTAGAAATCAATTGGAAAACTTAAAAAAAAAGCGACTTTATAAATGTCACATAATGGCGTACTTGTAAATTAAAATCAATAACAAAGATGTAATTAAACCGACACAAAATATAATTAGAAAAAAAAGAAATATAAATGAGACATAATATAAACCATGCTTGAAATTTCATATAAACCAGAGGACATAATTGTAATTAACTTAAAAAAACTTTAAAATGAAATTTAAATTACATTACCCACGCGTGCGAAGATGATGAAGCCTATTTCTTCAAGCTGCCGCCTGTGTATTCCACCGTTTTTTCACCTTGGAAGTCGCTGATGCCGTTGGGTTCGCCGCCGAGGAGCTCCGTCCGCCGCGAGAGGTGCTGCGCTGCTGATGTTTCGTCCGTCCACCGCGAGAGGTTTCGTCCGCCGCGAGAAGTGGTGCGCCGCCGACAGTAATGGTGGTCGGAGATGGTGGTGGGATGAAGGTGGAGAAGATGATGAATAGTAGACTCTCGATTTGCGTACCTGAAAAAAATGGAAAAAAGGAAGAAAGAGAAAGTGAAATTTGGGGGGAAAACTTATTTTTGGTCAAAGAAAAATCAACTTTGACTTCAAAATCACTCTTTTAAACTTCTCTCAAAAACCTCTAATTTATCCGTCTCTCTACGACTTTTTCTCTGATATTTCTCTTCTCCTTTCTTTTCTAAATGATTCTTTACCCGATATTTATAGACTATGAGAACGTCAAACAAGGTTAAAATCAAACAATTAATGACTCAAAATTTTATTCTTAATTGAAACGGATTTTGACAAAAAATGAACAAATAATTTATACTCATAAATGAATATCAAATTTTTAACCCAAAAATGAATTAAATATTTTATACTCATAAATGAATATCAAATTTTTAACCTAAAATGAATTAAATAAATTATAGTCATAAATGAATATCCAATTTTAACCTAAAAATGAATTAAATATTTTATACTCATAAATGAATATCAAATTTTTAACTCAAAAAATGAATTAAATAATTTATACTCATAAATGAATATTCAATTTTTAACCCAAAAATGAATTAAATAATTTATACTCATAAATGAATATCCAATTTTTAACCCAAAAATGAATTAAATAATTTATATTCATAAATGAATAAATGAATATTAAATTTTAGCCATAAAACGACCCATAAATTTTATACTCATAAAAGGCCAATTTTATTTGTCAAATTACGTAAAGACCTTTCAAAACAGTTTAAACCTTATTTTTGTTACTTTTCTCCAATTTTCGGAATTAACTAAAATACAAAAATAAAAAAGTGAATTTACAATTTAAAAAAGACTCAATCAAATATGATAAAAAAAATAAGGTAAAAACATTAATAATAAACAAATGCCCAGACCAAATACGGTGTCTACAGTCGTCTTCGCCAAAACGTTTGAACTACCTTCTTTTTCTTCCTCTCTGCCACAAGATAACAGTGTTCCTTCTCGTCGGACGGTGGTTTCGCAACCGATTCACTCAAGTTCAGATTCCTCTTCCATCGTCTAACGTTTCATAGTCACAGTTCGTTTTGTCTTCGAAACTTTTGGTACTCTCTGAACTTCATCTTCTGCCATCGTTTGCATTTTCTATGTTGTATTCGGTCTTTGAAGTTCTTGTTTCCATTTTGTTGACTGGTTGAATCGGTTGTGTAAATTGACAATTCTCCAATGTGTTTTTTTACATTTTCTTTCGTTCTACTACCGATTTAGGGATTACATTCTGAATTTGATTACCGATTTTTCGTTCCTTCTTCTGCCATCGTTTACATTCTTTCCTTCGAGCGAATATGATCATCAGTCCGTAATGTGGCTCTGTATTTTGTTATACTCTTGTCCTATCATTACCCTCACGAGTGCGAAATATAATTCTGCGAATTTTCATTTCACGATTAGTTAAGAGAGTTGGATCATGACTGTCTCCTCGATTCATTTCAAGAGTGGCATACAGATTTGGGATGAGATTACTAACACGATAAAACTCTTCTTACCACTCAGTGTTTACGACTTTATGCATCATTTTCCTTTATTTTTGCTTACTGATTGCGTTCTTCTTTATACAAAAACAAAATGACGTTGGATTATAAGATTAGCGAATCTGATTGGTTTCCTGGACAAGGAGCTAGCTTGGCACACGTAAAACGTGTCAACCGGTTGATTAGGAGGAAACTAACTCCCAATCAATTGGATATATTCAAAACTACAGTATTTGGGCGTTTGGTAGACGCGAGGATTACCTTCAGCACTTTCTTAGTGCACGAATTATTATTAAGGGAGGTTGTTGACGAAAGACCTGACGTGATGTCCTTCAATATAAGGGACACAATTGCAACCTTCTCAAAAGACGAATTCTTACTTGTGACGGGATTGTGGTCGTCGCCTGAGCCCACTGAGCGACAGAACCAGTCAACCTCACGTCTACGTGGGAAGTATTTCATCCATCAAGGTGATATCCACGTTGCCGATTTTGAGAAATTGTACGAGACTTTAGAGTTCGAGAACGACGACGATGTTGTGAAGGTTGCACTGATTTACTACACTGAGGTTGCAATGGTGGGCAAAGATAGGTGTTGCGTGCTCAATGTGTAAATTAAAATGCAATGCGAGAGCACTCAGAACATGCAAGCATACATGGTCTTGTAGCAAGTAATAAGTATTTTTTCATTCGATTTCCCACAGAGATTTATTCTTAGTTACTAGCGAAGTGAGATGTTAAATTAGAAAGGATGGTTTAAATGGGGTAGAATTGGGATTAATGTGCCTAACTAATAAGGAACGTGCGAGATATGCAAGCATAAACAAAGACAAGTAAAGAGGTGAACTTGAATGTAGGAGAAAAAGAATTGCGGAGAAAGCAATTATCTAGCAATAAAATCGCAAAACCAAAAGCTAAGAAAAACGGCTAAGGCAGAAATTTAAACTAAAAAGAATTGCGCAGACAACAATTTTCTAGCAATTGTACTAACAACGTTTTAAGGGTAAAGTGTGGAAACAAGGGCTACTAATGACTCCTCTATAGGCTTTTTCATACGATTCTTCAGCAGTAGATCAACTTACCATGCATCAAATTAACTCATTCTCATGTATCTCTCGATTTCATGCATTAGATCCTTTAGTTTACTCATGTCCATGTAAGGCCTAAGCATCTATTTATATAAGCAAGTTAATGATTTGTGCTAGGAAAACGCCTATTCCTAGGTCGTTTTCTGGCTACCATGAAAGGCTAGCATGAATGGACGACTCTGAACTCTTACTCCTTCCAGAGGTTAGGAGTTCTTTAGACAAAATGGATGGCCAATCGAAATTGTCCGTGGGATGAAGCACACATACATTCAATGCACTTGAAGCTATCCTACATGCTGAATTCACATATTCCTACCTACAGATTCATCATTAGCAGACCCTTATGTGGTTTAGTTACTCATAGATGAAGATGGAGTGGAAACATTTGAGTATTTAAGCATGCTCGACAGTATTCAAATAGAAACGACAGAAAATAGAAGAAGGAGAGCAGTGGAGAGAGTTGCGAAGTAGTCAAATAATTCTTTGATTAACCAAGATTCAAACTAAACAAGCAACAACTTTAAAACGACAAAGGCTAAACCGAAGAGAACGAAATAGATTGGAGTAGCAAACAGAAGCGAATAACAACAGACAGAAACGAAAAGGGAAGCAAAAAGCAGTAGAAAGCAAGTAACGTGTGCGTGTGAACTCCTCGCCGCAAGCGCCTCGGATGAAGAGCGAAGGTGAGCTTGATTGTGGATGAATCCAATCAGAAGAGATGAAGGATCCCCTCTTCTTCCTCTCAGATTATTGATTCCACCAGCTGAAACCTTCACACCAACAACCGGAAGAGAAAACAATGAGAAACTGCGTTGAGATGGGAGATCTACGCTTCCGAGTCTGTTTCTGTCCTTCCCCCTTGACCTCCTTTTATAGTGTTTTGCAGGTAGTCTTCAGCCTAGGAGAACCATCCATTCTGAACGACGACCTTCCACGTGGCAGCAGGAGAAAAAATGGGCGGCTGAAAGATCGTAACAAAATAGAAAACGGTTAGACAACTTAACAATTTTCACTTAAAACATTGCTGAGACAGCAATGTTTTCGCAATGTTTCTGCAATATGGAAATTTCAACTCTTTAGCTTCGTTTTTGGTTCTTTTTCCTTCCTTTTACACATAAGTCCTGATTTAGCTTCATTCTATAAATTCTCATATAAAAGCACATGTTTAGGCTAAATTCTACCAAAAACGCTTAAGAGTGCACACCATTCTATAGCAAATAAGTCCCTAAAATATACACTTTTGGAGACGTAACTGTTAAGTCTCTGAAAGTGACTTATTTAGGACCCATTTAGCTTAGGAAGTTGCACACTTTTAGGTGTTTTTGATAGCCTTTAGCCTAAACCTATGCTTAAATATGAGAATGAGAAGAAGGTAGCTAAATTAGGACTTATGCACAATAGGAAAGAAAAGGGTTGAAAACCGAAGGAAAAGAATGAAAAGAACTGCATTGCGACAGCATTGCGAAAACATTGCTGAAGCCGCAATTATTCAAGTGAAAACCGTAAGTTGGCTGATCTTTTTCTGTTAATTTCCGTGATTTCAGGGATTCGTTCTTTCTCCTCCATCCATTCTGATATACGACGTTGAAGATTGATGGTTCTCCTTGGCCCAAACGCACCTGCAAACTACTATAAAAGGGGGTCAAAGTCGGAGGTTCAGTCATCATCCGAAAGCGTAGAAGTCTTCTCGCAGTCCATCTTTTCTCCCTGTTTTCCTTTGCCGTCTGGTTGAGTGAGAGTCTCAGCTGTTGGAATCGATAATCTGATAGGAAGGAGAGGAGATTCTTCTTCTCTCTCGATTGAATTCATCCAAGCAAGGCTGACCTTTCATCCCCTTCATTCGAGGCGACTGCAACGAAGCTTTCAAGCTCCTTTTACTGCTTTTTGTCTTTCCTTTCTCATTTCCAGCATTGTTTAGTTATCGCTTCTGGTTTAGTGATTAGTCTACTTCATTTCGTTGCTTTCTGTCTTTGGATTATTTACTTAAAGTTTCCCTTTGTTCGTTCAAACATTCAAAGTAATCAAATTACAAGTCTTCATTTCACAGTTTCCATCTTCTGCTGCTACGGTTTTGTCTTACTGTTTTGAGTACATTTCCCTTCTAAGCATGTCTGTTTTATCTTATACTTCTGTTCTCTATATATCCATGAGTAGCTAAGTCACTTAGGGGCATGCTAATGACAGAACGATAGGCTAAAAAACGTGAACCAAGCATGTAGGATAGCTCTCGAACCATTGATTGTATGTAAGCTTCATCCCACGGGCAATTTCGATTGGCCATCCATTTTGTCCAAAGAACTCCTAACCTCTGGAAGGAGTAAGAGTTCAGAGTCGTATAATCATGCTAGCCTTTCATGGTAACCAGGAAACGGCCTAGGAATAGGCGTTTCCCTAGTACAAACTAAACACTTCTGTTTTAACAAGATGCTTAAGACCTTACTTTGAGTTGAGTAAACTAAAGAATCTAATGCATGGAATCGGACGATACATGAGATAGAGTGAGTTTGATGCATAGAGAGTTGATCTAATGCTTGGGAATCGTATTAAAATGCCTATAGGATAGTCGTTAGTAGCCCTTAATTCTCCATTTTACACACGTTTGCTGTTTTTACAATTGCGATAACATTGCAGTGACCGCAATTCTGTTAAGTTACCATTCTGTTTAGCTGTTTTCTTCTTCGTTTATTAATTCCATCTCTTGTCTTTTGAGTCTAATTTCAACTTGCATTTGTTTATGTTGCATCCCTTTACACATTCAGCAAAAATTAGATAATTCAAAACCAACTTTACCCCATCAAATCCACCCCTTCTTCCTTAACAAATACACTTCGTGAATAGCTAAAAATAAGTCTCTGTGGAAAAAACGAATGAAATATACTTACTACTTGCTGTGAGACCATGTATGCTTGCATGTCCTGAGTGCTCTCTCTACCTTCTTGCTTATTCTTATTAACACATTGAGCACGCAACAGTAACACACCCCCAAACTTAAGTTTTTGCTCGTCCTCGAGCAATATAAGGACTTACTTGGGCTGCTATCACTCTATCTAACTACTTGCTGACTTCCCTAAGTTTACTATCTAAGGCATGGCTGTCCTGTGACACTCTTCTAAGTTTAAAACTAACTTCTCATTTTGTTTCTTCTGATTTCTCTCGCCTTATAATCCTACTGTCTTTATAAACTCCCTACAACTGATCTATCTGCCTTGGTCATTAGGTTCATTGTGCAACTATCCCTAAGTTTTCAAATTCTACCTTGCTTTACCCTAGACTCAGTACATGCTTCTAGTGTCTTTTCCTTTGAGCTACCTAGGATTCCTTAAAGTCATGCCAGTCTTAGTATAGACAAGTGACAGTAGTACATTTCATAGAAAAACCTAAACCCTGACATCACTACATTGGATATACATTCATCTCCCTTAACAAACCTACAAGCTACAACCCTGTGCTTAGCTAATTGAGGATCAGAGTTCATTCATAGAGGACACCTAAGCACATAGGTTATAACTGGCAGGCATACATTCTTCTTCCTTGGTTTTTCCTTTTTCTTTCCTTCTTTGGTAGGGTCTCTTCCTTTGGTTGCCTTTTGATGCAATGCCACTTGTGGGTTACACACATGGCACTGATTACTCAGCAACCTCAAGAGAGACACTACTCTTTATTCTTTTCATTTTTTTTTTATCATTTTTTCAAAGAAGAAGAATGCTTATGCTTAGGGAGAGAGGAATGTTCCTAGGCCTAGAGGTTGCCTCCCCCAAACTTAAACTTCTCATTGTCCCCAATGAGAGTCTGAGGTGGCACACCCCCAAACTTGTCCTAGAAGCATCTAGTCTAGGGCAAAACAAATAGAACTTAAAACTCCTAGGCATAAAAAATGACCTTCCTAAAGCAGATAACTCAAGTGCAGAATCTTTGTAAAAACAACATGCTTAAGGGCTTAAAGAGGGGCATGCTGAGCAATTTAAGGGAGCTAATTTAAACTATCAAATGTGTACTAAGACACTCATCCAGCATGCTCATAGATAGATAACACATTGAAGTCCAGGAAGCAGCCAGATATCGCAATTTAAACAGAAACAGCCCATCCAAAATTCATCCAATAGCATGCGAAAAACTAACAAAACATTGCGGACTCCGCAAAGAATCCGCAATAAACCTACAGAGCATATTTATCAGTGAACAAGGCTCCCAGCATGCTATTTTCAGTCATCATTCCCTACACAAAATAGGTAAACTAGCTACTCTAACTACTCAGAAACCATCAACCTAACTACACTAACCTAAACAAACAAAAGAACAATTTAAAACAGATCAAGCATTTTATTAAAACAGAATTCAAAAATCACAGAAAAGCAGAGTTTTTTCAAGAGAGATCAGAAAACTCCCTCGAATGCCGTTCAGGCTGGCATTCAATCCTCCTCATCCTCATCTCTCCTTGCTCTAGGAGGCGCCCATGGCTTCAACAAGTCAGTAGGGAAGGTAGGGAAAATGCACCCCAGCTGGTCAGCCACATCCTTGTCCCTAGCTTGTGCATATTCGGCCTATTGAGCCATCTTGCGCTGCAGGTCCATCAAACAAGCCATGTTCAGCGATTGAGCAGCAGCCAGGCCGTCCAGCTCAAATTCCATGTTGCCCCTCCTTCGCATCCTCAAGATGGTGGGCAGCTCCAGATGGCCTGTGTACGCCAACTGCTTCTCGTTCTTCTCCATTGGTACCTGTTGCGTGCTCAATGTGTTGAAATAATTAGGCAATAAAAGAGATAGAGCACTCAGAACATGCAAGCATACATGATCTTATAGCAAGTAGTAAGTATATTTCATTCGTTTTCCCACAGAGATTTATTTTTAGCTATTCGCGAAGTGTTTTGTTAAGAAAGAAGGGGTGGATTTGATGGGGTAAAATTGGTTTTTAATTGTCTAATTCTTGCTGAATGTGTAAAGGGTAGTAACATAAACAAGGACAAGTGAAATCTAAGCCCAAATGAAAAGAAACGAAATTAATAAATGAAGGCAAAGACAGCTAAACAGAATAGAAACTTAGACGGAATTGCGGAGACCGCAATTCTACCGCAATTACAATAACAGCGAAAGTGTGTAAATGGGTGAATTAAGGGCTACTAATGACTATCCTATAGGCATTTTTATACGATTCTCAAGCACTGGATCTACTCTCTATACATCAAACTATCTTAATCTCATGTATCGTCCGATTCCATGCATTAGATTCTTTAGTTTACTCAACTCAAAGTAAGGTCTTAAGCATCTTGTTAAGGTAGAAAGATATGGTTTGTACTAGGGAAACGCCTATTCCTAGGCCGTTTCCTGGTTACCTTGAAAGGCTAGCATGATAATATGACTCTGAACTCTTACTCCTTCCAGAGGTTAGGAGTTCTTTGGACAAAATGGATGGCCAATCGAAATTGCCCGTGGGATGAAGCTTACATACAATCAATGTTCGAGAGCTATCCTACATGCTTGATTCACGTTTTTTAGCCTACAGTGTTGTCATTAGCATGCCCCTAAGTGACTTAGTTACTCATGGATATAAGGAGAACAAAACTAAAGGATAAAATAAACATGCTTAGAAGGAAAATGTGCTTAAAACAGCAAGGAAGAGCAGTACAATGCGAAGGCAGAAACTGTGAAATACTGAACTTTATGTTTGATTAATTGATTGTTTGAATGAACACAAGAGAGACTTAAAGTAAAGAACAGAAAGACAGAACACAACGAAATGAACTAAACTAGCCACAAGAACAGAAACAACACAAGACAGAATTGGGAAATGGAAATGAAGAACAAAAAGCAGTAAAACAGCTCGAATGACTCGTTGCAGCCGCTTCGAATGAAGGATGAGAAAGGTCAGCCTTGCTTGGATGAATCCAATCGGGAGAGAAGAAGAATCCCCTCTCCTTCCTATCAGATTATCGATTCCAACAGCTGAGCTTCGCAAACCAGCAGACGGCAAAGGAAAACAGGAGAAAAGATGGACTGCGAGAAGACTTCTACGCTTTCGGATGATGCTTGAACCCTCGACTTTGACCCCTATTTATAGTAATCTGCAGGTGCATTTGGGCCAAGGAGAACCATCAATCTTCAACGTCGTACTTCAGAATGGATGGAGGAGAAAGAACGAATCCCTGAAATAACGGAAATTAACAGAAAAAGATCAGTCAACTTACGGTTTTCACTTGAAACATTGCGAGAACCGCAATGTTTCCGCAATGCTTTCGCAATGCTTGTTTTTCATTCTTTTCCTTCGGTTTTCAACCCTTTTCTTTCCTATTGTACATAAGTCCTAATTTAGCCACCTTCTTCTAATTCTCATATTTAAGCATAGGTTTAGGCTAAATGCTATCAAAAACACCTAAGAGTGAACATCTTTCTAAGCTAATTAAGCCCTCAAGAGGTCACTTTTGGAGACGTAACACACCCCCAAACTTAAGGTTTTGCTTGTCCTCAAGCAATCTAAGGACTTTCCTAGGCTACTGTTTCTTCTTCTTTAACTACTTACTAACTCCCTTATATTCTTGTCTATAGCAATGCTGTCCTGTGACACACTTCTAAGCTTAAAACTACCCTCTTATCTAGCTTCTTCTGCCTTTGCCTGCCTAACACTCCTTCTGTTTTCATTAACTTCCTACAACTGATCTATTTGCTTTTGTCATATCATGCCATTATCCCTAAGGTTTCAAATTCTGCCTAGCTTTACCTCAGACTCAGTACATGCTTCTAGCTTTATTTTTAATGTGTCTAGGATTCCTTAGAGTCATGCCAGTCTTAGTATCAACGGTGACAGTAGTACTTTTAGAGAACAACCTAAACCCTGACATCACTACATTGGATAAACACTCATCTCCCTAAACAACCCTACAAGTTACAACTTTGTGCCTAGCTAATTTGAGGATCAAAGTTCTTTTTACATAGGACATCTAAGCCACAAAGTTATAACTCCTAGGTATACATTCTTCTTCCCTATTCTTTTCCCTTTTTCTTACTTAGGTGGAGCCTCTCCTTTGGTTGCCTTTTGATGCAATGCCACTTGTGGGTCACACACTTGGCACTGATTACTTAGCAACCTAAGAGAGACCCCCCTCTTTATTCTATTTTTCATTTTTTTTTTTTTTCAGTTCATCATTTTTTGTAAAGGAGAAGAAGAATGCGTATGTTTCTAAGGGAGAGAGGAATGTTCCTAGGCCTAGGGTGGCCTCCCCCAAACTTCAACTACTCATTGTCCCCAATGAGTGTCTGAGGTGGCACACCCCCAAACTATCCTAGAAGCATCTAGTCTAAGGTAAAACAAAGAGAATCTAAAAACCCTAGGCATAGACAGAACATTTAAAAGAAAATATCACAGCAGCAGTAATTTTAAAAAAAACAGACAGTTAAGGGCTTAAAGCTGTGCATGCTGAGCTTTTTAGAGGTTGATTTAAACTATCAAAGGGTGTCCTATGACACTCATCCAGCATGCATTTAGATAAGCTATATAAGGTAGTCATGATAGCAGCAAAAGATGGAATTTAAACAGATCACAGCCTAGCTAAACAGACAGTCCAAAACTTGCTTTCAGTAATAAAAATTGCGGGGACCGCAATTATTTCGCAATCAAGTCAGGGCAGATATAACAGTGATTAAGGCCCCTAAGCATGCTCTTTCCAGTCATTCAAGCTCTTCTAGAAATAAAACAAAACTAACCTACCTAGGCTCCTATCATCAGACTATACTAAGCAACATTAAAAACATGAAACTAAGCATCTAAAACAGATCAAAAGTGTACTAAAAACAACATAATTCACATAGTCTATCAGAAAGCAGAAAATTGTCTTTTTTTTTCTAAGGGAACAGCAATACTCCCTTCAGTGCAACCAGCACTCAAACGTCTTCATCCTCATCAGGTTGTCGTGGTCGTGGAGGCACCCATGGAGTCAGGAGATTTGTGGGGAAGTCAGGGAAGATGCACCCAAGTTGGTCTGCAACTTCCTTGTCCCTTGCCTGCGCGTAAGTGGCCCATTGAGCCATCCTCCTCTGCATATCCATCAGGCATGCCATGGATAGTGACTGATCAGCAGCCAGCCTATCCAGTTCAAACTCCATATTCCCCTTCCTCTTCAGCCTCAAGCTAGCAGGCAGCTCCAAGTGGCCTGTGTAAGCCATCTGCTGCTCCATTCGCTCAGTGGGGACCCCTGCAAGCAAACATAGTTTGGTTATGGTGTTAGGGAAAAACAATGGTCCCTTACCTTTCTTGGCGCACTCAGCAATGGCGGCCGACATGATTTCACCCACATTGACCGTGAGACCTCGCATAATGGCATAGACCAGCAGCGATCTGCTCTGGTTGATGGTCGTCTCATGGGTCACAGGGGACAACTTCCTCCTTACAAAGGCAAATCATACAGCTGCCTTTGCTGTCAGGTTGGCACTCATGAGGGTGTGCCTCCCATTGCGTGATACAGTCCACGCTGCTTCAGGTTGGCCAATGGTTCGAATGGCCTCCTCCAGGACTGCCTCAGTAGGCTCATCAACGATCCTCGCATAATCAGTGTGTCTTTGGCCCTTGAGGCCATAAGCTTCGTTGATGGCCTTTGCTGAGTAATCCACCTCTACTCCTCTCACCACAGAAAGCCCCTCTTCAGAGTTTTGCAGGTTGGCGTAGAAGTCATATACCATAGCTGTGTAAGCCGGATTGGGTGGCCGACACAACTCCTCCCAGCTGTGATTTATAATTCCTGCGCGCAAGAACTGCGGCAGGTCAGCAGGTCTGTCGAGGAAGCCCTTCTCGTGCAGCAGCTCCCTTTTTCTCAACTCAATGCCTCTGGACTCAGCGTCAGAGGACACATACCTCACTGATTGAGGCTCATCTTCAGGGTAAAGCTTGGCTTTCCCTTTGTCTACTGGCTTGGATGATTCTGCAGCCTCAACCTTGAGTCTTTTGAGCGATGGCTCAGTGCTCTCTTTGTCTGCTGAAGGCGCCCTCCTGGCCTTCTTCTTTTTCAGCTTCTTGGATCGCTTGACCTTGAGAATCTTGGCCTTTTTCTTCTTCTTGAGCTTAGCCTTGATGGTGATCTGCTGGAGGCAGGCTCCCAATGTCTCCTCCATGGAATCATCCTGCTGTGCAGGACTCGCTGGACTAGCTTCCCTCACAGGTGAGAAAACCTCCTCGTCCTCACCTTCCCCACTGCCCTGCGTTGATTCTTGGTACTCCCCATATGGGAATTCAGGGTCAGGCCGTGGGGTAGTGTGCGACGGCATGGTGCTTTGCTCTGCTGTAGGTGTCTGTGCAGAACTCAGTGGTGAAGAAGACAACTCAGGGCTCTGTGCAGGCGGCGATGAAGGGAGCTCTGGGCTCTGCACTGGTTCAGATGGTGAAGGGCTGTGTGCAGGCGATGCAGATGGCGACGAACCCTTCTTGGTCGACTCGTGGGACGCACGATCCGATTCTTGACTCTCCACAGAGGGAGTCTCTGCTTTGCTTGGTTCGGCGGCCGTCTCGACACTCCACCGGCGCTTCTTGGGTGTGCCCGCTGGTTCAGAGGGTCCAGCAGGGATTTCTGTGACAACCCTCCACTTCTTCCTACGGATCGGAAGCTTGGGAAGACGTTCGGTGCGTGCAGCACCAGCATCTGCGAGGGCAAGAAGTGCTTCCCTCGCAGCTGTTTCAGCTTCATCAGCCCTTTTCTTGGCCGCAGATCTTTCAGCCCTCGTGAGTACCATTGTTGGATCTTGGAGATTTGGAGAGAAGAATCAAAGATGAAAAGAATCGCAGCTTTCTTGGAAATCAGAGAGTGGGAGAATCGTATCGATCGAGCGCCTTCTAACGGCTATAAAGGAAACGGATAAATCCCAACGGCTATATTTTGCGGATCCTGCAAATCCAGCGCAATTTTAGGGATTTTTTTTTCATCTAAATGGCAAACTTTGCTCGTCCGTATCTTTTATTTGGCTCAATCTTTTCTTGATTTTTAAAGCTGGAGTTACTCTCCTTGATCCCCTCTTTCGATTCCCTACAAAAAGAAATAAAAGCAATATCAAATTCGTAATTAAAATCATACAACAAAACACACAAACGATAACCGGAAAATCGCAAAAAATAAACTAAGGCATGAGCCTTATGTTGACGAGCACAGCAATCACTCGTCCTCTCTCGTTCTCGTTTTCATGCTTCAGTCAAGAGGAAGGCCGAGAGAGTCTTCACATCTCCTTCCTCATAGTAGTGCTTCAATCTTGCACCATTAACCATAAACGGTTGGCCTTGCTGCAAGTTCTTTATCTCTATGGCACCATGAACAAACACATTAGTAATCACAAATGGACCTGACCATCTAGACTTAAGTTTCCCTGGAAAGAGTTTCAACCGTGAGTTAAACAACAAGACAAGCTGACCCTTCTTAAAGTCCTTAACTCTAAGTCTACTATCGTGCCAAATCTTGGTCTTTTCCTTATACATTTTAGCATTTTCATAGGCCATATGTCTAAGCTCATCAAGCTCATGTAATTGCAAAGACCGCAATGTTCCCGCATCCTTTACACAAAAATTCAATTCCTTCATGGCCCAAAATGCTTTGTTTTCTAACTCAAGTGGTAAGTGACAAGTCTTGCCATATACCAGCCTATAAGGAGACATACCTAGGGGTGTCTTATATGCTGTCCTATAAGCCCAAAGTGCATCCTCAAGCTTAAAGGACCAATCTTTCCTATTAGGTTTGACCACTTTTTCTAGGATGTTCTTAATTTCCCTATTTGAAATTTCAGCTTGTCCATTCGAGTGTGGGTGATAGGGAGTGGCTACTCTATGTCTAATGTTATACTTAGCCAACACTCTCTCCATAGCCTTGTTAATGAAATGTGATCCCTCATCACTAATGATGGCACGAGGTGTCCCAAACCTAGTAAAAATGTGCCTATGCAAGAATTTGGTGACTGTTTTAACATCATTATTAGGACATGCTTTGGCTTCTACCCACTTGGACACATAGTCTACTGCCACTAAGATGTAAAGGTTACCTGATGATGGAGGGAATGGCCCCATGAAGTCAATGCCCCACACATCAAAGAGCTCCAACTCTAAGATGTAGGTGAGGGGCATCTCATCCTTTCGACTGAGGTTACCTGTTCTTTGGCATTCATCACAGCTGTGGGCATAGTTGTGGGCATCCTTGAAGATCGTTGGCCAATAGTAGCCACTCTGAAATACCTTTGCAGCTGTTCTTTGGCCACCAAAGTGTCCACCATAAGGAGCTGTGTGACAGTGCTGCAGCACAGACTTCGCTTCAGCAGCTGAAACACACTTCCTTAGCAAGCCGTCAGCACAGGTTTTGTAAAGTGTGGGGTCATCCCAGATGAATTTCCTTGCTTCATGAAGGAACCTCTTCTTCTCTTGTCCTCCCTTGAAAACTGGTAATACCTGTGATGCACGGAAGTTAGCAATGTCAACAAACCAAGGTTCCTCATCGTTATCACGATGAGTCAAAACAAAGACATGTTCATCAATAAAAGCATCAGAAATTGCGGGCTCCGCAATTTTTTCGCAATTGTGCTGCAATCGAGAAAGGTGATCCGCAACCACATTTTCACATCCTTTCTTGTCTCGAATGTCCAAATCAAATTCCTGCAGCAATAACACCCACCTAATCAACCTAGGCTTAGCATCAGCCTTCCTCATAAGATATTTCAAGGCAGAATGGTCAGTGTACACAATTGTCCTTGTGCCTACAATATAGTTCCTGAATTTCTCACAAGCAAACACTACAGCAAGCATCTCTTTCTCAGTAGTTGTATAATTACATTGAGCCTCATTCAAGGTCTTACTAGCATAATAGACAGGGTGTGTTAGCTTGTCAATCTTCTGGCCTAACATGACCCCTACAGCATAGTCACTAGCATCACATGACATCTCAAATGGGAGATCCCAATTTGGCCCTATAATAACAGGTGCGGTGACTAGTGCTTTCTTAAGGGTGGTCCAAGCTACTACACATTCCTTAGAGAAGATGAATGGCCTATTTAGTTCTAGCAGCTCACACAGAGGCTTGGCTATCTTAGAAAAGTCCTTAATGAACCTTCTGTAGAAACCAGCATGCCCTAAGAAACTCCTAATGGCCTTGACATTCTGAGGCTCTACCAACTTCTCTATGATTTCTATCTTTGCCCTATCAACTTCTACACCTGCCCTTGACACTCTATGACCTAAGACAATCCCCTCATCTACCATGAAGTGACACTGTCCCAATTAAGGACTAAGTTAGTCTCTTCACATCTGGCCAAGACTTGTCCTAGGTTCTCTAGACAGTTGGTGAATGAATCCCCAAAGACTGAAAAGTCATCCATGAATATCTCTATCATGGATTCATCCAAATCAGAGAAGATTGCCAACATGCACCTTTGGAAAGTTGCCGGTGCATTGCATAAGCCAAAAGGCATTCTGCGAAAGGCAAAAGTTCCAAAAGGGCACGTGAAGGTAGTCTTTTCTTGGTCTTTGGGGTCTATAGTAATCTGGTTATACCCTGAATAACCGTCTAGAAAACAGTAATATGCTCTACCAGCTATTCTGTCTAACATTTGGTCAATGAATGGTAGAGGGAAGTGGTCTTTTTTTGTTTCTTTATTTAGTTTCCTATAATCCATACATACTCTCCATCCTGTGACAGTCCTAGTTGGAATCAGTTCATTGTTCTCATTGACTACCACAGTCATCCCCCCCTTCTTAGGTACACATTGTATAGGGCTCACCCACTGGCTACTAGCTAGGGGAAAGATCACACCAGCATCTAACCATTTTATTATTTCTTTCTTAACTACCTCTTTCATAGAGGGATTCAGCCTACGTTGATGATCAACTCTAGGTGTGTGCTCTTCCTCTAGTATAATCTTATGCATGCAATAAGAAGGGCTAATGCCTCTAATATCAGCAATAGTCCATGCAATAGCCTTCCTATGTTGCTTAAGGAGTAAAATTAAATCAACCTCATGCTGTTCCCTTAGCTTAGAAGAAATAATTACAGGCAAAGTCTCATTATTCCCTAAATATGCATACTTGAGGTGAGTGGGGAGTGGCTTTAATTCTAATACAGGTGGATGCTCAATGGATGACTTTAAAGGATTTAAGGATCTATCAGTTAATTCTACATTCATACATACATGCTGAGGGTTATTTACAGATATGTCCATTATCTCAGCTATGTTTAAGTCAGTTAATTCTAAACCTACATATTCATTGGCATGCTTGGTTAATAATACATGCTCCAATTGTTCCTCCATTAAGGATTCTACTACGTCCATGCTAGCGCAGGATTCAAGGTCAGAGGGGTACCTTAAAGCTTTATACACACTAAATTTCACCTCTTCATCATGAACCCTCATAGTGAGCTCACTTTTTGGACGTCTATCAGTGCCCTACCTGTGGCTAGAAATGGTCTGCCTAATAGGATGGGGACCTCCTTGTCTGCTTCATAATCCAGGATAATGAAATCTGCAAGGAAAATAAACTTGTCAACCTTTACTAAAATATCCTCAATTTTACCTTCTGGATATGCAATGGATCTGTCTGCTAATTGTAAAGTGACAGTGGTTGGACGTGCTTCTCCTATTCCCAACTGGCGGAATAGTGATAGGGGCATGAGGTTTATGCTGGCGCCCAGGTCACAAAGCGCTCTGCCCACGTGCTTGCCTCCAAGTTCTACAGGTAAGGTGAAGGAACCAGGATCCTTCTCCTTCTTAGGCAGCTTGTTTTGGAGTATGGCACTGCACTCCTCAATGAGGTTTACTGTTTCAAACTCACCAATTATTTTTTTGTTAGTAATAATGTCCTTCAAAAACTTCACATAGGAAGGCATAGACTGTAAAACTTCTACAAAAGGAATGTTGACATGCACTTGTTTAAGAATTTCTAAGAATTTATTAAAATGCACTTCCTGTTCCTGCTTCTTCTTAAGCCTTCGAGGGTATGGAGGTGGTGGCACATATGCAGGCACGTCAGGGCGCCTTAGGATAGGTGGAGGCCTTGGAATTTCTTCTATCTCCTCAATAATTGGCTCTAGCCTGGCTCCTGATGTGCTAGTTGGTGGTGGACCCTGGTTTGGCAGAGACTCCAGTGGAGCACAAGACTCAGTGTTCTCTACTCTCTTTGGTGTGTCCTTTGTGTTGCTCACCAATGGTCTACCACTTCTAAGTTCAATTGCTTGAACTTGTTCTTTACCATCTCTCCTTGGCACCTCGGTGTCAGCAGGGAGTCTACCTTGGGGCCTACTCTTGAGTTCATTGGCCAATTGGCCTATTTGGTTCTCTAGGCTCCTAAGAGTAGCTTGCTGGCTTTGAAGAGTAGCATCATTCTTAGCTATGTATTCCTTGAGTAAGTTTTCTACAGAAGATCCTACAGGTTGGTTGTAAGGTTTTTGATACATTGATTGGTTATGTTGGGGAGTGAAACCAGGTGTTCCACTCGGTCTAGGTTGGTTAGGATTTTGGTTAGCATTTTGTTGGCCACCCCATGACAGGTTTGGGTGATTCCTCCAACCAGGGTTGTAAGTATTGGAATAGGGGTTGTTCCTAGGCTGCTGCTGGCTTCCAATGTAGCAGACTGAGGCTGGATTCCCAGGGCAATATTCATACAGATGCCCTTCCCCACAGAATCCACATACAAGTGTCTCACCTTGACTTGGTTGGGTGCCCATTGTCATGGCGGTAGCGGTGTTGGCACTTGTTTGGAGATTGGCTTGAGCCATTTGCTTAACTATGTTGGTCAGGGCATTTATTTGGCTGCTCATTGCACTTAGAGCATCCTTGTCTTGAGCTCTAGTTGGCTCAACTGGATCATCTGACCACCTACAGTGAGATGCTGAGATCTTCTCCAAGATCTCATAGGCCTCGTTGTAACTCTTGGACAACATGGAACCACCAGCAGATGAATTTAAGACTTGCCTAGTGCTGGGGTTGCATCCTTTGAAAAAGACCTCAATTTGGATACACCATGGGATGCCATGATGTGGACATTTGAGAAGAAGGTCCTTGAACCTTGTCCAAGCTTCGTGAAGAGATTCATTATCAGCTTGTTTGAACTTGACTATATCATCACGAAAGGTAGAATTCCTATCAGGTGGGAAGTATTTGACTAGGAATTTCTCTGCTAAGTCTGTCCAATTAAGGACAGATCCAGAGGGTAATGAGTTCAACCATGTTTTGGCTTTGTCCCTCAAAGAGTAAGGGAACAAGTATAGCCTTAAAGCTTCTTGGGACACTCCAGGGATGATGAATGTATCACTAACTCCTAAGAAGTTCCTAAGATGGTTGTGGGGGTCCTCATTTTCTATTCCAAAGAATTGTCCCACAGTGGACAACATTTGGAACATCACTGGCTTTAACTCGAATGAGTTGGCAGTGATTTCAGGACGGATTATGCTGGGGTTCAGCTCCCCAGGCATAGGTACTAAATATGAAAGAATGGCACTATTCTTGTCATTCGCTATTTCGATGGGGTTGCGAGTGACAGGTACCGGATTGGGAATTATTCCAGCCATTTCTTCTTGAGACAATTGCAGAGGAATTGTGGTTCCCGCAATTATTTGAGGTATAGAGGGTTGCTTAAAGAGACGTTTCTTGGCTTTAGTTCTGGCTCTAAATAGTCTCTCGGGCTCAGGATTGAACTCTAGATCACTACTTGAATGCTCACTCATAAACTAACCCAACTAGTACCTGCAAAAGAAATGAAACTAGATTAGTTCCACTAGACAGTAAATTTTGGTATTTCAAACTTAACAAACTTCGTTTTCACTAAAATAAATCCCCGGCAGCGGCGCCAAAAACTTGTTGCGTGCTCAATGTGTTGAAATAATTAGGCAATAAAAGAGATAGAGCACTCAGAACATGCAAGCATACATGATCTTATAGCAAGTAGTAAGTATATTTCATTCGTTTTCCCACAGAGATTTATTTTTAGCTATTCGCGAAGTGTTTTGTTAAGAAAGAAGGGGTGGATTTGATGGGGTAAAATTGGTTTTTAATTGTCTAATTCTTGCTGAATGTGTAAAGGGTAGTAACATAAACAAGGACAAGTGAAATCTAAGCTCAAATGAAAAGAAAAGAAATTAATAAATGAAGGCAAAGACAGCTAAACAGAATAGAAACTTAGACGGAATTGCGGAGACCGCAATTCTACCGCAATTACAATAACAGCGAAAGTGTGTAAATGGGTGAATTAAGGGCTACTAATGACTATCCTATAGGCATTTTTATACGATTCTCAAGCACTGGATCTACTCTCTATACATCAAACTATCTGAATCTCATGTATCGTCCGATTCCATGCATTAGATTCTTTAGTTTACTCAACTCAAAGTAAGGTCTTAAGCATCTTGTTAAGGCAGAAAGATATGGTTTGTACTAGGGAAACGCCTATTCCTAGGCCGTTTCCTGGTTACCTTGAAAGGCTAGCATGATAATATGACTCTGAACTCTTACTCCTTCCAGAGGTTAGGAGTTCTTTGGACAAAATGGATGGCCAATCGAAATTGCCCGTGGGATGAAGCTTACATACAATCAATGTTCGAGAGCTATCCTACATGCTTGATTCACGTTTTTTAGCCTACAGTGTTGTCATTAGCATGCCCCTAAGTGACTTAGTTACTCATGGATATAAGGAGAACAAAACTAAAGGATAAAATAAACATGCTTAGAAGGAAAATGTGCTTAAAACAGCAAGGAAGAGCAGTACAATGCGAAGGCAGAAACTGTGAAATACTGAACTTTATGTTTGATTAATTGATTGTTTGAATGAACACAAGAGAGACTTAAAGTAAAGAACAGAAAGACAGAACACAACGAAATGAACTAAACTAGCCACAAGAACAGAAACAACACAAGACAGAATTGGGAAATGGAAATGAAGAACAAAAAGCAGTAAAACAGCTCGAATGACTCGTTGCAGCCGCTTCGAATGAAGGATGAGAAAGGTCAGCCTTGCTTGGATGAATCCAATCGGGAGAGAAGAAGAATCCCCTCTCCTTCCTATCAGATTATCGATTCCAACAGCTGAGCTTCGCAAACCAGCAGACGGCAAAGGAAAACAGGAGAAAAGATGGACTGCGAGAAGACTTCTACGCTTTCGGATGATGCTTGAACCCTCGACTTTGACCCCTATTTATAGTAATCTGCAGGTGCATTTGGGCCAAGGAGAACCATCAATCTTCAACGTCGTACTTCAGAATGGATGGAGGAGAAAGAACGAATCCCTGAAATAACGGAAATTAACAGAAAAAGATCAGTCAACTTACGGTTTTCACTTGAAACATTGCGAGAACCGCAATGTTTCCGCAATGCTTTCGCAATGCTTGTTTTTCATTCTTTTCCTTCGGTTTTCAACCCTTTTCTTTCCTATTGTACATAAGTCCTAATTTAGCTACCTTCTTCTAATTCTCATATTTAAGCATAGGTTTAGGCTAAATGCTATCAAAAACACCTAAGAGTGAACATCTTTCTAAGCTAATTAAGCCCTCAAGAGGTCACTTTTGGAGACGTAACAGTACCCCTGCACGAAGGCACAATTTAGTTATGGTATTCGGGAAAAATAACTGACCCTTACCTTTCTTTGAGCAGTCGGCAATGGAGGCGGCAATGACTTCACCAACGTTAATGGTGAGGCCCCGCATGATGGCGTACAGCAGCAATGATCTCCCCTGGTTTATGGCCGTCTCGTGGGTCATAGGGGAGAGACGCCTGCGCACAAAAGAGAACCAGACGACCGCCTTGTCTCGCAGAGTTGCACTCATCAGGGTGTGCTTCTCGTTTCTTGACACCGCCCACGATGCCTCTGGCTTGCCGATTGTGTGTAGAGCCTCTTCTAGGACTGCCTCAGATGGCAAGTCAACGATCTTGGCATAGTCAGAGTGGGAATACTCCTTGAGACCGTAGGCCTCGTTGATGGCATTGGCAGAGAAGTCTACCTCTACCCCCCTCACCGTGGACAGGCATGCGTCAGGGTGCGTGAGGTTGGCGTAGAAGTCATACACCATGTCGGGGTAAGCTGGAATTGGGGGTCTGCACAGCTCCTCCCAGCCATGGGTGATGATTCCTGCTCGCAAGAACTGCGGCAGGTCCGCCAACGCATCAAGAAAGCCCCGTTCGTGGAGGAGCTCCTTCTTCCTTAATTCGAGACCCTTGGCCTCTGCTTCTTGTGAGACAAACCTCTCAGCTTGAGGTTCATCCTCGGGGTACATCTTCTTCTTCCCCTTCTCTTTTGCCTTAGCCGATTCAGCAGCCTCAACCTTTAATTTCTTTAAAGAAGGTTCAGATCTGACCTTCTTCTTCTTGGCTCGCTTGAAGGCTTTCGGTCGTTTGGCCTTCACGATTACAGGGACCCTCTTCTTGAGGCGTGCCTTGGTGGTGATCTGCTGGAGGCAATCCCCCAACGTTTCATCCATAGAGTCTTTGCTTCCCCCCTCCGCAGGGCTGTCAAGAATGACTTCCCTCAAGGGGGAAAATACCTCCTCGTCCTCAGCCGCCTCTTCACTTGGCACCGAGTCTTGGTGCTCTTCAGGTGGGGCTTCGTGCTCGGGCGTCTGCGGAGAAGGAGATGGCTCAGGGCTCTGTCTGGCCGTCTCATAGGATGGGCGGCCACTCCCATGACTCTCCTCGGTGGGAGTCTTTTCTTTGATCGGTGCATCCTCCACCGCAACCGTCCACTTTCTTTTCTTGGGTGTACCTACTGGTTCAGATGGACCAGCAGGGATCTCAGTCACTACCTTCCACTTCTTTCGTCGCACTGGTAGCTTCGGAGGCCGTGAGGGCTGCGCAGCATCGGCATCTGCTAAGGAAAGCAACGCCTCTCTCGCAGCTTCTTCTGCGTCAGGCGACTTCTTTTTGGGTGTGGAACGATCGGCGCGTGTGGATACCATTGTCGTTCTTGGAAGGTCTGAAGGTAGGAGATGCAGAGGAAGAAGAAGATTGAATTTGGAGGTCCAATGGATTAACAAAAACGTAGAGGGCACGAATCATCTGACGGCTATTTGTAATCGAGTGTATTCCAACGGCTCTATTCTGTTGCGGACTCAGCAACTTCTTCGTAATAAATTCGCATAGCCGTTGGGATATTTCTTGATTTTAAGTTGCAATATTCAGCAATCAAATCCTTGATTCAGCCAGATTTTCTTCGTGGATCTTCTCCCCTTGATTCATCTCCTTGATCTCCTCTTAAAGATCTCCCATTAAAATTCACCTAATTAAAACAAAATCCATAAATAAAATCACAAATAAACAACTAAAACACAAACCGAAAAAAATACTGGAAAAAAAAACTAAGGCATAGCCTTCTGTTGGATGAGCATAGTGGTCACTCATCCCCTCTCGATTCGATTCTCAAGCTTCAGATAAGAGGAAGGCCGAGAGTGTCTTCACATCTCCTTCCTCGTAGTAATGCTTCAATCGTGCACCATTGACCATAAACGGCTGCCCGTGCTGTAGGTTTCTAATCTCAATCGCACCATGAACAATCACGTTAGTTATCACAAAAGGACCTGACCATCTGGACTTAAGTTTGCCTGGAAATAACCTTAACCTTGAGTTGAATAATAAGACGTATTGGCCTTTCTTGAAGTCCTTAATCCTAAGTCTACTATCATGCCAAATTTTAGTCTTTTCCTTATACATTTTAGCATTCTCATAGGACATATGTCTTAGCTCATCTAACTCATGTAATTGCAGAGATCGCAATATTCCCGCATCGGTCACACAATAATTTAGTTCTTTTAAGGCCCAAAATGCTTTGATTTCCAATTCGAAGGGAAGATGACATGCTTTTTCATATACTAGCTGTTACGTCTCCAAAATAGACCTTTTTAGGACTTATTTATCTTAGAAAGATGTTCACTCTTAGGTGTTTTTGATAGCATTTAGCCTAAACCTATGCTTAAATATGAGATTGAGAAGAAGGTAGCTAAATTAGGACTTATGTACAATAGGAAAGAAAAGGGTTGAAAACCGAAGGAAAAGAATGAAAAACAAGCATTGCGACAGAATTGCGGAAACATTGCTGAAACCGCAATGTTTCAAGTGAAAACCGTAAGTTGACTGATCTTTTTCTGTTAATTTCCGTTATTTCAGGGATTCGTTCTTTCTCCTCCATCCATTCTGAAGTATGACGTTGAAGATTGATGGTTCTCCTTGGCCCAAATGCACCTACAGACTACTATAAATAGGGGTCAAAGTCGAGGGTTCAAGCATCATCCGAAAGCGTAGAAGTCTTCTCGCAACTCCATCTTTCTTCGTGTTTTCCTTTGCCGTCTGTTGGTGTGAGAGTCTCAGCTGTTGGAATCGACAATCTGATAGGAAGGAGAGAAGATTCATCTTCTCTCCCGATTGGATTCATCCAAGCAAAGCTATTCTTTCATCCCCTTCAGCCGAGGCGGTTGCGACGAGGCTTTCAAGCATCATTTACTGCTTTCTGTCTTTCATTTCTAATTTCCAGCTCTGTTTAAGTGTTGTTTCTCTTCTAATAGTTAGTTCATTTCATTTCGTTGCTTTCTGTCTTTACATTATTTACTTTAAGCTTCCCTTTGTTCATTCAAACAATTAAGTAATCAAAAGCACAATTTGTTATTTCACAGTTTCTTAACTTTTGCTGCTACTGTTTTACCTTGTTATCTTAAGCGTATTTCTCTTCTAAGCATGTCTACTTTATCTCTTATTTCTGTTCTCCCCATATCCATGAGTAACTAAGTCACATAAGGGCATGCTAATGACAATACTATAGGCTAAAAAACGTGAACCAAACATGTAGGATAGCTCTCGAAGCATTGATTGTATGTAAGCTTCATCCCACGGGCAATTTCGATTGACCATCCATTTTGTCCACAGAACTTCTAACCTCTGGAAGGAGTAAGAGTTCAGAGTCATACACTCATGCTAGCCTTTCAAGGTAGCCAGAAAACGACCTAGGAATAGGCGTTTTCCTAGTACAAACCATGACTTTCTGCTTTAACAAGATGCTTAAGACCTTACTTGGACATGAGTAAACTAAAGAATCTAATGCATGGAATCGGACGATACATGAGATTGAGTGAGTTTGATGCATAGAGAGTTGATCCAATGCTTGAGAATCGTATGAAAAAGCCTATAGGGGAGTCGTTAGTAGCCCTTGTTTCTCCATATTACACACTTTTGCTGTTGTTAAAATTGCGGTAGAATTGCTGTATCCGCAATTCTGCTTAAGTTACAATTTTGTCTAGCTGTTTTTGTCTTCGTTTATTACTCTCGTCTCTTTTCATTTGAGTTTAACTTTGACTTGCATTTGTTTATGTTGCTACCCTCTACGTATTCAGTAAGAAATAGACAAATTAAAACCAATTTTACCCCATCAAATCCACCCCTTCTTCCTTAACTTTACACTTCATGAATAGCTTATAATAAATCTCTGTGGGAAAACGAATGAAAAAATACTTACTACTTGCTATAAGATCATGTATGCTTGCATGTTCTGAGTGCTCTCTCTATCTTATTGCCTAATTATTTTAACACATTGAGCACGCAACAAGTTTTTGGCGCCGCTGCCGGGGATTTATTGTAGTGAAAACGAAGTTTGTTAAGTTTGAAACACCAAGTCTATTATCTATTGAAACTCATCTACTTTTCATTTCTTTTTCAGGTACTAGTAGGGTAGATTATGAGTGAGCCTTCAAGTAGTGATTTAGAGTTCAACCCTGAGCCTGAAAGATTACTTAGAGCTAGAAACAAAGCAAAGAAACGTCTCTTTAAATAACCCTCTATACCCCAAATAATTGCTGAAACCGAAGAAATGGAAGAGATAGTTCCAAATCAGGTACCTGTCATTCGCAATCCCATCGAAATAGCGAATGACAAGAATAGTGACATCCTCTCATATTTAGTTCCTATGCCTGGGGAGCTGAACCCCAGCATAATCCGTCCTGAAATCACTGCCAACTCATTCGAGTTAAAGCCAGTGATGTTCCAAATGTTGTCCACTGTGGGACAATTCTTTGGAGTGGAAAATGAGGATCCCCACAACCATCTTAGAAACTTCCTAGGAGTCAGTGATACCTTCATCATCCCTGAAGTTTCCCAAGAAGCCTTGAGGCTATACCTTTTCCCTTACTCATTGAGGGACAAAGCAAAAACGTGGTTAAACTCATTACCATCTGGATCAGTCCGCAATTGGACAGACTTGGCGGAAAAATTCCTAGTTAAATACTTCCCACCCGATAGGAATTCTACCTTTAGTGATGACATAGTTAAGTTTAAACAAGCTGAGAATGATTCTCTTCACGAAGCTTGGACTAGGTTCAAAGATCTTCTTCTTAAGTGTCCACATCATGGCATCCCATGGTGTATCCAAATAGAGGTCTTTTTCAAAGGATGCAATCCCAGCACTAGGCAAGTCTTAAATTCATCCGCTGGGGGCTCCATGTTGTCCAAGAGTTACAACGAAGCCTATGAGATCTTGGAGAAGATCTCAGCATCTCACTGTAGGTGGTCAGATGATCCAGTTGAGCCAACTAGAGCTCAAGACAAGGATGCTCTAAGTGCAATGAGCAGCCAAATAAATGCCCTGACCAACCTAGTTAAGCAAATGGCCCAGGCCAGTCTCCAAACAAGTGTCAACACCGCTACAGCCATGTCAATGGGCACCCAACCAAGTCAAGGTGAGACACTACCCTGTGGATTCTGTGGGGAAGGGCATCTGTATGAATACTGCCCTGGGAATCCATCCTCAGTCTGCTACGTTGGAAGCCAGCAGCAACCTATGAACAACCCATATTCCAATACTTACAACCCTGGTTGGAGGAACCACCCAAACCTGTCATGGGGTGGCCAACAAAATGCTAACCAAGCTCCTAACCAACCTAGACCGAGTGGAACACCTGGTTTCACTCCCCAACATAACCAATCCATGTATCAAAAACCATACAACCAACCTGTAGGATCTTCTGTAGAAAACTTACTCAAGGAATACATAGCCAAGAATGATGCCACTCTACAGAGTCAACGAGCTACTCTTAGGAGCCTAGAGAATCAAATAGGCCAGTTAGCCAATGAACTCAAGAGTAGGCCCCAAGGGAGACTCCCTGCTGACACCGAGGTGCCAGAGAGATGGTAAAGAGCAAGTTCAAGCAATTGAACTTAGAAGTGGTAGACCGTTGGTGAGCAACACAAAGGACACACCAAAGAGAGTAGAGAACACTGAGTCTAGTGCTCCACTGGAGTCTCTGCCAAACCAAGGTCCACCATCAACTAGCACATCAGGAGCCAGGCTAGAGCCAATTATTGAGGAGATAGAAGAAATTCCAAGGCCTCCACCTATCCTAAGGCGACCTGAAGTGCCTGCATATGTGCCACCACCTCCATATCCTCGAAGGCTTAAGAAGAAGCAGGAACAGGAAGTGCATTTTAATAAATTCTTAGAAATTCTTAAGCAAGTGCATGTCAACATTCCTTTTGTAGAAGTTTTACAGTCTATGCCTTCCTATGTAAAGTTTTTGAAAGATATTATTACTAACAAAAAAATAATTGGTGAGTTTGAAACAGTAAATCTCACTGAGGAGTGCAGTGCCATACTCCAGAACAAGCTACCCAAGAAGGAGAAGGATCCTGGTTCTTTCACCTTACCTGTAGAGCTAGGAGGCAAGCACGTGGGCAGAGCGCTTTGTGACCTGGGCGCCAGCATAAACCTCATGCCCCTATCACTATTCCGCCAGTTGGGAATAGGAGAAGCACGTCCAACCACTATCACTTTACAACTAGCAGACAGATCCATTGCATACCCAGAAGGTAAGATTGAGGATATTTTAGTAAAAGTTGACAAGTTTATTTTCCTTGCAGATTTCATTATCCTGGATTATGAAGCAGACAAGGAGGTCCCAATCCTATTAGGCAGACCGTTTCTTGCCACAGGTAGGGCCCTGATCGACGTCCAAAAAGGTGAGCTCACTATGAGGGTTCATGATGAAGAGGTGAAATTTAGTGTGTATAAAGCTTTAAGGTACCCCTCTGACCTTGAATCCTGTGCTAGCATGGACGTTGTAGATTCTTTAATGGAAGAACAATTGGAGCATGAATTATTGACTAAGCATGCTCATGAATATGTAGGATTAGAATTAACTGACTTAAACATAGCTGAGATAATGGACATATCTGTAAATAACCCTCAGCATGTTTGTATGAATATTGACTTAACTGATAGAGCCTTAAATCCTTTAAAGCCATCCATTGAGCATCCACCTGTATTAGAATTAAAACCTCTCCCCACTCACCTCAAGTATGCATACTTAGGAAATAATGAGACTTTGCCTGTAATTATTTCTTCTAAGCTAAGTGAACAGCATGAGGTTGAACTAATATTACTACTTAAGCAACATAGGAAGGCTATTGCATGGACTATTGCTGATATTAGAGGCATTAGCCCTTCTTATTGCATGCATAAGATTATTCTAGAGGAAGAGCATACACCTAGAGTAGATCACCAACGTAGGCTGAATCCCTCTATGAAAGAGGTAGTTAAGAAAGAAATAATTAAATGGTTAGATGCTGGTGTGATCTTCCCCATAGCTAGTAGTCAGTGGGTGAGCCCTATACAATGTGTACCTAAGAAGGGGGGGATGACTGTGGTAGTCAATGAGAACAATGAACTGATTCCAACTAGGACTGTCACAGGGTGGAGAGTATGTATGGATTATAGGAAACTAAATAAAGAAACTAAAAAAGACCATTTCCCTCTACCATTTATTGACCAAATGTTAGATAGAATAGCTGGTAGAGCCTATTACTGCTTCCTAGACGGTTATTCAGGGTATAATCAGATCACTATAGACCCTAAAGACCAAGAAAAGACTACCTTCACTTGCCCTTTTGGAACTTTTGCCTTTCGCAGAATGCCTTTCGGCTTATGCAATGCACCGGCAACTTTCCAAAGGTGCATGTTGGCAATCTTTTCTGATTTAGATGAGTCCATGATAGAAATATTCATGGATGACTTTTCAGTCTTTGGGGATTCATTTACAAACTGTCTAGAGAACTTAGGACAAGTCCTGGCTAGGTTTGAGGAGACTAACCTAGTCCTAAATTGGGAAAAGTGCCACTTCATGGTGGATGAAGGGATTGTCCTAGGTCATAGAGTGTCAAGAGCAGGAGTTGAGGTCGATAGGGCCAAGATAGAAATCATAGAGAAGTTGGTAGAGCCTCAGAATGTCAAGGCCATTAGAAGTTTCTTAGGGCATGCTGGCTTCTACAGAAGGTTCATTAAGGACTTTTCTAAGATAGCCAAGCCTCTGTGTGAGCTTCTAGAGCTAAATAGGCCATTCATCTTCTCTAAAGAATGTTTAGTAGCTTGGAAAACCCTTAAGGAAGCACTAGTCACAGCACCTATTATAGTAGGGCCAGATTGGGATCTCCCATTTGAGATGTTATGTGATGCTAGTGACTATGCTGTAGGGGTTATGTTAGGACAGAAGATTGACAAGTTAACACACCCTGTATATTATGCTAGTAAAACACTTAATGAGGCACAATGCAACTACACAACCACTGAGAAGAAGATGCTAGCTGTAGTGTTTGCTTGTGAGAAATTTAGGAACTATATTGTAGGCACCAGAACAATTGTGTACACTGACCATTCTGCCTTAAAGTACCTTATGAGGAAGGCTGATGCTAAGCCTAGGTTGATTAGGTGGGTACTGCTGCTACAAGAGTTTGATCTAGACATTAGAGATAAGAAAGGAAGTGAAAATGTGGTTGCGGATCATCTTTCTAGATTGCAGCATAATTGCGAAAAAATTGCGGAACCCGCAATTTCTGATGCTTTTATTGATGAACATGTCTTTGTATTGACTCATCGTGATAACGATGAGGAACCGTGGTTTGCTGACATTGCTAACTTCCTTGCATCTCAGGTACTACCAGCTTTCAAGGGAGGACAAGAGAAGAAGAGGTTCCTTCATGAAGCAAGGAAATTCATATGGGATGACCCCACACTTTACAAAACATGTGCTGACGGCTTGCTAAGGAAGTGTGTTTCAGCTGCTGAGGCGAAGTCTGTGCTGCAGCACTGCCACACAGCTCCTTATGGTGGACACTTTGGTGGCCAAAGAACAGCTGCAAAGGTATTTCAGAGTGGCTACTATTGGCCAACGATCTTCAAGGATGCCCACAACTATGCCCACAACTGTGATGAATGCCAAAGAACAGGCAACCTCAGTCGCAAGGATGAAATGCCTCTCACCTACATCTTAGAGTTGGAGCTCTTTGATGTATGGGGCATTGACTTCATGGGACCATTTCCCCCATCCTCAGGTAACCTTTACATATTAGTGGCAGTAGACTATGTATCCAAGTGGGTAGAGGCCATAGCATGTCCCAATAATGATGCCAAAACAGTCATAAAATTCTTGCATAGGCACATTTTTACTAGGTTTGGAACACCTCGTGCTATCATTAGTGATGAGGGGACACATTTCATTAATAAGGCTATGGAGAGAGTGTTGGCTAAGTATAACATTAGACATAGAGTAGCCACTCCCTATCACCCACACTCAAATGGATAGGCTGAAATTTCAAATAGGGAGATTAAGAACATCCTAGAAAAAGTGGTTAAACCCAATAGGACAGACTGGTCCTTTAAACTTGAGGATGCACTTTGGGCATATAGGACAGCATATAAGACGCTACTAGGTATGTCTCCTTACAGACTTGTATATGGTAAAGCTTGTCATCTTCCATTTGAGTTAGAGATTAAGGCATTTTGGGCACTAAAAGAGTTGAATTATTGCGTGACCGATGCGGGAACGTTGCGGTCTCTGCAATTACATGAGCTCGATGAGCTTAGACATATGTCTTATGAAAATGCCAAAATGTATAAGGAAAAGACCAAGATTTGGCACGATAGTAGACTTAGGATCAAGGACTTTAAGAAAGGTCAACTTGTCTTATTATTTAACTCACGATTGAAATTATTTCCATGCAAACTTAAGTCTAGATGGTCAGGTCCATTTGTAATTACTAATGTGTTTGTTCATGGTGCCATCGAGATAAAGAACCTGCAGCAAGGACAACCATTCATGGTTAATGGTGCAAGGTTGAAGCATTACTATGAGGAAGGAGATGTGAAGACTCTCTCGGCCTTCCTCTTGACTGAAGCATGAAATTAAGAATGAGAGAGGACGAGTGATTGCTGTGCTCGTCAACATGAGGCTCATGCCTTAGTTTATTTTTTGCGATTTTCCGGTTATCATTTGTGTATAAGTTTGTATGATTTTAATTGCGAATTTGATGTTGATTTTATTTCTTTTTGTAGGGAATCGATAGAGGGAATCAAGGAGAGTAAATCCAGCTTTAAAAATCAAGAAAATATTGGGCCAAATAAAAGATACGGTTGAGCAAAGATTGACATTTAGATGAAAAAAAAATCTCCAACGGTCACTAAAATTGCGCTGGATTTGCAGGATCCGCAAAAATATAGCCGTTGGGATTTTTTCCGTTTTCTTTATATCCGTTAGAAGGCGCGTTGATCTGTACGATTCTCCCATTATCTGAACTCCAACAAAGCTGCGATTCTCTTCATCTGTGATTCTTCTCTCCAAACCTCCACGATTCAACCATGGTGCTCACGAGGGCTGAAAGATCTGCGGCCAAGAAGAAGGCTGACGACGCTGAAACGACTGCGAGAGACGCACTGCTTGCCTTGGCTGAGGCTGATGCTGCGCGAACTGAACGACTTCCCAAACTTCCGATTCGCAAGAAGAAGTGGAAGGTCGTCACAGAGATACCTGCTGGACCCTCTGAACCAGCAGGCACACCCAAGAAGCGCAGATGGAGTTTAGCGGTGGCCGCAGAACCGAGCAAAGAAAAGACTCCCTCTGTGGAGAGTCAAGAAACTGATCGTGTGTCCCACGATTCGGCCAAGAAGAGTTCTTCGCCATCTGCACCACCAGCGCACAGCTCTTCACCATCACCACCAGCGCAGAGCCCTGAACTGCCTTCATCACCACAGAGTTCTGAGCATACTCCGCCAGAAGAGAGCCCTGAGGCATCACCCACTTCCCCACAACATGACCCTGAATTCCCATATGGTGAATATCAAGAGTCGACGCAGGGAGTGGGGAAGGTGAGGACGAGGAAGTTTTCTCTCCTATGAGGGAAGCTAGCCCGGAGAGTCTTGCACAGAAGGATGACTCAATGGAGGAGACACTGGGGGCGTGCCTCCAGCAGATCACCATCGAGGCAAAGATCAAGAAGAAGAAGAAGGCCAAGATTCTCAAGGCCAAGCGGTCCAAGAAGCTGAAAAAGAAGAAGGCCAAGAGGGCGCCTTCATCAGAGAAGGAAAGCACTGAGCCATCGCTCAAGAGACTCAAGGTTGAGGCTGCGGAGTCAGCCAAACCAACAGACAAAGGGAAGGCCAAGCTTTACCCTGAAGATGAGCCTCAATCAGTGAGGTATGTGTCCTCTGACGCTGAGTCCAGAGGCATTGAGCTGAGGAAGAGAGAGATGCTGCACGAGAAGGGCTTCCTCGACAGACCTGCTGACCTGCCGCAGTTCTTGCGCGCAGGAATTACAAATCATGGATGGGAGGAGTTGTGCAGACCACCCAATCCGGCTTACACAAGCATGGTGTATGACTTCTACGCCAACCTGAGGAATTCTGAGGAGGGGTTGTCTGTGGTCAGGGGGGTAGAAGTGGACTTCTCAGCAAAAGCCATCAACGAAGCCTATGGCCTCAAGGGCCAAAAACATACTGACTATGCACGGATTGTTGATGAGCCTACTGAGGCAGTCCTGGAAGAGGCCATTCGGACCATTGGCCAGCCTGAAGCATCCTGGACCGTGTCACGCAATGGGAGGCACACTCTCATGAGTGCCAACCTCACAGCTAAGGCGGCTGTATGGTTTGCCTTTGTAAGGAGGAAGCTGTCCCCCGTGACTCATGAGACCACCATCAACCAGAGCAGATCGCTGCTGGTCTATGCAATCATGCGAGGTCTCACGGTCAACGTGGGTGAAGTCATGTCAGCCGCCATTGCTGAGTGCGCGAAGAAAGGTAAGGGACCATTGTTTTTCCCCAATACTATAACTAAACTCTGTTTGCTTGCAGGAGTCCCTATTGAGCGAATGGAGCAGCAAATGGCTTACACAGGCCACTTGGAGCTACCTGCTGGCTTGAGGCTGAAAAGGAAGGGGAACATGGAATTCGAGCTGGATAGGTTGGCTGCTGATCAGTCGCTGTCCATGGCTTGCCTAATGGATATGCAGAAGAGGTTGGCTCAATGGGCCACTTACGCGCAGGCACGGGACAAGGAAGTTGCTGACCAACTTGGGTGCATCTTCTCTGACTTCCCCACAAATCTCCTGAATCCATGGGTGCCTCCACGACCACGACGGCCTGATGAGGATGAAGACATCTGAGTGCTGGTTTGAATTGCACTCAAGGGAGTATTGCTGTTCCCTTAGAATAATAAAAAAAAAAATCTGCTTTCTGATAGACCATGTGAATTATGCTGTTTTTAGTAAAATTTTGATCTGTTTTAGTTGCTTAGTTTTACGTTTTTTAAATTGCTTAGTATAGCCTGCTTCTAGCTGATTAGGTAGGATAGTTTAGGTTTATTTTTGTCGAGCTTGAATGACTGGATAAAGCATGCTTAGGGGCCTTAGTGACTGATATATCTGCCCTGACTCGATTGCGAAATAATTGCGGTACCCGCAATTTTTATTACTGAATGCATGTTTTGGACTGTCTGTTTAGCTAGGCTGTGATCTGTTTAAATTCTATCTTTTGCTGCTATCATGACTACCTTATATAGCTTATCTTAAAGCATGCTGGATGAGTGTCATAGGACACCCTTTGATAGTTTAAATTAACCTCTAAAAAGCTCAGCATGCATAGCCGTAAGTCCTTGCCTGTCTGTTTTTTTTTTTTAGTTTTCTGCTGCTGTGGTATTTTCTTTTAGAATGTTCAGTCTATGCCTAGGGTTTTTAGATTCTCTTTGTTTTACCTTAGACTAGATGCTTCTAGGACAAGTTTGGGGGTGTACCACCTCAGACACTCATTAGGGACAATGAGTAGTTGAAGTTTGGGGGAGGCCACCCTAGGCCTAGGAACATTCCTCTCCCCCGTAAAACATAAGCATTCTTCTTCTCCTTTAAAAAAAAAAAATGAGCTGAAAAGAGAAAATGAAAAAAGAATAAAGGGGGGAGTCTCTCTTAGGTTGCTGAGTAATCAGTGCCAAGTGTGTAACCCACAAGTGGCGTTGCATCAAAAGGCAACCAAAGGAAAGGCTCCACCAAAGTAAGAAAGAAAGAAAAAGAAGAAATAGGGAAGAAGAATGTATACTTAGGAGTTGCAACTTTGTGGCTTAGATGTCCTGTTTAAAAAGAACTCTGATCCTCAATTAGCTAAGAGCAAAGTTGTAACTTGTAGGGTTGTTTAGGGAGATGAATGTGTATCCAATGTAGTGATGCCAGGGTTTAGGTTGTTCTCTAAAAGTACTACTGTCACCGTTAATACTAAGACTGGCATGACTCTAAGGAATCCTAGACAATTTAAAAATAAAACTAGAAGCATGTACTGAGTCTGGGGTAAAGCTAGGTAGAATTTGAAACCTTAGGGATAGTGGCAGGATATGACAAAAGCAAGTAGATCAGTTGTAGTAAGTAAGAAAAAAAAAACAGCAGAAGTATTAGGCATGCGAAGTCAGAAGAAGCTAGATAAGAGGGTAGTTTTAAGCTTAGAAATGTGTCACAGGACAGTATGGCTATAGATAAGAATATAGGGGAGTTAGTAAGTGGTTAAAGAAGAAGAAACAGCAGCCTAGGAAAGTCCTTAGATTGCTCGAGGACAAGCAAAACCTTAAGTTTGGGGGTGTGTTACGTCTCCAAAAGTGACCTTTTTAGGACTTATTTATCTTAGAAAGATGTTCACTCTTAGATGTTTTTGATAGCATTTAGCCTAAACCTATGCTTAAATATGAGATTGAGAAGAAGGTAGCTAAATTAGGACTTATGTACAATAGGAAAGAAAAGGGTTGAAAACCGAAGGAAAAGAATGAAAAACAAGCATTGCGACAGAATTGCGGAAACATTGCTGAATCCGCAATGTTTCAAGTGAAAACCGTAAGTTGACTGATCTTTTTCTGTTAATTTCCGTTATTTCAGGGATTCGTTCTTTCTCCTCCATCCATTCTGAAGTATGACGTTGAAGATTGATGGTTCTCCTTGGCCCAAATGCACCTGCAGACTACTATAAATAGGGGTCAAAGTCGAGGGTTCAAGCATCATCCGAAAGCGTAGAAGTCTTCTCGCAGCTCCATCTTTCTTCGTGTTTTCCTTTGCCGTCTGTTGGTGTGAGAGTCTCAGCTGTTGGAATCGACAATCTGATAGGAAGGAGAGAAGATTCATCTTCTCTCCCGATTGGATTCATCCAAGCAAAGCTATTCTTTCATCCCCTTCAGCCGAGGCGGTTGCGACGAGGCTTTCAAGCATCATTTACTGCTTTCTGTCTTTCATTTCTAATTTCCAGCTCTGTTTAAGTGTTGTTTCTCTTCTAATAGTTAGTTCATTTCATTTCGTTGCTTTCTGTCTTTACATTATTTACTTTAAGCTTCCCTTTGTTCATTCAAACAATTAAGTAATCAAAAGCACAATTTGTTATTTCACAGTTTCTTAACTTTTGCTGCTACTGTTTTACCTTGTTATCTTAAGCGTATTTCTCTTCTAAGCATGTCTACTTTATCTCTTATTTCTGTTCTCCCCATATCCATGAGTAACTAAGTCACATAGGGGCATGCTAATGACAATACTATAGGCTAAAAAACGTGAACCAAGCATGTAGGATAGCTCTCGAAGCATTGATTGTATGTAAGCTTCATCCCACGGGCAATTTCGATTGGCCATCCATTTTGTCCACAGAACTTCTAACCTCTGGAAGGAGTAAGAGTTCAGAGTCATACACTCATGCTAGCCTTTCAAGGTAGCCAGAAAACGACCTAGGAATAGGCGTTTTCCTAGTACAAACCATGACTTTCTGCTTTAACAAGATGCTTAAGACCTTACTTGGACATGAGTAAACTAAAGAATCTAATGCATGGAATCGGACGATACATGAGATTGAGTGAGTTTGATGCATAGAGAGTTGATCCAATGCTTGAGAATCGTATGAAAAAGCCTATAGGGGAGTCGTTAGTAGCCCTTGTTTCTCCATATTACACACTTTCGCTGTTGTTAAAATTGCGGTAGAATTGCTGTATCCGCAATTCAGCTTAAGTTACAATTTTGTCTAGCTGTTTTTGTCTTCGTTTATTACTCTCGTCTCTTTTCATTTGAGTTTAACTTTGACTTGCATTTGTTTATGTTGCTACCCTCTACGTATTCAGTAGGAAATAGACAAATTAAAACCAATTTTACCCCATCAAATCCACCCCTTCTTCCTTAACTTTACACTTCATGAATAGCTTATAATAAATCTCTGTGGGAAAACGAATGAAAAAATACTTACTACTTGCTATAAGATCATGTATGCTTGCATGTTCTGAGTGCTCTCTCTATCTTATTGCCTAATTATTTTAACACATTGAGCACGCAACACTAGCCTATAAGGAGACATACCTAGGGGTGTTTTATATGCAGTCCTATATGCCCAAAGTGCATAGTCCAACTTAAAAGACCAGTATTTTCTGTTAGGTTTGACCACTTTTTCAAGTATGTTTTTGATCTCCCTATTGGATATTACAGCTTGTCCATTTGAGTGTGGGTTATAAGGGGTTGCTACTCTATGTCTAACATTGTATTTAGCTAACACCTTTTCCATAGCTTTATTAATAAAGTGGGTTCCCTCATCACTAATTATAGCACGTGGTGTACCAAACCTTGTAAAAATATGCCTATTAAGAAACTTAATGACTGTTTTGGCATCATTCGATGGACATGCTATGGCTTCTACCCATTTAGATACATAGTCTACAGCTACAAGTATATAAAGATTACCTGCAGATGGGAGGAATGGTCCCATGAAATCGATGCCCCACACATCAAAGATTTCTAATTCTAAGATGTAGGTGAGAGGCATCTCATCCTTCCGACTAAGGTTACCTGTTCTTTGACATTCATCGCAGCTGTGCGCATGGTCGTGTGCATCCTTGAATATCGTGGGCTAGTAGTAGCCACTCTAGAACACCTTTGCAGCCGTCCTTTGGCCACCAAAATGTCCACCATAGGGAGACGTATGGCAATGCTGTAGCACAAACTTCACCTCAGCAGCTGATACACACTTCCTTAGTAAACCATCTGCACAAGTCTTGTAAAGTGTAGGATCGTCCCAGATGAACTTCCTAGCTTCATGTAGGAACCTCTTCTTTTCTTGCCCCCCTTTGAAAGTTGGTAGTACCTGCGAGGCAAGGAAGTTAGCAATATCCGCAAACCAAGGTTCCTCATCGTTATCACGATGTGCCAACACAAAGACATGCTCATCGATAAAGGCATCAGAAATTGCTGGCTCAGCAATTTTATCGCAATTATGCCGCAATCTAGATAAATGGTCAGCAACTACATTTTCGCATCCTTTCTTATCTCTAATGTCTAGATCAAACTCTTGCAACTATAATACCCATCTAATTAACCTAGGCTTAGCATCAGCCTTCCTCATTAGGTATTTTAATGCCGAGTGAACGGTATACACAATTGTTCTAGTGCCTACAATGTAATTCCTAAACTTTTCACAGGCAAATACTACAGCTAGCATTTCCTTCTCCGTGGTTGTGTAATTACATTGTGCTTCATTCAAAGTCTTACTTGCATAGTATACAGGATGTGTTAGTTTATCTATTTTTTGTCCTAGCATGACCCCTACTGCATAGTCACTAGCATCACACATCATTTCAAACGGTAAGTCCCAATTTGGTCCTACTATAATAGGTGCTTTGACTAATGCTTCCTTAAGTGTTGTCCATGCTAAGAAACATTCTTTTGAGAAGATAAATGGTTTGTTTAGCTCTAGAAGCTCACACAAAGGTTTAGAGATTTTTGAGAAGTTCTTAATGAATCTCCTATAGAAACCTGCATGGCCTAAAAAACTTCTAATATCTTTAACATTTTGAGGCTCCACTAGCTTCTCTATTATCTCTATCTTGGCCCTATCGACCTCTACTCCTGCTCTAGACACTCTATGACCTAGGACTATTCCCTCTTCCACCATAAAGTGGCATTTCTCCCAATTTAGGACTAGGTTGGTCTCCTCACACCTAGCTAGGACTTGTCCTAAGTTCTCTAAACAATTACTAAAAGAATCACCAAAGACCGAGAAGTCATCCATAAATATTTCTATCATGGATTCATCTAAGTCAGAGAAAATGGTCAACATGCACCTTTGGAATGTTGCTGGTGCATTGCATAAGCCAAATGGCATTCTGCGAAAAGCAAATGTTCCAAAGGGACATGTAAATGTTGTTTTCTCCTGGTCCACAGGGTCTATGGTGATTTGGTTATATCCAGAATAACCATCTAAGAAACAGTAGTAGGCTCGGCCAGCTATTTTATCTAACATCTGATCTATAAATGGTAAATGAAAGTGATCTTTTTTTGTTTCTTTGTTTAATTTTCTATAGTCCATACAGACTCTCCATCCTGTAATAGTTCTAGTTGGAATTAGTTCATTACTCTCATTAACTACTACAGTCATTCCACCCTTCTTAGGCACACATTGAATTGGACTCACCCATTGACTATTGGCTATAGGGAAGATTACACCTGCATCTAACCATTTGATTATTTCTTTTTTTACTACCTCCTTCATGGAGGGATTCAACCTACGTTGGTGATCTACCCTAGGTGTATGTTCCTCTTCCAACAATATCTTATGCATGCAATAGGAAGGACTAATACCTCTTATATCAGCAATCGTCCATGCAATAGCTTTTTTATGTTGCTTAAGCAGCAATATTAGCGCAATTTCATGCTTTTCACTCAATTTGGACGAAATGATAACAGGCAAAGTATCATGCTCTCCTAGATATGCATACTTAAGATGATCAGGCAATGATTTTAATTCTAATAGAGGTGGATGCTCAATTGATGGTTTCAATGGATTCATGGATCTTTCAGACAAGTCATTAGTCATACAAACATGCTGAGGTTTGTCCACAAGTATATCCATTATTTCAGAAATGTTTAAGTCAGTTACATCTATTTGTACATAGTCAGTAGCATGCTTAGTTAACATTTCATGCTCAAGTTGTTCTTCCATCAGTGAATCTACTACATCTACACTTGCACAAGATTCAGAATCAGAAGGATACCTTAGAGCTTTAAAGACACTAAACTTAACCTCCTCATCATGAACCCTCATGGTGAGCTCACCTTTCTGAACATCGATCAAGGCCCTACCTGTGGCTAGAAATGGTCTGCCTAGTAAGATGGGTACTTCCTTGTCTGCCTCATAATCCAGAATGATGAAGTCTGCAAGAAAAATGAATTTGTCAACCTTGACAAGAATATCCTCTATCTTACCCTCAGGGTATGCTATGGATCTGTCTGTAAGCTGCAAGGTGACAGTAGTAGGACGTGCTTCCCCTATTCCAAGCTGACGGAATAGTGACAGGGGCATGAGATTGATGCTGGCTCCCAGATCACAAAGAGCCCTGCCCACGTGCTTGCCTCCCAACTCGACTGGTAAGGTGAAGGAACCAGGATCCTTCTCCTTCTTTGGAAGTTTGTTTTGGAGTATAGCACTGCACTCCTCGGTGAGATTCACTGTTTCAAATTCACCAATGATCTTTTTGTTAGTAATTATATCTTTCAAGAACTTAACATAAGAAGGCATAGATTGCAAAACCTCTACAAATGGAATATTCACATGCACTTGCTTTAAAATTTCTAAAAACTAATTAAAGTGCACTTCCTGTTCTTGTTTTTTTCTCAGCCTTCTAGGGAATGGAGGTGGTGGCACATATGTAGGCAATTCAGCTCGCCTAAGGACAAGTGGAGGCCTTGGGATTTCTTCTGGTTCTTCTATGATAGGTTCCAGCCTCACCCTTGATGTGCTTGGTGGTGGTTGATCATGGTTTGGCAGAGAATCCAGTGGAGCACTAGACTCTTCATTCTCTACTCGTTTTGGTGCTTCTCTATTGTTGCTCACCAATGGTCTTCCACTTCGAAGTTCAATCGCTTGAACTTGCTCTTTCCCATCCCTTCTTGGCACTTCAGTGTCAGCAGGCAATCTACCTTGGGGCCTATTTTTTAGTTCATTTGCTAACTGCCCTATTTGGTTTTCTAAGCTCCTAAGTAGAGTTTTAGCGCCCCGGGAATGCATCGGGAAGAGGGAAACTTGTTCCGTGAAGAAACGGGCCAAAACTGCCTTGGAGAGGCAAAGCTTCAGCCCCAAACCCGAGAGCCAGCGTCGAGACGCTGGCTTGACGCTGGAAAAACCCGAGAGCAAGCGTCGAGTGATAGCGTCGAGACGCTAGCTCGACGCTGCCCTGGCGTCGAGACCCTGCTTGGCGTCGAGACGCTCCGGAGGAGGCGCGCGCAGGAATTTTATCGGGGCAGCGTCGCGACGCTGGCCTTGCGTCGCGACGCCATCGCGAGCGCGCGCGCGGAAAACTTAGGGCACAGCATCGAGACGCTGGCCCTAGCGTCTCGACGCTACGACGATTACAGCAGCTAAAAGTCGATTTTCTGCACATTTTTTGGGAGTTCTTCATGACGGATTTTGCTCTTCTTTATCTTCTTCTTCCCCGTTTTCTCTCTATTTTTCCGTGGAGCTCCGCCATTGTTGGCATGCTAGTGAGCTCCATTTCCATTGTAATAAGTAGATGAATCCATCCATGGCCACTTTTGGAGCGGGATTGACAAACCGCGCCATGAGCGGCTAAGGTAAGGGTGACGGTTTGGGATTAGTTTAGGGCGATTTTGTTAAACATATTTGGTTTTGATAATCTGAGTTTTGATATGCATATTGGTTCTGTTTACTTTGCATCTATCTACTTTGCTTAATCCAACGCGCATGTTAAAATACGCCGATTGACACTCGAGTAGTTTCGCATGTTGTGTATGTTAAAGAGTAGCGATGTCGTGCCTCTCACTGCTCGACTAAGTAACACAGGTAGATAGAACTAAATCGAAGTATCGGGTCGGGTTGGATAATTGTTGATTGCATACGGCGTTTGCGGGCAATCTACTAGCAATTAGAATTCACGCTCGAATGTTCGTCGCGGTTAGCTAGTGACTGTCTAAATTTACCTTGGGGCTGATCACCTTGATGTAGGATTAGATAAAGTGTAATTAGAACTGTGTGGTCTAATTAAAATCCATGGAGTCGGCTACTTTGGGGCTTCTCTGGTAGCCGTCCGCGTGCTCAATAAACTGAATTCCATGTTATTAGCATTAAATGATAAACTGAATTTGTTTAGCAATTGATCCCGAGACTCCCAAACCGTACACACGTTCTCTTCTTATTGTTCTTTCTTCGTTAGCTTTCTCATTATTTCCCCTTTGCATGATAAAACCCCCCGTTACCAAGATCAATCAACTAATTAAATCCCAATTTCATTAGTAATTTCAATCTTCCTATTCCTTGGATCGACCCTGTTGCCACTGGCTGCAAAGCCTTGGTCATAGGCTTTATAAATCGTATTTTGGCAAGCCTCGACAGCTTGAGATTAAGCGGACATTCAAAAATCCGCTCGCCAAAATTGGCGCCGTTGTCGGGGATTAGGCAATTGATTGAATTTATGATTGAAGTTTGAATTTGATTCATTGATGGTTGACTGAAAGTTTTTTCTGTTTGTATCTTGTATGTTTGGATTTTTTGTTTGTGTATGACCCGTTCCTCTGAGGGTAGTAGTTTGCAGTTTATCCCAGAGATTGACAGAGAGGAGCGGCGGGTACGTAGAGAAGCCCGGGAGGGGCAAGGAACGTTTGAAAGAGAAGAAGGCAATCCCTTGTTATTTGACGAGATGGCGCAAGGCGATGCGCCACAGACGCTTAAGCAACTGGCAACGCCAGATCTGAACCTGCAGCCTTTGTGCATTAACTACCCCGTGGTGGCAGGTAACTTCGAGTTAAAATCTGGTTTAATTCACTAGTTACCTTCTTTCCATGGAAACGCAGGTGAGGACGCGAACAAACACCTGATGGAATTCCATTGCGTCTGCGCGGGGATGAAGCCCGCAGGGGTCACGGAGGAGCAACTGAATATGAGGGCATTCCCCTTTACGCTCAAGGACAAGGCCAAGGATTGGCTATACTACTTGCCCTCCGGATCCATCACCACGTGGCAGTATATGAAGCGGGTATTCTTGGAGAAATACTTTCCCGCATCCTTAGCCACCACTCTGCGGAAGAGGATTTATGGGATCACCCAGGATGTCGGTGAGTCCCTGCACGAATACTGGGAACGCTTCGGGCGCCTGTGCGCGAGCTTCCCACATCATCAGATTGCCGATCAGTTATTGATTCAGTACTTTTATGAGGGGATGACGCCCCATGACCGGCAGATGATAGATGCAGCAAGTGGAGGGGCACTGATTGACAAGACCCCAGTTGAGGCCAAGCAGTTGATTGCAAACATGGCTACAAACTCGCAGCAATTCGGTATTCGGGGGCAAGGACAAGTGCACAGCGTGGCTCAGAGCCACGAGATGACTGGGATGAGGGCCCAGGTGGCCGAAATAGGCAGTATGTTGAAGAAAATCGTTGGAGGACACCGCGAGGCGGAGGAGGTCAATGCGATCGGGGGGTACGCTTCCAACCCAAGGAAGTACGACCCATATGCAAACACTTACAACCCCGGTTGGCGCGACCATCCAAACTTTAGCTATGGGAATAGGGAAGGACAATCTCGCTTCCAAGGCCAGTCCCAGGATAGGCCTAATTCTTCCACCCAGGCTCAAGCCTCGAGCTCCTCCAGCTCACTTGAAGAGATGGTAAGGACCATCGTGACGAGCACCAGCCAGTTTCAGAAAGAAGCTCGAGAAGAGCTTAATTCTCATAAGGCAGAGCTGCAGAATTTGAATAAGCAGCTGACACAGATGGCGGTGTCTATCAGTAAACTTGAGAGCAAGAGCTCGGGGAAGCTTCCTTCCCAAACTACAGTAAGCTCATGTGAAAACGTGAGTGCCATTCAGCTGCGCAGTGGGAAGTCACTTTCCACTAGAGCTGTGAAGGAAGCCACGGACAGCCTGAACAAGTCCGCCCCGCCTGTTCCCGAAGTTCAGAATGAGAAAAGAGATGAGAAGGTCAGTGTACCTGAGGATGTTTCCAGAGCACCATTCCCGAGTAGGCTTGCGAAGTCTACTTTGGAATCTGATGACGAGGAGGTCCTGCGAACCTTCCAGAAGGTGATGGTAAATATCCCGCTCCTAGAGGCAGTCAGTCAAGTGCCTAAATATGCAAAATCCTAAGGAGCTGGTGCACTACGAAAAGGAAGTCCAGAGGGACTGAGAAAAAGAAGGAAAACGTCTCTGCCATACTCCCAGGTACGTTGCCTGCTGTTACGTCTCCAAAAGTGACCTTTTTAGGACTTAATTATCTTAGAAAGATGTTCACTCTTAGGTGTTTTTGATAGCATTTAGCCTAAACCTATGCTTAAATATGAGAATTAGAAGAAGGTAGCTAAATTAGGACTTATGTACAATAGGAAAGAAAAGGGTTGAAAACCGAAGGAAAAGAATGAAAAACAAGCATTGCGACAGAATTGCGGAAACATTGCTGAAACCGCAATGTTTCAAGTGAAAACCGTAAGTTGACTGATCTTTTTCTGTTAATTTCCGTTATTTCAGGGATTCGTTCTTTCTCCTCCATCCATTCTGAAGTACGACGTTGAAGATTGATGGTTCTCCTTGGCCCAAATGCACCTGCAGACTACTATAAATAGGGGTCAAAGTCGAGGGTTCAAGCATCATCCGAAAGCGTAGAAGTCTTCTCGCAGCTCCATCTTTTCTCCTGTCGTTCTTCGCCGTCTGTTGGCTTGAGAGTTTCAGCTGTTGGAATCGACAATCTGATAGGAAGGAGAGAAGATTCATCTTCTCTCCCGATTGGATTCATCCAAGCAAGGCTATTCTTTCTTCCCATTCAGACGAGGCAGTCGCAACAAGGCGCTCACGCTCAATTTCTGCTTTCTGTCTTTCATTTTCCATTTCCAACTGTGTTCTGTTGTTGTTTCGGTTCCAGTAGCTAGTTTATTTCATTTCGTGGTGTTCTGTCTTCTGTTATTTACTTCAAGTTGCTTTTCTGTTCATTCAAACGCTCAAGTAATTAAAGCATAGTTCTTCATTTCTCAAGTTCTTATCTTTGCAACTTACTGTCTTACCTTGCTGTATTAAGCTTATTTCTCTTCTAAGCATGTTTCTTCCATCTTTTAGTTCTGTTTACCCTATATCCATGAGTAACTAAGTCACTTAGGGGCATGCTAATGACAACACTATAGGCTAAAAAAACGTGAACCAAGCATGTAGGATAGCTCTCGAAGCATTGATTGTATGTAAGCTTCATCCCACGGGCAATTTCGATTGGCCATCCATTTTGTCCAAAGAACTCCTAACCTCTGGAAGGAGTAAGAGTTCAGAGTCATGCACTCATGCTAGCCTTTCAAGGTAGCCAGAAAACGACCTAGGAATAGGCGTTTTCCTAGTACAAACCACATCTCCTGCTTTAACAAGATGCTTAAGACCTTACTTTGATATGAGTGAACTAAAGAATCTAATGCATGGAATCGGACGATACATGAGATTGAGATAGTTTGATGCATAGAGAGTTGATTCAATGCTTGAGGATCGTAAGAAAAAGCCTATAGGATAGTCGTTAGTAGCCCTTAATTCATCATTTTACACACTTTCGCTGTTATTAAAATTGCGGTAGAATTGCTGTTTCCGCAATTCTGCTTAAGTTACAACTCCGTCTAGCTGTTTTTGCCTTCGTTTATTAATCTCGTCTCTTTTCATTTGAGTTTAGCTTTGACTTGCACTTGTTTATGTTGTTACCCTCTACGTATTCAGTAGGAAATAGACAATTTAAAACCAATTCTACCCCATCAAATCCACCCTTTCTTTCTTAACTTTACACTTCACGATTAGCTTATAATAAATCTCTGTGGGAAAACGAATGAAAAAAATACTTACTACTTGCTATAAGATCATGTATGCTTGCATGTTCTGAGTGCTCTTTCTACCTTATTGCTTATTTATTTTAACACATTGAGCACGCAACAAGTTTTTGGCGCCGCTGCCGGGGATTTATTTAAGTGAAAACGAAGTTTGTTAAGTTTGAAACACCAAGTTTACCATCTATTGTAACTAATCTAGTTCATTTCTTTTACAGGTACAGTCGGGTTAGTTTATGAGTGAGCCTTCAAGTAGTGATCTAGAGTTCAATCCTGAACCTGAGAGGTTACTTAGGGCCAGAAATAGAGCCAAGAAACGTCTCTTTAAACAACCCCCTTTACCTCAAACAATTACGGGAACTACAATTCCTCCGCAATTGTCTCAAGAAGAAATGGCTGGAATAATTCCAAATCCGGTACCTATCACTCGCAATCCCATCGAAATAGCGAATGATAAGAATAGTGCCATTCTCTCCTACCTAGTACCTATGCCTGGGGAGCTGAACCCCAGCATAATTCGTCCTGAAATCACTGCCAACTCATTCGAGTTAAAGCCAGTGATGTTCCAAATGTTGTCCACTGTGGGACAATTCTTTGGAGTGGAAAATGAGGACCCCCACAACCATCTTAGAAACTTCTTAGGAGTTAGTGATACATTCATCATCCCTGGAGTTTCCCAAGAAGCCTTGAGGCTATACCTGTTCCCTTACTCTTTGAGGGACAAAGCCAAAACGTGGTTAAACTCATTACCTTCTGGATCTGTCCTTAATTGGACAGACTTAGCAGAGAAATTCCTAGTCAAATACTTCCCACCTGATAGGAATTCTACCTTTCGTGATGACATAGTTAAGTTCAAACAAGCTGATAATGAGTCTCTTCACGAAGCTTGGACAAGGTTCAAAGATCTTCTCCTTAAATGTCCACATCATGGCATCCCATGGTGTATCCAAATAGAGGTCTTTTTCAAAGGATGCAATCCCAGCACTAGACAAGTCTTAAATTCATCTGCTGGAGGTTCCATGTTGTCCAAGAGTTACAACGAAGCCTATGAGATCTTGGAGAAGATCTCAGCATCTCACTGTAGGTGGTCAGATGATCCAGTTGAGCCAACTAGAGCTCAAGACAAGGATGCTCTAAGTGCAATGAGCAGCCAAATAAATGCCCTGACCAACTTAGTTAAGCAAATGGCTCAAGCCAATCTCCAAACAAGTGTCAACACCGCCACAGCCATGTCAATGGGCACCCAACCAAGTCAAGGTGAAACACTTATCTGTGGATTCTGTGGGGAAGGGCACCTGTATGAATACTGCCCTGGGAATCCAGCCTCAGTCTGCTACGTTGGAAGCCAGCAGCAGCCTAGGAACAACCCATATTCCAATACTTACAACCCTGGTTGGAGGAACCACCCAAACCTGTCATGGGGTGGCCAACAAAATGCTAACCAAGCTCCTAACCAACCTAGACCGAGTGGAACACCTGGTTTCACTCCCCAACATAACCAATCCATGTATCAAAAACCATACAACCAGCCTGTAGGATCTTCTGTAGAAAACTTACTCAAGGAATACATAGCCAAGAATGATGCCACTTTACAGAGCCAGCAAGCTACTCTTAGGAGCCTAGAGAACCAAATAGGGCAACTAGCCAATGAAATCAAAAGTAGGCCCCAAGGTAGGCTCCCTGCTGACACTGAAGTGCCAAGGAGAGATGGTAAAGAACAAGTTCAAGCAATTGAACTTAGAAGTGGGAGACCATTGGTGAGCAGCACCAAGGACACACCAAAGAGAGTAGAGAACACTGAGTCTAGTGCTCCACTGGAGTCTCTGCCAAGCCAAGGTCAACCATCCACAAGCACGTCAGGAGCCAGGCTAGAGCCAATTATTGAGGAGATAGAAGAAATTCCAAGGCCTCCACCTATCCTAAGGCGACCTGAAGTGCCTGCATATGTGCCACCACCTCCATATCCTCGACGGCTTAAGAAGAAGCAGGAACAGGAAGTGCATTTTAATAAATTCTTAGAAATTCTTAAGCAAGTGCATGTCAACATCCCTTTCGTAGAAGTTTTACAGTCTATGCCTTCCTATGTAAAGTTTTTGAAAGATATTATTACTAACAAAAAAATAATTGGTGAGTTTGAAACAGTAAACCTCACTGAGGAGTGCAGTGCCATACTCCAGAACAAGCTACCCAAGAAGGAGAAGGATCCTGGTTCCTTCACCTTGCCAGTAGAACTAGGAGGCAAGCACGTGGGCAGAGCACTTTGTGACCTGGGAGCCAGCATAAACCTCATGCCCCTATCACTATTCCGTCAGCTGGGAATAGGAGAAGCACGTCCAACCACTGTCACTTTACAACTAGCAGACAGATCCATTGCATACCCTGAAGGTAAAATTGAGGATATTCTAGTGAAAGTTGACAAATTTATTTTCCTTGCAGATTTTATTATCTTGGATTATGAAGCAGACAAGGAGGTCCCCATCCTGTTAGGTAGACCATTTCTTGCCACAGGTAGGGCACTAATAGACGTCCAAAAAGGTGAGCTCACTATGAGGGTTCATGATGAAGAGGTGAAATTTAGTGTGCATAAAGCCTTAAGGTACCCCTCTGACCTTGAATCTTGTGCTAGCATGGACGTTGTAGAGTCATTAATGGAAGAACAATTGGAGCATGAACTATTGACTAAGCATGCTCATGAATATGTAGGATTAGAATTAACTGACTTAAACATAGCTGAGATAATGGACATATCTGTAAATAACCCTCAGCATGTTTGTATGAATATTGACTTGACTGAAAAATCTTTGAATCCATTAAAGCCATCCATTGAGCATCCACCTGTATTAGAATTGAAACCTCTCCCCACTCACCTCAAGTATGCATATCTAGGAAATAATGAGACTTTGCCTGTGATTATTTCTTCTAAATTAAGTGAAAAGCATGAGGTTGAACTGATTTTACTACTTAAGCAACATAGGAAGGCTATTGCATGGACTATTGCTGATATTAGAGGCATTAGCCCTTCTTATTGCATGCATAAGATTATACTAGAGGAAGAGCATACACCTAGAGTAGATCACCAACGTAGGCTGAACCCCTCTATGAAAGAGGTAGTTAAAAAGGAAATAATTAAATGGTTAGATGCTGGTGTGATCTTCCCCATAGCTAGTAGTCAGTGGGTGAGCCCTATACAATGTGTACCTAAGAAGGGGGGTTGACTGTGGTAGTCAATGAGAACAATGAACTGATTCCAACTAGGACTGTCACAGGGTGGAGAGTATGTATGGATTATAGGAAATTAAATAAAGAAACTAAAAAAGACCATTTCCCTCTACCATTTATTGACCAAATGCTAGATAGAATAGCTGGTAGAGCCTACTACTGCTTCTTAGACGGTTACTCAGGTTATAACCAGATCACTATAGACCCTAAGGATCAAGAGAAGACCACCTTCACTTGCCCTTTTGGAACTTTTGCCTTTCGCAGAATGCCTTTTGGCCTATGCAATGCACCGACAACTTTCCAAAGGTGCATGTTGGCAATCTTCTCTGATTTGGATGAGTCCATGATAGAGATATTCATGGATGACTTTTCAGTCTTTCGGGATTCATTTACAAACTGTCTAGAGAACCTAGGACAAGTCTTGGCTAGGTGTGAGGAGACCAACCTAGTCCTAAATTGGGAAAAGTGCCACTTCATGGTGGATGAAGGGATTGTCTTAGGTCATAGAGTGTCAATGGCAGGTGTAGAAGTTGACAGGGCAAAAATTGAAATAATAGAAAAACTGGTGGAACCCCAAAATGTTAAGGCCATTAGAAGTTTCTTAGGGCATGCTGGTTTCTATAGAAGGTTCATTAAGGACTTTTCTAAGATCTCCAAGCCTCTATGTGAGCTTCTAGAGCTAAACAAGCCATTCATTTTCTCTAAAGAGTGTGTCCTAGCTTGGAAAACCCTTAAGAAAGCACTAGTCACAGCACCTATTATAGTAGGGCCAAATTGGGACCTCCCATTTGAGATGTTATGTGATGCTAGTGACTATGCTGTAGGGGTTATGTTAGGACAGAAGATTGAGAAGTTAACACACCCTGTCTATTATGCTAGTAAGACACTTAATGAGGCACAATGCAACTACACAACCACTGAGAAGGAGATGCTAGCTGTAGTGTTTGCTTGTGAGAAATTTAGGAACTATATTGTAGGCACCAGAACAATTGTGTACACTGACCATTCTGCCTTAAAGTACCTTATGAGGAAGGCTGATGCTAAGCCTAGGTTGATTAGGTGGGTACTGCTGCTGCAAGAGTTTGATCTAGACATTAGGGATAAGAAAGGAAGTGAAAATGTGGTTGCGGATCATCTTTCTAGATTGCAGCATAATTACGAAAGGACTGCAAAGGTATTTCAGAGTGGCTACTATTGGCCAACGATCTTCAAGGATGCCCACAACTATGCCCACAGCTGTGATGAATGCCAAAGAACATGTAACCTCAGTCGCAAGGATGAAATGCCTCTCACCTACATCTTAGAGTTGGAGCTCTTTGATGTATGGGGCATTGACTTCATGGGACCATTTCCCCCATCCTCAGGTAACCTTTACATATTAGTGGCAGTAGATTATGTATCCAAGTGGGTAGAGGCCATAGCATGTCCCAATAATGATGCCAAAACAGTCATAAAATTCTTGCATAGGCACATTTTTACTAGGTTTGGAACACCTCGTGCTATCATTAGTGATGAGGGGACACATTTCATTAATAAGGCTATGAAGAGAGTGTTGGCTAAGTATAACATTAGACATAGAGTAGCCACTCCTTATCACCCACACTCGAATGGTCAGGCTGAAATTTCAAATAGGGAGATTAAGAACATCCTAGAAAAAGTGGTCAAACCTAATAGAAAGGACTGGTCATTTAAACTCGAGGATGCACTTTGGGCCTATAGGACTGCATATAAGACACCCCTAGGTATGTCTCCTTACAGACTTGTGTATGGTAAAGCTTGTCATCTTCCATTTGAGTTAGAAATCAAGGCATTTTGGGCGCTAAAAGAGTTGAATTATTGCGTGACCGATGCGGGAACGTTGCGGTCTCTGCAATTACATGAGCTTGATGAGCTTAGACATATGTCTTATGAAAATGCCAAAATGTATAAGGAAAAGACCAAGATTTGGCACGACAGTAGACTTAGGATCAAGGACTTTAAGAAAGGCCAACTTGTTTTATTATTTAACTCACGATTGAAATTATTTCCAGGCAAACTTAAGTCTAGATGGTCAGGTCCGTTTGTAATTACTAATGTGTTTGTTCATGGTGCCATTGAGATAAAGAACCTGCAGCAAGGTCAACCATTCATGGTTAATGGTGCAAGGTTGAAGCACTACTATGAGGAAGGAGATGTGAAGACTCTCTCGGCCTTCCTCTTGACTGAAGCGTGAAATTAAGAACGAGAGAGGACGAGTGATTGCTGTGCTCGTCAACATGAGGCTCATGCCTTAGTTTATTTTTTGCGATTTTCCGGTTATCATTTGTGTATAAGTTTGTATGATTTTAATTGCGAATTTGATGTTGATTTTATTTCTTTTTGTAGGGAATCAATAGAGGGAATCAAGGAGATTAAATCCAGCTTTAAAAATCAAGAAAATATTGGGCCAAATCAAAGATACGGTTGAGCAAAGATTGACATTTAAATGGAAAAAATCTCCAACGGTCACTAGAATTGCGCTGGATTTGCAGGATCCGCAAAAATATAGCCGTTGGGATTTTTCCGTTTTCTTTATATCCGTTGAAACGCGCGTTGATCTATACGATTTCCCAAGTATCTGAACTCCAAGAAAGCAGCGATTCTCTTCATCTGTGATTCTTCTCTCCAAACCTTCACGATTCAACCATGGTGCTCACGAGGGCTGAAAGATCTGCGGCCAAGAAGAAGGCTGACGACGCTGAAACGGCTGCGAGAGACGCACTGCTTGCCTTGGCTAAGGCTGATGCTGCGCGAACTGAACGACTCCCCAAACTTCCGATTCGCAAGAAGAAGTGGAAGGTCGTCACAGAGATACCTGCTGGACCCTCTGAACCAGCAGGCACACCCAAGAAGCGTAAGTGGAGTATGGCTGTGGCCGAGGAAGGAATCAAGAACAAGACTCCCTCTGTGGAGAGTCAAGAACGAGGCCAGCCATCCCACGAGACAGCTGAGCGCAGCCCTTCACCATCTCCACCGGTTCAGAGCCCTGAGGTGCCTTCATCACCGCAGAGTTCTGCACAGACCCCTACAGCAGCGCAGAGCACCACTCCGTCATCCACTTCTCCACGGCCTGACCCTGACTTCCCTTATGGGGAGTACCAAGAATCAACGCAGGGCAGTGGGGAAGCTGAGGAAGAAGAGGTCTTCTCTCCGTTGAGGGAAGCCAGCCTTGAGGGTCCTGCGCAGAAGGATGACTCTATGGAAGAGACACTGGGGGCTTGCCTTCAGCAGATCACCACCAAGGCAAAGCTGAAAAAGAAGAAGGCTGCCAAGATTATCAGGGCTAAGCGAGCCAAGAAAGCAAAGAAGAATAAGGCCAAGAGGGCGCCTTCGTCAGAGAAAGAGAGCGCTGAGCCGTCGCTCAAGAAGCTCAAGATTGAGGCTGCGGAGTCAGCCAAACCAAAGGACAAAGGGAAGGCCAAGCTTTACCCTGAAGATGAACCTCAGTCAGTGAGGTATGTGTCTTCTGACGCTGAGTCTAGAGGCACGGAGCTGAGGAAGCGAGAGCTGCTGCACGAGAAGGGCTTCCTCGACAGACCTGCTGACCTGCCGCAATTCTTGCGCGCAGGCATTTCGAATCACAGCTGGGAGGAGTTGTGCAGACCACCCAATCCGGCTTATACAAGCATGGTGTATGACTTCTACGCCAACCTGAGAAATTCTGAAGAGGGGTTGTCTGTGGTCAGGGGAGTAGAAGTGGACTTCTCAGCAAAAGCCATCAACGAAGCCTATGGCCTCAAGGGCCAAAAACATACTGACTATGCGAGGATTGTTGATGAGCCTACTGAAGCCGTCCTGGAAGAGGCCATTCGGACCATTGGCCAGCCTGAAGCATCCTGGACTGTGTCACGCAATGGGAGGCACACTCTCATGAGTGCCAACCTCACAGCTAAGGCGGCTGTATGGTTTTCCTTTGTAAGAAGGAAACTATCCCAAGTGACTCATGAGACCACCATAAACCAGAGCAGATCGCTGCTGGTCTATGCAATCATGCGAGGTCTCACGATCAACGTGGGTGAAGTCATGTCAGCTGCCATTGCTGAGTGCGCAAAGAAAGGTAAGGGTCCATTATTTTTCCCTAATACTATAACTAAACTCTGTTTGCTTGCAGGGGTTCCCATTGAGCGAATGGAGCAGCAGATGGCTTACACAGGCCACTTGGAGCTGCCTGCTGGCTTGAGGCTAAAAAGGAAGGGGAACATGGAATTCGAGCTGGATAGGTTGGCTGCTGATCAGTCGCTGTCCATGGCTTGCCTGATGGATATGCAGAAGAGGATGGCTCAATGGGCCACTTACGCGCAGGCACGGGACAAGGAAGTTGCTGACCAACTTGGATGCATCTTTCCTGATTTTCCCACGAATCTCCTGACTTCATTGGTGCCTCCAAGACCAAGAAGGCCTGATGAGGATGAAGACATCTGAGTGCTGGTTTGAATTGCACTCAAGGGAGTATTACTGTTCCCTTAGAAAAATAAAAAAAAATCTGCTTTCTGATAGACCTTGTGAATTATGCTGTTTTTAGTTAAAATTTTGATCTGTTTTAGTTGCTTAGTTTTACGTTTTTAAATTGTTTAGTGTAGGCTGATGATAGCTGACTAGGTAGGTTAGTTTAGTTTTATTTTTGTAGAGCTTGAGTGATTGGAAAAAGCATGCGTAGGGGCCCTAAACATTGATATATCTGCCCTGACTTGATTGCGAAATAATTGCGGAACCCGCAATTTTTATTACCGAATGCATGTTTTGGACTGTCTGTTTAGCTAGGCTGTGATCTGTTTAAATTCTCTCTTTTGCTGCTATCATGACTACCTTATATAGCTTATCTTAAAGCATGCTGGATGAGTGTCATAGGACACCCTTTGATAGTTTAAATTAACCTCTAAATAGCTCAGCATGCATAGCTGTAAGTCCTTGCCTGTCTGTTTTTTTTTTCAAATTCCTGCTGCTGTGATATTTTCTTTTAGAATGTTCTGTCTATGCCTAGGGCTTTTAGATTCTCTTTGTTTTACCTTAGACTAGATGCTTCTAGGACTAGTTTGGGGGTGTGCCACCTCAGACACTCATTGGGGACAATGAGTAGTTGAAGTTTGGGGGAGGCCACCCTAGGCCTGGGAACATTCCTCTCTTCCTTAAAACATAAGCATTCTTCTTCTCCTTGACAAAAATAATGAACTGAAAAAAAAAAAAATGAAAAATAGAATAAAGAGGGGAGTCTCTCTTAGGTTGCTGAGTAATCAGTGCCAAGTGTGTAACCCACAAGTGGCATTGCATCAAAAGGCAACCAAAGGAAAGGCTCCACCTGAGAAAGAAAAAAGGAAAAAGTAGGGAAGAAGAATGTATACCTAGGAGTTGCAACTTTGTGGCTTAGATGTCCTGTTTAAAAAGAACTCTGATCCTCAATGAGCTAAGAGCAAAGTTGTAGCTTGTAGGGTTGTTTAGGGAGATGAGTGTATATCCAATGTAGTGATGCCAGGGTTTAGGCTGTTCTCTAAAAGTACTACTGTTACCATTAATACTAAGACTGGCATGACTCTAAGGAATCCTGGGTAGCTCATAAGTATAAACTAGAAGCATGTACTGAGTCTGGGGTAAAGCTAGGTAGAATTTGAAACCTTAGGGATAGTGGCATGATATGACAAAAGCAGGTAGATCAGTTGTAGGGAGTTAATAAATACAGTAGGAGTATTAGGCATGCGAAATCAGAAGAAGCTAGATGAGAGGGTAGTTTTAAGCTTAGAAGTGTGTCACAGGACAGCACTGCTATAGATAAGGATATAGGGGAGTTAGTAAGTGGTTAAAGAAGGAGAAACAACAGCCTAGGAAAGTCCTTAGATTGCTCGAGGACAAGCAAAACCTTAAGTTTGGGGCTGTGTTACGTCTCCAAAAGTGACCTTTTTAGGACTTAATTATCTTAGAAAGATGTTCACTCTTAGGTGTTTTTGATAGCATTTAGCCTAAACCTATGCTTAAATATGAGAATTAGAAGAAGGTAGCTAAATTAGGACTTATGTACAATAGGAAAGAAAAGGGTTGAAAACCGAAGGAAAAGAATGAAAAACAAGCATTGCGACAAAATTGCGGAAACATTGCTGAAACCGCAATGTTTCAAGTGAAAACCGTAAGTTGACTGATCTTTTTCTGTTAATTTCCGTTATTTCAGGGATTCGTTCTTTCTCCTCCATCCATTCTGAAGTACGACGTTGAAGATTGATGGTTCTCCTTGGCCCAAATGCACCTGCAGACTACTATAAATAGGGGTCAAAGTCGAGGGTTCAAGCATCATCCGAAACCGTAGAAGTCTTCTCGCAGCTCCATCTTTTCTCCTGTCGTTCTTCGCCGTCTGTTGGCTTGAGAGTTTCAGCTGTTGGAATCGACAATCTGATAGGAAGGAGAGAAGATTCATCTTCTCTCCCGATTGGATTCATCCAAGCAAGGCTATTCTTTCTTCCCATTCAGACGAGGCAGTCGCAACAAGGCGCTCACGCTCAATTTCTGCTTTCTGTCTTTCATTTTCCATTTCCAACTGTGTTCTGTTGTTGTTTCGGTTCCAGTAGCTAGTTTATTTCATTTCGTGGTGTTCTGTCTTCTGTTATTTACTTCAAGTTGCTTTTCTGTTCATTCAAACGCTCAAGTAATTAAAGCATAGTTCTTCATTTCTCAAGTTCTTATCTTTGCAACTTATTGTCTTACCTTGCTGTATTAAGCTTATTTCTCTTCTAAGCATGTTTCTTCCATCTTGTAGTTTTGTTTACCCTATATCCATGAGTAACTAAGTCACTTAGGGGCATGCTAATGACAACACTATAGGCTAAAAAACGTGAACCAAGCATGTAGGATAGCTCTCGAAGCATTGATTGTATGTAAGCTTCATCCCACGGGCAATTTCGATTGGCCATCCATTTTGTCCAAAGAACTCCTAACCTCTGGAAGGAGTAAGAGTTCAGAGTCATGCACTCATGCTAGCCTTTCAAGGTAGCCAGAAAACGACCTAGGAATAGGCGTTTTCCTAGTACAAACCACATCTCTTGCTTTAACAAGATGCTTAAGACCTTACTTTGATATGAGTGAACTAAAGAATCTAATGCATGGAATCGGACGATACATGAGATTGAGATAGTTTGATGCATAGAGAGTTGATTCAATGCTTGAGGATCGTAAGAAAAAGCCTATAGGATAGTCGTTAGTAGCCCTTAATTCATCATTTTACACACTTTCGCTGTTATTAAAATTGCGGTAGAATTGCTGTTTCCGCAATTCTGCTTAAGTTACAACTCCGTCTAGCTGTTTTTGCCTTCGTTTATTAATCTCGTCTCTTTTCATTTGAGTTTAGCTTTGACTTGCACTTGTTTATGTTGTTACCCTCTACGTATTCAGTAGGAAATAGACAATTTAAAACCAATTCTACCCCATCAAATCCACCCTTTCTTTCTTAACTTTACACTTCACGATTAGCTTATAATAAATCTCTGTGGGAAAACGAATGAAAAAATACTTACTACTTGCTATAAGATCATGTATGCTTGCATGTTCTGAGTGCTCTTTCTACCTTATTGCTTATTTATTTTAACACATTGAGCACGCAACACCTGCAAAGTGCAACGATCCAGGTACTTTTACTATCCCTTGCACTATAGGTAGTAAGGTTGTTCATAATGCCATGTTAGACTTAGGAGCCTCTGTAAATGTTATGTCTTATGCACTGTTTCGTGAACTGAATTTAAATGAAATGCATGAGTGTAATGTTTCTGTTCAGTTGGCTAATGGGTCAAGCATATGTCCTAGGGGGAAGGTAGAGGATGTTTTGGTTAGAGTTGGGAATATGACGTTTCCCGCTGATTTCCTTGTTTTAGACATGAATGAGAATTCATTGCATGCTTCGTCCTCTATGCTGCTAGGACGCCCTTTTCTTAAGACCGCTAGGGTCAAAATCGATGTGTATAAGGGCGTCGTCTCGTTAGAGTTTGATGATATTTTGCATGAGTTTTCATTATTTGATGGGAAGTCTGTTGCGAATGTTTCTGTTGTGGTTGAGCATGATGAGAGTGGGAATCTACCCTCGCGCTTGAGGGATGGTTCCCATGTCTCTGTTAAAAAATCTGGTTTAAATTTGTGTGATAATGATGCTGGTTTTTGCACTAACACTTCTTATATTCACGTGCCCGAGGCACGAAGAGTGCAAAATATTTTTCAGGTGGATGGCAGGAAAGGTGTGGCCAAGGACAAGTCTGGATCGTCCCCCGCACCTACAGACTATGGATGACTCTGTTGAGAGAATACAGTCGAGCAACCGACTTTAAAAATTTTGCGCTTCTCGGAAGCACCCGAGCGATGGACTGTTTTTATGCTTTAGTTTAGTTTTTATTGCTTTTTAGATTAACTTAGTTTTAATTAGCTTGCTGTTTTTTTTTAGGAATCGAGGAAGAAAAGGCAATTTTGGGCCCTGATGCGTTTATGTGCCGCCTCCTCGCCCTCGCCAGCTTCACCAAGAGTCAGGGAAGTGTATTTCTTCTTCCCTTTTACTTTGTTGTATCTGACTGGTTGGCATTGAGGACAATGCCAAATTTTGAAGTTGGGGGTGGAGTTAGTCTGACGGATATGCATGTGTAGTTTGTTGAGAAGTGCTATATTGATATTGAAGTGCTTGGGACTCTGCTTACGGTTTTCTGACTGTGATAGCCTAGGAAATGCATGTTGGAAATTTGAGCATGTTCATAATCGAGTTTTTGCATGAGTTTTGTGTTTATTAGGTTCATGTCAAAAATTTTTAAATTTTTTCTGTTGCTCCCTTGCACTTGTCGCGCACTTAGCAACTTCTTCCTAGATTCCGTAGGTTCGAAAAATTGCTTGTAGCGCTAATTCTCGTTGTCACCCCGAAAGGCACCCTTAGGTAGCTTGTTGCATGAGAGTTAGTGGTTAGTTAATTGAGAAAGCATGTGCTTAGCCTAATGTAAAAAAAAATATATATAAAAGCTTGTTTGATAGAAAATTCCTCTCGAGGCGCTCCTCCTTCTTATTAGCGCTTAAAAGAAGTGAGCGTCAGTCCTTAAAAACGTGAAGCTTTGGCCAAAGTTTGACGTGTTAGGCAGCTCGAGTAGGAAAGAAAAAGAAACAAAAAGTTGGTTCAAAGAACCCAAATAAAAGAGTACAAAGTACTTTTGAAAAGAAAGAAAAAGATTGAGAAAATAATTAGGTCTCTTAATTTGCTTCTCTATTTCGTGTAAGTCAAGTGTAGCTGTTCTTAAACGCTAGAAGTAGGGGGAAAACGGGATGTGCGTTGCATGTAGGTTTTTCGGGTTTACGTGAGTTTAGGAGTGGTTGGCTAGCACACACACACGTTAGGGGGCAAGAGTTAATTTTTGATATGTCCTAGTTAATACATGAACAAAATGCTTCCATGATTATACTCGTGTTTAAATTTCAATATGCATGGAGGTTTGAGTTAGAATGCATGTAAGCGCGTCCTTAGAGTCAATGTCTTTGTAGTGCTTGCTCGAGGACTAGCAATGTTTAAGTTGGGGGTGTTTGATAACTCCATTTTGGAGCTATTAAATACTTCCTAATTATAGCTAAAGTCCGCTTTCAATTGATTAAATATATCTCTTTTGTAGGAGAAAAGTGGCAAAGAGCTCGTGCGTCCGTTGGGCATGTTCGAGAGCTTAAAGTAGAGTTTTAGCGCCCCGGGAATGCATCGGGAAGAGGGGAACTTGTTCCGTGAAGAAACGGGCCAAAACTGCCTTGGAGAGGCAAAGCTTCAGCCCCAAACCCGAGAGCCAGCGTCGAGCTATAGCGTCGAGACGCTGGCTCGACGCTGGAAAAACCCGAGAGCAAGCGTCGAGTGATAGCGTCGAGACGCTAGCTCGACGCTGCCCTGGCGTCGAGACCCTGCTTGGCGTCGAGACGCTCCGGAGGAGGCGCGCGCAGGAATTTTATCGAGGCAGCGTCGCGACGCTGGCCTTGCGTCGCGACGCCATCGCGAGCGCGCGCGCGGAAAACTTAGGGCACAGCGTCGAGACGCTGGCCCTAGCGTCTCGACGCTACGACGATTATAGCAGCTAAAAGACGATTTTCTGCACATTTTTTGGGAGTTCTTCATGACGGATTTTGCTCTTCTTTATCTTCTTCTTCCCCGTTTTCTCTCTATTTTTCCGTGGAGCGCCGCCATTGTTGGCATGCTAGTGAGCTCCATTTCCATTGTAATAAGTAGATGAATCCATCCATGGCCACTTTTGGAGCGGGATTGACAAACCGCGCCATGAGCGGCTAAGGTAAGGGTGACGATTTGGGATTAGTTTAGGGCGATTTTGTTAAACATATTTGGTTTTGATAATCTGAGTTTTGATATGCATATTGGTTCTGTTTACTTTGCATCTATCTACTTTGCTTAATCCAACGCGCATGTTAAAATACGCCGATTGACACTCGAGTAGTTTCGCATGTTGTGTATGTTAAAGAGTAGCGATGCCGTGCCTCTCACTGCTCGACTAAGTAACACAGGTAGATAGAACTAAATCGAAGTATCGGGTCGGGTTGGATAATTGTTGATTGCATACGGCGTTTGCGGGCAATCTACTAGCAATTAGAATTCACGCTCGAATGTTCGTCGCGGTAAGCTAGTGACTGTCTAAATTTACCTTGGGGCTGATCATCTTGATGTAGGATTAGATAAAGTGTAATTAGAACTGTGTGGTCTAATTAAAATCCATGGAGTCGGCTACTTTGGGGCTTCTCTGGTAGTCGTCCGCGTGCTCAATAAACTGAATTCCATGTTATTAGCATTAAATGATAAACTGAATTTGTTTAGCAATTGATCCCGAGACTCCCAAACCGTACACACGTTCTCTTCTTATTGTTCTTTCTTCGTTAGCTTTCTCATTATTTCCCCTTTGCATGATAAAACCCCCCGTTACCAAGATCAATCAACTAATTAAATCCCAATTTCTTTAGTAATTTCAATCTTCCTATTCCTTGGATCGACCCTGTTGCCACTGGCTGCAAAGCCTTGGTCATAGGCTTTATAAATCGTATTTTGGCAAGCCTCGACAGCTTGAGATTAAGCGGACATTCAAAAATCCGCCCGCCAGAGAGCAGTGGAGAGAGTTGCGAAGTAGTCAATAATTCTTTGATTAACCAAGATTCAAACTAAACAAGCAACAACTTTAAAACGACAAAGGCTAAACCGAAGAGAACGAAATAGATTGGAGTAGCAAACAGAAGCGAATAACAACAGACATAAACGAAAAGGGAAGCAAAAAACAGTAGAAAGCAAGTAACGTGTGCGTGTGAACTCCTCGCCGCAAGCGCCTCGGATGAAGAGCGAAGGTGAGCTTGATTGTGGATGAATCCAATCAGAAGAGATGAAGGATCCTCTCTTCTTCCTCTCAGATTATCGATTCCACCAGCTGAAACCTTCACACCAACAGCCGGAAGAGAAAACAATGAGAAACTGCGTTGAGATGGGAGATCTACGCTTCCGAGTCTGTTTCTGTCCTTCCCCCTTGACCTCCTTTTATAGTGTTTTGCAGGTAGTCTTCAGCCAAGGAGAACCATCCATTCTGAACGACGACCTTCCACGTGGCAGCAGGGGAAAAAATGGGCGGCTGAAAGATCGTAACAAAATAGAAAACGGTTAGACAACTTAACAATTTTCACTTAAAACATTGCTGAGACAGCAATGTTTTCGCAATGTTTCTGCAATATGGAAATTTCAACTCTTTAGCTTCGTTTTTGGTTCTTTTTCCTTCCTTTTACACATAAGTCTTGATTTAGCTTCATTCTATAAATTCTCATATAAAAGCACATGTTTAGGCTAAATTCTACCAAAAACGCTTAAGAGTGCACACCATTCTATAGCAAATAAGTCCCTAAAATATACACTTTTGGAGACGTAACAATAGGGCGAGGACAGTCATAGACCCATCATTGTATGTGGACGTTGATGACATCGACTACTTTAACAACATGGATTGGGGCTCAATTATATGGCAACGAACTTTATATGGATTGAAGCGAGCGTTGGTAGGAAAGCTCAAGATGTACAAGGATAATGTGGCCGAAAAGCCTAACTATACTGTGAGGTATAATCTACCTGGGTTTGCGCATGGTATGTTGAAAGACAGTATTTTTGTTTCTGACTTCCTTCCACATATTATGTTTTAGTTATTGTTCCTTATATTCAAATGTGTAATTATTTACCACACTTTATACGTTTTGCAGATATGGGTGTACGAGACTTTATCGACATTTTCTGGGAGAGGTCTCTCCAAAATGAACGATGATGCAATCCCTCGCATGCTCAGATGGAGTTGCGACAATTCAACAACACATGAAGATTTGCAGACACATGTATTTGGATCAGAAACGGTAAGTAATATACTTCTCATTATCTTTATTAATTCACAGAAGTACTAGCGCAATCATTTTTATTCTTATTCGTGGTTATTTACGTAATGCAGACACGTGTGACTCTGGTGTTTGAAATGACAGATGCGAAGCGATCGTTGGAGCTAACTCCTGTAGAAATTAGAAATGTTTATGTGCAGGGTGGTCATGCCTCTACCTCGTCACCTAGTGTGAGAAGGGGGAGAATCAGCATAATGAACGTCTTCACAATGAGTTGGATGACGATTTTATTATATGATGTGCATAGGACGAATGATAATGCGGGCTCCCGTAGACACCGACCCTTGTCTCCATCGACGAGTGAAGCGCGTGGCTTCATCGATCTGCAACATTTTGATTCCCGAGTAACGTTAGTTGAAGAAGGTTTGGCTTTGGTGAAGGACGAGATGCGAGGCTTGAAGGATGAATTACTGAAGACAATGACACTCCTACAGACGTTATCCAATGTATGTATTATTATATATTGTTTGCATGCTCGTAATGTACATCTAATAAACAATTGTGTCTACATTATGCTGGAGCTAGGACTCACGAGGAGACGATAGTGGCCGATGAGGCCATGGTCACATCTGAACATTCCTTAGACCAACCCGGACTTCATGCAACTGAACCAAACGGTGAAGGTAATGGTGAAGACATGACGATGGCAGATGATACCGTTGTCACATCACAAGACCATCGAATGTCGCCCTCACATTCCAGCCAATATTGTTGTTGAAGCTCTGAAGCTACCCGAAGAACCATCTGTAAATGTTGCTGACAATGAAGTTGTTGAAACTGTGAAGCTCCTCGAAGAACCAACTGTAAATGTTGCTACCAATGATGCTGTTGAAACTCTTAAGCTCCCCGAAGAACCATATGAAAATGTTGTTGGCAATGATGTTGTTGAAACTATGAAGCTCCCCGAACAACAAATTGTCCGTAAAGACCCCTCAGTTCTGCTTCAAAGGACCACTAGAAAACGATCAGAAAGTGAATTAATAGTGGCGGTTCCGCGAAGGACCAGTAGAAAACGATCGAAAAGGGAATTATTTACACCCCCAATGATCCGTAGTAAAAAATGCAGAGTCGCGCAGAAGATAAAAAAGAAGTCTAAACTGGATGTCACAACTGATAAAAAAGTGGATGTCACATCTGATGCAACAGTATCTTCTTCGATGTACGATCCATTACATGAGATAACGGTAGTTATGCGAACTTCTTTGATGCATTGGTTGACCGTGGATGGGGACGATCAAGAAATGACACTGTGTCAGTGGTCTCACACAGGCACAGTCACAAGGACATTTATTCGACAGATAAATTTAGTGAATACGTGGGCCAGTTGAGATGTGAGCAAGCTTCTTACCTCCTTTACATATTACATCTTTTACTCACAAACCTATTGTTAATCCGATTGGTCTTTTGTGCAGACAATAAATACTTTATTCATGTTCGTGAAGAATAAAATGTCCACCGCATGTGCACGTTCATGTCACCACCAATTCACTATAATCCCCTCTAGTGCCTTAGTAATGTATTCCTCTCTACCAATATAATAGCTCAGTACTTTAATAAAATATAAATTTTTTTTGAATTGTACATAGGCTTATTTGAACTCGCGTGATGGTGTATTTCAATCCATTGTGAACAAAACCCGAGAGGAGACAATTGCCGTTTGGCAAGAGGATCAAACGTACATTGATTACGTATTGGGGGCATTTGGCTGGTTCAAACCTGCTTGGGGAGATGCAAATTTTGTGTACGCTCCACTAAACATTCGTGAACATTGGTTGTTAGTGTCTATGGACATCAATATAGGGGAGATAGTGGTTTATGATTCATTACCATCACACATCCCATTGTTGGAACTTCAGGAATGTTTGGAGGCTCTTTCACACACAATACCTTACGTGCTAGACTTTTGCCACACTTACGCTCAGAAGCTTGCATTGGCCAGAGCTCCATGGACGATCAGACGCAATCAAAATGTGGATGTCCAGCGCAAGGGTACTATAGATTGTGGGATTTATTGCTGCAAATTTCTTGAATGCTTGGTCTCAGGTAATGATGTTCCACTTATCAAGCATAAAAATATTAGAGACTGTCGGAATAGCTACGCTTGTCAATTGTTTGCTAATCGCCCATGTGTTGGGTATACTAAGTGATGTATTCATAACGAAACACTTTTTGTAACGACCCGAACTCCGGGTAAGAGATCTTATTTAATTATTATTTATTTTTGGACTCGTTAGTAAGTTTAAGGGGAAGATTCATGAAATTTGGGCTTAAAAGAAATTGAGCTTAGGGTTGACTAAGTCAACTAGGTTTGTTTTGTTGTTTTTGTTTTGAAAAGTAATTAATAATGAATAATTAATGATAATAATAATAATAATAATAACAATATTATTATTATATTATATTATTATTATTATATTATTTAATTAATACAATAAAATAAAAAATGTAAAAGAAGAAATTTGAGTTCTTCTTCTTCTCTACAGACCCACGTCGCCCCTCCCTTCCTCCATCTCTCTCCCTTCCTCCATCACTCCCTCCTCTTCATCTATCATTCCTTCAACTCTGACCACCACGCCATCGTCATCGCTCCCTCTCTCTTTTCGTCCATCGCTCGCCGCCCTCCTCCTCCGACCCCACCGACAGCAGGTTCCGACGACGCGAGCAGCGATTTCCGACGATGATGCGACGTGGCAGCGGTGATCGATCTGAGTTGCAGTAGCAGGTAAGCTTTTCCCTTCAACGATCTCTTGTATTGTCCTAATGGGTATCGATTCTAACCCACACCCCTTTCGATTTTGAATTGTTGTTAGTTGCAAACATTCTGTCCAACCTCGAAAGTCGATACCCACTCTATTCTAGCGTTAGATTCGCGAAATTTCATGTTTTAGCTCGTTGTCCAGCACATATTAACGTTGTGGTAGCGAGTTTTCAGTAGGATTTGGACGATCCGTCGAGGTAAAAAGAAGAACTTTGGAGTAGAAGTTATTTTGGATAATTGTTCTAAGCATCGCCTTTGTTTTTTATAATTTTTATTCAGCACAGTTTGGGACCCAAAGATTTAATGCTAATTTTAGATTTATGTTATAGGTTTGGATTTGAGCTTTACAAGCCAAGTTGGAGGATTAGAATTGAGGTAAGTAATTTTACTACTGGCTAGAATTAGAATTGAGGTAAGTAACTTTACTACTGACTAGCCTTCAGGCTAGGTTGGGAATTCTTGTCTGGAATATGGATTGTAGCTTTGTATTAGCTCTGAAAGTTGGTCTTATGTTTAAGACATTATACATGTGACGTTGTTGAGATATTTATGATTTATGACGTGAGATTGCTGTGAAGTGAAGGATGTCATAAACAAATTATGTTGTGTTTATGCATGCAATGTGACTGTAAAGTTTGATGACGTGAGATTGTTGTGATTGATGTCATGAACCAATTATGTTATGTTTATCTAATGTGACTGTAAAGTTTGATGATGTGAGATTGTTGTGATTGATGTCATGAACCAATTATGTTATGTTTATGCAAGGTGACTGTAAAGCTTGAATGTGCTGATGTGAAGTGTTTATGAATGAGATGCATGCTGAAATATGACCGTTAATGCATGAGAGAAAATTACTCCATGTTGCATCATTTCTAGTATCTAAAATATTTTAGGTGGGACCCATGCATTTGTGTGTAACATACGAGTCATGAAATTGTAAAATAGCTACCCTCCATTTCCTGTAAAATTTGTCTGCATGAAAGTGATGCAGGTTTAGGGGTTCTAATCACATGAAAGTGATGTGCTTAGAACCAGTGAGTATGAAAGTGATGCATACCTAGAGGTTGACGTCCATGAAAGTGATGCATGCCTAGAGAGTTCCTAGTACATGAAATTGATGTATCTGAAACTGATGTGTATGAAATTGATGCACATACAAACAAACAGGAATGAAGTGGTAAGCTAAAAGAGGCAGGTTTAGGTCTCACTAGTTAAAGTTTTCAGTCAGTTCATGATTGCATGTGATTGCATAGCCTGACCACGGTAGTGGAGTTCCTTACTGAGTATTTTATATAAAATACTCATTCTTTTTCTTAAAACATTTCTTTTCCAGGTATTACTAGGAACGTACCGGGCGCGTGGCGAGGTGATCGGTTGATGATGTTATGGGACATATGGAGTCGGAGCTTCCGCATTTATTTAAATTCTTGTTTCATTCAGTCAGTTTGAACGTTTTATGCTAAGGGTTGGAACAATTAGTTTTGGTTTTGATTTTGATTTTGAAGGAACTTATTTACTTGTTTTTATCATTTTAGTGGGATCCCGAATTAAATGTTTTTGTCTTGATTCATTTAATTCTAAAATAAAGTTTAAATTTTTTATTGAGGATTGTGACATCATGCATGTAGTAATGGTCCTAGAGTGAGGTCATAAAAGTCGGGTCTTTACACTTTTCCTGGTACTTTTTATCGTGTTCAGAACTCTACAATTTTCCTTTATTTATATGTATTAGGAACTTTTTATTTTATTCTGCTATGAGGTTCGTTGACAACATCATTTGAACCTCCTTTCCGCTTATTTGTTGCTCATTTCATGTACTACAAGTACCACAAGTCACAGGGACATATGCAATTTTTTTTGTTCACAACCATAACAATTCCACTGATCATTCTATAATTGACATGACTTGCAACATGATTCATTACGCGAGTGCTGTAACTATTATAATCACAATCCATAACACGATCATAATCACGATTGAGACAACGATTCGTAACACGATTTGGAGGTACATCCTACATTGACTTTTGCAAAACAACAATTAATTTGAACAACTTATGTAGGCTATGTATCAGACTTAACTTCCACGGTCTACACAAAATAATGTTCATATATATACAATGATAACAACATTATAAAATAGAAGTCTATGTATCATACTTCACTTTTCTACACAAAACATAACAACATTACAAAATATAAGTCTATGTATCAGACTTCACTTACACATTCTACACAAAACATAACAACATTACAAAATATAAGTCTATGTGTCAGACTTCACTTCAACAGTGTACACAAAACCAATTCATCGTCTAAACAAATTCATTTCATGTGTATACAATTATAACCCTACATAAACCCGAACAATTATGGAAACAAAACATCGGTCCTATTCCATAGGCAGCAAGAGACATACATGTTTCCTCAAGAAATTACAAAAACTAGGGTATGTTAATAAATAAATTTACATAAGTCGCACATCAGTCATACACCATTCATCAACAAATCCAATACGTAAGATGGTTTCACATCCTCTGCCAATGTAAAGAAGTTTCTTAACAAATCGTGAGACCTGCACAAAGTGTTAGCCACCTTGAATCTTTGAGGCTCTGATAGACATGCAATCTTCATTAACTCACATTCCATTTTCTCCTACATCTTCGAAATTTCTCTATCATTGGAAAGAACATCTATTAAACCGTCAAGCTTTGGTGCAACGTCTAGAAGAACACTCACCATTCTTTTCAATTGTTGTGCTACACAGTCCCTTACGTTTATCTTCCTCTTTCGACTGTCATTTGATCTTGTAAGTAGTGTTTGTACAGGTTCAGATTGGACTTGTGGTTGGGAATATGATGCACCGTCATCATCACTTTCACGAGACACATACTCTTCATACAATCCATCATCATTGTTATCCATACCAAATAAATCTTCATGAACACTTCTTGCATCTTCCAATCAAATGGTCTCTTCCTCATCATCTGCGTTGCCAGCATTTTTTCCCGTGGCTCTCGATCTTTTCCAAATATCTCTGCTAGGGCATACTAGTGCATGAAAGGTTTACCGTACAAACCATTAGCCTCCTTACGGTTCTACATGAAACAAAAATTAACATGTATACCGACATAATAATGCATTAAAGTAACCTATAGATGAAAATCCATACCTTCACCCATTCATCGAATGCAGCTCTTTCACACTGTAAAGTCATTGTCTCAGAATTAAAACCAAACACGCTCTTCTGGAGCAATTCGACAAGTACATTGTATTTGATTTTTAGTGTACGCAGCCTAAAATCAATGTTTGAAAATGCCTTCAACGTACAATCAGGTAACTTTTGTTTCATCACACGCTCAATTTCTCCGAGATATCTATTTCTAAAATCATTATCTACTCTCCAATACAGATTAGTAACCAATTCCTGAAGTGACGAGACCAATGCCTCAGCTTCTGCATCGGACCAGAAATGTTTGTTCAAACCCCGACCTCTCCGTCTTGCAGGGGGCTCATGAGTCATGTTGTTCTATTAAGAAATAAAAACAGATAAATGGAATACGAATTCAAAACATAAGAATATACGACCACTAAATATTGAAAATAAATAGAACATAGGATGAGCACAAATGTCATTTAATCACTATAATTAAGAAAGAGAAATAAATAACTCAAGCGTAAAAGAACGAACAAAAACATCATTTCATTTACTCATTCAAAAAATAAAAAAAAACTAAAGTAATAAAAAATGAAATGGTTCCTAAAGTAGATAATGTGAACAAAGTTCCGAATAATATAATTCCAAAGGTTCAAAAATAAAATGTTCACATCTCAAGAACTATGACGCCACACGTTGAACATATCATTTGTCAGGCCTTGCCTAAAACTACTCCATGCATTCGAGTTTTCAATGGAACCAATAAAAATATCGTTCTCATTTCCATCTGCATGTGCGGAAAGTTCATTGTTCAAGGTTTCTTCCAGAGGATCGACCGCCATCTCAGTTCTTATGAAGTTATGAAGCATGCAGCAAACTGAAATTATCCTTCTCTGTGTGATTATGTCGCAGAAGGACGGACTTCTGAGAATTTCCCAACGCATTTTCAGTAACCCAAAACATCGTTCAATTACATTCCTAGCAGATGCATGTTTCATGTTAAAAAACTCTTCGGCTGTCCTAGGTTGTTGACCATCTCGCCAATCGTTTAAGTGGTATCGTTGACCTCTAAACGAGGCTAAAAAACCTTCGTTGTTGGTATAACCAGCATCAACCAGGTAGTAATTCTCTATACGTTAAAGAAGAATACGTGTAAACAAAATATTATCTAAATACCTAACAATGTATAACATAATGTAGTTGAATAAAATATTACCATGAGGGACTTTTAGTCCATTTGGCCTTGTTATCGCATCTCTAAGTACCCGACCATCATGAACAGAACCTTCCCACCCAGGTAAAACGTATATAAATTGCATGTTAGGTGAGTAAACACCCAAGACAATAGTTGCAATTTCATTCTTTCTTGTCCTATACTTCGATTTTTCCGAATCCGGAACATGAACCTTAATGTGAGTTCCATCTAAAGCACCCAAACAACCCTAGGAAAAACATATTTGATGTGTATTAGAATGTTTATCAAAACTACAATAAACAATCATTGTATTTTGCGTACCTTAAACCACTTCCACGTGTAGTCCATCGAGTCCTCCAATATCGGCTCAGGTCTCTTCCAGAAACACTTTTGACTTCGAAACATAGCTCTCATACATTCGTGGAAGCATTTACTAACCGTACGACCATACCTCTTAAATGTAAAGCTAATAACTCGGTTTTTTACTAGGTGTGCTAAAATATACAAAAATATGGCTACCATTTCTTCTGTACTCACGTTTCTGGTCCCTCTCATTTGTCCACTTACCATAAGAACGGTGCATAACTTCCCGAAAGTATGTCTATCCATTCTAAGTTGATTGACACAACTCACATCATTTTTATGAATCAAAGACTGCAAATGACACAGTTGGTACATAATCCTATAATATTTATCTTCCTCGCCATCGCTCACAGAATGTAAATTTATATGTGCATAAGAATGTATATTTATCTTCCTCGCCAACACATGGCAACACATGTTGCAAGTATTTGTCGCAATAAGATGACTAATATATGTATGAGAATGTATGTTTTCTTCTTGTTTCCATGCAGGTTTCTAGCCATATTTATACACACACACGAGAAAATGACAACATCAATATTTGATTTCCACAATACGAAAAAAAAACTATTGCTTAATATTGAACAAAACAACAGATCAATAGTTGGAACATTGGTGTTCTTTGGCTAAACTGTAATCATTCATATAAGAAGATGGGAAGGGGATGAGAGGACATGAATCGAATATGCATATGTGAATCATTGCCGTTCAAAGCCAATGAAGTGAGATGAACCATAAAAAAATAATAAAACTATGGGGATGGGGGACAAAGATAGTTCAAACCGGATGAATGTAACATAAACCCTAGAAAATTCATATGACAAAAAATGCAAACGTCAATTGAGGTCGTTCTAAACCAATGAAGTGAGATGAACCCTAAAAACTTCATAAAAAGACGGGGATGAGAGGCGTAGATGGTGCAAACCGGATGAATGTAACATAAACTCTAAAAAATTCAAATGACAAAAAATGCAAGCGTCAATCGTGATGGAGCGCACGTAGCGCAGCGGAAGCGAGTCGGATCATTGACATTCTAATTTCATCAATTTAGCTAAACTAGAAACATGCTCCAAACTTGGAAATTAAAGAAATTAGAACACATACCTCTTGTAGTTCTAAAATCTTCTAATCCCGATGCTCGAATCTTCTCATGAACACCTCGAACCTTCTCTCGAACACTTCGAGGACCACCTCCGGTAGTCCCGCTATCCTCGGGCCGAGCAACGGAGTGGTGAGACTCCTTTATGAAAGAAAAAAGGAAGAAGAGATGGATAGAGAAGAGATCTTTGTGATGAGAGTTTTGAAGGAGAATTGTCACACAATCAAATCTTCCAACAAAACTAAAACATCATCAATCTCAAACCATTTGAACTCCATCCAATTTATAGGCCATTCACATGCAACAAACTCTTTGCTTAGCATGACACCTCAAAAATGGATGAATTAGTTTTCACACAAGTGTTCAACAATTGATGAGTTTATGCATGTGGTTGGTGATTTACAATCCACTTCACAACTTGGATAAACCCACTCAACTTGGATAATCTCACTTTTAATATTTAGTCATTTTAAAATTAATTCATAATTAATTTTAATAAATAAAATAAATTTTAATAAATTAATATTATTATTTAATTCAATATCAAATATTAATTAAATAATAAGACTAATCCTGGTTTCTTAAACCGAATCATCACACATGAATCTCTATTCATGTTTTAGACCGATCCCATATTTAAATCAGATTTAAATATGTCCATTATTCTTCCAATAATGAATTTGAATAAATTCAAATTCTTTTTCTTTCATATTGTTACACGGCTTAATCAGATCATGAGCTCCAACGATACGAGATTAACCGGTCAAACTCTTTAGCCAAGCTAACCAACATTCGTTAACCCCCAGAGACTCCACTAAAGTCCAAGGGTTGCACTCTCCTCACCGTAGATATATTTCTGTCCTCTTGATATAACCATCATCAGTAAGTCGATCCTTCACAGGTCATTCGTAATTACAGCTGGGTCAAAATAACCATTTTACCCCCGTAGTTACATCTTGTTCCTTAAGTCCCACTGATCCTCTAATGAACTATTGGTTTGTGGTCCAACCACCAAACCGATTCGTATGCGATCTCATCACTATACCAAGTCCCTCTCGGGCCAATGAGAGGGTGGGATCCCTAGTTCAAGACCCAGAGTCAGCACTTAAGGGAACAACCTCTCTATTAATCCCTCAAGGCGGGTAGGAGTCAATTCCATCTCGCAGGACTATGTTCCTAGCTACCTACCTAGTCTTATCTCCAAGATGGTAGGCTTATTGAGTCGGCTATCTCGGGCCACTCTCACCCATACAAGTCAAAGGATAAGCCCGAATAAACATGAGTTCACAGCATGCTCAGGATTCAGATCGAGTTACCTGGGTCATCATATGATAAAGTCGGTCTTTACAGTAAACTGAGTTATAAAGAAAGAGCGACTTGTTTCACGGTTCAGTCTTATGCAAACTCATTGCACAGGACGCCCCCACTTGCATGTCTCCACATGAACGATTTCGGATCACATCGTTTGTACTATGCAAAGCGGATCGCGTCCAATAGTGTCCCCAGGATAAGGTACCAGCCTTATCCCTATACTATAGATCGTTCTGGCTATTACTTGAACTTGATCCATAATCATGTCACACATGAAGTTCAAGTATACAACCTATAGCCATGGGTTCTTTGTTTATTGGAGTTTGGGTATAAGAAAACGCATTTCACTTTATTCAATAACAACTTTACAGAATAAACTTCAATAACAATTTTATTGCCAAATAGAATATACATTCAGTTTACAAACCACGAGTTTTAGGACATAAAACCCAACAAATTCCCACTTGGATTAAAACGTCAGTGGAGTATTACATGCTGGATGAGAAAAACTGGAATATCAAATACATCCATGGCTTTTCTCCCACTGTCCTACTGTACAACTCGCAGTCCTAGACTCACTAGGTGCCCCTCAAACACTTTAGCCGTGAGGGACTTTGTAAATGGATCAACAATATTGTGCTCCGAGGTGATCTGCATAACGATCACGTCTCCTGGATGCACTATCTCCCTGATGAGATGATATTTCCGCTCAATGTGCTTTCTACGCTTATGGCTTCTTGGTTCTCTGGAATTTGCCACAGCACCAGTATTATCACAATAAAGTGTGATATGCAAATTCATATTTGGAACAACTTCCAAATCTGCCAAGAACTTCCTAAGCCATACAACCTCTTTCGCTGCTTCGCAAGCCGCGACATACTCATCTTCCATGGTGGAGTCAGCAATACAACCTTGCTTTATACTCCTCCATACTATTGCCCCTATGTTAAGAGTGAACACTGATCCCGATGTGGATTTCCTCGAATCCTTATCAGTTTGGAAATCAGAGTCGGTGTATCCTGTAAGGATCAAATCCTTCGCGCCATAAACAAGCACATAGTCCCTTGTTCTCCGAAGATACTTGAGGATGTGTTTAACGACAGTCCAATGATCATATCCCGGATTGGACTGATACCTACTGACAATTCCTACTGCATAGCATATGTCTGGTCTTGTACATAACATGGCGTACATTAGACTATCGACTGCTGATGCATAGGGAATTCGTATCATATCCTAAACTTCTTGAGGTGTCTTAGGACACTCTTCCTTTGACAATTGAATTTCGTGCCTGAAAGGTAAATAACCCTTCTTGGAATTCTGCATCGAATATCGTATCAACACCTTGTCGATATAAGATGCTTGAAACAGTGCTAGCATTTTGTTCTTATGATTCCTTACGATTTGAATCCCTAGAACAAACTGAGCCTCTCCCAAATCTTTCATTTGGAATTGGGTCGATGGCCATTGCTTAACGTCAGTCAGGAACCCTACATCATTCCCAATAAGTAGGATATCATCTACGTATAAGACTAAGAAAACTACAACAAAATTGACTATTTTCCTGTAAACACAAGTGATAACTTCATTTTGGAGCTATTATTCATTCCCTAATTCAAGCTAGATTCCGCATTTAATTTGTTAATATATCTCGTTTATAGGAGATTTTCGGTGAAGAGCTCATGCGTCCATTGGACTTGTTTCGGAGCTAAGAGCGGTGTTTTAACGCCCCAGGAGTGCATCGGGAAAAGGGCAAGTTGATCCAAGAAGAACCAGACCAAAATTGCCTAGGAGAGGCAATTTTCCAGCCCAAACCCGAGAGCAAGCGTCGAGCAGACAGCGTCGAGACGCTTGCTCAACGCTGCCGAGCGTCGAGACCCTGCCGTGGCGTCGAGACGCTCCGAGGGAGGCGCGCGCAAGAAATTATCGGGCCAACGTCGAGACGCTCGCCTAGCGTCTCGACGCCATCGCGAGGCGCGCGCGGATTTCATTAGTTCGCAGCGTCGCGACGCTGTCCCAGCGTCTCGACGTTCCGACGGATTTAAAAAGCTGAAGGACGATTTTTCAGCAGCAATCTTCGAACTTCATCTTCTTCCTCTCGGTTTTTCTTCCATTTTTAGCTTAGCTCCGCCATTTGTGGCATAGTCTTGGAGCTTTTATTTGTAATAGGCTTAGAGATGATGTCCAAGGCCTCCGTTGGAGCGTTTGTGACGATCCGCCCCATGGTCGGCTAAGGTATTGTGAACGGTTTGGGGGTGATTTAGGGATTATTTGTTAGGCTTTGTGCACTTTGATAATCTAAGCTTATAGTTCTGATTTGGCTAATATGATTGATTGCATTTGTTATTCTTGCTTAAACCCATGCATGAGTTAGATTTCGCCGACGGTCAATCGAGTTTTCTAGCTTATGTTACCGTTATAGAATAACGATGCCATGCCTCTCACTATTCGCCTAGTAACACAGGATAACAAAAATAAATCGGAGTATCGATGTATGTATGCTGATTGTTGGGTACTTCAGGGTTGCCGGGTAGCCAATTAGCAATTAGAATGCATATTCGAATGTTCGTCGCGGTTAGCTAGTGACTGTTTAGAGTCAATTTGGGGCTGATCACTCTAAAGAGGCTTTAAATAATGTTTAGTTAGGACCTTAGTTCTAATTAATTAATATGGAGCCGGTTACACAAGGGGTTCCCAGGTAACCGACCGCGTGCATGTCAATGTATAGCCTTAGATTTCGAATTAAATGATAAGTGTAAGAATGCCTAGCAAGAATCCCGACATCCCCCGAATCGATCACTCCTCATTCTCTTTCTTTTTAATTCTTCCGTTAGCGATTAATTTCTCTTGGCGCATGCTTAAACTCCCCCCTTGTTACAAAACCCAATTGATTAATTAAATTCTATTTCAAACTTTAATTTCAATCACGTCCTTCTCTGTGGATCGATCCTGTTACCACTAGCTGCAAAGCTAAGGTTAATAGGTACTATAAATTTTATTTTGGCGGGTCTCGACAACCCGAAATTTATAGGATATTCAAAAATCCCAGTACCAAAATTGGCGCCGTTGCCGGGGAAGGCAAAAATTGATTGAAATTATGTTTGATTTGATTTTGGTTGATTGATGGTGTGCTGAAATTTTTTTCTTTTTGTTTTTGTATGTTTTAAAATTTTGTTTGTGTATGACCCGTTCTTCTGAGATTAGTGGATTACAGTTTATACCTGAGATCGAAAGAGAAGAGCGGCGGTTGAGAAGAGAAGCCCGCGAGGGGCAAAGGTTGTTTGAAGAAGAAGGCGATCCCTTCTTTGGTGAGGAGATGGCGCAAGGAGAAGCGCCAAGGACGTTGAAACAGCTGGCAGCGCCAGATTTGAATTTGCAACCCCTGTGCATCAACTACCCCGTGGTAGCAGGTAATTTTGAATTAAAATCTGGTTTAATTCACCAATTGCCTTCTTTCCATGGCAATGCAGGCGAGGATGCAAACAAACATTTGATGGAGTTTCATTGCGTCTGTGCGGGGATGAAGCCCGCAGGAGTGGCGGAGGAGCAGCTGAATTTAAGGGCATTCCCCTTCACGCTTAAGGATAAAGCCAAGGACTGGCTTTATTATCTGCCTTCTGGATCAATTACGACGTGGCAGGACATGAAGAGGGTCTTCTCGGAGAAATTTTTCCCTGCGTCCCTTGCCACGACTCTGAGAAAGAGAATTTATGGGATCACCCAGGATGTTGGTGAATCCCTGCACGAATACTGGGAACGCTTTGGGCGCCTGTGCGCAAGCTTCCCGCATCATCAAATTGCCGATCAGCTCCTGATCCAATATTTCTATGAGGGCATGACGCCTCATGATCGGCAAATGATCGATGTCGCGAGTGGTGGGGCGTTGATTGATAAGACCCCGGTTGAGGCCAAACAGTTAATTGCAAACATGGCGGCCAACTCGCAGCAGTTCGGTATTCGCGGGCAGGGGCAAGTTCACAGCGTGGCCCAGAGTCACGAGATGTCTGAAATGAAGGCCCAGGTGGCCGAGATTGGAAATTTATTGAAGAAATTTGTCAGAGGTAGCCGAGAAGAGGAGGTCAACGCAATCGGGGGATATGCTTCCAACCCAAGGAAGTATGATCCTTACTCGAACACATACAACCCCGGTTGGCGTGACCATCCCAATTTGAGTTATGGGAATAGGGAAGGACAACAACGCTTCCAAGGCCAGTCCTACGATAGGCCTAACAATTCCTCCCAAGCTCAAGCTTCGAGCTCCTCCAGCTCATTGGAAGAGATGGTTCGGACCATCGTAACATCGACAAGCCAATTTCAGAAAGAAGCTCGAGAAGAGCTAAACTCACACAAAGCAGAGCTGCAAAATTTGAACAAGCAGCTGACACAAATGGCGGTGTCGATAAGCAAGATCGAGAGCAAGAGCTCTGGGAAGCTTCCTTCCCAAACCACTGTGAACTCATGTGAGAACGTGAGTGCAATCCAGCTGAGGAGTGGGAAATCAGTTTCCTCCAGAGCCGTGAAGGAAGCCAAGGGCAGTTTGAATGAGCCCGCCCCAGTTGTTCTTATGAGCTGAAAGATGAGAAAGAAGAAAGGATTGTGCAAGAAAATGTCGCCAAAGCACCCTTCCCAGTAGACTTGCGAAGCCTACTCTGGTAAACGAAGACGAGGAGGTCTTGAGAACCTTACAGAAGGTGATGGTGAACATACCGCTTCTTGAGGAAGTGAGCCAAGTGCCAAAATATGCCAAATTCCTCAAGAATTGGTGCACAAAGAAAAGGAAGTCCAGAGGGACTCAAAAGAAAAACGAGAATGTTTCCGCGATCCTCCCAGGTACGTTGCCCGCAAAGTGCAACGACCCAGGTACGTTTACTATCTCATGCATGATATGTAGTAAAATTGTTAAAAATGTCATGCTTGACCTTGGAGCATCTGTTAATGTCATGTCACATGCTTTATTTTTAGATTTGAATCTTAATGAGTTGCATGAGACTGATGTGGTGATTCAGCTTGCTAATGGGTCTTGTATACGTCCTAGAGGGAAGGTCGAGGATGTTCTGATTAGAGTAGGAGATATGATGTTTCCTGCTGATTTTCTTGTGCTTGACATGAATAAGAATTCTTTGCATGCTTCGTCCTCTATGTTGTTAGGGCGCCCTTTTCTTAAGACCGCGAGGGTCAAAATAGATGTGTTTAAGGGCGTAATTTCCTTAGAGTTTGATGATATAGTGCATGAGTTTTCTTTATTTGAGAAGAAGTCTGTGGAGAATGTTTTCTGTGTTGAGTCTGTCGAGACTGAGAGTTTGACCTCGCGCTTGAGGGATAACTCTCACGTCTCTGTTAAAAAATCTGAATTATAATTGATTGAAATGGATGCTGTTTTTTATACTAATCACTGTGATATTCATGTGCTTGAGGCACGAAGAGAACAAAAAGTTTTGAATGGTGTTTGCAGGTGCAGTGTGGATGAGGACATGTCTGGAACGTCCCCCGCACTATCAGAATATGGATGAGTTGTTGGAGAGAATTCAGTCGAGCAAACGACTTTAAAAATTCTGCGCTTCTCGGAGGCACCCGAGTGTTGAACTGTTCTTTCTGTTTTTAATTTCATTGCTGTTTTTTGTTGTTTTTAGTTTAATTTAGCTAATGTAGCTTGCTGATTTTTTTAGGGAATCGAGGAAGTTGAGGAAAATTTTGGGCTTCGATGATGAGTGCGCCGCGTCCTTTCCCTCGCCAACTTCACAAAGAATCAGGGAAGTGTAGTTTCTTTTCCCCTTTAACTTTGTGTATCTGATTAAGTGGCATTGAGGACAATGCCAACTTTTGAAGTTGGGGGTGTTGGATGTCGTGGACTTGCATGTGTAGTTGGTTGAGCAGTGCTAATTTTGAATATTGAAGTGCTTGGGACTCTGTTTACTGCTTTCTAATTATGATAATCTAGGAAATGCATATTGGAAATCTGAGCATGTACATAATCTAGTTTTTGCATGAGTCGTTTTGCACTTATTAGGTTCATGTCAAAAATTTTAAATTTTTTTTTTCTGTTGCTCCCTTGCATCTATCGAGCACTTAGGCAACCTCATCTTAGACTCCGTAAGCTTAGTTTGATCGCATGTAGTATTGACTCTTGTTGTCACCCCGAAAGGCACCCTTAGGTAGCTTGTTGCATGAGAGTTAGTGGTCGATTAATCGAGTTAGCTTACGCTAAGCCTAAAGTAAAAAAAAAATATAGAAAAGCATGTTAGCAAGAAAAATCTCTCGAGGCGCTCCTCCTTCTTATTGGTGCACCTAAGAAGTGAGCGTTAGTCCTTAAAAACGTGAAGTTTATGCATGAATTTGACGTGTTAGGCAACTCGAGGTTGGAAAGAAAAGGAGAATAAAAAGATGGGTTCAAAGAACCTTAACCAAGGGTACAAAGTACTCGTGAAAAGAAAAAGAAAGAGAAAATATTTAGGTCTCTTAGTTTGCTACTCTCTCTCGTGTAAGTCAAGTGTAGACTGTTCTTAAACGCTAGAAGTAGGGGGAAAACGGGATGATATGTTGCATGTGGTTTTTCCGGGCTTATGGTGGGTTTAGGATAGGTTGGCTAGCACACACGCACGTTAGGGAGCGATAGTTAATTTTTGATATGTTCGTAGTAAATGCATGCGCTGATTGCTATCGTGATTATGTTATGTTTTAATTTGCAAAATGCATCGAGGTTTGAATTAGAAGCATGTAAGCATGTCCTTAGAGTCAATTTCTTTATTAGCCTTGCTCGAGGACTAGCAAGATTCAAGTTGGGGGTGTTTGATAACTCCATTTTGGAGCTATTATTCATTCCCTAATTCAAGCTAAATTCCGCATTTAATTTGTTAATATATCTCGTTTATAGGAGATTTGCGGTGAAGAGCTCATGCGTCCATTGGACTTATTTCGGAGCTAAGAGCGGTGTTTTAACGCCCCGGGAGTGCATCGGAAAAAGAGCAAGTTGATCCAAGAAGAACCGGACCAAAATTGCATAGGAGAGGCAATTTTCCAGCCCAAACCCGAGAGCAAGCGTCGAGACGCTTGCTCAACGCTGCCGAGCGTCGAGACCCTGCCGTGGCGTCGAGACGCTCCGAGGGAGGCGCGCGCAAGAAATTATCGGGCCAGCGTCTCGACGCCATCGCGAGGCGCGCGCAGATTTCATTAGGTCGCAGCGTCGCGACGCTGTCCCAGCGTCTCGACGCTCCGACGGATTTAAAAAGCTGAAGGATGATTTTCAGCAGCAATCTTCGAACTTCATCTTCTTCCTCTCGGTTTTTCTTCCATTTTTAGCTTAGCTCTGCCATTTGTGGCATAGTTTTGGAGCTTTTATTTGTAATAGGCTTAGAGATGATGTCCAAGGCCTCCGTTGGAGCGTTTGTGACGATCCGCCCCATGGTCGGCTAAGGTATTGTGAACGGTTTGGGGTGATTTAAGGATTATTTGTTAGGCTTTTTGCACTTTGATAATCTAAGCTTATAGTTCTGATTTGGCTAATATGATTGATTGCATTTGTTATTCTTTCTTAAACCCATGCATGAGTTAGATTTCGCCGACGGACAATCGAGTTTTCTAGCTTATGTTACCGTTATAGAATAGCGATGTCGTGCCTCTCACTATTCGCCTAGTAACACAGGATAACAAAAATAAATCGGAGTATCGATGTATGTATGCTGATTGTTGGGTACTTCAGGGTTGCCGGGTAGCCAATTAGCAATTAGAATGCATATTCGAATGTTCGTCGCGGTTAGCTAGTGACTAATTAATGTCAATTTGGGGCTGATCACTCTAAAGAGGCTTTAAATAATGTTTAGTTAGGACCTTAGTTCTAATTAATTAATATGGAGCTGGTTACACAAGGGGTTCCCAGGTAACCGACCGCGTGCATGTCAATGTATAGCCTTAGATTTTGAATTAAATGATAAGTGTAAGAATGCCTAGCAAGAATCCCGACATCCCCCGAATCGATCACTCCTCATTCTCTTTCTTTTTAATTCTTCCGTTAGCGATTAATTTCTCTTGTCGCATGCTTAAACTCCCCCTTGTTACAAAACCCAATTGATTAATTCAATTCTATTTCAAACTTTAATTTCAATCACGTCCTTCTTTGTGGATCGACCCTGTTACCACTAGCTGCAAAGCTAAGGTTAATAGGTATTATAAATTTTATTTTGGCGGGTCTCGACAACCCGAAATTTATAGGATATTCAAAAATCCTAGTACCAAAGTATGTCAACATTTTGTTCAAAGCCATAAGATTTGATCGCAGTATCAAACCTTATATTCCAGGATCTAGACGCTTGCTTCAACTCATAAATGGATCGATTAAGCTTGCAAACCTTTTGCTCTTGACCCTGAACTATGAACCCCTCTGGTTGAGCCATATAAATACTCTCTTCAAGATTGCCATTCAGAAAGGCTGTCTTGACATTCATTTGCCAAATTTCATAATCATAAAACGTGGCAATGGATAAGAGTATTCTAATCGACTTTAACATGGCAACAGAGGAGAAGGTTTCTTTATAGTCCACCTCTTCCCTCTGAGAATAACCCTTTGCCACAAGTCGAGCCTTAAAGGTTTGCACCTTACCGGCTTGGTCTCGTTTCCTCTTGTAGATCCACTTGCAACCGATAGGTATTTCACCATCAGGTTGCTATACAAGATTCCAGACCGAATTGAAGTACATCGACTCCATTTCGAGGTCCATGGCTTTAAGCCACTGGTCCTTATCTATGTCATTCATTGCCTGTTTAAAGGTCACTGGATCCTCAACGCCGCCATCAGGTATGACGACCTGAGTGCTCGAAGGGTGATGATCTCTCTTGTGGTCTTCCTCTAAGAACGTGGTGTTGGTCGACACAAGCACCTTGTCCTGTTGATGATCGTGAAATAGACCACCTTTCGTTTCCTTGGGGTACCCTACTGTTACGTCTCCAAAAGTGACCTTTTTAGGACTTATTTATCTTAGAAAGATGTACACTCTTAGGTGTTTTTGATAGGATTTAGCTTAAACCTATGTTTATATATGAGATTTAGAAGAAGGTAGCTAAATTAGGACTTGTGTGCAAGAGGAAAGAAAAGGAATGAAAACCGAAGGAAAAGAGTGAAAAATATGCATTGCGGCAGCATTGCGGAAACATTGCTAAAACAACAATGTTTCAAGTGAAAACCGTAAGTTGACTGATCTGTTTCTGTTAATTTCCGTTATTTCAGGGATTCGTTCTTTCTCCTCCATCCATTTTGAAGTACAACGTTGAGGATGGATGGTTCTCCTTGGCCCAAACGCACCTGCAAATTACTATAAAAGGGGGTCAAAGTAGAGGGTTCAAGCATCATCCGAAAGCGTAGAAGTCTTCTCGCAGCTCCATCTTTTCTCCTGTTTTTCTTTGCCGTCTATTGGTTTGCGAAGTTTAGCTGTTTGGAGCCGACAATCTGATAGGAAGGAGAGAAGATTCATCTTCTCCCCTGATTGGATTCATCCAAGCAAGGCTGATCTTTCTCATCATTCAGCCGAGGCGGTTGCGACGAGGCGTTCGAGCTCATTTACCTGCTTTCTGTCTTTCATTTCTTATTTCCAGCATTGTTTATTTGTTGTTTCTGTCCTAGTGACTAGTTCATGTTATTGCGTTGCTTTCTGTCTTTATGTTATTCACTTTAAGCTTTCCTTTGTTCATTCAAACAATCAAGTAATCAAAGCAAAATTCAGCATTTCTCAGTTTCTTGCCTTTACGATCTACTGTTTTTCCTTACTGTTTTGTCTTTAAATCCCTTCTCAGCATTTCTGTTTTATCTCTTATTTCTGTTCTCCCTATATCCATGAGTAACTAAGTCACATAGGGGCATGCTAATGACAATACTATAGGCTAAAAAACGTGAACCAAGCATGTAGGATAGCTCTCGAAGCATTGATTGTATGTAAGCTTCATCCCACGGGCAATTTCGATTGGCCATCCATTTTGTCCAAAGAACTCCCAACCTCTGGAAGGAGTAAGAGTTCAGAGTCATACACTCATGCTAGCCTTTCAAGGTAGCCAGAAAACGACCTAGGAATACGCGTTTTCCTAGTACAAACCATAACTTTCTGCTTTAACAAGATGCTTAAGACCTTACTTGGACATGAGTAAACTAAAGAATCTAATGCATGGAATCGGACGATACATGAGATTGAGTGAGTTTGATGCATAGTGAGTTGATCCAATGCTTGAGAATCGTGAGGAAATGCCTATAGAGGAGTCGTTAGTAGCCCTTGTTTCTCCATTTTACACACTTTCGCTGTTAGTAAAATTGCGGTAGAATTGCTGTTTCCGCAATTCTGCTAAGTTTAAATTTCTGTTTAGCTAAGTTCCTCTTCGTTTATTAATCTCTTCCCTTTTCATTTGAGTTTAACTTTGATTTGCACTTGTTTATGTTGCTACCCTTTACACATTCCTTAGAAATTAGACAATTTAAAACCAATTCTACCCCATCAAATCCATCCATTCTTTCTTAACAAAACACTTCACGAGTAGCTTATAATAAATCTCTGTGGGAAAACGAATGAAAAAATACTTACTACTTGCTATAAGATCATGTATGCTTGCATGTTCTGAGTGCTCTCTCTCTCTTATTGCTTATTTATTTTAACACATTGAGCACGCAACAAGTTTTTGGCGCCGCTGCCGGGGATTTATTTAAGTGAAAACGAAGTTTGTTAAGTTTGAAATACCAAGTTTATTGTCTATTGTAACTGATCTGTTTCATTTCTTTTACAGGTACCATTGGGTTAGTTTATGAGCGAGCCTTCAAGTAGTGATCTAGAGTTCAATCCTGAGCCTGAGAGATTACTTAGGGCCAGAAATAGAGCCAAGAAACGTCTCTTTAACCAACCTCCTTTACCTCAAGTAATTGCGGGAACCGCAATTCCTCCGCAATTGTCTCAAGAAGAAATGGATGGAATAGTTCCAAATCCGGTGCCTGTCACTCGCAATCCCATCGAAATAGCGAATGATAAGGATAGCGCCATACTCTCTTACCTAGTACCTATGCCTGGGGAGCTGAACCCCAGCATAATCCGCCCTGAAATCACTGCCAACTCATTCGAGTTAAAGCCAGTGATGTTCCAAATGTTGTCCACTGTGGGACAATTCTTTGGAGTGGAAAATGAGGATCCCCACAACCATCTTAGAAACTTCTTAGGAGTTAGTGATACATTCATCATCCCTGGAGTTTCCCAAGAAGCCTTGAGGCTCTATCTGTTCCCTTACTCTTTGAGGGACAAAGCCAAAACGTGGTTAAACTCATTACCCTCTGGATCAGTCCTCAATTGGACAGACTTGGCGGAGAAATTCCTAGTCAAATACTTCCCACCTGATAGAAATTCTACCTTTCGTGATGACATAATCAAGTTCAAACAAACTGACACTGAGTCTCTTCACGAAGCTTGGACACGGTTCAAGGACCTTCTTCTTAAATGTCCCCATCATGGCATCCCATGGTGTATCTGTTGCGTGCTCAGTGTGTAAAGATAAATATGCAAAAGGGTAGAGAGAGCACTTAGAACATGCAAGCATACATGGTCTCACAGCAAGTAGTAAGTATATTTCATTCGTTTTTTCCACAGAGACTCATTTTTAGCTATTCGCGAAGTGTGATTGTTAAGAAAGATGGGATGAATTTGATGGGGTAAAATTGGTTTTTAATCATCTAAGTTTTGCTGAATGTGTAAAGGAATATAACATAAACAAATTAAAGTTAAAAACAGGCTCAAAGGACAAGAGATGGATTTGATAAACGAAGAAGAAAACAGCTAAACAGAATGATAAAATGGCAGAATTGCGAGGACCGCAATGTTTCCGCAATTAAACAGCAGTGTACGTGTGTAAATAGGTGAATTGAGGGCTACTAATGACTATCCTATAGGCAGTTTTATACGATTCTCAAGCACTGGGTCTACTCTCTATACATCAAACTCACTCTATCTCAAGTATCGTCCGATTCCATGCATTAGAGTCTTAAGTTTACTCGACTTCAAAGTAAGGTCTTAAGCATCTTGTTAAAACAGGAGTGTTTAGTTTGTACTAGGGAAACGCCTATTCCTAGGCCGTTTCCTGATTACCATGAAAGGCTAGCATGATTATATGACTCTGAACTCTTACTCCTTCCAGAGGTTAGGAGTTCTTTGGACAAAATGGATGGCCAATCGAAATTGCCCGTGGGATGAAGCTTACATACAATCAATGTTTCGAAGGCGATCCTACATGCTTGGTTCACGTTTTTTAGCCTATAGTTATGTCATTAGCATGCCCCTAAGTGATTTAGCTACTCATGGATATATGAAGAACATAAAGGGTAGATAAAACAGACATGCTTAGAAGATAAATGTGCTTAAAACAGCAAGACAAAACCGTAGCAGACAAGGTAGAAACTGTGAAATGCAAAATTGTACTTTGATTACTTTGAGTGTTTAAACGACAAAGGAAAACTTTAAAAGAAATGATTCAAAGACAGACAACAACGAAATGCAGTAATTAAAACACTAGGCTAAGAACAACAATAATCAAACTGGAATTATGAAGAAGAACGACAGAAAACAGTAAAGGTTGCTTTGAAAGCTTCGTGCAGACGGCTCGAATGGAAGGGATGAGAGGTAAGCCTTGCTTGGATGAATCCAATCGAGAGAGAAGAAGAATCTTCTCTCCTTCCTATCAGATTATCGATTCCAACAGCTGAGACTCTCACTCCAACAGACGGCAAAGGAAAACAGAGAGAAATGATGGTCTGCCAGAAGACTTCTGCGCTTCGAATGATGATCAAACCTCCGACTTTGGCCCCCTTTTATAGTAGTTTGCAGGTGCGTTTGGGCCAAGGAGAACCATCAATCTTCAACGTCGTATATCAGAATGGATGGAGGAGAAAGAATGAATCCCTGAAATTACGGAAATTAACAGAAAAAGATCAGTCAACTTACGGTTTCCACTTGAATAATTGCGGTCACCGCAATGTTTTCGCAATTCATTCGCAATGCTTATTTTTTCATTCTTTTCCTTCGGTTTTCACCCCTTTTTCTACCTATTGTACATAAGTCCTATATTAGCTACCTTCTTCTAATTCTCATATTAAAGCATAGGTTTAGGCTAAATGTTAACAAAAACACCTAAAAGTGTACATCTTCCTAAGCTAAATGGGTCCTAAATAAGTCACTTTCAGAGACTTAACACACCCCCAAACTTAAGGCTTTGCTTGTCCTCAAGCATACTAAGGACTTACTTAGGCTGCTGTTTCTTCTTCTTTAACTACTCACCGACTCCCCTATATCCCTCTCTCTAGCAGTGCTGTCCTGTGGCACACTTCTAAGTTTAGAACTAACCTCCTTATCAAGCTTCTTCTGACTTCACCTGCCTACTATACCTGCTGTTTTCATTAACCCCCTACTACTGATCTAGCTACTTTTATGACATCATGCCACTATCCCTAAGGTTTCAAATTCTACCAAGCTTTACTCCAGACTCAGTACATGCTTCTAGCTTTATTTTTAATGTGTCTAGGATTCCTTAGAGTCATGCCAGTCTTAGTATTAACAGTGACAGTAGTACTTTTAGAGAACAACCTAAACCCTGGCATCACTACATTGGATAAACACTCATCTCCCTAAACAACCCTACAAGTTACAACTTTGTGCTTAGCTAATTGAGGATCAGAGTTCTTTTTAAATAGGACATCTAAGCCACAAAGTTATAACTCCTAGGTGTACATTCTTCTTCCCTATTTTTTCCTTTTTCTTACTTAGGTGGAGCCTCTCCATTGGTTGCCTTTTGATGCAACGCCACTTGTGGGTTACACACTTGGCACTGATTACTCAGCAACCTAAGAGAAACTCCCCCCTTTATTCTTTTTTCATTTTTTTTTTTTAGCTCATTATTATCTGTAAAGGAGAAGAAGAATGCTTATGTTTCTAAGGGAGAGAGGAATGTTCCTAGGCCTAGGGTGGCCTCCCCCAAACTTCAACTACTCATTGTCCCCAATGAGTGTTTGAGGTGGCACACCCCCAAACTTGTCCTAGAAGCATCTAGTCTAAAGTAAAACAAAGAGAATCTAAAAATCCTAGGCATAGGCAAAACATTCTAAAAGCAATTATTCCAGCAGCAGAAAATTTGACAAAACAGACAGTTTAAGGACTGATGGTTCACGCATGCTGAGCATTATTCAGAGGCTAATTTAAACTATCAAAGGGTGTCCTATGACACTCATCCAGCATGCTTGAAGATCAGCTATATAAGGTAGTCATGCTAACAGCAAAAGATAGAATATAACAGATCACAGCCTAACTAAACAGACAGTCCAAAACATGCAATCAGTCACAAAAATTGCGGGAACCGCAATTATTTCGCAATTCAATCCGGGCAGATTTAACATTGATTCAGGCCCCTAGCATGCTTTTTCCTGTTACTCACGCATCCTAAAAATAAAGCTAAACTATCCTACCTATTCAGCTAACATCAGACTAGACTAAGCAAAAGAAAAAACATAAACTAAACATTAAAAACAGATCAAAAGTTGAACCCAAAACAGCATACTGCACATGATCCTATCAGAAAGTAGAAAAATTGTTTTTTTTTCTAAGGGAACAGCAATACTCCCTTTAGTGCACTTCAAACCAGCACTCAATTCTCGTCATCCTCATCTGGTTGCCTTTGTCGTGGGGGCACCCATGGAGTTAGGAGATTGGTAGGGAAGTCCGGGAAGATGCACCCCAGCTGGTCTGCAACTTCCTTATCCCTTGCCTGCGCATAGTTGGCCCATTGAGCCATTCTCCTCTGCATGTCCATCAAGCAGGCCATGGATAGGGACTGTTCAGCAGCCAGCCTATCCAATTCAAACTCCATATTCCCCTTTCTTCTCAGCCTCAGGTTAGCAGGCAGCTCCAAATGGCCTGTGTAAGGCAGCTGCTGCTCCAAGCGCTCGGTGGGGACTCCTGCAAGCAAGCATAGCTTGGTTATGGTATTAGGGAAAAACAAGGGTCCCTTACCTTTCTTTGCGCACTCAGCAATGGCAGCTGGCATGATCTCCCCCACATTGACCGTGAGCCCGCGCATGATGGCATAAACCAGCAGTGATCTACTCTGGTTGATTGTCGTCTCGTGGGTCACAGGGGACAGCTTTCTCCTCACAAAGGCAAACCAAACAGCTGCCTTTGCTGTCAGATTGGCACTCATTAAGGTGTGCCTCCCATTGCGTGAAACAGTCCACGCTGCTTCAGGCTGGCCAATTGTGCGAATGGCCTCTTCCAGCACTGCCTCAGTCGGCTCATCAACTATCCGTGCATAATCTGTATGAGGTTGGCCCCTGAGACCAAATGCTTCATTGATGGCCTTGGCGGAGAAATCTACTTCGACCCCTCTGACCACAGACAGGCCATCCTCAGGGCTGAGCACATTAGCGTAGAAATCATACACCATGCTCGTGTATGCTGGATTAGGCGGTCTGCAGAATTCCTCCCAGCCGTGGTTGATCACCCCTGCGCGCAAGAACTGCGGCAGGTCAGCAAGTCGGTCGAGGAAGCCTTTCTCGTGCAACAGGTCCCTCTTCCTCAGCTCAGCACCCCTGGATTCAGCATCAGATGAGACATACCTCACTGACGGAGGTTCGTCTTCAGGGTAGAGTTTAGCCTTCCCCTTATCTGCTGGTTTGGATGATTCAGCAGCCTCCACCTTGAGGCGTTTGAGCGAAGGCTCAGTACTCTCTTTGTCCATCGACGGCACCTTCTTGGCCTTCTTTTTCTTCAACTTCTTGGCCTTGTCAATTCTGGCCTTCTTCTTCTTCTTGAGCCTGGCCTTTTTGTTGAGTTGCGGGAAGCATGCCCCCAACGTCTCCTCCATAGAATCGTCCTGCTGTGCAGGCTCGGCAGGGCTATCTTCCCTCATAGGAGAGAAGACTTCGGCTTCCCCAGCATCTCCACTGCCCGGCGTGGACTCTTGATAATCCCCATATGGGAATTCAGGATCAGGCTGTGGAGAATTGTGCGCAGAACTCCGTGGCGAAGATGGTGGTTCAGGACTCTGCGCTGCTGCAGGTGTCGGATCAGAACTCTGAGGTGCTGGAGACAACTCGGGGCTCTGTGCAGGCGGTGATGATTCTGCACTTGGCAATGGTTCAGATGGTGAAGGGCTGTGCGCAGGTGATGCAGACGGCGATGAACCTTCTTTGGCTGACTCGTGGGATGCACGATCAGTTTCTTGACTCTCCACAGAGGGAGTCTTGGCTGTGCTTGGTTCGGCGGCCGTCTTGACACTCCACCGGCGTTTCTTGGGCGTGCCCACTGGCTCAGATAGTCCAGCAGGGATCTCAGTGACCACCCTCCACTTCTTCCTACGAATAGGAAGCTTGGGAAGAGGACCGGTGCGAACGGCACCATCGTCTGCAAGGGCGAGAAGCGCTTCCCTCGCAGCCGCTTCAGCTGCGTCATCAGCCTTCTTTTTGGCTGCAGATCTCTCCGCTCGTGTGAACACCATTGCTGAGTCTTGAAGATCTTGAGAGAAGAATCAAAGATGGAGAGAATCGCTGAATTCTTGGAGAGCAAAGAATGAGAGAATCGTAACGATCTGGCGCTTTCCAACGGATATAAAGGCAACGGAAAAAAAAAAAAAAATCCCAACGGCTCTTTTTTTGCGGATTCAGCAATTCCTGCGCAATTCTAGGGATATTATTTCATCAAAATCTCCAACTTTGCTCGTCCGTATCTTTTATTTGGCTCAACCATTTCTCGAGTTTTAAAGCTGGATTTACTCTCCTTGATCCCCTCTTTCGAATCCTTGCAAAAACAAATAAAACAAACATTAAATACGCAATTAAAATCACACCCCAAAACATACAAACGATAATCGGAAAAACAGAAAAAATAAACTAAGGCATTGGCCTTGACTAAACGAGCACAGTAACCACTCGTTCTCTCTCGTTCTCTTTGTCATGCTTCAGTCAAGAGGAAGGCCGAGAGAGTCTTCACATCTCCTTCCTCATAGTAGTGCTTCAACCTAGCACCATTGACCATAAATGGCTGTCCTTGCTGCAAGTTCTTTATCTCTATGGCACCATGAACAAAGACATTAGTAATAATAAATGGACCTGACCATCTAGACTTTAGTTTGCCTGGAAATAGTTTTAATCGTGAGTTAAATAATAGTACAAGTTGGCCTTTCCTAAAGTCTTTGATCCTGAGTCTACTGTCGTGCCATATTTTGGTCTTTTCTTTATACATTTTGGCATTCTCGTAGGCCATATGCCTAAGCTCATCAAGTTCATGTAGCTGCAAAGATCTCAATGTCCCCGCATCCTTTACACAAAAATTCAATTCCTTCATGGCCCAAAATGCTTTGTTTTCTAACTCAAGTGGCAAGTGGCAAGCCTTGCCATACACCAACCTATAGGGAGACATTCCTAGAGGTGTCTTATATGCTGTTCTATAAGCCCAAAGTGCATCCTCAAGCTTAAATGACCAGTCTTTCCTATTAGGTTTGACTACCTTTTCTAGGATGTTCTTTATCTCCCTATTGGAAATCTCAGCTTGACCATTTGAGTGTGGGTGGTAGGGAGTAGCTACCCTATGTCTAATGTTATATTTAGCCAATATCTTCTCCATCGCCTTATTAATGAAATGTGACCCCTCATCACTAATGATAGCACGAGGAGTCCCAAATCTAGTGAAAATGTGCCTATGCAAGAAGTTAGTGACTGTTTTAGCATCATTATTAGGACATGCTTTGGCTTCTACCCACTTGGACACGTAGTCCACTGCCACTAATATGTATAGGTTACCTGACGATGGAGGGAATGGTCCCATGAAATCAATGCCCCACACATCGAAGAGCTCTAACTCTAAGATGTAGGTGAGGGGCATCTCATCCTTGCGACTGAGGTTACCTGTCCTTTGGCATTCGTCACAGCTGTGGGCATAGTTGTGGGCATCCTTGAAGATTGTTGGCCAATAGTAGCCACTCTGGAATACCTTCGCAGCTGTTCTTTGGCCACCAAAGTGTCCACCATAGGGAGATGAGTGACAGTGCTGCAGCACAGACTTCGCTTCAGCAGCTGAAACACACTTCCTCAGCAGGCCATCAGCACAGGTTCTGTAAAGTGTGGGGTCATCCCAGATGAATTTCCTTGCTTCATGAAGGAACCTCTTCTTCTCTTGTCCTCCCTTGAACACTGGTAATACCTGTGATGCACGGAAGTTAGCAATGTCAGCGAACCACGGTTCCTCATCGTTATCACGATGAGTCAAAGCAAAGATATGTTCATCAATAAAAGCATCAGAAATTGCGGGGTCCGCAATTTTTTCGCAATTATGCTGCAATCGAGACAGGTGATCTGCAACCACATTTTCACATCCCTTCTTGTCCCGAATGTCCAAATCAAATTCCTGCAGCAATAACACCCATCTAATCAATCTAGGCTTAGCATCAGCCTTCCTCATAAGATATTTTAAAGCAGAATGATCAGTATATACAATGGTCCTAGTGCCTACAATATAGTTTCTGAATTTTTCACAAGCAAATACTACAGCAAGCATCTCTTTCTCAGTAGTTGTATAATTACATTGAGCCTCATTCAAGGTCTTACTAGCATAATAGACAGGGTGTGTGAGCTTGTCAATCTTCTGTCCTAACATGACTCCTACAGCATAGTCACTGGCATCGCATAGCATCTCAAATGGGAGATCCCAATTTGGTCCTACTATGATTGGTGCTGTGACCAGTGCTTCCTTAAGGGTTTTCCAAGCTACTACACATTCTTTAGAGAAGATAAATGGTCTATTTAGCTCTAGAAGCTCGCACAGAGGCTTGGCTATCTTAGAAAAGTCCTTAATGAACCTTCTGTAGAAGCCAGCGTGCCCTAAGAAGCTTCTAATGGCTTTGACATTCTGGGGCTCTACCAACTTCTCTATGATCTCTATTTTTGCCCTATCCACTTCTACACCTGCCCTTGACACTCTATGTCCTAAGACAATCCCTTCATCTACCATAAAATGGCACTTTTCCCAATTTAGGACTAGGTTGGTCTCTTCACACCTAGCCAGGACTTGTCCTAGGTTCTCTAGACAGGTTTTAAATGAGTCCCCAAAGACTGAGAAGTCATCCATGAATATTTCTATCATGGACTCATCCAACTCAGAGAAGATTGCCATCATGCACCTTTGGAAAGTTGCCGGTGCATTGCATAAGCCAAAAGGCATTCTGCGGAAGGCAAACGTTCCAAAAGGGCAAGTGAAGGTAGTCTTCTCTTGATCCTTAGGGTCTATAGTGATTTGATTATAGCCAGAGTACCCATCTAAAAAACAATAGTAGGCTCTACCAGCTATTCTATCTAGCATCTGGTCAATAAACGGTATAGGGAAATGGTCTTTTTTAGTTTCTTTATTTAACTTTCTGTAATCCATACACACTCTCCACCCTGTGACAGTCCTTGTTGGAATCAGTTCGTTGTTCTCATTGACTACCACAGTTATTCCCCCCTTTTTAGGTACACATTGGATGGGGCTCACCCACTGGCTACTAGCTATGGGGAAAATCACTCCTGCATCTAACCACTTTATTATTTCTTTCTTCACTACCTCTTTCATAGAGGGGTTTAACCTACGCTGGTGATCTACCCTAGGTGTGTGCTCTTCCTCTAGTATAATTTTGTGCATGCAATAAGAAGGGCTAATGCCTCGAATATCAGCAATAGTCCATGCTATAGCCTTCCTATGTCGCTTAAGCAGTAAAATTAAATCAACCTCATGCTGTTCACTTAGCTTAGAAGAAATAATTACAGGCAGCGTATCATTCTCTCCTAGATATGCATATTTGAGGTGAGTTGGTAGTGGTTTCAGTTCTAAAACAGGTGGATGCTCAATGGAGGGTTTTAACGGATTTACAGTTCTATCAGTTAAATCTATATTCATACATACATGCTGAGGTTTATCTACAGGCATATTCATTATGTCAGATACATTCAAGTCAGCTACATCTACTTGTACATATTCATTAGCATGCTTGGTTAACAGTACATGCTCTAATTGTTCTTCCATTAGTGAGTCAACAACATCAATGCTAGCACAAGACTCAGAATCAGAGGGATACCTTAAAGCTTTATAAACACTAAATTTTACCTCTTCATCATGAACCCTCATAGTTAACTCACCTTTTTGCACATCTATTAGTGCCCTACCTGTGGCTAGAAATGGTCTACCTAGCAGGATGGGGACCTCCTTGTCTGCCTCATAGTCCAGGACAATGAAATCTGCAAGGAAAATAAATTTGTCAACTTTAACTAGAATATCCTCGATCTTACCTTCAGGGTATGCGATGGATCTGTCTGCTAGCTGTAAAGTGACAGTAGTTGGACGTGCTTCTCCCATTCCCAACTGGCGGAATAGGGACAGGGGCATGAGATTTATGCTGGCGCCCAGGTCACAAAGCGCTCTGCCCACGTGCTTGCCTCCAAGTTCCACAGGTAAGGTGAAGGAACCAGGATCCTTCTCCTTCTTGGGCAGCTTGTTCTGGAGGATGGCACTGCACTCCTCGGTGAGGTTTACTGTTTCAAACTCACCAATTATTTTTTTGTTAGTAATAATGTCCTTCAAAAACTTTACATAAGAAGGCATCGATTGTAAAACCTCTACAAAAGGAATGTTCACATGCACTTGCTTAAGTATTTCTAAGAATTTATTAAAATGAACTTCCTGTTCCTGCTTCTTCTTCAGCCTTCGAGGATATGGAGGTGGTGGCACATAAGCAGGTACGTCAGGGCGCTTTAGGATAGGTGGAGGCCTTGGAATTTCTTCTACCTCCTCAATAATTGGCTCTAGCCTGGCTCCTGATGTGCTAGTTGGTGGTGGACCTTGGCTTGGCAGAGACTCCAGTGGAGCACTAGACTCAGTGTTCTCTACTCTCTTTGGTGTGTCCTTTGTGTTGTTCACCAAGGGTCTTCCACTCCTAAGTTCAATTGCTTGAACTTGTTCTTTGCCATCTCTCCTTGGTACCTCGGTGTCAGCAGGGAGTCTACCTTGGGGCCTACTTTTAAGTTCATTGGCTAACTGACCTATTTGGTTTTCCAGGCTCCTAAGAGTAGCTTGCTGGCTCTGAAGAGTAGCATCATTCTTAGCTATATATTCCTTGAGTAGGTTTTCTACAGAAGATCCTACAGGTTGATTGTAAGGTTTTTGGTACATAGACTGGTTATGTTGGGGAGTGAAACCAGGTGTTCCACTCGGCCTTGGTTGGTTAGGATTTTGGTTAGTGTTTTGTTGGCCACCCCATGACAGGTTAGGGTGGTTTCTCCAACCAGGGTTATAGGTGTTGGAGTAGGGGTTATTCCTAGGCTGCTGCTGGCTTCCTACATAGCAGACTGAGGATGGATTCCCAGGGCAGTATTCATAAGGGTGCCCTTCCCCACAGAATCCACAGATAGGTGCCTCGCCTTGATTTGGTTGAGTGCCCATTGACATGGCTGTGGCGGTATTGGCACTGGTTTGGAGATTGGCCTGAGCCATTTGCTTGACTAAGTTGGTCAGGGCATTTATTTGGGTGCTCATGGCGCTTAGAGCATCCTTGTCTTGAGCCCTAGTTGGCTCTACTGGATCGTCTGACCATCTACAGTGAGATGTTGAGATCTTCTCCAAGATCTCATAAGCTTCGTTGTAACTCTTGGACAACATGGAACCTCTAGCAGATGAATTTAAAACTTGTCTGGTGCTGGGGTTGCATCCTTTAAAGAAGACTTCTATTTGGATACACCATGGAATGCCATGGTGTGGACATTTAATGAGAAGGTCTTTGAATCTTGTCCAAGCTTCGTGAAGAGACTCACTTGGAGCTTGTTTGAATTTTATGATATCATCACGAAAGGTTGAATTCCTATCTGGTGGGAAATATTTGACTAGGAATTTTTCTGCTAAATCTGTCCAATTGCGGACAGATCCTGAGGGCAATGAATTTAACCAAGTTTTGGCTTTGTCCCTCAAAGAGTAAGGGAAAAGATATAGCCTCAGGGCTTCTTGGGAAACTCCAGGGATTAGGAATGTGTCACTAACTCCTAGGAAGTTCCTAAGGTGGTTATGGGGGTCCTCGTTTTCTATTCCAAAGAATTGTCCCACAGTGGACAACATTTGGAACATCACTGGCTTTAACTCGAATGAGTTGGCAGTGATTTCAGGACGGATTATGCTGGGGTTCAGCTCCCCAGGCATAGGTACTAAATATGAAAGGATGGCGCTATCCTTGTCATTCGCTATTTCAATGGGATTGCGAGTGACAGGCACCAGGTTTTGATTTACTCCAGCCATTTCTTCTTGAGGTAATTGCGGAGGGATTGTAGTTTCCGCAATGATTGGAGGTAAAAGGGGTTGTTTAAAGAGACGTTTCTTGGCTCTATTTCTAGCTTTAAATAATCTCTCAGGCTCAGGGTTGAACTCTAGATCACTAGATGGAGTCTCATTCATAAACTACCCTAAATGGTACCTGAAAAAGAAATGAGATGAATCAAATTCAATGGAAAATACTTTGATGTTTCAGACTTAACAAACTTCGTTTTCACTTAAAATAAGTCCCCGGCAGCGGCGCCAAAAACTTGTTGCGTGCTCAGTGTGTAAAGATAAATATGCAAAAGGGTAGAGAGAGCACTTAGAACATGCAAGCATACATGGTCTCACAGCAAGTAGTAAGTATATTTCATTCGTTTTTTCCACAGAGACTCATTTTTAGCTATTCGCGAAGTGTGATTGTTAAGAAAGATGGGATGAATTTGATGGGGTAAAATTGGTTTTTAATCATCTAAGTTTTGCTGAATGTGTAAAGGAATATAACATAAACAAATTAAAGTTAAAAACAGGCTCAAAGGACAAGAGATGGATTTGATAAACGAAGAAGAAAACAGCTAAACAGAATGATAAAATGGCAGAATTGCGAGGACCGCAATGTTTCCGCAATTAAACAGCAGTGTACGTGTGTAAATAGGTGAATTGAGGGCTACTAATGACTATCCTATAGGCAGTTTTATACGATTCTCAAGCACTGGGTCTACTCTCTATACATCAAACTCACTCTATCTCAAGTATCGTCCGATTCCATGCATTAGAGTCTTAAGTTTACTCGACTTCAAAGTAAGGTCTTAAGCATCTTGTTAAAACAGGAGTGTTTAGTTTGTACTAGGGAAACGCCTATTCCTAGGCCGTTTCCTGATTACCATGAAAGGCTAGCATGATTATATGACTCTGAACTCTTACTCCTTCCAGAGGTTAGGAGTTCTTTGGACAAAATGGATGGCCAATCGAAATTGCCCGTGGGATGAAGCTTACATACAATCAATGTTTCGAAGGCGATCCTACATGCTTGGTTCACGTTTTTTAGCCTATAGTTCTGTCATTAGCATGCCCCTAAGTGATTTAGCTACTCATGGATATATGAAGAACAGAAAGGGTAGATAAAACAGACATGCTTAGAAGATAAATGTGCTTAAAACAGCAAGACAAAACCGTAGCAGACAAGGTAGAAACTGTGAAATGCAAAATTGTACTTTGATTACTTTGAGTGTTTAAACGACAAAGGAAAACTTTAAAAGAAATGATTCAAAGACAGACAACAACGAAATGCAGTAATTAAAACACTAGGCTAAGAACAACAATAATCAAACTGGAATTAAGAAGAAGAACGACAGAAAACAGTAAAGGTTGCTTTGAAAGCTTCGTGCAGACGGCTCGAATGGAAGGGATGAGAGGTAAGCCTTGCTTGGATGAATCCAATCGAGAGAGAAGAAGAATCTTCTCTCCTTCCTATCAGATTATCGATTCCAACAGCTGAGACTCTCACTCCAACAGACGGCAAAGGAAAACAGAGAGAAATGATGGTCTACCAGAAGACTTCTGCGCTTCGAATGATGATCAAACCTCCGACTTTGGCCCCCTTTTATAGTAGTTTGCAGGTGCGTTTGGGCCAAGGAGAACCATCAATCTTCAACGTCGTATATCAGAATGGATGGAGGAGAAAGAATGAATCCCTGAAATTACGGAAATTAACAGAAAAAGATCAGTCAACTTACGGTTTCCACTTGAATAATTGCGGTCACCGCAATGTTTTCGCAATTCATTCGCAATGCTTATTTTTTCATTCTTTTCCTTCGGTTTTCACCCCTTTTTCTACCTATTGTACATAAGTCCTATATTAGCTACCTTCTTCTAATTCTCATATTAAAGCATAGGTTTAGGCTAAATGTTAACAAAAACACCTAAAAGTGTACATCTTCCTAAGCTAAATGGGTCCTAAATAAGTCACTTTCAGAGACTTAACAGTATCCAAATAGAGGTCTTTTTCAAAGGATGCAACCCCAGCACTAGACAAGTCTTAAATTCATCTGCTGGTGGTTCCATGTTGTCCAAGAGTTATAATGAAGCCTATGCGATCTTGGAGAAGATCTCAGCATCTCATTGTAGGTGGTCAGATGATCCAGTTGAGCCAACTAGAGCTCAAGACAAGGACGCACTCAATGCCATGAGTAGCCAAATAAGCGCCCTGACCAACCTAGTCAAGCAAATGGCTCAAGCCAATCTCCAAACAAGTGTCAACTCCGCCACAGCCATGTCAATGGGCACCCAACCAAGTCAAGGTGAGACACTTATCTGTGGATTCTGTGGGGAAGGGCACCTGTACGAATACTGCCCTGGGAATTCAGCCTCAGTCTGCTACGTTGGAAGCCAGCAGCAGCCTAGGAACAACCCCTATTCTAATACTTACAACCCTGGTTGGAGGAACCACCCAAACCTGTCATGGGGTGGCCAACAGAATGCTAACCAAGCTCCTAACCAACCAAGACCGAGTGGAACACCTGGTTTCACTCCCCAACATAACCAATCCATGTACCAAAAACCATATAACCAACCTGTAGGGTCTTCTGTAGAAAACTTACTCAAGGAATACATAGCCAAGAATGATGCCACTCTACAGAGTCAGCAAGCTACTCTTAGGAGCCTAGAGAACCAAATAGAGCAACTAGCCAATGAACTTAAAAGTAGGCCCCAAGGTAGACTTCCTGCTGACACTGAAGTGCCAATGAGAGATGGTAAAGAGCAAGTTCAAGCAATTGAACTTAGAAGTGGGAGACCATTGGTGAGCAACACCAAGGACACACCAAAGAGAGTAGAGAACACTGAGTCTAGTGCTCCACTGGAGTCTCTGCCAAGCCAAGGTCAATCATCACCAAGCACATCAGGAGCAAGGCTGGAGCCAATCATAGAAGAGATAGAAGAAATTCCAAGGCCTCCACCTATCCTAAGGCGACCTGAAGTGCCTGCATATGTGCCACCACCCCCATTTCCTAGAAGGCTAAAGAAAAAACAAGAACAGGAAGTGCACTTTAATAAATTTCTAGAAATTCTTAAACAAGTGCATGTTAATATTCCTTTTGTAGAAGTTTTACAGTCTATGCCCTCTTATGTAAAGTTTTTAAAGGATATTATTACTAACAAGAAAATAATTGGTGAGTTTAAAACAGTCAATCTCACTGAGGAGTGCAGTGCCATCCTCCAGAACAAGCTACCCAAGAAGGAGAAGGATCCTGGTTCCTTCACCTTACCTGTAGAGCTAGGAGGCAAGCACGTGGGCAGAGCTCTGTGTGACCTGGGAGCCAGCATAAACCTCATGCCCCTATCACTATTCCGCCAGCTAGGAATAGGAGAACCACGTCCAACCACTGTCACTTTACAACTAGCAGACAGATCCATAGCATACCCTGAAGGTAAGATTGAGGATATTCTTGTAAAGGTTGACAAGTTTATTTTCCTTGCAGATTTCATTATCCTGGATTATGAAGCAGACAAGAAGGTCCCCATCCTGTTAGGCAGACCATTTCTAGCCACAGGTAGGGCCCTGATAGATGTCCAAAAAGGTGAGCTCACTATGAGGGTTCATGACGAGGAGGTTAAGGTTAGTGTTTTTAAAGCACTGAGGTATCCTTCTGACTCTGAATCTTGTGCTAGCATGGACATTGTAGATTCATTAATGGAAGAACAGCTGGAGCATGTATTATTGACTAAGCATGCTAATGAATATGTAGGATTAGAATTAACTGACTTAAACATAACTGAGATAATGGACATACCTGTAAATAACCCTCAGCATGTTTGTATGAATATTGACTTAACTGAAAAATCTTTGAATCCATTAAAACCATCCATTGAGCATCCACCTGTCTTAGAATTGAAACCTCTCCCCACTCACCTCAAGTATGCATATCTAGGAAGTAATGACACTTTGCCTGTGATTATTTCTTCTAAATTAAGTGAAAAGCATGAGGTTGAACTGATTTTATTACTTAAGCAACATAGGAAGGCTATTGCATGGACTATTGCTGACATTAGAGGCATTAGCCCTTCTTATTGCATGCATAAGATTATATTAGAGGAAGAACATACACCTAGAGTAGATCACCAACGTAGGCTGAACCCCTCTATGAAAGAGGTAGTTAAAAAGGAAATAATAAAATGGTTAGATGCTGGTGTGATCTTCCCCATAGCTAGTAGCCAGTGGGTGAGCCCTATACAATGTGTACCTAAGAAGGGGGGGATGACTGTGGTAGTCAATGAGAACAATGAACTGATTCCAACAAGGACTATCACAGGATGGAGAGTTTGCATGGATTATAGGAAACTAAATAAAGAAACCAAAAAAGACCACTTCCCTCTACCATTCATTGACCAGATGCTAGATAGGATAGCTGGTAGAGCCTACTACTGCTTCTTAGACGGTTATTCAGGATATAACCAGATTACTATAGACCCTAAGGACCAAGAGAAGACTACCTTCACTTGCCCTTTTGGAACTATTGCCTTTCGCAGAATGCCTTTTGGCTTATGCAATGCACCGACAACTTTCCAAAGGTGCATGTTGGCAATCTTCTCTGATTTGGATGAGTCCATGATAGAGATATTCATGGATGATTTCTCAGTCTTTGGGGATTCATTTACAAACTGTCTAGAGAACTTAGGACAAGTCCTGGCTAGGTGTGAGGAGACCAACCTAGTCCTAAATTGGGAAAAGTGCCACTTCATGGTGGATGAAGGGATTGTCTTAGGTCATAGAGTGTCAAGGGCAGGTGTAGAAGTTGACAGGGCAAAAATTGAAATAATAGAGAAATTCGTAGAACCTCAAAATGTCAAGGCCATTAGAAGTTTCTTAGGGCATGCTGGTTTCTATAGGAGGTTCATTAAGGACTTTTCTAAGATCTCCAAGCCTTTATGTGAGCTTCTAGAGCTAAACAAACCGTTCATTTTCTCTAAAGAATGTTTCCTGGCGTGGAAAACCCTTAAGGAAGCACTAGTCACAGCACCTATTATAGTAGGGCCTAATTGGGATCTTCCCTTTGAGATGTTATGTGATGCAAGTGACTATGCTGTAGGGGTTATGTTAGGACAGAAGATTGACAAGTTAACACACCCTGTATACTATGCTAGTAAGACACTTAATGAGGCACAATGTAATTACACAACTACTGAGAAGGAGATGCTAGCTGTAGTATTTGCTTGTGAGAAGTTTAGAAATTACATTGTAGGCACTAGGACAATTGTGTACACTGACCATTCTGCTTTAAAGTACCTTATGAGGAAGGCTGATGCGAAGCCTAGGTTGATTAGATGGGTTTTGCTGCTGCAAGAGTTTGATCTAGACATTGGAGATAAGAAAGGATGTGAAAATGTGGTTGCGGATCATCTTTCTAGATTGCAGCATAATTGCGAAAAAATTGCGGAAACCGCAATTTCTGATGCTTTTATTGATGAACATGTCTTTGTATTGACTCATCGTGCTAACGATGAGGAACCTTGGTTTGCTGACATTGCTAACTTCCTTGCATCACAGGTACTACCAACTTTCAAGGGAGGCCAAGAGAAGAAGAGATTCCTTCATGAAGCAAGGAAATTCATATGGGATGATCCCACACTTTACAAGACATGTGCTGATGGTCTGCTCAGGAAGTGTGTTTCAGCTGCTGAGGCGAAGTCTGTGCTGCAGCACTGCCATACAGCACCTTATGGTGGACATTTTGGTGGCCAAAGGACAGCTGCAAAGGTGTTCCAGAGTGGCTACTATTGGCCAACAATCTTCAAGGATGCCCACAACTATGCACACAGCTGTGATGAATGCCAGAGAACAGGTAACCTAAGTCGAAAGGATGAGATGCCTCTCACTTACATCTTAGAGTTAGAGCTCTTTGATGTGTGGGGCATTGATTTCATGGGGCCATTCCCTCCATCATCAGGTAACCTTTACATCCTTGTAGCAGTAGACTACGTATCTAAGTGGGTAGAGGCTATAGCATGTCCAAATAATGATGCCAAAACAGTCATAAGATTCTTGCATAGACATATTTTTACTAGATTTGGGACACCTCGGGCTATAATCAGTGATGAGGGGACACATTTCATTAATAAGGCTATGGAGAGAGTGTTGGCTAAGTATAATATTAGACATAGAGTAGCCACTCCTTATCACCCACATTCGAATGGCCAAGCTGAAATTTCAAATAGGGAGATTAAGAACATACTTGAAAAAGTGGTCAAACCCAATAGAAAAGATTGGGCGTTTAAACTCGAGGATGCACTTTGGGCGTATAGAACTGCATATAAGACACCCCTAGGTATGTCTCCTTATAGACTGGTGTATGGCAAAGCATGTCACTTGCCATTCGAGTTAGAAATTAAAGCATTTGGGGCCCTAAAAGAGTTGAATTACTGCGTGACCGATGCGGGAACATTGCGGTCTTTGCAATTACATGAGCTTGATGAGCTTAGGCATATGTCTTATGAAAATGCCAAAATGTATAAGGAAAAGACAAAGATTTGGCACGACAGTAGACTTAGGATTAAGGACTTCAAGAAAGGCCAGCTTGTCTTATTATTTAACTCACGATTGAAATTATTTCCAGGTAAACTTAAGTCTAGATGGTCAGGTCCGTTTGTAATAACTAATGTGTTTGTTCATGGTGCCATCGAGATAAAGAACCTGCAGCAAGGACAACCATTCATGGTTAATGGTGCAAGATTGAAGCACTACTATGAGGAAGGAGACGTGAAGACTCTCTCGACCTTCCTTTTGTCTGAAATATGAAAACGAGAAGAGAGAGGACGAGTGATTACTGTGCTCGTCCATGCGAGGCTCATGCCTTAGCTTATTTTTTGTTATCTTTCCGGTTATCGTTTGTGTATATTTTTGTGCGATTTTAATTACGAATTTGATATTTATGTTATTTCTTTTTGTAGGGGATCAGTAGAGGGAATCAAGGAGATTAAATCAAGCTAAAGAGATCGAGGAGATATTGGGCCAAATCAAAGATACGGTTGAGGAAAGGTTGGCATTTAAACGCAGAAAATCTCCAACGGTCACTAGAATTGCGCTGGATTTGCAGAATCCGCAAAAATAGAGCCGTTGGGATTTCATCATTACTTATATCCGTTAAGACGCGCGCTGATCTACACGATTTCCCAATTATCTGAACTCCAAGAAAACTCTCTCCCTCTTCATCTGCAATTCTTCTCTCCAGATTCCAACGATTCAACAATGGTGCTAACAAGAGCTGAACGGTCTGCGTCCAAGAAGAGGGCTGACGATGCTGAAACTGCTGCGAGGGAAGCACTTCTTGCCCTTGCAGACGCTGAGGCTGCGCGAACTGAACGACTCCCCAAACTGCCAATCCGCAAGAAGAAGTGGAAGGTTGTCATGGAGATACCTGCTGGACCCTCTGAACCAGCAGGCACACCCAAGAAACGCAAATGGAGTATGGCGGTGGCTGAAGAGGCAAGCAAGGAAAAGACTCCCTCTGTGGAGAGTCAAGAAAGTGATCCTCGGTCACACGAGTCACCAAACCAGAACTCTTCGCCATCCCCGCCAGCACAAAGCCCTGAGCTTCCTCCATCGCTGCAGAGTTCTGAACACATATCTCCACCAGAAGAGAGCCCTGCAGCATCGCCCACTTCCCCAAAACCTGACCCTGAATTCCCATATGGGGAGTACCAAGAATCGACGCAGGGCAGTGGGGAAGCTGAGGAAGAAGAGGTCTTCTCTCCTTTGAGGGAAGCCAGCCCTGAGAGCCCTGTGCAGAGGACTGATTCGATGGACGAAATACTGGGGGATTGCCTCCAGCAGTTGACAACCAAGGCGAGGTTGAAGAAGAAGAAGGCCGCCAAGGCTGTTAAGGCCAAACGGCCCAAGAAGTCAAAGAAAAAGAAAACCAAGAGGGCGCCTCCATCAGAGAAAGAGAGCGATGCGCCGTCGCTGAAAAAGCTCAAGATTGAGGCTGCTGAGTCAGCCAAACCAAAAGACAAAGGGAAAGCCAAGCTTTACCCTGAAGATGAGCCTCAGTCAGTAAGGTATGTCTCCTCTGATGCTGAGTCCAGAGGCGCTGAGCTGAGAAAGAGAGAGTTGCTGCACGAGAAGGGATTCCTCGATGCACCTGCTGACCTGCCACAATTCTTGCGCGCAGGAATCACGAATCACGGTTGGGAGGAGCTATGCAGACCACCCAATCCAGCCTACTCCAGCATGGTGTATGACTTCTACGCCAATCTGGTGAATCCTGAGGATGGCCTGTCTGTGGTCAGAGGGGTTGAGGTAGACTTCTCAGCAAAGGCGATCAACGAAGCCTATGGCCTCAAAGGCCAAAAACACACCGACTATGCGAGGATTGTTGATGAGCCAACAGAAGCTGTCTTGGAGGAGGCAATACGGATAATTGGCCAGCCAGAGGCATCCTGGACAGTCTCGCGCAATGGGAGGCACACCCTGATGAGTGCCACCCTCACAGCCAAGGCGGTTGTCTGGTTTTCCTTCGTGAGGAGGAAGCTGTCTCCAGTGACTCATGAGACCACCATCAACCAGAGCAGATCGCTGCTGGTCTACGCAATCATGCGAGGTCTCACGATCAACGTGGGCGAGGTCATTGCAGCCTCAATTGCTGACTGCGCCAAAAAGGGTAAGGGACCACTTTTCTTTCCTAACACAATTACTAAGCTGTGCTTACGTGCAGGAGTCCCGATCGAGCGAATGGAGAGGCAGCTGGCCTACACAGGCTACCTGGAATTGCCGACTGCCTTGAGGTTGCGCAGGAAGGGGAACATGGAGTTCGAGCTCGATGGCTTGGCTGCTGCTCAGTCTTTGACCATGGCATGCCTGACGGATCTGCAGAAGAGGATGGCTCAATGGGCCACATACGCGCACGCGAGGGACAAGGAAGTTGCTTACCAACTGGGATGCATTTTTCCTGACTTCCCTACGAACTTAATGACTCCATGGGCGCCTCCACGACCACGACGGAATGATGATGAGGAAGACATATGAGTGATGGTTTGAGAAGCACTGAAGGGAGTATTGCTGTTCCCTTAGAAAAAAAATAATAAACTGCTTTTTGTTGAACCATGTGAACTATGTTGTTTTGAGTTCATCTTTTGATCTGTTTTAGTTGTTTAGTGTTAATTTTTAAATTTGTTTAGTATAGTCTGATGATAGCTGATTAGGTAGATTAGTTTAGTTTCCTTTTTGTATCGCTTGGATGACTGGAAAGAGCATGCATAGGGGCCCTGATCACTGATATATCTGCCCTGTATCTATTGCGAAATAATTGCGGATACCGCAATTTTTATTAGTAACTGCATGCTTTTGACTGATTGTTTAGCTAGGCTGGTTCTGTTTAAATTTTATCTTTTGCTGCTATCATGACTGCCCTATATAGCTTATCTTAAAGCATGCTGAATGAGTGTCATAGGACACCCTTTGATAGTTTAAATTAACCGCTTAAAAGTGCTCAGCATGCATAGCTTTAAGTCCTTGCCTGCCTGTTTTTTTTCAAAATTCTGCTGCTGTGATATTTACTTTTAGAATGTTCTGTCTATGCCTAGGGCTTTTAGATTCTCTTTGTTTTACCTTAGACTAGATGCTTCTAGGACAAGTTTGGGGGTGTGCCAACTCAGACACTCATTGGGGACAATGAGTAGTTTAAGTTTGGGGGAGGCCACCCTAGGCCTAGGAACATTCCTCTCTCCCTTAAAAGCATAAGCATTCTTCTTCTCCTTTACAAAAAAATGATGAGCTAAAAAAAAAAAAAAATGAAAAATAGAATAAAGAGGGGAGTCTCTATTAGGTTGCTGAGTAATCAGTGCCAAGTGTGTAATCCACAAGTGGCATTGCATCAAAAGGCAACCAAAGGAGAGGTTCCACCTAAGTAAGAAAGAAAACAGGAAGAAGTAGGAAAGAAGAATGTATACCTAGGAGTTGCAACTTTGTGGCTTAGATGTCCTGATTAAAAAGAACTCTGATCCTCAATTAGCTGAGCACAAAGTTGTAGCTTGTAGGGTTGTTTAGGGAGATGAATGTATGTCCAATGTAGTGATGCCAGGGTTTAGGTTGTTCTCTTAAAGTACTACTGTCACTGTTAATACTAAGACTGGCATGACTCTAAGGAATCCTAGGTAGCTCAAAAGTAAAAACTAGAAGCATGTACTGAGTCTGGGGTAAAGCTAGGTAGAATTTGAAACCTTAGGGATAGTGGCATGATATGACAAAAGCAAGTAGATCAGTTGTAGGGAGTTAATGAAACAGTAGGAGTATTAGGCATGGGAAGTCAGAAGAAGCTAGATAAGAGGATAGTTTTAAACTTAGAAGTGTGTCACAGGACAGCACTGCTATAGATAGGAATATAGGGGACTCAGTAAGTGGTTAAAGAAGATGAAACAACAGCCTAGGCAAGTCCTTAGATTGCTCGAGGACGAGCAAAACCTTAAGTTTGGGGGTGTGTTACGTCTCCAAAAGTGACCTTTTTAGGACTTATTTATCTTAGAAAGATGTACACTCTTAGGTGTTTTTGATAGGATTTAGCTTAAACCTATGTTTATATATGAGATTTAGAAGAAGGTAGCTAAATTAGGACTTGTGTGCAAGAGGAAAGAAAAGGAATGAAAACCGAAGGAAAAGAGTGAAAAATATGCATTGCGGCAGCATTGCGGAAACATTGCTAAAACAACAATGTTTCAAGTGAAAATCGTAAGTTGACTGATCTGTTTCTGTTAATTTCCGTTATTTCAGGGATTCGTTCTTTCTCCTCCATCCATTTTGAAGTACGACGTTGAAGATGGATGGTTCTCCTTGGCCCAAACGCACCTGCAAATTACTATAAAAGGGGGTCAAAGTAGAGGGTTCAAGCATCATCCGAAAGCGTAGAAGTCTTCTCGCAGCTCCATCTTTTCTCCTGTTTTTCTTTGCCGTCTGTTGGTTTGCGAAGTTTAGCTGTTTGGAGCCGACAATCTGATAGGAAGGAGAGAAGATTCATCTTCTCCCCTGATTGGATTCATCCAAGCAAGGCTGATCTTTCTCATCCTTCAGCCGAGGCGGTTGCGACGAGGCGTTCGAGCTCATTTACCTGCTTTCTGTCTTTCATTTCTTATTTCCAGCATTGTTTATTTGTTGTTTCTGTCCTAGTGACTAGTTCATGTTATTGCGTTGCTTTCTGTCTTTATGTTATTCACTTTAAGCTTTCCTTTGTTCATTCAAACAATCAAGTAATCAAAGCAAAATTCAGCATTTCTCAGTTTCTTGCCTTTACGATCTACTGTTTTTCCTTACTGTTTTGTCTTTAAATCCCTTCTAAGCATGTCTGTTTTATCTCTTATTTCTGTTCTCCCTATATCCATGAGTAACTAAGTCACATAGGGGCATGCTAATGACAATACTATAGGCTAAAAAACGTGAACCAAGCATGTAGGATAGCTCTCGAAGCATTGATTGTATGTAAGCTTCATCCCACGGGCAATTTCGATTGGCCATCCATTTTGTCCAAAGAACTCCCAACCTCTGGAAGGAGTAAGAGTTCAGAGTCATACACTCATGCTAGCCTTTCAAGGTAGCCAGAAAACGACCTAGGAATAGGCGTTTTCCTAGTACAAACCATAACTTTCTGCTTTAACAAGATGCTTAAGACCTTACTTGGACATGAGTAAACTAAAGAATCTAATGCATGGAATCGGACGATACATGAGATTGAGTGAGTTTGATGCATAGTGAGTTGATCCAATGCTTGAGAATCGTGAGGAAATGCCTATAGAGGAGTCGTTAGTAGCCCTTGTTTCTCCATTTTACACACTTTCGCTGTTAGTAAAATTGCGGTAGAATTGCTGTTTCCGCAATTCTGCTAAGTTTAAAATTCTGTTTAGCTAAGTTCCTCTTCGTTTATTAATCTCTTCCCTTTTCATTTGAGTTTAACTTTGATTTGCACTTGTTTATGTTGCTACCCTTTACACATTCCTTATAAATTAGACAATTTAAAACCAATTCTACCCCATCAAATCCATCCATTATTTCTTAACAAAACACTTCACGAGTAGCTTATAATAAATCTCTGTGGGAAAACGAATGAAAAAATACTTACTACTTGCTATAAGATCATGTATGCTTGCATGTTCTGAGTGCTCTCTCTCTCTTATTGCTTATTTATTTTAACACATTGAGGACGTAACACCTACAAATAGGCATAATTTTGAACGAAGTTCCAATGTCTTTGGTTTGGGCACCAGCACGTGTGTCGGACACCCCCAAATCCTGAAGTGACGTAAACTACTTTTACTCTCCACAACTCATAAGGTTTTTCCGAAACACTCTTAGAGGGAACTGTTAACTCTCCAAATGAGAGTTATTTGAGCCATAATAGGATAACATTTGTGAAGTCTTCGTTGCATTAGAATTGGTTATGAGCTTAAATTGTGATAATTTAGTGGCCTTTTGAGAAGAGCTTTGCATTAGAGCTTTGTGTGAAAAATTGTATATAGTTATGCTGTTTTGTGTTTAAATAACTAAGCTTTGATCTTCTCAGGTGTCGCTAAAGCCTCGCGGGAATCACATTATTCTAAAAGAGAAGAATAGCAGAGATCGATACATTGCGGTCGCATCGCGGCAGCAAAGTTGGCATTTTTAAGAACCTTTGCGGCCGCATCGCAACCGCAATTGTTGTACCTATTTCTGCTGGAATGTCAGCCTTTGTCTCCTGCCGTACACCCAGGATGCTTTTGTCGTTTTGCTGCCCTCCAATGAGGGAAAGGGAGCCATTTTAGGGAATGGAATATTGGAGAATGCTGAGGGATATATATAGAATGAGAAGGAAAGAGAAAAGAGAGAGAGCGGTAGAGGAAGATATTGAAGAATTTCGAGAAGCTCTCTCGGTTTCAGGGTTTTCTAGGAAGAAGAGAAGATCTCCCTTCCGAACACGTCTTCCCCACGCCAAGGTTAAGCATCTCCACCAAAAAGACAAGGAAATGGAGTGAAGAGCTGCTGAGAAGAGTGCATCAATCCTAAAAGAACCGATCACCCTCTCGTTTTGTAGTGTTTTTCTAGTGTTTCAACTTCTTCTTCTTTGTTTGTTGTTGTTCTGATTAGAGATGCATTATGTAGTTAAGAACTTCTTTGTTTTGTTGAGTTCTGTTTATAATATGTGTAGCTAATTTGTAAAAGGTTGGTGATAGCTCCAAAATAGAGCTATTATTTACTCCCTAATTATAGCTAAAACCATGCTCAATATTGATTAAAATGCCTTTTTGTAGGTAAACTCATGGTCGAGAGCTCGAGGAGTCCGAGGACGTGTTTTGGGGCTTAAAGCGACGTTTTAGAGCTTTATGGACGCATCGGGAGTGAAGGGGCTTGAAGAATTGAAGAAATAGCAAAAAGTGCCATGGAAAGGAAATTTTGGCCAACAAACCCGAGAGCAAGCGTTGAGCGGCAGCGTCGAGACGCTGGCTCAACGCTGCTCAGCGTCGAGATGCTGTCCGAGCGTCTCGACGCCGCCCCGTTATTTTCCGGAAATTGACGAGTGCCTTAGCGTCGAGACGCTGTCTGAGCGTCTCGACGCTACCCCATGCGCGCGCTGCCAACTTAGGGCACAGCGTCGAGACGCTGCCCTAGCGTCTCGACGCTCCATCGGCTATAAGTCTTTCTTCTCTGATTTTTAGCCGCATTCTTCATCCCATTTTTGATTTCCACCATTGTTTAAGCTCGGGTGGAAGCTCTAAACTCATATTTCTTCCCTTTTCTCTTCAATAAAGCTCAAACATTGAACGTTTCTCTTGATTTACACAACGGGGAGCTAAGGTAAGTGCTCTAATTCGAGTTTAGGGGTTGTCTTGATGCATTAGGGAGGGTTTAGCTTTAATTTTCTAGCTTGTAATTTATAGTTTCTTGCATGATTCTTCCTTTGTTTGAATCCCATGAGCATGTATGACTGATTAGGAGTGACGTCCGAGTCCTTGTGAATGTTTTACCGTTAAAGGTTAGGACGTATAATTGCCTCAATCTCCAGGTAACAAGGGCCTAAGCATGACTAATTAATTCTAACCTAAGTGATAGTAAGAGAATATAATTAATTATCGTTTGCACGATAGACTGAGGGAAAGAAGAGAAATCGTGCCAATTGGTCGAGTTCTGGATCAATTGGTTCGTCGCGATATTACCCGTTACTATTCTTTGATTGGTTTAGGCTTGATCAACTTAGATTAATTAATGAGCATGTTTAATTAGAATTGTACTATTCTAATTAATTCATTGGGATGTTAGCTACGGAAACGAGCAAACGTTTCGCGTGCATGAGATTAAATTACTAAGCATGATTAGAATCCCTATGATCTAAGCGCATCAAGATAAATCCCGATCCCTCGAATTAGGAGCACGTGTTACATTTATTTTTCTGCTCTTTACTTTTCGCCATTTATTTTTCCGTTAGCTTAATTTTGCTTAGTTTAGTTTTAATTAACTCCCCCTTTATTTTATTTTTGAGTTTTAGTTTAAAAGACAAATAGAAATTAGTTAAGAGAGATTGATTTAGGTTCCCTGCAGATCGACCCGTTACCACTAGCTGCAAAGCTTAGTAGTTTCGGTATTTATAAATTTTATTTTGGCAAGCCTCGACAGCTTGAAGTTGGAGTACACCATAAAGAGCTCTACCAAAATTGGCGGCGTTGCCGGGGAGCCATTTAATTTCTCTTAGTTAAATTTTATTTGTTAGAAAATTAAAAAAAAAAAAACAAAAATGTATGGTTCGGAGGATCCCTCTCTGATAAAATTAGTGGATTGAAAGCTCAAATGTCGGAATTAACTGCTTTGCTTAAATCAACTGTTGAGGATTATCAGGCATACAACAGAGCTCAAGTGGAAAGTTGTTACGTCTCCAAAAGTGCATAAATTAGGGACTTATTTACCATAGAATTGAGTAAACTCTTAAGCGTTTTTGTTAGAATTTAGTTTAATACGTGCTTAAATATGAGAAATCAAGGAATGAAGCTAAATTAGGACTTATTTGTAAAAGGAACAAAAAAGAATAAAAAACGAAGTTAAAAGAGTTGAAATTGTGCATTGTACGAAAATTGCTGAAACATTGTTGTCTCCGCAATGTTTAAGCTGCGAAAGATAAGTTGTTCCAACCGTCCGCCGTTTTGTTGTGATCTTTCAGCCGCTCAATTTCTCCCCTGCTGCCACGTGGAAGGTCGTCGTTCAGAATGGATGGTTCTCCTTGACTAAAGAGTACCTGCAAAGAGCTATAAAAGGAGGTCAAGGGGGAATGAGAACAACAAGCTTGGAAGCGTAGAACTCTCCATCTCAATGCAGTTTCTCTCCATTTTCTACCCCATTTGTTGGAGTGAAGGAATCAACTTTTGGCACCGATAATCTGAGAGGAAGAAGAGAAGATCCTTCTTCTCTTCTGATTGGATTCATCCCCAAACAACGCTAACCTTCCCCTTCAACCGAGGCGCTTGCGGCGAGGAGTTCACGCACACATTTACACTGCTTTCTACTGCTTTCTGTCTTTCATTTGCTCTACTGTTTGTTGCCATTTGCTTCTGTTTGCTACATTATTTCAATTCGCCTTCATTTGCTTAGTCTTTACTGTTTTACAGTCTTTGCACATTACGCTTTGAATCTTACTTAATAGAGGAATCATTTACAATTTTGCAAGCTTTTATCTCGCTTTCTGTCTTTCCTTGCTTCCATTTCAGTACTGTCAAACATGATTAATCAACCTAGTCTTTCCATTTCCACATCATCCATGAGTAACTAATCACCGAAGGGTCTGCTAATGATGAATCTATAGGTAGAAATACGTGAAGTCAGCATGTAGGATAGCTCGAATGCATTGAATGTATGTGTACTTCATCCCACGGGCAATTTCGATTGGCCATCCATTTTGTCTAAAGAACTCCTAACCTCCGGAAGGAGTAAGAGTTCAGAGTCGTCCCTTCATGCTAGCCATTCATGGTAGCCAGAAAACGACCTAGGAATAGGCGTTTTCCTAGCACAATTCATTAACTTGCCTATATAAATAGATGCTTAAGTCTTACTTGGATATGAGTGAACTAAAGGATCTAATGCATGTAATCGAGAGATGCATGAGAATGAGTTAAATTGATGCATGATAAGTTGAGCTACTGCTGAGTAATCGTATCAAAAAGCCTATAGAGGAGTCGTTAGTTGACCTTGTTTTCCCATCTCACCCTTAAAACGTTGCTAAATTAATTGCTATACAATTGTTGTCTCCGCAATTCCTTAAGTCAGTTTTTGCCTTAGCCATTTTTCCAGTCTTTTACTTTTGCGATTTTATTGCTATACAATTGCTCTCTCCGCAATTCTTTTTCCTCTACATTCAAGTTCAACTCTCTACTTGATTTCGTTTATGCTTGCACATCTCGTATCTTCTTCATTAGTTAGGCACATTAATCTTCAATTCACCCCATTTAAACCACCCTTTCTAATTTAGCATCTCACTTCGTTAGTAACTAAGAATAAATCTCTGTGGGAAATCAAATGAAAAAATACTTATTACTTGCTACAAGACCATGTATGCTTGCATGTTTTGAGTGCTCTAACATCGCATTTTTATTTACACACTAAGCACGCAACAAGTTTTTGGCGCCGTTGCCGGGGATTTTGTTTAGTAAACACGAAGTTTGTTATTTTAGAAAAAAAAAGAACATTAATATCTATTGGAGCTAATCTTCTTTCATTTCTTTTACAGGTACCATCGGGCTAGTTTATGAATGAGCATTCAAGTAGCAACCTAGAGTTCAATCCTGAGCCTGAAAGACTTCTTAGGGCCAGAAACAAAGCTAAGAAACGCCTCTTTAAACAACCACCTGTAACTCAAAACATTGCTGACTCCGCAGAGTCATCGCAATTCCAACAAACCAAAATGGATAGAGCAGCCCCAAACCAAGCACCTACCATTCGCAACCCCATCGAAATTGCGAATGATAAGGATAGTGCCATCCTTTCATACTTAGTTCCTATGCCTGAGGAGCTTAATCCGAGCATTATACGCCCTGAGATTACAGCTCACTCATTCGAGTTAAAGCCAGTAATGTTCCAAATGCTGTCCACCATGGGACAATTCTTTGGAGTGGAAAACGAAGATCCCCACAATCATTTGAGAAATTTTCTAGGAGTCAGTGATACTTTCCTCATCCCTGGAGTTTCCCAAGAAGCTTTAAGACTTTACCTCTTTCCTTACTCATTAAGAGATAAAGCCAAAACGTGGTTAAATTCCTTACCCTCTGGATCGATTGTCAATTGGACAGATCTAGCTGAAAAATTCCTAGTTAAATACTTCCCACCTGATAGGAATTCCAACTTTCGTGACGATATAATCAAGTTCAAACAAGCCGTAAACGAATCACTACACGAAGCTTGGACAAGATTCAAAGATTTATTGCTTAAATGTCCACACCCTGGCATTCCATGGTGTATCCAAATAGAAGTGTTCTTTAAAGGATGCAACCCCAGCACAAGGAAAGTGTTGAATTCGCCAGCTGGTGGTTCCATGCTTTCAAAGAGCTACAATGAAGCCTATGAGATTTTGGAGAAAATCTCAACTTCCCATTATAGATGGTCAGACGATCCTGTAGAGCCTAGGAGAGCTCAAGACAAGGATGCACTTAGTGCAATGAGTAGCCAAATCAATGCCCTGACCAATCTAGTAAAACAAATGGCTCAAACAAATCTCCAACCAAGTGTCAACACCGCAGCAGCCGTTTCAATGGGCGCATCAACTAGTCAAGGTGAGACACTAATCTGTGGATTCTGTGGGGGAAGGGCACTTGTATGATTTCTGCCCTGGGAATCCAGCCTCGGTATGCTATGTTGGAAGTCAACAACAACCAAGGAACAACCCCTATTCTAACACCTATAATCCTGGTTGGAGGAACCACCCAAATCTTTCTTGGGGTGGGCAACAAAACACTAACCAAGCACAAAACCAACCAAGACCGAGTGGAACACCTGGTTTCACTCAACAAAATAACCAATCTATGTACCAAAAGCCATATAACCAACCAATAGGATCATCAGTAGAGAATTTACTTAAAGAGTACATTGCAAAAAATGATGCAACCTTGCAAAGTCAACAAACAACCCTTAGGAGCTTAGAAAACCAAATAGGGCAGTTAGCGAATGAACTGAAAAATAGGCCCCAAGGTAGATTGCCTGCAGACACTGAAGTGCCAAGAAGGGATGGAAAAGAACAAGTTCAAGCAATTGAACTTCGAAGTAGAAGACCGTTGGTGATCAACAACAGAGAAGCACCAAAGCGAATAGAGAATGAAGAGTCTAGTGCTCCACTGGATTCTCTGCCCAACCATGATCAATCACCACCGAGCACAACAAGGGTGAGGCTGGAACCTATCATAAAGGAACCAGAAGAAATCCCAAAGGCCTCCACCTGTCATTAGGCGAACTGAATTGCCTACATATGTGCCACCACCTCCATTCCCTAGAAAGCTGAAGAAAAAACAAGAACAGGAAGTGCACTTTAATAAGTTTTTAGAAATTTTAAAACAAGTGCATGTTAATATCCCATTTGTGGAAGTTTTGCAATCTATGCCTTCTTATGTTAAATTCTTGAAAGATATAATTACTAACAAGAAAATCATTGGTGAATTTGAAACAGTGAATCTCACTGAGGAGTGCAGTGCTATACTCCAAAACAAACTGCCAAAGAAGGAGAAGGATCCTGGTTCCTTCACCTTACCAGTCGAGTTGGGAGGCAAGCACGTGGGCAAAGCTCTGTGTGATCTGGGAGCCAGCATCAATCTCATGCCCTTGTCTTTATTTCGTCAGCTTGGAATAGGAGAAGCATGACCTACTACTGTCACCTTGCAGCTTGCAGACAGATCCATAGCATACCCGGAGGGGAAAATTGAGGATATACTTGTCAAGGTTGACAAATTCATCTTTCTTGCAGACTTCATCATTCTGGATTATGAGGCAGACAAGGAGGTACCAATCTTATTGGGCAGACCATTTCTAGCCATAGGTAGGGCTTTAATCGATGTCCAGAAAGGTGAGCTCACCATGAGGGTTCATGATGAGGAGGTTAAGTTCAGTGTATTTAAAGCTCTAAGGTATCCCTCTGACTCTGAATCCTGTGCAAATGTAGATGTAGTAGATGTAGTAGATTCCCTTATGGAAGAACAACTTGGGCATGAACTGTTAATTAAGCATGCCACTAACTATGTACAAGTAGATATAGATGACTTAAACATTTCTGAAATAATGGATATACCTGTGGACAACCCTCAGCATGTTTGTATGACTAATAAATTTTCTAAGAGAACCACGAATCCTTTGAAACCATCAATTGAACATCCACCTCTATAAGAATTAAAACCATTGCCTGATCATCTTAAGTATGCATATCTAGGAGAGGAAGATACTTTGCCTGTTATTATTTCGTCCAAACTGAGTAAACAGCATGAAATTGCGCTAATATTGCTGCTTAAGCAACATAAAAAAGCTATTGCATGGACGATTGCTGATATAAGAGGTATTAGTCCTTCCTATTGCATGCATAAAATATTGTTGGAAGAGGAACATACACCTAGGGTAGATCACCAACGTAGGTTGAACCCCTCCATGAAGGAGGTAGTTAAAAAATAAATTATAAAATGGTTAGATGCATGTGTAATTTTTTCCATAGCCAATAGTCAATGGGTGAGTCTGATCCAATGTGTACCTAAGAAAGGTGGGATGACTGTAATAGTTAATGAGAATAATGAACTAATTCCAACTAGAACTGTTACAGGATGGAGAGTCTGTATGGACTACAGAAAACTGAATAAAGAAACAAAAAAAGATCACTTTCCTTTACCGTTTATAGATCAGATGTTAGATAGAATAGCTGGCCGAGCCTATTACTGCTTTTTAGATCGTTATTCTGGATATAACCAAATTACCATAGACCCTGTGGACCAGGAGAAAACAACCTTCACATGTCCCTTTGGAACATTTGCTTTTCGCTGAATGCCATTTGGCTTATGCAATGCACCAGCAACATTCCAAAGGTGCATGTTGGCCATTTTCTCTGACTTGGATGAGTCCATGATAGAAATATTTATGGATGACTTCTCAGTCTTTGGTGATTCTTTTAATAATTGCTTAGAAAACTTAGGACAAGTCCTCACTAGGTGTGAGGAGACCAACCTAGTCTTAAATTGGAAAAAATGCCACTTTATGGTGGAAGAAGGGATAGTCCTAGGACATAGAGTATCTAGAGCAGGAGTAGAGGTCGATAGGGCCAAAATAGAGATAATAGAGAAGCTAGTGGAACCTCAAAATGTAAAAGCTATTAGAAGTTTCCTAGGTCATGCAGGTTTCTATAGGAGATTCATTAAAAACTTTTCAAAAATCTCTAAACCTTTGTGTGAGCTTCTAGAGCTTAACAAACCGTTTGTCTTCTCACAAGAATGTTTCCTAGCATGGACAACACTTAAAGAAGCCTTAGTCAAAGCACCAATTATAGTAGGTCCAAACTGGGATTTACCGTTTGAAATGATGTGTGATGCTAGTGACTATGCAGTAGGGGTTATGCTAGGACAAAAAATAGATAAACTAACACATCCTGTATATTATGCAAGTAAGACTTTAAAAGAAGCACAATGTAATTACACGACCATAGAGAAGGAAATGCTAGCTGTAGTGTTTGCCTGTGAAAAGTTTAGAAATTACATTGTAGGCACTAGAACAATTGTGTACACTTATCACTCTGCACTAAAATATCTAATGAGGAAGGTTGATGCTAAGCCACGGTTAATTAGATGGGTATTATTATTGCAAGAGTTTGATTTAGACATTAGAGATAAAAAAGGATGCGAGAATGTAGTTGCTGACCATTTATCTAGATTGCGAAGTAATTGCGAAATAATTGCTGAGCCAGCAATTTCTGATGCCTTTGTTGATGAGCATGTCTTTGTGTTAGCACATCGTGATAACGATGAGGAACCTTGGTTTGCGGACATTGCTAACTTCCTTGCCTCGCAGGTACTACCAACTTTCAAAGGGGGGCAAGAAAAGAAGAGGTTCCTAAACGAAGCTAGGAAGTTCATCTGGGACGATCCTACACTTTACAAGACTTGTGCAGACGGATTGCTGAGGAAGTGTGTATCAGCTGCTGAGGCAAAGTCAGTGTTGCAGCACTGCCACACATCTCCTTACGGTGGACATTTTGGTGGCCAAAGGACGGCTGCAAAGGTGTTCCAAAGTGGCTACTACTGGCCCACGATCTTCAAAGATGCCCATGACCACGCACACAGCTGCAATGAGTGTCAAAGAACAGGTAACCTTAGTCGGAAGGATGAGATGCCTCTCACCTATATCCTAGAGTTAGAACTCTTTGATGTATGGGGCATTGATTTCATGGGACCATTCCCTCCATCTTCAGGTAACCTCTATATATTAGTAGCTGTAGATTACGTTTCTAAATGGGTAGAAGCCATTGCATGTCCATCAAATGATGCCAAAACAGTCATTAAGTTTCTTAATAGGCATATCTTTACAAGATTTGGTACACCACGTGCTATAATTAGTGATGAGGGAACCCACTTTATAAATAAAGCTATGGAAAAGGTACTAGCTAAATACAATGTTAGACATAGAGTAGCAACCCCTTATCACCCACACTCAAATGGACAAGCTGAAATATCCAATAGGGAGATCAAGAACATACTTGAAAAAGTGGTTAAACCTAATAGAAATGTCTGGTCTTTTAAGTTAGACGATGCGCTTTGGGCGTATAGAACTGCATATAAAACACCCTTAGGTATGTCTCCTTATAGGCTAGTATATGGAAAAGCATGTCATCTTCCCTTCGAATTAGAAATCAAAGCCTTTTGGGCCTTAAAAGAGCTGAATTATTGCGTGACCGATGCTGGAACATTACGGTCTCTGCAATTACATGAGTTAGATGACCTAAGACATATGTCCTATGAAAATGCTAAAATGTATAAAGAAAAAACTAAGATTTGGCATGATAGTAGACTTAGGTTTAAGGACTTTAAAAAGGGGCAGCTTGTCTTATTATTCAACTCACGGTTAAGGTTATTTCCAGGCAAACTTAAGTCCAGATGGTCAGGTCCTTTTGTGATAACTAACGTTTTTGTTCATGGTGCTATTGAGATTCAGAACCTACATCAAGGGCAACCATTCATGGTGAATGGTGCAAGGATGAAGCATGACTATGAGGAAGGAAATGCGCAGACACTCTCGGCCTTCCTCCTATCTGAAGCTTGAGAAACGAATCGAGAGGGGATGAGTGACCACTGTGCTCATCCATCAGAAGGCCACGCCTTAGATTTTTCGTTAAGCATTTTTAGATTGTGTTTTGATTGTTTATTTTTTTATTTTAATTACGGATTTTTGTTTTGATTAAAAGGATATTAATGGGAGATCTTTAAGAGACAATGAGGGAGATGAATCGAGGGGAGAAGATCCACGAAGAAGATCTGGCTAAATCAGAGATTTGGTTGCTAAATCTTGCAACTCAAATCAAGAAAAATCGTAACGGCTAGGCGGATTAATTGCGGAGAATTTGCTGAGTCCGCAACAAAAAAAGAGCCGTTGAAGAGTACTTGAGTACAAATAGCCGTCGTTGGGGGATCCCTGCCCTCTACGTTTTCTCAGACCGTTGGAGCTTCAAACACTCAGCCTTCTTCTTCCTCTGTATCTCCCACACTCCGACCTCAAAGAAATAGCAATGGTGTCAACACGAGCAGAGCGATCCACGCCCAAGAAAGCGTCGCCTGACGCAGAAGAAGCTACGAGGGAGGCGCTGCTTTCCTTAGCAGACGCCGATACTGCGCAGCCCTCACGGCCTCCGAAGCTACCAGTGCGAAGAAAGAAGTGGAAGGTGGCGACTGAGGTACCTGCTGGTCCCTCTGATCCGGTTGGAACACCCAAGAAAAGGAAGTGGAAAATCGCGATGGATGATTCGCCGATTAGGGTGAGAAAGACTCCTAGCGAGGATAGCCGAGGGAGTGGCCACCCATCATATGAGACGGCCAGGCAGAGCCCCGAGCCTTCCCCACAAACGCCAGAGCCTGAAGCTCCACCTGAAGAGCACCAAGATTCGGTGCCAAGCGACGAGCCGGCGGAGGAAGAAGAAGTGTTTTCCCCCTTAAGGGATGTCAGTCTTGACAGCCCTCTAGAGGGGGGAAGCAAGGACTCCATGGACGAGACACTAGGGGATTGCCTCCAACATCTGGCCACCAAGGCACGACACAAGAAGAAGGCCCCGGTGATTGTCAAGGGCAAGCGGCCGAAGTCTTCTAAACGAGCCAAGAAGAAGAAGGTTGGAGCTGAACCTTCTTTAAAGAAGATGAAGATTGAGGCCTCTGAGTCGGCCAAAGCAAAAGAAAAGGGGAAAAGGAAGATGTACCTAGAGGACGAACCTCGAGCTGCGAGGTATGTCTCCCAAGAAGTAGAGGCCAAGGGCCTCGAATTGATGAAGAAGGAACTCCTCCACGAGCGAGGATTCCTTGATGCATTGGCGAACCTGCCGCAATTCGTGCGCGCAGGGATCATCAACCACGACTGGGAGGAACTCTGCAGGCCTCCAATCCCAGCGTATCCTGATATGGTGTACAATTTCTACGCCAATCTCACACACCCTGAAGCGTGCCTATCAACAGTGAGGGGGCTAGAAATTGACTTCTCTGCCAACGCCATCAATGAGGCCTACGCTCTCAAAGGGCATACATATTCTGAGTATGCCAAGATCATTGACTCGCCGTCTGAGGCAGTCTTAGAAGAGGCCTTGCACACAATCGGCAAACCTGAGGCAGCTTGGGCGGTCTCACGGAATGGGAAGCACACCCTGATGAGTGCAACCCTTCGAGACAAGGCGGCCGTCTGGTTCTCTCTTGTGCGCAGACACATCTCCCCCGTGACGCACGAAACGACTATCAACCAGGGGCGATCGTTGCTGCTCCATGCCATCATGCGGGGACTCACCATTGATGTTGGTGAAGTCATTGCCGCCTCCATCATTGACTGCTCAAAGAAAGGTAAGGGCCAATTATTCTTTCCTAATACTATTACTAAACTCTGCTTACGTGCAGGTGTGCCTATGGAGAAGAATGAGAGGCAATTGGCTTACACAGGACATCTGGAGCTGCCCACAATCTTAAGGATGAGAAGGCGGGGCAATATGGAATTTGAGATGGACGGCATGGCTGCGGCACAGTCACTGTCCATGGCATGCCTGATGGACCTGCAACACAAGATGGCCCAATGGGCTGAGTATGCGCAAGTGCGGGACAAGGAGGTGGCTGAGCAGCTGGGATGCATATTCCCCACCTTCCCTGCTAGTCTGTTGAAGCCATGGGCACCTCCAAAGGAAAGAAGAGACGAGGACGAGGATGATTGAATGCCAGCTTGACGGCATTCGAGGGAGTTTTCTGATCCCTCTTGAAAAACAAAACCTGCTTTTCTGTGAACTGTTACCCTTATTTTTAATCCAATCAATGATCTGTTTTAATTGTTAATTTGTATGTTTAGAGTAGTTTAGATTAGATTGAAGTTATCTGAGTAGTTAGCTTAGTTAGTTTTGTTGTTTTGTGTAGTTGTTGATGTCTGAATATAGCATGTTAGGAGCTTTGATCACAGCTAAATTTGCTCTGTAGGTTTATTGCGAATTCCTTGCGGTGTCCGCAATTTTTTTTTTGTTAGTTTTCGCATGCTGTTGGATGACTTTTTGATGGGCTGTTTTAATTTAAATCTCAATATTTTGCTGCTTTACTGACTTCAATATGTGATCTATCTGTTGAGCATGCTGGATGAGTGTCATAGTACACATTTGTTCTTTTAATTTAGCTTCCTTTATTGCTCAGCATGCACCTCTATAAGCCCTTACCATGTTGTTTTTACAAGCTTCTGCATCTGAGTTATCTGTTCTGCGAAGGTCATTTTATGCCTAGGAGTTTTTAAGTTCTGCTTGTTTTGCCTTAGACTAGATGCTTCTAGGACAAGTTTGGGGGTGTGCCACCTTAGACTCTCATTGGGGACAATGAGAAGTTCAAGTTTGGGGGAGGCAGCCTCTAGGCCTAGGAACATTCCTCTCTCCCTCTTTTAAACATAAGCATTCTTCTTCTTTGAAAAAAAAAATGAAATGAAAAGAAAAAAATAAAAGAATAAAGAGTAGTGTCTCTCTTGAGGATGCTGAGTAATCAGGGCCATTTGTGTAACCCACAAGTGGCACTGCATCAAAAGGCAAACCATAAGGAGAGACTCTACCAGAAAAAGAAAAGAAAAAGGAAAAACCAAGGAAGAAGAATGTATGCCTACAAGTTATAGCCTAAGTGCTTAGGTGTCCTGTATGAATGAACTCTGATCCTTAGTTTGCTAAGCACAGGGTTGTAGCTTGAAGGTATGTTAGGGGAGATGAGTGTATATCCAATGTAGTGATGCCAGGGTTTAGGTTGTTCTATGAAATGTACTACTGTTACTCGTGTGTACTAAGACTGGCATGACTCTAAGGAATCCTAGGTAGCTTAAAAGAAATACTTTAGAAGCATGTACTGAGTCTGGGTTAAAACAAGGTAGAATTTGAAACCTTAGGGATAGCTGCACAATGTACCTAATGACATAGGCAGATAAATCAGTTGTAGGAAATTTATAAAAGACAATAGGTTTTAAAGGCAAGAGAAACCAGAATAAGCAAAACGTGGAGTTAGTTGAACTTAGAAGAGTGTCACAGGACAGCCATGCCACGAATAGTAAGCTTAAGGAAGTCAGCAAGTAGTCAGATAGAGTAATAGTAGCCCAAGTAAGCCCTTATATTGCTCGAGGACGAGCAATAACTTAAGTTTGGGGGTGTGTTACGTCTCCAAAAGTGCATAAATTAGGGACTTATTTACCATAGAATTGAGTAAACTCTTAAGCGTTTTTGTTAGAATTTAGTTTAATACGTGCTTAAATGTGAGAAATCAAGGAATGAAGCTAAATTAGGACTTATTTGTAAAAGGAACAAAAAAGAATAAAAAACGAAGTTAAAAGAGTTGAAATTGTGCATTGCAGGAAAATTGCTGAAACATTGCTGTCTCCGCAATGTTTAAGCTGGGAAAGATAAGTTGTTCCAACCGTCCGCCGTTTTGTTGCGATCTTTCAGCCGCCCAATTTCTCCCCTGCTGCCACGTGGAAGGTCGTCGTTCAGAATGGATGGTTCTCCTTGACTGAAGAGTACCTGCAAAAAGCTATAAAAGGAGGTCAAGGGGGAAGGAGAACAACAAGCTTGGAAGCGTAGAACTCTCCATCTCAACGCAGTTTCTCTCCATTTTCTACCCCGTTTGTTGGAGTGAAGGATTCAACTTTTGGCACCGATAATCTGGAGGAAGAAGAGAAGATCCTTCTTCTCTTCTGATTGGATTCATCCCCAAACAACGCTAACCTTCCCCTTCAACCGAGGCGCTTGCGGCGAGGAGTTCACGCACACATTTACACTGCTTTCTACTGCTTTCTGTCTTTCATTTGCTCTACTGTTTGTTGCCATTTGCTTCTGTTTGCTACATTATTTCAATTCGCCTTCATTTGCTTAGTCTTTACTGTTTTACAGTCTTTGCACATTACGCTTTGAATCTTACTTAATAGAGGAATCATTTACAATTTTGCAAGCTTTTATCTCGCTTTCTTTCTTTCCTTGCTTCCATTTCAGTACTGTCAAACATGATTAAACAACCTAGTCTTTCCATTTCCCCATCATCCATGAGTAACTAATCACCGAAGGGTCTGCTAATGATGAATCTATAGGTAGAAATACGTGAAGTCAGCATGTAGGATAGCTCGAATGCATTGAATGTATGTGTACTTCATCCCACGGGCAATTTCGATTGGCCATCCATTTTGTCTAAAGAACTCCTAACCTCCAGAAGGAGTAAGAGTTCAGAGTCGTCCCTTCATGCTAGCCTTTCATGGTAGCCAGAAAACGACCTAGGAATAGGCGTTTTCCTAGCACAATTCATTAACTTGCCTATATAAATAGATGCTTAAGTCTTACTTGGATATGAGTGAACTAAAGAATCTAATGCATGTAATCGAGAGATGCATGAGAATGAGTTAAATTGATGCATGATAAGTTGAGCTACTGCTGAGTAATCGTATGAAAAAGCCTATAGAGGAGTCGTTAGTTGACCTTGTTTCCCCATCTCACCCTTAAAACGTTGCTAAATTAATTGCTATACAATTGCTGTCTCCGCAATTCCTTAAGTCAGTTTTTGCCTTAGCCATTTTTCCAGTCTTTTACTTTTGCGATTTTATTGCTATACAATTGCTCTCTCCGCAATTCTTTTTCCTCTACATTCAAGTTCAACTCTCTACTTGATTTCGTTTAGGCTTGCACATCTCGTATCTTCTTCATTAGTTAGGCACATTAATCTTCAATTCACCCCATTTAAACCACCCTTCCTAATTTAGCATCTCACTTCGTTAGTAACTAAGAATAAATCTCTGTAGGAAATCGAATGAAAAAATACTTATTACTTGCTACAAGACCATGTATGCTTGCATGTTCTGAGTGCTCTCACATCGCATTTTTATTTACACACTGAGCACGCAACAAAAGTCAAGCTCGCTCAGGTATGTTATTGGAACAAATGGTTGAGCGAATGGTCACTACTAATTTTGAATTGCAGAAGCCAATAACCATATTCCATCAAGAACACGTTCAGCATCAAGAAAGAGCCCCGAGAAGACTTGTGCCCCGAGTACTTTTGTTTGATGTGTGACGACGAAAAGGAGGCTGAGCTTAGCCCCGAGGAATATCCCGAGGAGACTGACGATGCAAATGAGCTGAGTGGAGCTGAGACTTCTCCAGGATTGAAATTCTGGGCAGCATTTCTCGCCTGTGATGAAGAAGATCTCAGAGAATTCTTAGAGGTAAGTATTCCTCCACCTGTTGATTTCGATTTAGAGCATGAATTTTGTATTGAAAATTTATTTGAAGAATTATGTATGGATGAGCTTGAGCATATTTCTGATGTTGAAGATGTTTTTGGAAATCTTTTCACTGAGTTAGAACCAACTTGTGCTGAAAATAATGTTTTGATGGATGAGGAAGTGGCAATTGTGCCTTTTGAAAATTTATCTCCTCTTGCTTTCCCTTGTGATGATTCATGTATTATAGGAGATTCATCTAGCATGCCCCCTTCCATCTGTGCATCTGAGAATGTTGGTCTTTTGGAGAATTTTTATCTGATCCCTTCCCATATCGAGTCTTTATTTTCTGTTCAGTTAGTTGAGTCTTGTATTTCTGTTGAGTTAGTTGAGTCTGCTTTTATTTTGTTCGAGTCTGTTGAGTCTTTTATTTTTCCATATATCAAAAATACCAAAAAGATAACAACTCTGTCCGGCTGCCTACAAAAGTCGAAGAGTTTGCTTCTCTTAGCAGGTTTTGTTGATTCAAGGAAGAAGAGGCCGAAGAAGTACAAAATTTTTTACGTACCCTGGCAGAGAGGAGGACACGTTGAGCATAACGACGTTAAAAATTTGCGCTTCTTGGGAGGCAACCCATGAGTATTTAATTTCATGTTTTTACTTTTAGTTTTTATTTTCCTAGCTTAGCTTTTTCTTGCTTTCTTTTGTAGGAGTTTTGGCTTAAGGATCAGAACAGTGGGCGAAGAATGCGCTACTCCAACCGACAACCTAACAAAATTCAGAGGAGGTTTTCTGTTCCCTTTTATTTTGTGCGTTTTATCTGCTTAGTCTGAAGTGTGATACATAGAGGACTATGTATCCTTTTAGGTTGAAGGTGAAGTTGTCTGTTGGATGGATTTTTGTAGTTGTTGAGTTGTGGAGATTCTGAATTTGAAGTGCTGTTGTCTGTTGTTGCATGTTGTTCGATGAGGACAATCTAGGAAATGAATTTAAATTCTTCGTAGTTGCATATCTAGAAAAGCATGAGATTGTATGTGTTAGTTGAGCATTTTTCAAAAATTTTTAAAATTTTTCTATTGCTCCCTTGCATCTATCGAGCACTTAGCAATCTATTCTTGGTTCTGTAGGCTTAGAATAATCTTATGTAGCCTGAAATCATGTTGTCACCCCGAAAGGCACCTCTAGGGAAGGCTTGATGCATGATAGGTTGTAATAGGTTAATCGAGATTATAGCGAAGCTATTGCCTAAGTAAAAAAAAAAGTAAGCATGAAAATAAAAACTCAAGAGATGCTCCTCCTTCTTAGAATAGCGACATAGAAGTGAGCATTAGTCCTTAAAAACGTAAAGCGAAATGAAGCTTGACGTGTTAGGCTCTCTTGGAGAAGCAAAAGAAAAGTAAAAAAAAAATGGATCAAAAGAAATAAAGAGTACAAAGTACTCAGAAAAAAAAAATGTTTAGGCCTTTTGATTTGTTACTCTCTTGATTGTTGAAAAATCATTAGACTTTTCTTTATTGCTAGAAGTAGGGGGAAAACAAGATGTAGGGTTGCATATGGTTTTTCGGGTCTAATAGAGCTAGAATAGGTTGGCTATGCACACTGGTGGTAGGATTTTTGAATATCCTTTAATTCACACGCTGTCGAAGCCTGACCAAAATGAATTTATAAGCCTATTGACCTTAGCTTTGCAGCTAGTGGCAACAGGGTCGATCCACAGAGAAGGACTGATCATATTGAAATTGATAGTTCAAAATGTAAATTGATTGATTAATTAGTGTTGTAACAAAGAGGGGGATTTTGACATGCAAGTGAAGAAATAATTTGCTAACGGAGAGATTGAAGAAAGAGAGATTAAAAAGTGTTCGAATCGGGAAGTCTCGGGATTTTGCTAGGTATTCTAACATTTATCATTTAATTCAAAACCTAGGCTAGTAATTTGACATGCACGCGGTCGGTTACTCGGGACGCCCTAAAGTAACCGGCTCCATATTAATTAATTAGATCAAACAATCCTAATTAAACATTATTCAAAGTCTCATTAGAGTGATCAACCCCAAATTGACTCTAAACAGTCACTAGCTAACCGCGACGAACATTCGAATATGAATTCCTAGTGCTAACTGGCTACCCGCCAACACTAAAGTACCCAACAATTATCATGCATATATCGATACTCCGATTTATTTCGTTGCTCTATGTTACTAGGCGAAAAGGAGAGGCAAGGCATCGCTATTCTATAACTCTAACACATGCTAGAAAACCCGATTGTCCGTCGTTGAAATCTAACACATGCATTGGATTAAGAAAAAACAACAAATGCATACAAAATCAAAGCCTAATCAGAACCATTTGCATAAGATTATCAAAATATAGAAGCCTAACTAAAAATCCCTAAACCATCCCGAATCTCACACAGTACCTTAGCCGACCATGGAGAGAGTCGTCACAAACGCTCCCATGGATGTCTTGGCCATAATCTCAAGCTCCAATACAATGGAAAGCTCCAAAAACAAGCCACAAATGGCGGAGAAAAGGTAAAAATGGAGAAAAAGCCGAGAGGAAGAAGAAGATGGGAGATCATGGCTGCAAAAATCGTCCTTCAACCTTCTTAAATCCGTCGGAGCGTTGAGACGCTGCGACCTAAATTATCAGCGCGCGCCTCGCGTTGGCGTCGAGACGCTGGGCGAGCGTCTCGACGCTGCCCCGATGATTTCCAGCGCGCGCGCCCCTCGGAGCGTCTCGACGCCAGGCAGCGTTGAGCAAGCTCTCGGGTTTGGGCTGGAAAATTGCCTCTCCATGGCAATTTTGGTTCGGTTCTTCTTGGGTAAGCTTGCCTTTTTCCCGATGCACTCCCGGGGCGTTAAAACACCGCTTTTAGCTACGAAACGAGTCCAATGGACACATGAGCTCTTCACCGCAATTCTCCTACAAGCGAGACATATTAACTAATTAAATACGATATTTAGCTAGAATTAGGGAGTGATAATTAGCTCCAAAATGGAGTTATCACACACACGCACGTAGGGGAGTAACAATTGAAATTTTGAAAAGTTCTCAATTAGTGCATGCAATTGATTGTTCTCTTCTTGTGCAAATACCTTGTTTTTAAAAGTGTTGAGGTTAGAGTCGATGCATGCAATTTTAGACTTTAGTGATAATTTAGAATAGCCTTGCTCGAGGACTAACAAGATTTAGGTTGGGGGTATTTTGATAGCTCCAAAATAGAGCTATTATTTACTCCCTAATTATAGCTAAAACCATGCTCAATATTGATTAAAATGCCTTTTTGTAGGTAAACTCATGGTCGAGAGCTCGAGGAGTCTTAGAACGTGTTTTGGGGCTTAAAGCGACGTTTTAGAGCTTCATGGACGCATCGGGAATGAAGGGGCTTGAAAAATTGAAGAAATGGCAAAAAGTGCCATGGAAAGGCAATTTTGGCCAACAAACCCGAGAGCAAGCGTTGAGCGGCAACGTCGAGACGCTGGCTCAACGCTGCTTAGCGTCGAGACGCTGTCCGAGCGTCTCGACGCCGCCCCGACATTTTCCAGAAATTGACGAGCGCTCCAGCGTCGAGACGCTGTCCGAGCGTCTCGACGCTACCCCGTGCGCGCGCTGCCAACTTAGGGCACAGCGTCGAGACGCTGCCCTAGCGTCTCGACGCTCCGACGACTATAAGTTCATCCCATTTTTTATTTCCACCATTGTTTAAGCTCGGGTGGGAGCTCTAAACTCATATTTCTTCCATTTTCTCTTCAATAAAGCTCAAACATTGAACGTTTCTCTTGATTTACACAACGGGGAGCTAAGGTAAGTGCTCTAATTCGAGTTTAGCGGTTGTCTTGATGCATTAGGGAGGGTTTAGCTTTAATTTTCCAGATTGTAATTTATAGTTTCTTGCATGATTCTTCCTTTGTTTGAATCCCATGAGCATGTATGACTGATTAGGAGTGATATCCGAGTCCTTGTGCATGTTTTACCGTAGAAGGTTAGGACGTATAATTGCCTCAATCACCAGGTAACAAGGGTCTAAGCGTGACTAATTAATTCTAACCTAAGTGACAATAGGAGAATAGAATTAATTATCCTTTGCACGATAGACTTAGGGAAAGAATAGAAATCGTGCCAATTGGTCGAGTTCTGGATCAATTGGTTCGTCGCGATATTACCCGTTACTATTCTTTGATTGGTTTAGGCTTGATCAACTTAGATTAATTAATGAGCATGTTTAATTAGAATTGTACTATTCTAATTAATTCATTGGGATGTTAGCTACGGAAACGAGCAAACGTTTCGCGTGCATGAGATTAAATTACTAAGCATGATTAGAATCCCTATGATCTAAGCGCATCAAGATAAATCCCGATCCCTCGAATTAGGAGCACGTGTTACATTTATTTTTCTGCTCTTTACTTTTCGCCATTTATTTTTCCGTTAGCTTAATTTTGCTTAGTTTAGTTTTAATTAACTCCCCCTTTATTTTATTTTTGAGTTTTAGTTTAAAAGACAAATAGAAATTAGTTAAGAGAGATTGATTTAGGTTCCCTGCAGATCGACCCGTTACCACTAGCTGCAAAGCTTAGTAGTTTCGGTATTTATAAATTTTATTTTGGCAAGCCTCGACAACTTGAAGTTGGAGTACACCATAAAGAGCTCTACCAGTTGGCTAGGATGAATCAATAGTGAACAGATTGATATTTCAGCATATTGATTAAGCATGAAGTGTTCTGAGCATATGTGTTCTTCATCCAAAATGTGTTTTCAACCGGCCATCCATTATGCATTACAGATTTCTGAACCTCCGAGAGGAGTAGGAAGTCAGAGTCGTATGCTAGCCTTTCATGGTAGCCAGAGAGAAGTCTAAGCATAGTCGCTCTCCTAGCACGTTAAATGGCTTGTTTGTATGAATAGGTTGCTAGTTTTGTTTGGATATGAACGAACTAAAAGCCTAATGCATAAAATCGGAAGATGTTATGAGTTTCTGCTTGAACGGTGCATGAGCTTGTTTAATCACTGCTGAGATGTTGATCTGTGATCTGTTGTATGTGTTGCGTGCTCAATGTGTTAATAAGAATAAGCAAGAAGGTAGAGAGAGCACTCAGGACATGCAAGCATACATGGTCTCACAGCAAGTAGTAAGTATATTTCATTCGTTTTTTCCACAGAGATTTATTTTTAGCTATTCGCGAAGTGTTTTGTTAAGAAAGAAGGGGTGGATTTGATGGGGTAAAATTGGTTTTTAATTATCTAATTTTTGCTGAATGTGTAGAGGAATGCAACATAAACAAATGCAAGTTGAAATTAGACTCAAAAGACAAGAGATGGAATTAATAAACGAAGAAGAAAACAGCTAAACAGAATGGTAACTTAACAGAATTGCGGTCACTGCAATGTTATCGCAATTGTAAAAACAGCAAACGTGTGTAAAATGGAGAATTAAGGGCTACTAACGACTATCCTATAGGCATTTTAATACGATTCCCAAGCATTAGATCAACTCTCTATGCATCAAACTCACTCTATCTCATGTATCGTCCGATTCCATGCATTAGATTCTTTAGTTTACTCAACTCAAAGTAAGGTCTTAAGCATCTTGTTAAAACAGGAGTGTTTAGTTTGTACTAGGGAAACGCCTATTCCTAGGTCGTTTCCTGGTTACCATGAAAGGCTAGCATGATAATATGACTCTGAACTCTTACTCCTTCCAGAGGTTAGGAGTTCTTTGGACAAAATGGATGGCCAATCGAAATTGCCCGTGGGATGAAGCTTACATACAATCAATGGTTCGAGAGCTATCCTACATACTTGGTTCACGTTTTTTAGCCTATAGTTCTGTCTTTAGCATGCCCCTAAGTGACTTAGCTACTCATGGATATATAGAGAACAGAAGTATAAGATAAAGCATACATGCTTAGAAGGGAAATGAACTCAAAACAGTAAGACAAAACCGTAGCAGCAGAAGATGGAAACTGTGAAATGAAGATTTGTAATTTGATTACTTTGAATGTTTGAACAAACAAAGGGAAACTTAAAGTAAATAATCCAAAGACAGACAGCAACGAAATGCAGTAGATTAATCACTAAACTAGAAACAACAACTGATCAAAGCTGAAAATTAGAAAGGAAAGACAGAATATAGTAAATGCAGCTTGAAAGCTTCGTCGCAATCGCCTCGAATGAAGGATCAAAAAGAGCAGCCTTGCTTGGATGAATCCAATCGGGAGAGAAGAAGAATCTCCTCTCCTTCCTATCAGATTATCGACTCCAACAGCTGAGCTTCGCAAACCAACAGACGGCAAAGGAAAAACAGGAGAACAGATGGACTGCGAGAAGACTCTACGCTTTCGGATGATGACTGAACCTCCGACTTTGACCCCCTTTTATAGTAGTTTGCAGGTGCGTTTGGGCCAAGGAGAACCATCAATCTTCAACGTCGTATATCAGAATGGATGGAGGAGAAAGAACGAATCCCTGAAATTACGGAAATTAACAGAAAAAGATCAGTCAACTTACGGTTTTCACTTGAATAATTGCGGCTTCAACAATGTTTTCGCAATGCTGTCGCAATGCAGTTTTTTTCATTCTTTTCCTTCGGTTTTCAACCCTTTTCTTTCCTATTGTGCACAAGTCCTAATTTAGCTACCTTCTTCTCATTCTCATATTTAAGCATAGGTTTAGGCTAAATGCTATCAAAAACACCTAAAAGTGTGCAACTTCCTAAGCTAAATGGGTCCTAAATAAGTCACTTTCAGAGACTTAACACACCCCCAAACTTAAGGTTTTGCTTGTCCTCAAGCACACTAAGGACTTACCTAGGCTGCTGTTTCTTCTTCTTTAACTACTTACTAACTCTCCTATATCCCTATCTATAGCACTGCTGTCCTGTGACATACTTCTAAGCTTAAAACCACCCTCTTATCAAGCTTCTTCTGACTTTGCCTGCCTAACACTCCTTCTGTTTTCATTAACTTCCTACAACTGATCTATTTACTTTTGTCATATCATGCCACTATCCCTAAGGTTTCAAATTCTGCCTAGCTTTACCTCAGACTCAGTACATACTTCTAGCTTTATTTTTAATGTGTCTAGGATTCCTTAGAGTCATGCCAGTCTTAGTATTAGCGGTGACAGTAGTACTTTTAGAGAACAACCTAAACCCTGGCATCACTACATTGGATAAACACTCATCTCCCTAAACAACCCTACAAGTTACAACTTTGTGCCTAGCTACTTTGAGGATCAGAGTTCTTTTTAAATAGGACATCTAAGCCACGAAGTTGTAACTCCTAGGTTTACATTCTTCTTCCCTACTTCTTCTTTTTTTTTTTTCTTTCTTTCTTACTTTGGTGGAGCCTCTCCTTTGGTTGCCTTTTGATGCAACGCCACTTGTGGGTTACACACTTGGCACTGATTACTCAGCAACCTAAGAGACACTCTCCCCTTTATTCTTTTTTCATTTTTTATTTTTTTTCAGTTCATCAGGAGAAGAAGAATGCTTATGTTTCTAAGGGAGAGAGGAATGTTCCTAGGCCTAGGGTGGCCTCCCCCAAACTTCAACTACTCATTGTCCCCAATGAGTGTTTGAGGTGGCACACCCCCAAACTTGTCCTAGAAGCATCTAGTCTAAGGTAAAACAAAGAGAATCTAAAGCCCTAGGCATAGACAGAACATTGGAAAAGAAAACATCACAGCAGCAGAAAACTGAAAAAAACAGGCAGAAAAGGACTTACAGCTATGCATGCTGAGCTATTTAGAGGTTAATTTAAACTATCAAAGGGTGTCCTGTGACACTCATCCAACATGCATTTAGATAAGCTATATACGGTAGTCATGATAGCAGCAAAAGAAAGAATTTAAACAGATCACAGCCTAGTGAAACAGACAGTCCAAAACATGCTTCCAGTAATAAAAATTGCGGGGACCGCAATTATTTCGCAATTAAGTCAGGGTAGATATAACAGTGATTAAGGCCCCCAAGCATGCTTTTTTCCAGTCATTCAAGCTCTCTAAAAATAAAGCTAAACTATCCTACCTAGTCATCTAGCATCAGACTATACTAAACATAATTAAAGACATAAAACTAAACATCTAAAACAGATCAAAATTGTACTACAAACAGCATAATTCACATAGTCTATCAGAAAGCAGAAAATTGTTTTTTTTTCCTAAGGGAACAGAAATACTCCCTTTAGTGCGATTCAAACCAGCACTCAAACATCTTCATCCTCATCTGGTTGTCGTGGTCGTGGAGGCACCCATGGAGTCAGGAGATTGGTGGGGAAGTCAGGGAAGATGCAGCCTAGCTGGTCTGCAACCTCTTTGTCCCGTGCTTGCGCATACGTGGCCCATTGAGCCATCCTCCTCTGCATATCCATCATGCACGCCATGGATAGTGACTGATCAGCAGCCAGCCTATCCAGTTCAAACTCCATATTCCCCTTTCTCCTCAGCCTCAGGCTAGCAGGCAGCTCCAAGTGGCCTGTGTAAGCCATCTGCTGCTCCATGCGCTCAGTGGGGACTCCTGCAAGCAAACATAGTTTGGTTATGGTGTTAGGGAAAAACAGTGGTCCCTTACCTTTCTTTGCGCACTCAGCAATAGCAGCAGTGATGACTTCTCCCACGTTGATCGTGAGACCTCTCATTATTGCATACACCAGCAGCGATCGGCTCTGGTTGATTGTAGTCTCGTGAGTCACTGGGGACAATCTCCTTCTCACGAACGAAAACCAAACAGCCGCCTTAGCCGTGAGGTTGGCACTCATGAGAGTGTGCCTCCCATTGCGTGACACGGTCCAGGAAGCTTCAGCTTGGCCAATGGTCCGAATGGCCTCTTCCAGAACTGCCTCAGTAGGCTCATCAACAATCCGTGCATAATCTGTATGTGTTTGGCCCTTGAGACCATAGGCTTCGTTGATGGCCTTGGCTGAGAAATCCACTTCTACCCCTCTGACCACAGACAGGCCATCCTCAGGGCTGAGCACATTGGCGTAGAAATCATACACCATGCTCGTGTAAGCGGGATTGGGCGGTCTGCAAAATTTCTCCCAGCCGTGGTTTAGCACTCCTGCGCGCAAGAACTGCGGCAGGTCAGCAGGTCGGTCGAGGAAGCCTTTCTCGTGCAGCAACTCCCTCTTCCTTAGCTCAGCACCCCTGGACTCAGCATCAGAAGAGACATACCTCACTGACTGAGGCTCATCTTCAGGGTAGAGCTTGGCCTTCCCCTTATCTGATGGCTTGGCTGACTCGGCAGCCTCAACCTTGAGCCGTTTGAGCGAAGGCTCAGTGCTCTCTTTGTCTGCTGAAGGTGCCCTTTTAGCCTTCTTCCTTTTCAGCTTCTTGGATCGCTTGGCCTTGACAATCTTGGCCTTCTTCTTCTTCTTGAGCTTCGCCTTAATGTTGATCTGCTGCAGGCATGCCCCCAGCGTCTCTTCCATGGAATCATCCTGCTGTGCAGGACTCTCTAGGCTAGCTTCCCTTGCAGGCGAGAAGACCTCGTCTTCCCCAACTTCTCCACTGCCCTGAGTGGATTCTTGGTACTCCCCATATGGGAATTCAGGGTCAGGCCGTGGGGAATTGTGCGACGGCGTGGTGCTCTGCTCTGCCGTAGGTGACTGTGCAGAACTCAGTGGCGAAGATGGCAGTTCAGGACTCTGCGCTGGCGGCGATGAAGGCGAGTCTGGGCTCTGCACTGGTTCAGATGGTGAAGGGCTGTGCGCAGGCGATGCAGATGGCGACGAACCCTTCTTGATCGACTCGTGGGACGCACGATCCGATTCTTGACTCTCCACAGAGGGAGTCTTTGCCTTGCTTGGTTCGGCGGCCATCTCGACACTCCACCGGCGCTTCTTGGGTGTGCCCGCTGGTTCAGAAGGTCCAGCAGGGATTTCTGTAACAACCCTCCACTTCCTCCTACGGATAGGAAGTTTGGGAAGAGGTCCGGTGCGTACAGCACCAGCATCTGCAAGGGTAAGAAGTGCTTCCCTCGCAGCCGCCTCAGCAGCGTCATCAGCCCTCTTCTTGGCTGCAGATCTTTCAGCCCGTGTGAACACCATTGTTGAGTCTTGGAGGTTTGGAGAGAAGGATCAAAGATGAAGAGAATCGCAGCTTTCTTGAAATTCAGAGAATGAGAGAATCGTATCGATCGAGCGCCTCCCAACGGATATAAAGGCAACGGCTAAATCCCAACGGCTATATTTTGCGGATCCTGCAATTCCAGCGCAATTGTAGGGATTTTTTTTTTCATCTAAATGGCAAACTTTGCTCGTCCGTATCTTTTATTTGGCTCGATCGTTTCTTGATTTTTAAAGCTGGATTTACTCTCCTTGATTTCCTCTATTGATTCCCTGCAAAAAGAAATAAAATTAACATCAAATTCGCAATTAAAATCACACAACAAAATACCCAAACGATAACCGGAAAATTGCAAAAAATAAACTAAGGCATGAGCCTTATGTTGACGAGCACAGTAATCACTCGTCCTCTCTCGTTCTCTTTTCATGCTTCAGTCAAGAGGAAGGCCGAGAGAGTCTTCACATCTCCTTCCTCATAGTAGTGTTTCAACCTCGCACCATTAACCATAAATGGTTGGCCTTGCTGCAAGTTCTTTATCTCTATGGCACCATGAACAAACACATTAGTAATCACAAATGGACCTGACCATCTAGACTTAAGTTTCCCTGGAAATAGTTTCAACCGTGAATTAAACAACAATACAAGTTGACCCTTCTTAAAGTCCTTAACTCTAAGTCTACTATCATGCCAAATCTTGGTTTTTTCCTTATACATTTTAGCATTCTCATAGGCCATATGTCTAAGCTCATCAAGCTCATGTAATTGTAAAGACCTTAGTGTTCCTGCATCTTTTACACAAAAATTCAATTCCTTCATGGCCCAAAATGCTTTGTTTTCTAACTCAAGTGGTAAGTGACAAGTCTTGCCATAAACCAGCCTATAAGGAGACATTCCTAGAGGTGTCTTATATGCTGTCCTATAAGCCCAAAGTGCATCCTCAAGCTTGAAGGACCAGTCTTTCCTATTAGGTTTGACTACTTTTTCTAGGATGTTCTTAATTTCCCTGTTTGAGATTTCAGCCTGTCCATTTGAGTGTGGGTGATAGGGAGTGGCTACTCTATGTCTAATGTTATACTTAGCCAACACTCTCTCCATAGCTTTGTTAATAAAATGTGACCCCTCATCACTAATGATGGCACGAGGTGTCCCAAACCTAGTAAAAATGTGCCTATGCAAGAAGTTGGTGACTGTTTTAGCATCATTATTAGGACATGCTTTGGCTTCTACCCACTTGGACACATAGTCCACTGCCACTAATATGTAGAGGTTACCTGATGATGGAGGGAATGGTCCCATGAAGTCAATGCCCCACACATCAAAGAGCTCCAACTCTAAGATGTAGGTGAGGGGCATCTCATCCTTTCGACTGAGGTTACCTGTTCTTTGGCATTCATCACAGCTGTGGGCATAATTGTGGGCATCCTTGAAGATTGTTGGCCAATAGTAGCCACTCTGGAATACCTTTGCAGCTGTTCTTTGGCCACCAAAGTGTCCACCATAAGGAGCTGCGTGACAGTGCTGCAGCACAGACTTCGCTTCAGCAGCTGAAACACACTTCCTCAGTAAGCCATCAGCACAGGTTCTGTAAAGTGTGGGGTCATCCCAGATGAATTTCCTTGCTTCATGAAGGAACCTCTTCTTCTCTTGTCCTCCCTTGAAAACTGGTAATACCTGTGATGCACGGAAGTTAGCAATGTCAGCAAACCAAGGTTCCTCATCGTTATCACGATGAGTCAAAACAAAGACATGTTCATCAATAAAAGCATCAGAAATTGCGGGATCCGCAATTTTTTCGCAATTGTGCTGCAATCGAGAAAGGTGATCTGCAACCACATTTTCACATCCTTTCTTGTCTCGAATGTCCAAATCAAACTCCTGCAGCAATAACACCCACCTAATCAACCTAGGCTTAGCATCAGCCTTCCTCATAAGATATTTCAAGGCAGAATGGTCAGTGTATACAATTGTCCTAGTGCCTACAATATAGTTCCTGAATTTCTCACAAGCAAACACTACAGCAAGCATCTCTTTCTCAGTAGTTGTATAATTACATTGAGCCTCATTCAAGGTCTTACTAGCATAATAGACAGGGTGTGTTAGCTTGTCAATTTTCTGTCCTAACATGACCCCTACAGCATAGTCACTAGCATCACATAACATCTCGAATGGGAGATCCCAATCTGGCCCTACTATAACAGGTGCTGTAACTAGTGCTTTCTTAAGGGTGGTCCAAGCTACTACACATTCCTTAGAGAAGATGAATGGCCTATTTAGCTCTAGCAGCTCACATAGAGGCTTGGCTATCTTAGAAAAGTCCTTGATGAACCTTCTGTAGAAGCTAGCATGCCCTAAGAAACTCCTAATGGCCTTAACATTCTGAGGCTCTACCAACTTCTCTATGATCTCTATTTTGGCCCGGTCAACTTCGACACCTGCCCTCGACACTCTATGACCTAAGACAATCCCCTCATCTACCATGAAGTGACACTTTTCCCAATTAAGGACTAAGTTAGTCTCTTCACATCTAGCCAAGACTTGCCTTAAATTATCTAGACAGTTGGTGAATGAATCCCCAAAGACTGAGAAGTCATCCATGAATATTTCTATCATGGACTCATCCAACTCAGAGAAGATTGCCATCATGCACCTTTGGAAAGTTGCCGGTGCATTGCATAAGCCAAAAGGCATTCTGCGAAAGGCAAAAGTTCCAAAAGGGCAAGTGAAGGTAGTCTTCTCTTGGTCTTTGGGGTCTATAGTAATCTGATTATAGCCAGAATAACCATCTAAGAAATAATAGTAGGCTCTACCAGCTATTCTGTCTAACATCTGGTCAATGAATGGTAGAGGGAAGTGGTCTTTTTTAGTTTCTTTATTTAATTTCCTGTAATCCATGCACACTCTCCACCCTGTGACAGTCCTAGTTGGAATCAGTTCATTGTTCTCATTGACTACCACAGTCATCCCCCCCTTCTTAGGTACACATTGTATAGGGCTCACCCACTGGCTACTAGCTATGGGAAAGATCACACCAGCATCTAACCATTTTATTATTTCTTTCTTAACTACCTCTTTCATAGAGGGATTCAGCCTACGTTGATGATCTACTCTAGGTGTGTGCTCTTCCTCTAGTATAATCTTATGCATACAATAAGAAGGGCTAATGCCTCTAATATCAGCAATAGTCCATGCAATAGCCTTCCTATGTTGTTTAAGCAGTAAAATCAGTTCGACCTCATGCTTTTCACTTAATTTAGAAGAAATGATAACAGGCAGAGTTTCATTACTCCCTAAATATGCATACTTGAGGTGAGTGGGTAGTGGTTTCAGTTCTAAAACAGGTGGATGCTCAATAGATGGCTTCAAAGGATTCACAGGTCTATCAGTTAGGTCTATATTCATACATACATGTTGTGGTTTATCTACAGGCATATCCATTATGTCAGATACATTCAAGTCAGCTACGTCTAACTGTACATAATCATTAGCATGCTTGGTTAATAATACATGCTCTAATTGTTCTTCCATTAAAGAATCAACAACGTCCATACTAGCACAGGATTCAAGGTCAGAGGGATACCTTAAAGCTTTATACACACTAAATTTCACCTCTTCATCATGAACCCTCATAGTAAGCTCACCTTTTTGGACGTCTATCAGTGCCCTACCTGTGGCTAGAAATGGTCTGCCTAGCAGGATGGGGACCTCCTTGTCTGCTTCATAATCCAGGATAATGAAATCTGCAAGGAAAATAAATTTGTCAACCTTTACTAAAATATCCTCAATTTTACCTTCTGGATATGCAATGGATCTGTCTGCTAATTGTAAGGTGACAGTGGTTGGACGTGCTTCTCCTATTCCCAACTGGCGGAATAGTGATAGGGGCATGAGGTTTATGCTGGCGCCCAGGTCACAAAGCGCTCTGCCCACGTGCTTGCCTCCAAGTTCTACAGGTAAGGTGAAGGAACCAGGATCCTTCTCCTTCTTGGGCAACTTGTTTTGGAGTATGGCACTGCACTCCTCAGTGAGGTTTACTGTTTCAAACTCACCAATTATTTTTTTGTTAGTAATAATATCCTTCAAAAACTTTACATATGAAGGCATAGACTGTAAAACTTCTACAAAAGGAATGTTGACATGCACTTGTTTAAGAATTTCTAAGAATTTATTAAAATGCACTTCCTGTTCCTGCTTCTTCTTAAGCCTTCGAGGGTATGGAGGTGGTGGCACATATGCAGGCACGTCAGGGCGCCTTAGGATATGTGGAGGCCTTGGAATTTCTTCTATCTCCTCAATAATTGGCTCTAGCCTGGCTCCTGATGTGCTAGTTGGTTGTGGACCTTGGGTTGGCAGAGACTCCAGTGGAGCACTAGACTCAGTGTTCTCTACTCTCTTTGGTGTGTCCTTTGTGTTGCTCACCAAGGGTCTACCACTTCTAAGTTCAATTGCTTGAACTTGCTCTTTACCATCTCTCCTTGGCACCTCGGTATCAGCAGGGAGTCTACCTTGGGGCCTACTCTTGAGTTCATTGGCTAATTGGCCTATTTGATTCTCTAGGCTCCTAAGAGTAGCTTGTTGGCTTTGAAGAGTAGCATCATTCTTAGCTATGTATTCCTTGAGTAAGTTTTCTACAGAAGATCCTACAGGTTGGTTATAAGGTTTTTGATACATTGATTGGTTATGTTGGGGAGTGAAACCAGGTGTTCCACTCGGTCTAGGTTGGTTAGGATTTTGGTTAGCATTTTGTTGGCCACCCCATGACAGGTTTGGGTGGTTCCTCCAACCAGGGTTGTATGTGTTGGAATAGGGGTTGTTTCTAGGCTGCTGCTGACTTCCAATGTAGCAGACTGAGGCTGGATTCCCAGGGCAGTATTCATACAGGTGCCCTTCCCCACAGAATCCACATATGAGTGCCTCACCTTGACTTGGCTGGGTGCCCATTGACATGGCAGTAGCGGTGTTGGCACTTGTTTGGAGATTGGCTTGAGCCATTTGCTTAACTAGGTTGGTCAGGGCATTTATTTGGGTGCTCATTGCACTTAGAGCATCCTTGTCTTGAGCCCTAGTTGGCTCAACTGGATCATCTGACCACCTACAGTGAGATGCTGAGATCTTCTCCAAGATCTCATAGGCCTCGTTGTAACTCTTGGACAACATGGAACCACCAGCAGATGAATTTAAGACTTGCCTAGTGCTGGGGTTGCATCCTTTGAAAAAGACCTCTATTTGGATACACCATGGGATGCCATGATGTGGACATTTAAGAAGAAGATCTTTGAATCTAGTCCAAGCTTCGTGAAGAGACTCATTATCAGCTTGTTTAAACTTAACTATGTCATCACGAAAGGTAGAATTCCTATCAGGTGGGAAGTATTTGACTAGGAATTTTTCTGCTAAATCTGTCCAATTGCGGACAGATCCAGAGGGTAATGAGTTCAACCATGTTTTGGCTTTGTCCCTCAAAGAGTAAGGGAACAAGTATAGCCTTAAAGCTTCTTGGGACACTCCAGGGATGATGAAGGTATCACTGACTCCTAAGAAGTTCCTAAGATGGTTGTGGGGGTCCTCATTTTCTATTCCAAAGAATTGTCCCACAGTGGACAACATTTGGAACATCACTGGCTTTAACTCGAATGAGTTGGCAGTGATTTCAGGACGGATTATGCTGGGGTTCAGCTCCCCAGGCATAGGTACTAAATATGAAAGAATGGCACTATTCTTGTCATTCGCTATTTCGATGGGGTTGCGAATGACAGGTACCGGATTTGGAACTATATCGTCCATTTCTTCGATTTCAGGTATAGGAGGTTGTTTAAAGAGTCGTTTCTTTGCTTTGTTTCTAGCTCTAAGTAGTCTCTCAGGCTCAGGATTGAACTCTAGATCACTACTTGAAGGCTCACTCATAAACTAACCCAATAGTACCTGCAAAAGAAATGAAAAGTAGATTAGTTTCAATAGATAATAAACTTGGTTTTTCAAACTTAACAAACTTCGTTTTCACTTAAAATAAATCCCCGGCAGCGGCGCCAAAAACTTGTTGCGTGCTCAATGTGTTAATAAGAATAAGCAAGAAGGTAGAGAGAGCACTCAGGACATGCAAGCATACATGGTCTCACAGCAAGTAGTAAGTATATTTCATTCGTTTTTTCCACAGAGATTTATTTTTAGCTATTCGCGAAGTGTTTTGTTAAGAAAGAAGGGGTGGATTTGATGGGGTAAAATTGGTTTTTAATTATCTAATTTTTGCTGAATGTGTAGAGGAATGCAACATAAACAAATGCAAGTTGAAATTAGACTCAAAAGACAAGAGATGGAATTAATAAACGAAGAAGAAAACAGCTAAACAAAATGGTAACTTAACAGAATTGCGGTCACTGCAATGTTATCGCAATTGTAAAAACAGCAAACGTGTGTAAAATGGAGAATTAAGGGCTACTAACGACTATCCTATAGGCATTTTAATACGATTCCCAAGCATTAGATCAACTCTCTATGCATCAAACTCACTCTATCTCATGTATCGTCCGATTCCATGCATTAGATTCTTTAGTTTACTCAACTCAAAGTAAGGTCTTAAGCATCTTGTTAAAACAGGAGTGTTTAGTTTGTACTAGGGAAACGCCTATTCCTAGGTCGTTTCCTGGTTACCATGAAAGGCTAGCATGATAATATGACTCTGAACTCTTACTCCTTCCAGAGGTTAGGAGTTCTTTGGACAAAATGGATGGCCAATCGAAATTGCCCGTGGGATGAAGCTTACATACAATCAATGGTTCGAGAGCTATCCTACATACTTGGTTCACGTTTTTTAGCCTATAGTTCTGTCTTTAGCATGCCCCTAAGTGACTTAGCTACTCATGGATATATAGAGAACAGAAGTATAAGATAAAACAGACATGCTTAGAAGGGAAATGAACTCAAAACAGTAAGACAAAACCGTAGCAGCAGAAGATGGAAACTGTGAAATGAAGATTTGTAATTTGATTACTTTGAATGTTTGAACAAACAAAGGGAAACTTAAAGTAAATAATCCAAAGACAGACAGCAACGAAATGCAGTAGATTAATCACTAAACTAGAAACAACAACTGATCAAAGCCGGAAATTAGAAAGGAAAGACAGAATATAGTAAATGCAGCTTGAAAGCTTCGTCGCAATCGCCTCGAATGAAGGATCAAAAAGAGCAGCCTTGCTTGGATGAATCCAATCGGGAGAGAAGAAGAATCTCCTCTCCTTCCTATCAGATTATCGACTCCAACAGCTGAGCTTCGCAAACCAACAGACGACAAAGGAAAAACAGGAGAACAGATGGACTGCGAGAAGACTCTACTCTTTCGGATGATGACTGAACATCCGACTTTGACCCCCTTTTATAGTAGTTTGCAGGTGCGTTTGGGCCAAGGAGAACCATCAATCTTCAACGTCGTATATCAGAATGGATGGAGGAGAAAGAACGAATCCCTGAAATTACGGAAATTAACAGAAAAAGATCAGTCAACTTACGGTTTTCACTTGAATAATTGCGGCTTCAGCAATGTTTTCGCAATGCTGTCGCAATGCAGTTTTTTTCATTCTTTTCCTTCGGTTTTCAACCCTTTTCTTTCCTATTGTGCATAAGTCCTAATTTAGCTACCTTCTTCTCATTCTCATATTTAAGCATAGGTTTAGGCTAAATGCTATCAAAAACACCTAAAAGTGTGCAACTTCCTAAGCTAAATGGGTCCTAAATAAGTCACTTTCAGAGACTTAACACACCCCCAAACTTAAGGTTTTGCTTGTCCTCAAGCACACTAAGGACTTACCTAGGCTGCTGTTTCTTCTTCTTTAACTACTTACTAACTCTCCTATATCCCTATCTATAGCACTGCTGTCCTGTGACATACTTCTAAGCTTAAAACCACCCTCTTATCAAGCTTCTTCTGACTTTGCCTGCCTAACACTCCTTCTGTTTTCATTAACTTCCTACAACTGATCTATTTACTTTTGTCATATCATGCCACTATCCCTAAGGTTTCAAATTCTGCCTAGCTTTACCTCAGACTCAGTACATACTTCTAGCTTTATTTTTAATGTGTCTAGGATTCCTTAGAGTCATGCCAGTCTTAGTATTAGCGGTGACAGTAGTACTTTTAGAGAACAACCTAAACCCTGGCATCACTACATTGGATAAACACTCATCTCCCTAAACAACCCTACAAGTTACAACTTTGTGCCTAGCTACTTTGAGGATCAGAGTTCTTTTTAAATAGGACATCTAAGCCACGAAGTTGTAACTCCTAGGTTTACATTCTTCTTCCCTACTTCTTCTTTTTTTTTTTTCTTTCTTTCTTACTTTGGTGGAGCCTCTCCTTTGGTTGCCTTTTGATGCAACGCCACTTGTGGGTTACACACTTGGCACTGATTACTCAGCAACCTAAGAGACACTCTCCCCTTTATTCTTTTTTCATTTTTTATTTTTTTTCAGTTCATCAGGAGAAGAAGAATGCTTATGTTTCTAAGGGAGAGAGGAATGTTCCTAGGCCTAGGGTGGCCTCCCCCAAACTTCAACTACTCATTGTCCCCAATGAGTGTTTGAGGTGGCACACCCCCAAACTTGTCCTAGAAGCATCTAGTCTAAGGTAAAACAAAGAGAATCTAAAGCCCTAGGCATAGACAGAACATTGGAAAAGAAAACATCACAGCAACAGAAAACTGAAAAAAACAGGCAGAAAAGGACTTACAGCTATGCATGCTGAGCTATTTAGAGGTTAATTTAAACTATCAAAGGGTGTCCTGTGACACTCATCCAGCATGCATTTAGATAAGCTATATACGGTAGTCATGATAGCAGCAAAAGAAAGAATTTAAACAGATCACAGCCTAGTGAAACAGACAGTCCAAAACATGCTTCCAGTAATAAAAATTGCGGGGACCGCAATTATTTCGCAATTAAGTCAGGGTAGATATAACAGTGATTAAGGCCCCCAAGCATGCTTTTTTCCAGTCATTCAAGCTCTCTAAAAATAAAGCTAAACTATCCTACCTAGTCATCTAGCATCAGACTATACTAAACATAATTAAAGACATAAAACTAAACATCTAAAACAGATCAAAATTGTACTACAAACAGCATAATTCACATAGTCTATCAGAAAGCAGAAAATTGTTTTTTTTTCCTAAGGGAACAGCAATACTCCCTTTAGTGCGATTCAAACCAGCACTCAAACATCTTCATCCTCATCTGGTTGTCGTGGTCGTGGAGGCACCCATGGAGTCAGGAGATTGGTGGGGAAGTCAGGGAAGATGCAGCCTAGCTGGTCTGCAACCTCTTTGTCCCGTGCTTGCGCATACGTGGCCCATTGAGCCATCCTCCTCTGCATATCCATCATGCACGCCATGGATAGTGACTGATCAGCAGCCAGCCTATCCAGTTCAAACTCCATATTCCCCTTTCTCCTCAGCCTCAGGCTAGCAGGCAGCTCCAAGTGGCCTGTGTAAGCCATCTGCTGCTCCATGCGCTCAGTGGGGACTCCTGCAAGCAAACATAGTTTGGTTATGGTGTTAGGGAAAAACAGTGGTCTCTTACCTTTCTTTGCGCACTCAGCAATAGCAGCAGTGATGACTTCTCCCACGTTGATCGTGAGACCTCTCATTATTGCATACACCAGCAGCGATCGGCTCTGGTTGATTGTAGTCTCGTGAGTCACTGGGGACAATCTCCTTCTCACGAACGAAAACCAAACAGCCGCCTTAGCCGTGAGGTTGGCACTCATGAGACTACATGGGTCCTAAATAAGTCACTTTCAGAGACTTAACAGTATGATTCCTAGCCTTCCTTGCTTTTTGTTTCGGAAACTTCTTTGTTGGTTAGTTTGCCGCGAAAGTTTTCCTAGATTCGCATTGCTCGTTATCCTTGCATGTTAAGTTAGCATTTATCCTCTGGTAGTCTGTACTTGATCTCGCTGTTTTTATTTTAGTTTTGCGTTTATTTTGCGTATTTTACAATTTGTCAGCACGCCATCAAAAATCAATTCATCACTCGTTACATTTCTCATGTTAGCACGCTAGAATCGTTTTTGCTCTTACAAAATCTCTGTGGGAATCGATATAAACAATACTTATTACTTGATACAGATCATGTATGCCTGCATGATTGAGTGCTCCACATAAACGATTTACCCCCTACTGAGCACGCAACAAGTTTTTGGCGCCGTTGCCAGGGATTTTATTTTTTATAAAACGATTTGTGTTAATTTGAGAGTTGAGCTTAAATGATTGAAGCTTAATTGTTGTTTGTCTTTTGTAGGTACTAGGAAGCTGGTTTATGAACGAGTTTCCCAACTTCGAATTCGAGTTTGATCCTGAACCCGAGAGAACTTTTAGGAATAGAGCAAGAGAATGAAGGGAATCTGACATACATATGGAGAACCAAGCTAGAAACCAAAACCAGCCTGCAGACATGCATCCAGTAGGAGAGCCGAATAGGGCAGCTGTCATTAGAAATCCAATAGAGATAGCCAATGACAAAGATAGTGCCATCCTTAGCTATTTAGTACCAATGCCGGAGGAGCTGAATCCAAGCATCATTCGACCGGAAATTACTGCTCACTCCTTCGAGCTGAAACCGGTCATGTTCCAGATGTTGTCAACCGTAGGGCAATTTTATGGAATTGAAAATGAAGATCCGCACAACCACTTGAGGAACTTCCTCGATGTTAGCGATACATTCGTTATACCAGGAGTGACGCAAGAGGCTTTGCGCCTTTATTTGTTTCCATACTCGTTGCGAGACAAGGCGAAGACCTGGTTAAATTCGCTTCCCTCAGGTTCGATAGCTAATTGGACTGACCTTGCTGAGAAGTTTCTAGTTAAATATTTCCCACCAGATAGAAACTCAAATTTTAGGGATGATATCATCAAATTCAAGCAATCGGAGAATGAATCTGTACATGAGGCATGGACTAGGTATAAAGACTTGCTGTTAAAGTGCCCTCACCATGGCATTCCATGGTGTATTAAAATCGAGGTATTCTTTAAGGGATGTAACCCAAGCACAAGGCAAGTGCTTAACTTATCAGCGGGAGGATCCATGTTGTTAAAAAGTTATAATGAAGCTTATAAGATCCTAGAGAAAATTTCTGCTACTAATTGCAGATGGTCTGACGACCCGATTGAGCCGAGCAGAAGGAAGAGAACCTATGATGTGGACGCTTTAAGTGCCATGAGCAATCATATTACAACCTTAACTAAAATGATGAAATAGCTAGCCCAAGCAAATCTCCAACAGAATGCCAATGCTGCCGCTTCTGCGTCAACATTGACAGCCGTAGCAAACCAGATCGATGCACTAGTGTGTGGTTTTTGTGGAGAGGGACATGGATATGATTATTGTCCAGCTAATCCTGCGTCTGTTTGTTATGTAGGTAATCAGTCGCAGCAGAGGAACAATCCATACTCAAACACTTATAATCCTGGGTGGAGGAGCCATCCTAATTTTTCATGGAACGGTCAGGCGAATGCTACCCAGATGCAGTCTCAACCACGGCCGAACGGGCCACCAGGATTCATTCAAACTCATCAAGCAAATCAACCCCAATATCAAAAGCCTTTTGTAGTCAATCAACCTGTGGGATCATCTATCGAGAACATATTAAAGGAATACATGGCTAAAAATGATGTCACGATTCAGAGCCAGCAAGCATCTTTGCGGAACTTAGAAAATCAAATTGGCCACTGTTACGTCTCCAAAAGTGACCTTTTTAGGACTTGTTTTCCATAGAAAGATGTACACTCTTAGGTATTTTTGATAGGATTTAGCTTAAACCTATGCTTATTTATGAGTATTAGAAGAAGGAAGCTAAATTAGGACTTGTATGCAAAAGGAAAGAAAAGGAATGAAAAACGAAGTTAAAAGAATGAAAAATGAGCATTGCGGCAGCATTGCGGAAACATTGCTAAAACCGCAATGTTTCAAGTGAAATCCGTAAGTTAGCTGATCTTTTTCTGTTATGTTCCGTTATTTCAGGGATTCGTTCTTTCTCCTCCATCCATTTTGAAGTATGACGTTGAGGATGGATGGTTCTCCTTGGCCCAAACGCACCTGCAGATTACTATAAAAGGGGGTCAAAGTAGAGGGTTTGATCATCATCCGAAAGCGTAGAAGCCTCTTCGCAGCTCCATCTTTTCTCCTGTTTTTCTTCTCCGTCTGTTGGTGTGAGAGGTTCAGCTGTTGGAATCGACAATCTGATAGGAAGGAGAGAAGATTCCTCTTCTCTCCCGATTGGATTCATCCAAGCAAGGCTACCCTTTCTCTCCCTTCAGCCGAGGCGTTTGCAACGAGGCATTCAAGCTCATTTACTGCATTTTGTCTTTCATTTCTAATTTCCAGTTCTGCTTTGTTGTTGTTTCCCTTCTAGTAGTTAGTTTATTGCATTTCGTTGCTTTCTGTCTTCATGTTATTTACTTTAAGCGTCCCTTTGTTCATTCAAACAATCAAGTAATCAAAGCACAATTCTTCATTTCACAGTTTCTTCTCTTTGCTGCCACTGTTTTTCCCTTGCTGTTTGTCTTTAAATTTCTTCTAAGCATGTCGACTTTATCTCTTATTTCTGTTCTCCCTATATCCATGAGTAACTAAGTCACATAGGGGCATGCTAATGACAATACTATAGGCTAAAAAACGTGAACCAAGCATGTAGGATAGCTCTCGAAGCATTGATTGTATGTAAGCTTCATCCCACGGGCAATTTCGATTGGCCATCCATTTTGTCCAAAGAACTCCTAACCTCTGGAAGGAGTAAGAGTTCAGAGTCATACACTCATGCTAGCCTTTCAAGGTAGCCAGAAAACGACCTAGGAATAGGCGTTTTCCTAGTACAAACCATATCTTTCTGCTTTAATAAGATGCTTAAGACCTTACTTGGACATGAGTAAACTAAAGAATCTAATGCATGGAATCGGAAGATACATGAGATTGAGTTAGTTTGATGCATAGTGAGTTGATCCAGTGCTTGAGAATCGTATAAAAATGCCTATAGAGGAGTCGTTAGTAGCCCTTGTTTCTCCATTTTACACACTTTCGCTGTCAGTAACATTGCGGTAGAATTGCTGTTCTCGCAATTCTGCTAAGTTTAAAATTTTGTTTAGCTACTTTTCTCTTCGTTTATTAATTCTTCCTCTTTTCATTTGAGTTTATCTTTGACTTACACTTGTTTATGTTGCTATCCTTTACACATTCCTTAGAAATTAGACAATTTAAAACCAATTCTACCCCATCAAATCCATCCATTCTTTCTTAACAAAACACTTCACGAGTAGCTCATAATAAATCTCTGTGGGAAAACGAATGAAAAAATACTTACTACTTGCTATAAGATCATGTATGCTTGCATGTTCTGAGTGCTCTCTCTCTCTTATTGCTTATTTATTTTAACACATTGAGCACGCAACAAGTTTTTGGCGCCGCTGCCGGGGATTTATTTTAAGTGAAAACGAAGTTTTGTAAGTTTGAAACACCAAGTTTATTGTCTATTGAGGCTGATCTATTTTCATTTCTTTTGCAGGTATTATTTGGGTTAGTTTATGAATGAGCCTTCAAGTAGTGATCTAGAGTTCAACCCTGAGCCTGAGAGATTATTTAAGGCTAGAAATAGAGCCAAGAAACGTCTCTTTAACCAATCCTCTATACCTCCAATAATTGCGGAAACAGCAATTCCTCCGCAATTCGATCAAAAAGAAATGGACAGACCAGTCCCAAATCCGGTACCTACCACTCGCAATCCCATCGAAATAGCGAATGATAAGGATAGTGCCATTCTTTCCTACCTAGTACCTATGCCTGGGGAGCTGAACCCCAGCATAATCCGCCCTGAAATCACTGCCAACTCATTCGAGTTAAAGCCAGTGATGTTCCAAATGTTGTCCACTGTGGGACAATTCTTTGGAGTGGAAAATGAGGACCCCCACAACCATCTTAGAAACTTCCTAGGAGTTAGTGATACATTCATCATCCCTGGAGTTTCCCAAGAAGCCTTGAGGCTCTACCTCTTCCCTTACTCTTTGAGGGACAGAGCAAAGACGTGGTTAAACTCATTACCCTCTGGATCAGTCCTCAATTGGACAGACTTGGCAGAGAAATTCCTAGTCAAATACTTCCCACCTGATAGGAATTCTACCTTTCGTGATGACATAATCAAGTTCAAACAAGCTGATACTGAGTCTCTTCACGAAGCTTGGACAAGGTTCAAAGACCTTCTTCTTAAATGTCCACATCATGGCATCCCATGGTGTATCCAAATAGAGGTCTTTTTCAAAGGATGCAACCCCAGCACCAGACAAGTCTTAAATTCATCTGCGGGTGGATCCATGTTGTCCAAGAGTTATAACGAAGCCTATGAGATATTGGAGAAGATCTCAGCATCTCACTGTAGGTGGTCAGATGATCCAGTTGAGCCAACTAGAGCTCAAGACAAGGACGCACTCAATGCCATGAGTAGCCAAATAAGCGCCCTGACCAACCTAGTCAAGCAAATGGCTCAAGCCAATCTCCAAACTAGTGACAACTGTTAAGTCTCTGAAAGTGACTTATTTAGGACCCATTTAGCTTAAGAAGATGTACACATTTAGGTGTTTTTGTTAGCATTTAGCTTAAACCTATGCTTTAATATGAGAATTAGAAGAAGGTAGCTAATATAGGACTTATGTACAATAGGTAGAAAAAGGGTTGAAAACCGAAGAAAAGAATGAAAAAATAACCATGGCGAATGAATTGCGGAATAATTGCGGTGACCGCAATTATTCAAGTTAAAACCGTAAGTTGGCTGATCTTTTTCTGTTTAGATCCGACTTTTCAGGGATACGTTCTTTCTCCTCCATCCATTCTGATATATGACGTTGAAGATTGATGGTTCTCCTTGGCCCAAACGCACCTGCAAACTACTATAAAAGGGGGTCAAAGTCGGAGGTTCAGTCATCATCCGAAAGCGTAGAAGCCTTCTCACAGTCCACTTTTTCTCCCTGTTTTCCTTTGCCGTCTGTTGGAGTGAGAGTCTCAGCTGTTGGAATCGATAATCTGATAGGAAGGAGAGAAGATTCTTCTTCTCTCTCGATTGGATTCATCCAAGCAAGGCTGACCTTTCATCCCCTTCATTCGAGGCGACTGCAACGAAGCTTTCAAGCGCCATTTTACTGTTTTCTGTCGTTCTTCTTCTAATTTCCAGTTTTGATCATTGTTGTTCTTAGTTTAGTGTTTTAGTTACTGCATTTCGTTGTTGTCTGTCTTTGAATTACTGCCTTTAAGTTTCTCTTTGTTCGTTCAACATTCAAAGTAATCAGAGTGCAAGTTTCATTTCACGGTTTCTTTCTTCTGCTGCTACGGTTTTGACTTACTGTTTTGAGTACATTTCCCTACTAAGCATGTCTGTTTTATCTTGTATTTCTGTTCTCCATATATCCATGAGTAGCTAAGTCACTTAGGGGCATGCTAATGACAGAACTATAGGCTTAAAAACGTGAACCAAGTATGTAGGATAGCTCTCGAACCATTGATTGTATGTAAGCTTTATCCCACGGGCAATTTCGATTAGCCATCCATTTTGTCCAAAGAACTCCTAACCTCTGGAAGGAGTAAGAGTTCAGAGTCATATAATCATGCTAGCCTTTCATGGTAATCAGGAAACGGCCTAGGAATAGGCGTTTCCCTAGTACAAACTAAACACTTCTGTTTTAACAAGATGATTAAGACCTTACTTTGAAGTCGAGTAAACTTAGGAATCTAATGCATGGAATCGGACGATACATGAGATAGAGTGAGTTTGATGCATAGAGAGTAGATCCAGTGCTTGAGAATCGTATAATAATGCCTATAGGATAGTCATTAGTAGCCCTTAACTCACCCATTTACACACTTTCGCTGCTGTTTAATTGCGGAAACATTGCGGTCCCCGCAATTCTGCTAAATTTTCATTCTGTTTAGCTGTTTTCTTCTTCGTTTATCAATTCCATCTCTTGTCCTTTGAGTCTAATTTCAACTTGCATTTGTCTATGTTATATCCCTTTACACATTCAGCAAAAAATTAGATAATTAAAAACCAATTTTACCCCATCAAATCCACCCCATCTTTCTTAACAAATACACTTCGCGAATAGCTAAACATAAGTCTCTGTGGAAAAAACGAATGAAATATACTTACTACTTGCTGTGAGACCATGTATGCTTGCATGTTCTGAGTGCTCTCTCTACTTCCTTGCTTATTTATCTTTACACATTGAGCACGCAACAAGTTTTTGGCGCCGCTGCCGGGGACTTATTTTAAGTGAAAACGAAGTTGTTAAGTCTGAAAAATCAAGTTTATCATTGAGTGAAACTAATCTGTTTCATTTCTTTTGCAGGTGTTGTTAGGGTAGTTTATGAGTGAGCGTTCACATAGTAATTTAGAGTTCGATCCTGAACCTGAAAGATCACTTCGAGCTAGAAATAAGGCAAAGAAACGCCTCTTTAAACAACCTCTTATACCTCAAACCATACCTGAAACTAAAGAAATGGGCGATATAGTTCCAAATCCGGCACATGCCATTCGCAATCCCATTGAAATAGCAAATGACAAGAATAGTGCCATCCTTTCATATCTAGTACCTATGCCTGGGGAGCTGAACCCCAGCATAATCCGTCCTGAAATCACTGCCCACTCATTCGAGTTAAAGCCAGTGATGTTCCAAATGTTGTCCACTGTGGGACAATTCTTTGGAATAGAAAACGAGGACCCCCATAATCACCTTAGGAACTTCCTAGGAGTTAGTGACACATTCCTAATCCCTGGAGTTTCCCAAGAAGCCCTGAGGCTATATCTTTTCCCTTACTCTTTGAGGGACAAAGCCAAAACCTGGTTAAATTCATTGCCCTCAGGCTCTGTCCGCAACTGGACAGATCTAGCAGAAAAATTCTTAGTCAAATATTTCCCACCAGATAGGAATTCAACCTTTCGTGATGATATCATAAAATTCAAACAAGCTCCAAGTGAGTCTCTTCACGAAGCTTGGACAAGATTCAAAGACCTTCTCGTTAAATGTCCACACCATGGCATTCCATGGTGTATCCAAATAGAAGTTTTCTTTAAAGGATGCAACCCCAGCACCAGACAAGTCTTAAATTCATCTGCTGGAGGTTCCATGTTGTCCAAGAGTTACAACGAAGCTTATGAGATCTTGGAGAAGATCTCAGCATCTCACTGTAGATGGTCAGACGATCCAGTAGAGCCAACTAGGGCTCAAGACAAGGATGCTCTAAGCGCTATGAGCACCCAAATAAATGCCCTGACCAACTTAGTCAAGCAAATGGCTCAGGCCAATCTCCAAACCAGTGCCAATACCGCCACAGCCATGTCAATGGGCACACAACCAAATCAAGGCGAGGCACCTATCTGTGGATTCTGTGGGGAAGGGCACCCTTATGAATACTGCCCTGGGAATCCATCCTCAGTCTGCTATGTAGGAAGCCAGCAGCAGCCTAGGAATAACCCCTACTCCAACACCTATAACCCTGGTTGGAGAAACCACCCTAACCTGTCATGGGGTGGCCAACAAACCACTAACCAAAATTCTAACCAACCAAGGCCGAGTGGAACACCTGGTTTCACTCCCCAACATAACCAGTCAATGTACCAAAAACCTTATAATCAACCTGTAGGATCTTCTGTAGAAAACCTACTCAATGAGTATATCGCTAAGAATGATGCTACTCTTCAGAGCCAGCAAGCTACCCTTAGGAGCCTGGAAAACCAAATAGGCCAGTTAGCCAATGAACTTAAAAGTAGGCCCCAAGGTAGACTCCCTGCTGATACCGAGGTACCAAGGAGAGATGGCAAAGAACAAGTTCAAGCCATTGAACTTAGGAGTGGAAGACCATTGGTGAGCAACACAAAGGACACACCAAAGAGAGTAGAGAACACTGAGTCTAGTGCTCCACTGGAGTCTCTGCCGAGCCAAGGTCCACCACCAACTAGCACATCAGGAGCCAGGCTAGAGCCAATTGTAGAGGACGTAGAAGAAATTCCAAGGCCTCCACCTATCCTAAGGCGTCCTGACATGCCTGCATATGTGCCACCACCTCCATATCCTCGAAGGCTGAAGAAGAAGCAGGAACAGGAAGTTCATTTTAATAAATTTTTAGAAATACTTAAGCAAGTGCATGTGAACATTCCTTTTGTAGAGGTTTTACAATCGATGCCTTCTTATGTAAAGTTTTTGAAGGACATTATTACTAACAAAAAAATAATTGGTGAGTTTGAAACAGTAAACCTCACCGAGGAGTGCAGTGCCATCCTCCAAAACAAGCTACCCAAGAAGGAGAAGGATCCTGGTTCCTTCACCTTACCTGTAGAACTTGGAGGCAAGCACGTGGGCAGAGCGCTTTGTGACCTGGGCGCCAGCATAAATCTCATGCCCCTGTCCCTATTCCGCCAGTTGGGAATGGGAGAAGCACGTCCAACTACTGTCACTTTACAACTAGCAGACAGATCCATCGCATATCCAGAAGGTAAGATTGAGGATATTCTAGTTAAAGTTGACAAATTTATTTTCCTTGCAGATTTCATTGTCCTGGACTATGAGGCAGACAAGGAGGTTCCCATCCTGCTAGGTAGACCATTTCTAGCCACAGGTAGGGCACTAATAGACGTGCAAAAAGGTGAGTTAACTATGAGGGTTCATGATGAAGAGGTAAAATTTAGTGTTTACAAAGCTTTAAGGTATCCCTCTGATTCTGAGTCTTGTGCTAGCATTGATGTTGTTGACTCACTAATGGAAGAACAATTAGAGCATGTATTATTAACCAAGCATGCTAACGAATATGTAGGATTAGATGTAGATGATCTAAATGTATCTGACATAATGAATATGCCTGTAGATAGACCTCAGCATGTATGTATGAATATAGATTTAACTGATAGAACTGTAAATCCGTTAAAGCCCTCCATTGAGCATCCACCTATTTTAGAACTGAAACCACTACCAACTCACCTCAAATATGCATATCTAGGAGATAATGATACGCTGCCTGTAATAATTTCTTCTAAGCTTAGTGAACAGCATGAGGTTGATTTAATTTTACTGCTTAAGCAACATAGGAAGGCTATAGCATGGACTATTGCTGATATTCGAGGCATTAGCCCTTCTTATTGCATGCATAAAATCATACTAGAGGAAGAGCACACACCTAGGGTAGATCACCAGCGTAGGTTAAACCCCTCTATGAAAGAGGTAGTGAAAAAGGAAATAATAAAGTGGTTAGATGCAGGAGTAATTTTCCCCATAGCTAGTAGCCAGTGGGTGAGCCCCATCCAATGTGTACCTAAAAAGGGGGGAATAACTGTGGTAGTCAATGAGAACAACGAACTGATTCCAACAAGGACTGTCACAGGGTGGAGAGTGTGTATGGATTACAGGAAGTTAAATAAAGAAACTAAAAAAGACCATTTCCCTCTACCGTTCATTGACCAGATGCTAGACAGAATAGCTGGTAGAGCCTACTACTGTTTTTTAGATGGGTACTCTGGCTATAATCAAATCACTATAGACCCTAAGGATCAAGAGAAGACTACCTTCACTTGCCCTTTTGGAACGTTTGCCTTCCGCAGAATGCCTTTTGGCTTATGCAATGCACCGGCAACTTTCCAAAGGTGCATGATGGCGATCTTCTCTGAGTTGGATGAGTCCATAATAGAAATATTCATGGATGACTTCTCAGTCTTTGGGGACTCATTTAAAACCTGTCTAGAGAACCTAGGACAAGTCCTGGCTAGGTGTGAAGAGACCAACCTAGTCCTAAATTGGGAAAAGTGCCATTTTATGGTAGATGAAGGGATTGTCTTAGGACATAGAGTGTCAAGGGCAGGTGTAGAAGTGGATAGGGCAAAAATAGAGGTCATAGAGAAGTTAGTAGAGCCCCAGAATGTCAAGGCTATTAGGAGTTTCCTAGGACATGCTGGCTTCTATAGAAGGTTCATCAAGGACTTTTCTAAGATAGCCAAGCCTCTGTGCGAGCTTCTAGAGCTAGGTAGGCCGTTCATCTTCTCTAAAGAATGTGTAGTAGCTTGGAAAACCCTTAAGGAAGCATTGGTCACAGCACCAGTCATAGTAGGACCAAATTGGGATCTCCCATTTGAGATGCTATGTGATGCTAGTGACTATGCTGTAGGAGTCATGTTAGGACAGAAGATTGACAAGCTCACACATCCTGTATATTATGCTAGCAAGACCTTGAATGAGGCTCAATGTAATTATACAACTACAGAGAAAGAGATGCTTGCTGTAGTATTTGCTTGTGAAAAATTTAGAAACTATATTCTAGGAACTAGGACCATTGTATATACTGACCATTCTGCTTTAAAATATCTTATGAGGAAGGCTGATGCTAAGCCTAGATTGATTAGATGGGTGTTATTGCTGCAGGAATTTGATTTGGACATTCGGGACAAGAAGGGATGTGAAAACGTGGTTGCAGATCACCTGTCTCGATTGCAGCACAATTGCGAAAAAATTGCGGACCCCGCAATTTCTGATGCTTTTATAGATGAACATATCTTTGCTTTAACTCATCGTGATAACGATGAGGAACCTTGGTTTGCTGACATTGCTAACTTCCGTGCATCACAGGTCTTACCAGTGTTCAAGGGAGGACAAGAGAAGAAGAGGTTCCTCCATGAAGCAAGGAAATTCATCTGGGATGACCCCATACTTTACAGGACCTGTGCTGATGGGTTGTTGAGGAAGTGTGTTTCAGCTGCTGAAGCGAAGTCTGTGCTGCAGCACTGTCACTCATCTCCTTACGGTGGGCACTTTGGTGGTCAAAGAACAGCTGCTAAGGTATTTCAGAGTGGCTACTACTGGCCAACAATCTTCAAGGACGCCCACAACTATGCCCACAACTGTGACGAATGCCAAAGGACAGGTAACATCAGTCGTAAGGATGAGATGCCCCTCACCTACATCTTAGAGTTCGAGCTCTGTGATGTGTGGGGCATTGATTTCATGGGACCCTTCCCTCCATCATCAGGTAACCTGTACATTTTAGTAGCAGTAGACTACGTGTCAAAGTGGGTAGAAGCTAAGGCATGTCCTAATAATGATGCTAAAACAGTCACTCACTTCTTGCATAGACACATTTTCACTAGATTTGGGACTCCTCGTGCTATCATTAGTGATGAGGGGTCACATTTCATTAATAAGGCTATGGAGAAGATATTGGCTAAATATAACATTAGACATAGGGTAGCTACTCCCTACCACCCACACTCAAATGGCCAAGCTGAGATTTCCAATAGGGAGATAAAAAACATCCTAGAAAAGGTAGTCAAACCTAATAGGAAAGACTGGTCTTTCAAGCTTGAGGATGCACTTTGGGCTTATAGAACAGCATATAAGACACCTCTAGGAATGTCTCCCTATAGGTTGGTGTATGGCAAGGCTTGCCACTTGCCACTTGAGTTGGAAAACAAGGCATTTTGGGCCATGAAAGAATTAAATTTTTGTGTAAAGGATGCGGGGACATTGAGATCTCTACAGCTACATGAACTTGATGAGCTTAGGCACATGGCCTATGAGAATGCCAAGATGTACAAAGAAAAGACGAAAATATGGCATGACAGTAGACTCAGGATCAAAGACTTTAAGAAGGGCCAACTTGTATTGTTATTTAACTCACGATTAAAGCTGTTTCCAGGCAAATTAAAGTCTAGATGGTCAGGTCCATTTATTATTACTAATGTCTTTGTTCATGGTGCCATAGAGATTAAAAACTTGCAGCAAGGACAGCCATTTATGGTCAATGGTGCTAGGTTGAAGCACTACTATGAGGAAGGGGATGTGAAGACTCTCTCGGCCTTCCTCTTGACTGAAGCATGACAAAGAGAACGAGAGAGAACGAGTGGTTACTGTGCTCGTTTAGTCAAGGCCAATGCCTTAGTTTATTTTTTCTGTTTTTTCGAGTATCGTTTGTATGTTTTGTGGTGTGATTTTAATTGCGTATTTGATGTTTGTTTTATTTGTTTTTGTAGGGAATCGAAAGAGGGTATCAAGGGGAGTAAATCAAGCTTTAAAAATCAAGAAATGGTTGAGCCAAATAAAAGATACGGACGAGCAAAGTTGAAGATTTTGATGAAAAGATATCCCTAGAATTGCGCAAAAATTGCTGGATCCGCAAAAAAAGAGCCGTTGGGATTTTCCCGTTGCTTTTATAGCCGTTAGAAGGCGCTCGATCGATACGATTCTCTCATTCTTTGCTCTCCAAGATTTCTGCGATTCTCTCCATCTTTGATTCTTCTCTCCAAACCTTCAAGACTCGACAATGGTTTCCACTAGGGCTGAAAGATCCGCAGCCAAGAAGAAGGCCGATGACGCAGCTGAAGCGGCTGCGAGGGAGGCGCTTCTCACCCTCGCTGATGAAGGTGCTGTACGCACGGGCCGCCTTTCCAAGCTTCCTATTCGTAGGAAGAAGTGGAGGGTGGTCACTGAGATCCCTGCTGGCCCATCTGAGCCAGTGGGCACGCCAAAGAAACGCCGGTGGACTGTCAAGACTGCTGCCGAACCAAGCACCGCCAAGACTCCCTCTGTGGAGAGTCAAGAAACTGATCGTGCAGCCCACGAGTCAGCCAAAGAAGGTTCGTCGCCGTCTGTGTCACCTGCGCGCAGTCCCCTCTCGTCTGAACCAGTGCCAAGCGCAGAGTCGTCACCGCCTGCACAGAGCGCCGAGTTGTCTCCAGCACCTCAGAGTTCTGATCCGACGCCTGCAGCAGCGCAGAGCCCTGAGCTGCCATCTTCGCCATGGAGTTCTGCGCATACCCCTTCAGCAGAGCACAATTCTCCACGGCCTGATCCGGAATTCCCTTATGGGGATTATCAGGAGTCTACGCAAGGCAGTGGGGATGCTGGGGAAGAAGAAGTCTTTTCTCCCATGAGAGAAGACAGCCCTGATGTTCCTGCCCAGCAGGATGATTCCATGGAAGAGACGTTGGGGGCTTGCCTCCAACTGATCAACATTAAGAAAGAGAAGAAGAAGGCCAAGATGGGCAAGGCCAAGAAGTCCAAGAAGCTGAAGAAGAAGAAGGCCAAACGAGTGCCTTCAGCAGACGAAGAAAGCACGGAGCCAACACTCAAACGCCTCAAGGTGGAGGCTGCTGAATCTTCCAAACCAGCCGATAAGGGGAAGGCTAAACTCTACCCTGAAGATGAACCTCCGTCAGTGAGGTATGTCTCATCTGATGCTGAATCCAGGGGTATTGAGCTGAGGAAAAGGGACCTGTTGCACGAGAAGGGGTTCCTTGATCGACTTGCTGACCTGCCGCAGTTCTTGCGCGCAGAGGTGCTCAACCATGGCTGGGAGGAATTCTGCAGACCTCCCAATCCAGCCTACACGAGCATGGTGTACGATTTCTACGCCAATATGCTCAGCCCTGAGGATGGCCTATCTGTGGTCAGAGGGGTGGAAGTTGATTTCTCAGCCAAGGCCATCAATGAAGCCTTTGGTCTCAAGGGCCAAGCGCACACAGATTATGCACGGATAGTTGATGAGCCGACCGAGGCTGTGCTAGAAGAGGCCATTCGCACAATTGGCCAGCCTGAAGCCTCTTGGACAGTGTCACGCAACGGGCGGCACACTCTCATGAGTGCCAACCTCACGGCTAAGGCAGCTGTGTGGTTTTCATTCGTCAGAAGAAGACTCTCCCCAGTAACTCATGAGACTACAATTAACCAGAGCCGTTCGCTGCTGGTTTATGCTATAATGAGAGGTCTCACGATCAATGTGGGAGAAGTCATAGCTGCTGCCATAGCTGAGTGTGCTAAAAAGGGTAAGGGGCCATTATTTTTCCCCAACATTATAACAAAGTTGTGTTTGCTTGCAGGGGTTCCCACCGAGCGTTTGGAGCAGCAGCTGCCCTACACAGGCCATTTGGAGTTGCCTGCACACCTAAGGCTGAGAAGAAAGGGCAACATGGAATTTGAGTTGGATAGGCTGGCTGCTGAACAGTCCCTATCCATGGCCTGCTTGATGGACATGCAGAGGAGAATGGCTCAATGGGCCAACTATGCGCAGGCGAGGGACAGAGAAGTTGCAGACCAGTTGGGGTGCATCTTCCCAGACTTCCCCACCAACCTCCTAACTCCATGGGTGCCCCCACGACCAAGGCAACCAGATGAGGATGATGAGAATTGAGTGCTGGTGTGAAGTGCACTAAAGGGAGTATTGCTGTTCCCTTAGAAAAAAAAAAAGACAATTTTTCTGCTTTCTGATAGGATCATGTGCAGTATGCTGTTTTGTGTTCAGTTTTTGATCTGTTTTTAATGTTTAGTATTATGCTTTTTCTTTTGCTTAGTCTAGTCTGATGTTAGCTGAATAGGTAGGATAGTTTAGTTTTATTTTTAGGATGCATGAGTCACAGGAAAAAGCATGCTAGGGGCTTGAGTTAATGTTATATCTGCCCGGATTGGATTGCGAAATAATTGCGGTTCCCGCAATTTTTGTGACTGATTGCATGTTTTGGACTGTCTGTTTAGTTAGGCTGTGGTATGTTAAATTCAATCTTTTGCTGCTAGCATGACTACCTTATATAGCTGATCTTGAAGCATGCTGGATGAGTGTCATAGGACACCCTTTGATAGTTTAAATTTGCCTCTGAATAGTGCTCAGCATGCATAAACCATAAGTCCTTAAACCTGTCTGTTATGTTCAAATTTTCTGCTGCTGGGTTAGTTGCTTCTAGAATGTTTTGCCTATGCCTAGGATGTTTAGATTCTCTTTGTTTTACTTTAGACTAGATGCTTCTAGGACAAGTTTGGGGGTGTGCCACCTCAAACACTCATTGGGGACAATGAGTAGTTGAAGTTTGGGGGAGGCCACCCTAGGCCTAGGAACATTCCTCTCTCCCTTAGAAACATAAGCATTCTTCTTCTCCTTTTAAAAAAAAAAAAAATGATGAACAAAATGAAAAAAAAGAATAAAGGGGGGGGAGTTTCTCTTAGGTTGCTGAGTAATCAGTGCCAAGTGTGTAACCCACAAGTGGCGTTGCATCAAAAGGCAACCAAAGGAGAGGCTCCACCTAAGAAAAAAAAGAGAAAAATATAGGGAAGAAGAATGTATACCTAGGAGTTATAACTTTGTGGCTTAGATGTCCTATTTAAAAAGAACTCTGATCCTCAAAGTAGCTAAGCACAAAAGTTGTAACTTGTAGGGTTGTTTTAGGGAGATGAGTGTTTATCCAATGTAGTGATGCCAGGGTTTAGGTTGTTCTCTAAAAGTACTACTGTCACTGTTAATACTAAGACTGGCATGACTCTAAGGAATCCTAGACACATTAAAAATAAGCTAGAAGCATGTACTGAGTCTAGAGTAAAGCTTGGTAGAATTTGAAACCTTAGGGATAATAGCATGATATCATAAAAGTAGTTAGATCAGTAGTAGGGGGTTAACAAAAGCAGTGGGTATAGTAGGCAGGTGAAGTCAGAAGAAGCCAGACAAGAGGTTAGTTCTAAACTTAGAAGTGTGTCACAGGACAGCATTGCTAGAGATAGGGTTATAGGGGAGTCGGTGAGTAGTTAAAGAAGATAAAACAAACAGCCTAGGTAAGTCCTTAGTATGCTTGAGGACAAGCAAAGCCTTAAGTTTGGGGGTGTGTTAAGTCTCTGAAAGTGACTTATTTAGGACCCATTTAGCTTAAGAAGATGTACACATTTAGGTGTTTTTGTTAGCATTTAGCTTAAACCTATGCTTTAATATGAGAATTAGAAGAAGGTAGCTAATATAGGACTTATGTACAATAGGTAGAAAAAGGGTTGAAAACCGAAGAAAAGAATGAAAAAATAACCATGGCGAATGAATTGCGGAATAATTGCGGTGACCGCAATTATTCAAGTTAAAACCGTAAGTTGGCTGATCTTTTTCTGTTTAGATCCGACTTTTCAGGGATACGTTCTTTCTCCTCCATCCATTCTGATATATGACGTTGAAGATTGATGGTTCTCCTTGGCCCAAACGCACCTGCAAACTACTATAAAAGGGGGTCAAAGTCGGAGGTTCAGTCATCATCCGAAAGCGTAGAAGCCTTCTCACAGTCCACTTTTTCTCCCTGTTTTCCTTTGCCGTCTGTTGGAGTGAGAGTCTCAGCTGTTGGAATCGATAATCTGATAGGAAGGAGAGAAGATTCTTCTTCTCTCTCGATTGGATTCATCCAAGCAAGGCTGACCTTTCATCCCCTTCATTCGAGGCGACTGCAACGAAGCTTTCAAGCGCCATTTTACTGTTTTCTGTCGTTCTTCTTCTAATTTCCAGTTTTGATCATTGTTGTTCTTAGTTTAGTGTTTTAGTTACTGCATTTCGTTGTTGTCTGTCTTTGAATTACTGCCTTTAAGTTTCTCTTTGTTCGTTCAACATTCAAAGTAATCAGAGTGCAAGTTTCATTTCACGGTTTCTTTCTTCTGCTGCTACGGTTTTGACTTACTGTTTTGAGTACATTTCCCTACTAAGCATGTCTGTTTTATCTTGTATTTCTGTTCTCCATATATCCATGAGTAGCTAAGTCACTTAGGGGCATGCTAATGACAGAACTATAGGCTTAAAAACGTGAACCAAGTATGTAGGATAGCTCTCGAACCATTGATTGTATGTAAGCTTCATCCCACGGGCAATTTCGATTGGCCATCCATTTTGTCCAAAGAACTCCTAACCTCTGGAAGGAGTAAGAGTTCAGAGTCATATAATCATGCTAGCCTTTCATGGTAATCAGGAAACGGCCTAGGAATAGGCGTTTCCCTAGTACAAACTAAACACTTCTGTTTTAACAAGATGATTAAGACCTTACTTTGAAGTCGAGTAAACTTAGGAATCTAATGCATGGAATCGGATGATACATGAGATAGAGTGAGTTTGATGCATAGAGAGTAGATCCAGTGCTTGAGAATCGTATAATAATGCCTATAGGATAGTCATTAGTAGCCCTTAACTCACCCATTTACACACTTTCGCTGCTGTTTAATTGCGGAAACATTGCGGTCCCCGCAATTCTGCTAAATTTTCATTCTGTTTAGCTGTTTTCTTCTTCGTTTATCAATTCCATCTCTTGTCCTTTGAGTCTAATTTTAACTTGCATTTGTCTATGTTATATCCCTTTACACATTCAGCAAAAAATTAGATAATTAAAAACCAATTTTACCCCATCAAATCCACCCCATCTTTCTTAACAAATACACTTCGCGAATAGCTAAACATAAGTCTCTGTGGAAAAAACGAATGAAATATACTTACTACTTGCTGTGAGACCATGTATGCTTGCATGTTCTGAGTGCTCTCTCTACTTCCTTGCTTATTTATCTTTACACATTGAGCACGCAACAACAACACCGCCACAGCCATGTCAATGGGCACCCAGCCAAGTCAAGGTGAGACACTTATCTGTGGATTCTGTGGGGAAGGGCACCTGTATGAATACTGCCCTGGGAATCCAGCCTCAGTCTGCTATGTTGGAAGCCAGCAGCAGCCTAGGAACAACCCCTATTCTAATACTTACAACCCTGGTTGGAGGAACCACCCAAACCTGTCATGGGGTGGCCAACAAAATGCTAACCAAGCTCCTAACCAACCAAGACCGAGTGGAACACCTGGTTTCACTCCCCAACATAACCAATCCATGTATCAAAAACCATACAACCAACCTGTAGGGTCTTCTGTAGAAAATTTACTCAAGGAATACATAGCCAAGAATGATGCCACTCTACAGAGTCAGCAAGCTACTCTAAGGAGCCTAGAGAACCAAATAGGGCAACTAGCCAATGAACTCAAAAGTAGGCCCCAAGGTAGACTACCAGCTGACACTGAGGTGCCAAGGAGAGAGGGTAAAAAGCAAGTTCAAACAATTGAACTTAGAAGTGGTAGACCATTGGTGAGCAACACAAAAGAAACACCAAAGAGAGTAGAGAACACTGAGTCTAGTGCTCCACTGGAGTCTCTGCCAAACCAAGGTCAACCATCACCAAGCACATCAGGAGCAAGGCTGGAGCCAATCATAGAAGAGATAGAAGAGATTCCAAGGCCTCCACCTATCCTAAGGCGACCTGAAGTGCCTGCATATGTGCCACCACCTCCATTTCCTAGAAGGCTAAAGAAAAAACAAGAACAGGAAGTGCACTTTAATAAATTTCTAGAAATTCTTAAGCAAGTGCATGTTAATATTCCTTTTGTAGAAGTTTTACAGTCTATGCCCTCTTATGTAAAGTTTTTGAAAGATATTATTACTAACAAGAGAATAATTGGTGAGTTTGAAACAGTAAATCTCACTGAGGAGTGCAATGCCATACTCCAGAACAAGCTACCCAAGAAGGAGAAGGATCCTGGTTCCTTCACCTTACCTGTAGAGCTAGGAGGCAAGCACGTGGGCAGAGCTCTTTGTGACCTGGGAGCCAGCATAAACCTCATGCCCCTATCACTATTCCGCCAGCTAGGAATAGGAGAAGCACGTCCAACCACTGTCACTTTACAACTAGCAGACAGATCCATAGCCTACCCTGAGGGTAAGATTGAGGATATTCTTGTAAAGGTTGACAAGTTTATTTTCCTTGCAGATTTCATTATCCTGGATTATGAAGCAGACAAGGAGGTCCCCATCCTATTAGGCAGACCTTTTCTAGCCACAGGTAGGGCCCTGATAGATGTCCAAAAAGGTGAGCTCACGATGAGGGTTCATGATGAAGAGGTGAAATTTAGTGTATATAAAGCCTTAAGGTACCCCTCTGACTCTGAATCTTGTGCTAGCATGGACATTGTAGACTCACTAATGGAAGAACAGCTGGAGCATGTATTATTGACTAAGCATGCTAATGAATATGTACAATTAGATGTAGCTGATTTGAATGTATCTGAGATCATGGATATACATGTAGATAAAACACAGCATGTATGTATAAATAATGACTTAGCTAATAGATCCCTAAATCCTTTAAAACCATCCATTGAGCATCCACCTGTCTTAGAATTGAAACCTCTACCCACTCACCTCAAGTATGCATATCTAGGAAGTAATGATACTTTGCCTGTGATTATTTCTTCTAAATTAAGTGAAAAGCATGAGGTTGAACTGATTTTATTACTTAAGCAACATAGGAAGGCTATTGCATGGACTATTGCTGACATTAGATGCATTAACCCTTCTTATTGCATGCATAAGATTATACTAGAGGAAGAGCACACACCCCGTGTAGATCACCAACGTAGGCTGAACCCCTCTATGAAAGAGGTAGTTAAAAAGGAAATAATAAAATGGTTAGATGCTGGTGTGATCTTCCCCATAGCTAGTAGTCAGTGGGTGAGCCCTATACAATGTGTACCTAAGAAGGGGGGGATGACTGTGGTAGTCAATGAGAACAATGAACTGATTCCAACAAGGACTATCACAGGATGGAGAGTTTGCATGGATTATAGGAAATTAAATAAGGAAACCAAAAAAGACCACTTCCCTCTACCATTTATTGACCAGATGTTAGATAGGATAGCTGGTAGAGCCTACTACTGCTTCTTAGACGGTTATTCAGGATATAACCAGATTACTATAGACCCCAAGGACCAAGAAAAGACTACCTTCACTTGCCCTTTTGGAACGTTTGCCTTTCGCAGAATGCCTTTTGGCTTATGCAATGCACCAACAACATTCCAAAGGTGCATGTTGGCAATCTTCTCTGATTTGGATGAGTCCATGATAGAGATATTCATGGATGATTTCTCAGTCTTTGGGGATTCATTCACAAACTGTCTAGAGAACTTAGGACAAGTCCTGGCTAGGTGTGAGGAGACCAACCTAGTCCTAAATTGGGAGAAGTGCCACTTCATGGTGGATGAAGGGATTGTCTTAGGTCATAGAGTGTCTAGGGCAAGTGTAGAGGTGGACAGGGCAAAAATTGAAATAATAGAGAAATTGGTAGAACCTCAAAATGTCAAAGCCATTAGAAGTTTCTTAGGGCATGCTGGCTTCTATAGAAGGTTCATTAAGGACTTTTCTAAGATCTCCAAGCCTTTATGTGAGCTTCTAGAGCTAAACAAACCATTCATTTTCTCTAAAGAATGTTTCCTAGCTTGGAAAACCCTTAAGGAAGCACTAGCCTCAGCACCTATTATAGTAGGGCCTAATTGGGATCTCCCCTTTGAGATGTTATGTGATGCTAGTGACTATGCTGTAGGGGTTATGTTAGGACAAAAGATTAACAAGTTAACACACCCTGTATACTATGCTAGTAAAACACTTAATGAGGCACAATGTAATTACACAACTACTGAGAAGGAAATGCTAGCTGTAGTGTTTGCTTGTGAGAAGTTTAGGAATTACATTGTAGGCACTAGGACAATTGTGTACACTGACCATTCTGCTTTGAAGTACCTTATGAGGAAGGCTGATGCTAAGCCTAGGTTGATTAGATGGGTGTTATTGCTGCAAGAGTTTGATCTAGACATTAGAGATAAGAAAGGATGTGAAAATGTGGTTGCGGATCATCTTTCTAGATTGCAGCATAATTGCGAAAAAATTGCGGAAACCACAATTTCTTATGCTTTTATTGATGAACATGTCTTTGTATTGACTCATCGTGATAACGATGAGGAACCTTGGTTTGCTGACATTGCTAACTTCCTTGCATCGCAGGTACTACCAACTTTCAAGGGAGGACAAGAGAAGAAGAAGTTCCTTCATGAAGCAAGGAAATTTATATGGGATGATCCCACACTTTACAAGACATGTGCTGATGGTCTGCTCAGGAAGTGTGTGTCAGCTGCTGAGCCGAAGTCTGTGCTGCAGTACTGCCATACAGCACCCTATGGTGGACATTTTGGTGGCCAAAGGACAGCTGCAAAGGTGTTCCAGAGTGGCTACTATTGGCCAACGATCTTCAAGGATGCCCACAACTATGCCCACAGCTGTGATGAATGCCAGAGAACAGGTAACCTTAGCCGAAAGGATGAGATGCCTCTCACTTACATATTAGAGTTGGAGCTCTTTGATGTGTGGGGCATCGACTTCATGGGACCATTTCCCCCATCATCAGGGGTCCCAATCGAGCGAATGGAAAGACAGCTGGCCTACACGGGGCACCTGGAGTTGCCTACTGCCTTGAGGATGCGAAGGAAGGGGAACATGGAGTTTGAGCTAGATGGCCTGGCTGCTGCTCAGTCTCTGTCAATGGCCTGCCTGATGGACCTACAAAAGAAGATGGCTCAATGGGCCACATATGCGCAGGCAAGGGACAAGGAGGTTGCTGACCAGTTGGGCTGCATCTTCCCTGAGTTCCCCACGGACCTACTGACTCCATGGGCGCCTCCAAGACCAAGAAGGGATGATGATGATGAGGACATCTGAGTGCTAGTTTGGGAAGCACTCAAGGGAGTATTTCTGTTCCCTAAAAGAAAAAAATAATAATTAAACTGCTTTTCGTTGAACCATGTGAATTATGCTATTCTAAGTTAAATTTGGATCTGTTTTTAGTTCTTTATTGCTGCTGTTTAGAATTGCTTAGTATAGGCTGATGATAGCTGAATAGGTAGATTAGTTTAGTTTCCTTTTTGTATAGCTTAAATGACTGGAAAGAGCATGCATAGGGGCCTTAATCACTAGTATATCTGCCCTGTATCCATTGCGAAATAATTGCGGAATCCGCAATTATTATTAGTAAATGCATGTTTTTGACTGACTGTTTAGCGAGGCTGGTTCTGTTTAAATTTTGTCTTTTGCTGCTATCTTGACTACCTTATATAGTCTATCTAAAAGCATGCTGGATGAGTGTCATAGGACACCTTTGATTGTTTAAATTAACCTCTTAAAAGTGCTCAGCATGCATAGCTTTAAGTCCTTACCTGACTGTTTTTATAAATTTCTGCTGTTGTGATGTTTGCTTTTAGAATGTTCTGTCTATGCCTAGGGCTTTTAGATTCTCTTTGTTTTACCTTAGACTAGATGCTTCTAGGACAAGTTTGGGGGTGTGCCACCTCAGACACTCATTGGGGACAATGAGTAGTTTAAGTTTGGGGGAGGCCACCCTAGGCCTAGGAACATTCCTCTCTCCCTTAAAGCATAAGCATTCTTCTTCTCCTTTACAAAAAAATGATGAGCTGAAAAAAAAAATGAAAAATAGAATAAAGAGGGGTGTCTCTCTTAAGTTGCTGAGTAATCAGTGCCAAGTGTGTAACCCACAAGTGGCATTGCATCAAAAGGCAACCAAAGGAGAGGCTCCACCAAAGTAAGAAAGAAAAAAGGAAGAAGTAGGGAAGAAGAATGTATACCTAGAAGTTACAGCTTTGTGGCTTAGATGTCCTGAATAAAAAGAACTCTGATCCTCAATTAGCTGAGCACAAAGTTGTAGCTTGTAGGGTTGTTTAGGGAGATGAATGTATGTCCAATGTAGTGATGCCAGGGTTAGGTTCTTCTCTAAAAGTACTACTGTCACTGTTAATACTAAGACTGACATGACTCTAAGGAATCCTAGGTAGCTCAAAAGTAAAACTAGAAGCATGTACTGAGTCTGGGGTAAAGCTAGGTAGAATTTGAAACCTTAGGGATAGTTGCACGATATGACAGAAGCAAGTAGATCAGCTGTAAGGAGTTAATGAAACAGTAGGAGCATTAGGCGTGCGAAGTCAGAAGAAGCTAGATAAGAGGATAGTTGTAAACTTAGAAGTGTGTCACAGGACAGCACTGCTATAGATAGGAAGTTAGGGGAGTCAACAAGTGATTTAGAGGATAAAACAGCAGCCTAAGTAAGTCCTTAGATTGCTCGAGGACGAGCAAAACCTTAAGTTTGGGGGTGTGTTACGTCTCCAAAAGTGACCTTTTTAGGACTTGTTTTCCATAGAAAGATGTACACTCTTAGGTGTTTTTGATAGGATTTAGCTTAAACCTATGCTTATTTATGAGTATTAGAAGAAGGAAGCTAAATTAGGACTTGTATGCAAAAGGAAAGAAAAGGAATGAAAAACGAAGTTAAAAGAATGAAAAATGAGCATTGCGGCAGCATTGCGGAAACATTGCTAAAACCGCAATGTTTCAAGTGAAATCCGTAAGTTAGCTGATCTTTTTCTGTTATGTTCCGTTATCTCAGGGATTCGTTCTTTCTCCTCCATCCATTTTGAAGAATGACGTTGAGGATGGATGGTTCTCCTTGGCCCAAACGCACCTGCAGATTACTATAAAAGGGGGTCAAAGTAGAGGGTTTGATCATCATCCGAAAGCGTAGAAGCCTCTTCGCAGCTCCATCTTTTCTCCTGTTTTTCTTCTCCGTCTGTTGGTGTGAGAGGTTCAGCTGTTGGAATCGACAATCTGATAGGAAGGAGAGAAGATTCCTCTTCTCTTCCGATTGGATTCATCCAAGCAAGGCTACCCTTTCTCTCCCTTCAGCCGAGGCGTTTGCAACGAGGCGTTCAAGCTCATTTACTGCATTCTGTCTTTCATTTCTAATTTCCAGTTCTGCTTTGTTGTTGTTTCCCTTCTAGTAGTTAGTTTATTGCATTTCGTTGCTTTCTGTCTTCATGTTATTTACTTTAAGCGTCCCTTTGTTCATTCAAACAATCAAGTAATCAAAGCACAATTCTTCATTTCACAGTTTCTTCTCTTTGCTGCCACTGTTTTTCCCTTGCTGTTTGTCTTTAAATTTCTTCTAAGCATGTCGACTTTATCTCTTATTTCTGTTCTCCCTATATCCATGAGTAACTAAGTCACATAGGGGCATGCTAATGACAATACTATAGGCTAAAAAACGTGAACCAAGCATGTAGGATAGCTCTCGAAGCATTGATTGTATGTAAGCTTCATCCCACGGGCAATTTCGATTGGCCATCCATTTTGTCCAAAGAACTCCTAACCTCTGGAAGGAGTAAGAGTTCAGAGTCATACACTCATGCTAGCCTTTCAAGGTAGCCAGAAAACGACCTAGGAATAGGCGTTTTCCTAGTACAAACCATATCTTTCTGCTTTAATAAGATGCTTAAGACCTTACTTGGACACGAGTAAACTAAAGAATCTAATGCATGGAATCGGAAGATACATGAGATTGAGTTAGTTTGATGCATAGTGAGTTGATCCAGTGCTTGAGAATCGTATAAAAATGCCTATAGAGGAGTCGTTAGTAGCCCTTGTTTCTCCATTTTACACACTTTCGCTGTCAGTAACATTGCGGTAGAATTGCTGTTCTCGCAATTCTGCTAAGTTTAAAATTCTGTTTAGCTACTTTTCTCTTCGTTTATTAATTCTTCCTCTTTTCATTTGAGTTTATCTTTGACTTACACTTGTTTATGTTGCTATCCTTTACACATTCCTTAGAAATTAGACAATTTAAAACCAATTCTACCCCATCAAATCCATCCATTCTTTCTTAACAAAACACTTCACGAGTAGCTCATAATAAATCTCTGTGGGAAAACGAATGAAAAAATACTTACTACTTGCTATAAGATCATGTATGCTTGCATGTTCTGAGTGCTCTCTCTCTCTTATTGCTTATTTATTTTAACATATTGAGCACGCAACAGCCAGCTTGCGATCGAACTAAAAATCAGACCCCAAGGTAGACTGCCCTCAAATACTGAGAATCCGAGAAGAGAAGGGAAGGAACAAGTTCAAGCCATTGAGCTTCGCAGCGGAAGACCTTTGATCAGCAACATCAGAGCTGAGCCAAAGAGAGTAGAGGACTTTGAGCCTAATGCTCCACTGGAACCTCAGCAAGACTCTAACAATGTGCATCCAAAGGAAAAGCAGAAAGTAAGGCTTGAACCGATTGTGGAAGAACCGGAGGAAATCATGAGAACCATTCCAGTGAACCTTCAGCCAAATATACCACCATATGTTCCTCCACCACCTTTCCCAAGGCGCCTGAAAAAGAAGCAAGAACAGGAGGCACATTTCCACAAATTTTTGGATATCCTGAAGCTAGTGCACGGGAATATCCCATTCGTTGAAGTGTTACAATCTATGCCATCATATGTGAAGTTCTTGAAGGATATAGTGACCAACAAGAGGGTCATAGGCGAGTTCGAAATAGTAAACCTCACTGAGGAGTGTAGTGCAATCCTCCAAAATAAGCTGCCACCTAAAGAGAAGGACCCTGCATCTTTTACTTTGCCAGTTGACATAGGAGGCCGTCATGTCGGAAGAGCCCTGTGTGATCTAGGCGCAAGCATAAATTTGATGCCATTATCCCTATTTCAGCAGCTTGGTATTGGAGAAGCTCGCCCAACCAATGTCACCTTATAGTTGGCTGATCGCTCCATTTCTTACCCAGAAGGTAAAATCGAAGATATATTGGTAAAAGTTGACAAGTTCATTTTTCTCGCAGACTTCATCATCCTCGACTATGAAGCTGACAAGGAAGTGCCAATCATCTTGGGAAGGCCATTTCTAGCAATAGACAGAGCGCTAATTGACGTGCAGAAAGGTGAGCTTACAATGCGCGTAAACAACGAAGAGGTAAAATTCAGTGTGTTTCAAGCGCTAAGGTATCCCTCTGACTTGGAAAATTGTGCTGCTGTAGATATAATTGATGTGCTAATTGAAGATGAGCATGAAAAAAAGTTGTTAGAAAAGCATGCTAGCGAGTATGGTCAAGTCGATTTAAAGGATTTAAATATTCATGAGGTGTATGATTCAACACAGCACAAAGAAAATACATTTAAGCATGCTTGTGTGACCAACGTGATCCATGATAGAACCACTGCACCTATGACACCTTCAATTGAACAACCCCCTTCCCTTGAACTGAAACCGTTGCCTGCCCATTTAAAATATGCATATCTCGGTGACAAGGAAACATTGTCTGTGATAATTTCATCTAAGTTGCATGAAGAGCATGAATCTGAGCTTTTAATCTTACTTAAACAACATAGGAAGGCCATAGGCTGGACTATAGCTGATATTAGAGGAATCAATCCTTCTTATTGCATGCATAAGATTTTACTTGAGGAAGGACATGTTCCACGAATTGATCATCAAAAAAGATTAAACCCATCAATGAAAGAAGTTGTGAAGAAAGAAATAATAAAATTGCTTGATGCTGGGGTAATTTTTCCCATTTCTAACAACCAATGGGTGAGTCCAATCTAATGTGTACCTAAAAAGGGAGGCATGACTGTGGTAGTAAATGAACTTAATGAGTTAATACCGACGCGCACTGTGACAGGATGGCGCGTCTGTATGGACTATAGGAAGTTGAATAAGGAAACAAAAAAAGATCATTTCCCCTTACCCTTCATTGACCAGATGTTAGATAGGTTAGCGGGTCAGGCTTTTCATTGCTTTCTAGACGGCTATTCGGTTTACAACCAATCACAATTGACCCTAAAGACCAAGAGAAAACAACTTACATGTCCTTCGGTACATTTTCTTTTCGCAGAATGCCGTTTGGACTTTGCAATGCGCATGCAACATTTCAGCGGTGCATGTTGCCCATTTTCTCTGATCTTGCAGAGTCAATTGTTGAGATATTCATGGATGATTTTTCTGTATTTGGTGACTCCTTTAATCAATGTCTGCTGAATTTAAGGAAAGTGCTAACTAGATGTGAGGAAGCCAACCTTGTGTTAAATTGGGAGAAATGCCATTTTATGGTTGAGGAATGAATAGTGTTGGGTCACAGAGTCTCTAAGGAAGGAATTGAGGTCGATAGGGCAAAGATTGATGTCATAGAGAAACTAACTCCGCCAACAAATGTGAGAGGGATTATGAGTTTTCTAGGCCATACTGGGTTTTACAGGAGGTTCATCAAAGATTTTTCCAAAATATCAAAGCCTCTCTGTGAACTTTTAGAGCTTAATAGAGCATTCATCTTTTCAGAAGAATGTTTAAATGCATGGAAAAAATTAAAATCTGCTCTTGTGCAAGCACCAATTGTCATTGGGCCAAATTGGGAGAAACCATTCGAACTAATGTGTGATGCTAGTGATTACGCAATTGGTGCGATGTTGGGGCAGAAGAGAGATAAGATAACCCACCCTGTGTATTACGCAAGCAAAACATTGAATGAAGCTCAATGTAATTATACCACAACTGAGAAATAAATGTTATCTGTGGTGTTTGCTTGTGAGAATTTTAGAGCTTACATTGTAGGGAACAAAACCGTCATCTATACTGACCATGCTGCCATTAAGTATGTAATGAGAAAGGCTGATGCGAATCCAAGGCTGATTAGATGGGTTTTGTTGTTGCAGGAATTCGACTTAGAAATCAGGGATAAGAAGGGTTGTGGAAATGTTATTGCCGATCACTTATCCAGGATAGAGAGAAATCGCGAAGACATTGCTGAACCAGCATTGATGGATTCATTCATCGATGAGCAAATTTTCTCTTTAATGCACTGTAATAATGATACTGAACCATGGTTTGTTGATATGGCTAATTTCCTTGCTTCGCAGGTGATACCAGAGTTTTAAAAAGGGCAGGAGAAGATATTTTTTTTAAACGACGCTAAGAAATATCTTTGGGATGACCCGAATTTGTACAGATGCTGTGCAGATGGATTGCTGAGGAAATGCGTCTCAGCATCAGAAGCCATTACCATATTACAACACTGTCACACTGCACCATACAGAGGTCATTTCGGCGGTCAACGGACTACCGCTAAGGTATTTCAAAGTGGGTATTTCTGGCCTACCATCTTTAAAGACGCATATGATTTTGCCAAAACCTGTAATGAATGTCAGAGAACTGGAAACCTGAGTAGGAAAGATGAGATGCCTCTCACATATATCCTTGAACTTGAATTGTTTGATGTATGGGGTATCGATTTTATGGGACCTTTTCCCTCATCAACATGTAATCTCTACATATTATTGGCAGTTGACTATGTGTCGAAGTGGGTAGAGGCCATTGCATGTCCTTTAAATGATGCAAAAACAGTGATTAAATTTCTTAATAAGCATGTGTTCACTCGATTTGGCACACCACAAGCGATAATTAGTGATGAGGGATCCCATTTCATAAACAAATAAATGGAGCATGTTTTAGCCAAATACAATGTTAAACATAGGGTAGCAACACCCTATCATCCCCACACAAATGGGCAAGCTGAGATATCAAATAGGAAAACCAAAAGCATATCAGAAAAAGTGGTAAAACCTAATCGAAAGGATTGGCCATTCAAGCTTGATGACGCCTTATGGGCCTATAGGACAACATATAAAACACCTTTAGGAATGTCACCTTATCGATTAGTGTACGGAAAAACATGTCATTTGCCTTTAGAATTGGAAAACAAAGCATTTTGGGCAACATGGAAATTGAACTAAATAGCTTGGCGGGAACTCAGAGTTCGATGATATCTTGTCTGACTAATTTGCAGCAGAAGCTTGTCCAATGGGCAACGTATGCCAAAGAAGAAGATATCATGCTTGCTGAGCATCTGCGATGCAAATTGCCTGCCTTCCCTGAAGCCGTGCTACAACCCTGGGTGCCCTCGTGTATGGAGGATGAAGAAAATGCGAAGATTGAAAGCATTCTGGGGAAGTTTGACTATTCCCTTATCTGACCTGCTTTTCCGTGACAAATGTTACCCCCCCCCATTAAATCAAATCAACCTGTTGTTTTGATTTTCATTTAGGCAGTTTAGCTTAGTTTAGTTAGTTTAGTTTTTGATAGAACAGCCCGCTGGGCCCTGATTAGATTAGGATATCTAGGAGGTGACGATCGAATGAATGAATGCACTGCCTATTTTCTGTTTCAATGATGTGTTAATGCATATGCTGTCTGCTGCATGAAAAGCATGTTCATTCTAGAGCATGCTAGTTCTGTCCTAAGCTTATGATCCATTTAGCTTTACGCATACATTGCATTGCTAACAATACTGCCTTTGTCTTCTGTGTCTATAAAAAAAATATGTGGTTGTTTTAACATGCTAGCAGCTAGGCAATTGTCGTCTTTTTGTTTGGTTGTTAATTAAGTTGTGCTGGATGAGTGCCAAGTATTGAGATAAAATTGCGCCGTGAACCTCTCTAAGTCAGCCGTAAATAGTTTTTTGTCAAACTTCTTTTAGTTGGTCTATTAACCCTTAGATCAAGCTTGGGAGGCTCCTTATGGCACCTTAGCAATAGAGCTGATAGCCTGCCTAAGCCTTGTGTTATATGCTTCCAGCAAAGTTTGGCGGTGCCGCACTCCTATGCTCTCATTGAGGACAATGAGCAATTTAAGTTTGGGGGTGAGGTGTTAAGTCTCTGAAAGTGACTTATTTAGGACCCATTTAGCTTAAGAAGATGTACACATTTAGGTGTTTTTGTTAGCATTTAGCCTAAACCTATGCTTTAATATGAGATTTAGAAGAAGGTAGCTAATTTAGGACTTATGCACAATAGGTAGAAAAAGGGTTGAAAACCGAAGGAAAAGAATGAAAAATGAGCATTGCGAATGAATTGCGAAATCATTGCGGTGACCGCAATTATTCAAGTGAAAACCGTAAGTTGACTGATCTTTTTCTGTTAATTTCCGTATTTTCAGGGATTCGTTCTTTCTCCTCCATCCATTCTGATATATGACGTTGAAGATTGATGGTTCTCCTTGGCCCAAACGCACCTGCAAACTACTATAAAAGGGGGCCAAAGTCGGAGGTTTGATCATCATTTCGAAGCGCAGAAGTCTTCTCGCAGTCCATCATTTCTCTCTGTTTTCCTTTGCCGTTTGTTGGAGTGAGAGTCTCAGCTTTTGGAGTCGATAATCTGATAGGAAGGAGAGGAGATTCTTCTTCTCTCTCGATTGGATTCATCCAAGCAAGGCTGACTTTTCATCACCTTCATTCGAGGCGACTGCCACGAAGTTTTCCAGCAATCCTTTACTGTTTTTCTGTTCTGTTCTTCTTATTTCCATTTCTGATCACTGTCGTTCTTAGTTTAGAGTTTGAGTTACTGCATTTCGTTGTTGTCTGTCTTTTAATCATTTCTTTTAAAGCTTTCCTTTGTCATTCAACCACTCAAAGTAATCAAAGTACAATTCTGCATTTTACAGTTTCTATCTTGTTCTGCTACGGTTTTGTCTTGCTGTTTTAAGCACATTTCTCTTCTAAGCATGTCTGTTTTATCTATCCTTTCTGTTCTCCATATATCCATGAGTAGCTAAATCACTTAGGGGCATGCTAATGACAGAACTATAGGCTAAAAAACGTGCATCAAGTATGTAGGATAGCTCTCGAATCATTGATTGTATGTAAGCTTCATCCCACGGGCAATTTCGATTGGCCATCCATTTTGTCCAAAGAACTCCTAACCTCTGGAAGGAGTAAGAGTTCAGAGTCATATAATCATGCTAGCCTTTCATGGTAATCAGGAAACGGCCTAGGAATAGGCGTTTCCCTAGTACAAGCTAAACACTCCTGTTTTAACAAGATGATTAAGTCCTTACTTTGAGTCGAGTAAACTTAAGAGTCTAATGCATGGAATCGGACGATACATGAGCTAGAGTGAGTTTGATGCATAGAGAGGAGATCCAGTGCTTGAGAATCGTATAAAAAGGCCTATAGGATAGTCATTAGTAGCCCTTAATTCACCCATCTACACACTTTCGCTGCTGTTTAATTGCGGAAACATTGCGGTCCTCGCAATTCCTGCTAAGTTGTTATTCTGTTAGCTGCTTTCTCCTTTGTTTATCAGTTCCATCTCTTGTCCTTTGAGTCTAATTTCAACTTCCATTCGTTTATGTTATATTTCTTTACACATTCAGCAAAACGTAGGTAATTAAAAACCAATTTTACCCCCTCAAATCCACCCCATCTTTCTTAACAAAAACACTTCGAGAATAGCTAAAAACAAGTCTCTGTGGGAAAACGAATGAAATATACTTACTACTTGCTATAAGATCATGTATGCTTGCATGTTCTGAGTGCTCTCTCTCTCTTATTTATCATTTTTATTAACACATTGAGCACGCAACAAGTTTTTGGCGCCGCTGCCGGGGACTTATTTTAAGTGAAAACGAAGTTGTTAAGTTTGAAAAATCAAGTTTATCATTGAGTGAAACTAATCTGTTTCATTTCTTTTGCAGGTGTTGTTAGGGTGGTTTATGAGTGAGCGTTCACATAGTAATTTAGAGTTCGATCCTGAACCTGAAAGATCACTTCGAGCTAGAAATAAGGCAAAGAAACGTCTCTTTAAACAACCTCCTATACCTCAAATCATACCTGAAATTAAAGAAATGGGCGATATAGTTCCAAATCCGGTACCTGCCATTCGCAACCCCATCGAAATAGCGAATGACAAGAATAGTGCCATTCTTTCATATCTAGTACCTATGCCTGGGGAGCTGAACCCCAGCATAATCCGTCCTGAAATCACTGCCCACTCATTCGAGTTAAAACCAGTGATGTTCCAAATGTTGTCCACTGTGGGACAATTCTTTGGAATAGAAAATGAGGATCCCCACAACCATCTTAGGAACTTCTTAGGAGTCAGTGATACCTTTATCATCCCTGGAGTATCCCAAGAAGCTTTAAGGCTGTACTTGTTCCCTTACTCTTTGAGGGACAAAGCCAAAACATGGTTGAACTCATTACCCTCTGGATCTGTCCGCAATTGGACAGATTTAGCAGAAAAATTCCTAGTCAAATACTTCCCACCTGATAGGAATTCTACTTTTCGTGATGACATAGTCAAGTTTAAACAAGCTGATAATGAGTCTCTTCACGAAGCTTGGACTAGATTCAAAGACCTTCTCATTAAATGTCCACACCATGGCATCCCATGGTGCATCCAAATAGAAGTCTTCTTTAAAGGATGCAACCCCAGCACCAGACAAGTTTTAAATTCATCTGCTGGAGGTTCCATGTTGTCCAAGAGTTACAACGAGGCCTATGAGATCTTGGAGAAGATCTCAGCATCTCACTGTAGGTGGTCAGACGATCCAGTAGAGCCAACTAGGGCTCAAGACAAGGATGCTCTAAGCGCCATGAGCACCCAAATAAATGCCCTGACCAACCTAGTTAAGCAAATGGCTCAGGCCAATCTCCAAACCAGTGCCAATACCGCCACAGCCATGTCAATGGGCACTCAACCAAATCAAGGCGAGGCACCTATCTGTGGATTCTGTGGGGAAGGGCACCCTTATGAATACTGCCCTGGGAATCCATCCTCAGTCTGCTATGTAGGAAGCCAGCAGCAGCCTAGGAATAACCCCTACTCCAACACCTATAACCCTGGTTGGAGAAACCACCCTAACTTGTCATGGGGTGGCCAACAGAACACTAACCAAAATCCTAACCAACCAAGGCCGAGTGGAACACCTGGTTTCACTCCCCAACATAACCAGTCAATGTACCAAAAACCATACAATCAACCTGTAGGATCTTCTGTAGAAAACCTACTCAAGGAATATATAGCTAAGAATGACGCTACTCTTCAGAGCCAGCAAGCTACTCTTAGGAGCCTAGAGAACCAGATAGGCCAATTAGCCAATGAACTTAAAAGTAGGCCCCAAGGTAGACTCCCTGCTGACACCGAGGTACCAAGGAGAGATGGCAAAGAACAAGTTCAAGCCATTGAACTTAGGAGTGGAAGACCATTGGTGAGCAACACAAAGGACACACCAAAGAGAGTAGAGAACACTGAGTCTAGTGCTCCACTAGAGTCTCTGCCGAGCCAAGGTCCACCACCAACTAGCACATCAGGAGCCAGGCTAGAGCCAATTGTAGAGGACGTAGAAGAAATTCCAAGGCCTCCACCTATCCTAAGGCGTCCTGACGTGCCTGCATATGTGCCACCACCTCCATATCCTCGAAGGCTTAAGAAGAAGCAGGAACAGGAAGTTCATTTTAATAAATTCTTAGAAATACTTAAGCAAGTGCATGTTAACATTCCTTTTGTAGAGGTTTTACAGTCTATGCCTTCATATGTAAAGTTTTTGAAGGACATTATTACTAACAAAAAAATAATTGGTGAGTTTGAAACAGTAAACCTCACCGAGGAGTGCAGTGCCATCCTCCAGAACAAGCTGCCCAAGAAGGAGAAGGATCCTGGTTCCTTCACCTTACCTGTAGAACTTGGAGGCAAGCACGTGGGCAGAGCGCTTTGTGACCTGGGCGCCAGCATAAATCTCATGCCCCTGTCCCTATTCCGCCAGTTGGGAATAGGAGAAGCACGTCCAACTACTGTCACTTTACAACTAGCAGACAGATCCATCGCATATCCAGAAGGTAAGATCGAGGATATTCTAGTTAAAGTTGACAAATTCATTTTCCTTGCAGATTTCATTGTCCTGGACTATGAGGCAGACAAGGAGGTACCCATCCTGCTAGGTAGACCATTTCTAGCCACAGGTAGGGCACTAATAGATGTGCAAAAAGGTGAGTTAACTATGAGGGTTCATGATGAAGAGGTAAAATTTAGTGTTTATAAAGCTTTAAAGTATCCCTCTGACCTTGAATCCTGTGCTAGCATGGATATTGTTGACTCACTGATGGAAGAACAATTAGAGCATGTACTGTTAACCAAGCATGCTAGTGAATATGTACAAATAGATGTAGCTGACTTAAATGTATCTGACATAATGAATATGCCTGTAGATAAACCACAGCATGTATGTATGAATATAGATTTAACTGATAGAACTATAAATCCGTTAAAGCCCTCCATTGAGCATCCACCTGTTTTAGAACTGAAACCACTACCCACTCACCTCAAATATGCATATCTAGGAGATGATGATACGCTGCCTGTAATTATTTCTTCTAAGCTAAGTAAACAGCATGAGGTTGATTTAATTTTACTGCTTAAGCAACATAGGAAGGCTATAGCATGGACTATTGCTGATATTCGAGGCATTAGCCCTTCTTATTGCATGCACAAAATTATACTAGAGGAAGAGCACACGCCTAGGGTAGATCACCAGCGTAGGTTAAACCCCTCTATGAAAGAGGTAGTGAAAAAAGAAATAATAAAGTGGTTAGATGCAGGAGTGATTTTCCCCATAGCTAGTAGCCAATGGGTGAGCCCCATCCAATGTGTACCTAAGAAGGGGGGAATAACTGTGGTAGTCAATGAGAACAACGAACTGATTCTAACAAGGACTGTCACAGGGTGGAGAGTATGTATGGATTACAGAAAATTAAATAAAGAAACTAAAAAAGACCATTTCCCTATACCATTTATTGACCAAATGCTAGATAGAATAGCTGGTAGAGCCTACTATTGTTTTTTAGATGGGTACTCGGGCTATAATCAAATTACTATAGACCCTAAGGATCAAGAGAAGACTACCTTCACTTGCCCTTTTGGAACGTTTGCCTTCCGCAGAATGCCTTTTGGCTTATGCAATGCACCGGCAACTTTCCAAAGGTGCATGATGGCAATCTTCTCTGAGTTGGATGAGTCCATGATAGAAATATTCATGGATGACTTCTCAGTCTTTGGGGACTCATTTAAAACCTGTCTAGAAAACTTAGGACAAGTCCTGACTAGGTGTGAGGAGACCAACCTAGTCCTAAATTGGGAAAAGTGCCATTTTATGGTAGATGAAGGGATTGTCTTAGGACATAGAGTGTCAAGGGCAGGTGTAGAAGTGGATAGGGCAAAAATAGAGATCATAGAGAAGTTGGTAGAGCCCCAGAATGTCAAGGCTATTAGGAGTTTCTTAGGGCATGCTGGCTTCTACAGAAGGTTCATCAAGGACTTTTCTAAGATAGCCAAGCCTCTATGTGAGCTACTGGAGCTAGGTAGGCCATTCATCTTCTCTAAAGACTGTGTAGTAGCTTGGAAAACCCTTAAGGAAGCACTGGTCACAGCACCAATCATAGTAGGACCAAATTGAGATCTCCCATTTGAGATGCTATGTGATGCCAGTGACTATGCTGTAGGAGTCATGTTAGGACAGAAGATTGACAAGCTCACACACCCTGTCTATTATGCTAGTAAGACCTTGAATGAGGCTCAATGTAATTATACAACTACAGAGAAAGAGATGCTTGCTGTAGTATTTGCTTGTGAAAAATTTAGAAATTACATTGTAGGCACTAGGACCATTGTATATACTGACCATTCTGCTTTAAAATATCTTATGAGAAAGGCTGATGCTAATCCTAGACTGATTAGATGGGTGTTATTGCTGCAGGAATTTGATTTGGACATTCGGGACAAGAAGGGATGTGAGAACGTGGTTGCAGATCACCTGTCTCGATTGCAGCACAATTGCGAAAAAATTGCGGAGACCGCAATTTCTGATGCTTTTATAGATGAACATGTCTTTGCTTTGGCTCATCGTGATAACGATGAGGAACCTTGGTTTGCTGACATTGCTAACTTCCGTGCATCACAGGTATTGCCAGTGTTCAAGGGAGGACAAGAGAAGAAGAGGTTCCTTCATGAAGCAAGGAAATTCATCTGGGATGACCCCACACTTTACAGAACCTGCGCTGATGGGTTGTTGAGGAAGTGTGTTTCAGCTGCTGAAGCGAAGTCTGTGCTGCAGCACTGTCACTCATCTCCTTACGGTGGACACTTTGGTGGTCAAAGAACAGCTGCGAAGGTATTTCAGAGTGGCTACTATTGGCCAACAATCTTCAAGGACGCCCACAACTATGCCCACAGCTGTGACGAATGCCAAAGGACAGGTAACCTCAGTCGCAAGGATGAGATGCCCCTCACCTACATCTTAGAGTTGGAGCTCTTTGATGTATGGGGCATTGATTTCATGGGACCATTCCCTCCATCATCAGGTAACCTGTACATTTTAGTAGCAGTGGACTACGTGTCCAAGTGGGTAGAAGCCAAAGCATGTCCTAATAATGATGCTAAAACAGTCACTAACTTCTTGCATAGGCACATTTTCACTAGATTTGGGACTCCTCGTGCTATCATTAGTGATGAGGGGTCACATTTCATTAATAAGGCTATGGAGAAGGTATTGGCTAAATATAACATTAGACATAGGGTAGCTACTCCCTATCACCCGCACTCGAATGGTCAAGCTGAAATTTCCAATAGGGAGATAAAGAACATCCTAGAAAAGGTAGTTAAACCTAATAGAAAAGACTGGTCATTTAAGCTTGAGGATGCACTTTGGGCTTATAGAACAACATATAAGACACCCCTAGGCATGTCTCCCTATAGGTTGGTGTATGGCAAGGCTTGCCACTTGCCACTTGAGTTGGAAAACAAGGCATTTTGGGCCATGAAAGAATTGAATTTTTGTGTAAAGGATGCGGGGACATTGAGATCTTTGCAGCTACATGAACTTGATGAGCTTAGGCATATGGCCTATGAGAATGCCAAAATGTATAAAGAAAAGACCAAAATATGGCACGACAGTAGACTCAGGATCAAAGACTTTAGGAAAGGCCAACTTGTACTCTTATTTAACTCACGATTAAAGTTATTTCCAGGCAAACTAAAGTCTAGATGGTCGGGTCCATTTGTTGTTACTAATGTCTTTGTTCATGGTGCCATAGAGATAAAGAACTTGCAGCAAGGACAGCCATTTATGGTCAATGGTGCTAGGTTGAAGCACTACTATGAGGAAGGAGATGTGAAGACTCTCTCGGCCTTCCTCTTGACTGAAGCATGACAAAGAGAACGAGAGAGAACGAGTGGTTACTGTGCTCGTTTAGTCAAGGCCAAATGCCTTAGTTTATTTTTACTGTTTTTCCGCTTATCGTTTGAATGTTTTGTGGTGTGTTTTTAATTGCGTATTTAATGTTTGTTTTATTTGTTTTTGTAGGGAATCGAAAGAGGGAATCAAGGAGAGTAAATCAAGCTTTAAAAATCAAGAAACGGTTGAGCCAAATAAAAGATACGGACGAGCAAAGTTGGAGATTTTTATGAAATAATATCCCTACAATTGCGCTAAAATTGCTGGATCCGCAAAAAAGAGCCGTTGGGATTTTTTCCGTTGCATTTATAGCCGTTAGAACGCGCTCGTTCGATACGATTCTCTCATTCTCTGATCTTCAAGAAATCTGCGATTCTCTCCATCTCTGATCCATCTCTCCAAACCTCCAAGATTCGACAATGGTGGCCACACGTGCTGAACGATCCGCAGCCAAGAAGAAGGCTGATGACGCAGCTGAAGCGGCTGCGAGGGAAGCGCTTCTCGCCCTTGCAGACGATGGTGCCGTTCGCACCGGTCCTCTCCCCAAGCTCCCTATTCGTAGGAAGAAGTGGAGGGTGGTCACTGAGATCCCTGCTGGGCCATCTGAGCCAATGGGCACGCCCAAGAAACGCCGGTGGAGCGTCAAGACGGCCGCCGAACCAAGCACAGCCAAGACTCCCTCTGTGGAGAGTCAAGAACCTGATCGTGCATCCCACGAGTCAGCCAGAGAAGGATCGTCGCCGTCTGCATCACCTGCGCGTAGTCCTTCACCATCTGAACCAGTACCAAGCGCAGAGTCGTCACCACCTGCACAGAGCCCTGAGTTGTCTCCAGCACCTCAGAGTTCTGATCCGACACCTGCAGCAGTGCAGAGTCCTGGACCATCATCTTCGCCACTGAGTTCTGCGCAGACACCATCAGCAGAGCACAATTCTCCACAGCCTGATCCTGAATTCCCATATGGGGATTATCAAGAGTCCACGCCAGGTAGTGGAGATGCTGGTGAAGCCGAAGTCTTCTCTCCTATGAGGGAAGATAGCCCTGTCGAGCCTGCACAGCAGGATGATTCTATGGAGGAGACGTTGGGGGCATGCTTCCCGCAACTCAACACCAAAGCCAGGCTCAGGAAGAAGAAGAAGGCCAGAATTGACAAGGCCAAGAAGTTGAAGAAAAAGAAGGCCAAGAAGGTGCCATCGACGGACAAAGAGAGTACTGAGCCTTCGCTCAAACGCCTCAAGGTGGAGGCTGCTGCATCATCCAAACCAGCAGACAAGGGGAAGGCGAAACTCTACCCTGAAGACGAACCTCAGTCAGTGAGGTATGTCTCGTCTGACGCTGAATCCAGGGGTGCTGAGTTGAGGAAGAGAGACCTGTTGCACGAGAAAGGTTTCCTCGACCGACTCGCTGACCTGCCGCAGTTCTTGCGCGCAAGAGTGATCAACCATGGCTGGGAAGAATTCTGCAGACCGCCCAATCCAGCCTACACGAGCATGGTGTACGATTTCTACGCCAATGTGCTCAGCCCTGAGGATGGCCTATCTGTGGTCAGAGGGGTGGAAGTTGATTTCTCAGCCAAGGCCATCAATGAAGCCTTTGGTCTCAAGGGCCAAGCGCACACAGATTATGCACGGATAGTTGATGAGCCGACTGAGGCCGTGCTGGAAGAGGCCATTCGCACAATTGGCCAGCCTGAAGCAGCGTGGACTGTCTCACGCAATGGGAGGCACACCTTAATGAGTGCCAATCTGACAGCAAAGGCAGCTGTTTGGTTTGCCTTTGTGAGGAGAAAGCTGTCCCCTGTGACTCACGAGACAACAATCAACCAGAGTAGATCACTGCTGGTTTATGCCATCATGCGCGGTCTCACGGTCAATGTGGGGGAGATCATGTCAGCTGCCATTGCTGAATGCGCCAGAAAAGGTAAGGGGCCATTATTTTTCCCCAACACTATAACAAAATTGTGTTTGCTTGCAGGAGTTCCCACCGAGCGCTTGGAGCAGCAGATGCCGTACACAGGCCATTTGGAGCTGCCTGCGAACCTGAGGCTGAGAAGAAAGGGGAATATGGAGTTTGAGTTGGATAGGCTGGCTGCTGAACAGTCCCTATCCATGGCCTGCTTAATGGACATGCAGAGGAGAATGGCTCAATGGGCCAATTATGCGCAGGCGAGGGACAAAGAAGTTGCAGACCAGTTGGGGTGCATCTTCCCGGACTTCCCCACCAACCTCCTAACTCCATGGGTGCCCCCACGACCAAGGCAACCAGATGAGGATGATGAGAATTGAGTGCTGGTTTGAAGTGCACTAAAGGGAGTATTGCTGTTCCCTTAGAAAAAAAAAAAAGACAATTTTCTGCTTTCTGATAGGATATTGTGAATTATGCTGTTTTGTGTTCAATTTTTGATCTGTTTTTAATGTTTAGTTTTATGCTTTTTCTTTTGCTTAGTCTAGTCTGATGTTAGCTGAATAGGTAGGATAGTTTAGTTTTATTTTTAGGATGCATGAGTAACAGGAAAAAGCATGCTAGGGGCCTGAATCAATGTTATATCTGCCCGGATTGAATTGCGAAATAATTGCGGTTCCCGCAATTTTTGTGACTGATTGCATGTTTTGGACTGTCTGTTTAGTTAGGCTGTGATCTGTTAAATTCTATCTTTTGCTGCTAACATGACTACCTTATATAGCTGATCTTGACGCATGCTGGATGAGTGTCATAGGACACCCTTTGATAGTTTAAATTTGCCTCTGAATAGTGCTCAGCATGCATAAACCATAAGTCCTTAAAACTTTCTGTTATGTTCAAATTTTCTGCTGCTGGGATAGTTGCTTTTAGAATGTTTTGCCTATGCCTAGGATTTTTAAATTCTCTTTGTTTTACTTTGGACTAGATGCTTCTAGGATAGTTTGGGGGTGTGCCACCTCAGACACTCATTGGGGACAATGAGTAGTTGAAGTTTGGGGGAGGCCACCCTAGGCCTAGGAACATTCCTCTCTTCCTTAGGACATAAGCATTCTTCTTCTCCTAAAAAAAATATAAAATTTTTTTTTGTGATAAATAGAAAAAGTGAAAAATAGAATAAAGAGGGGAGTCTTTCTCAAGTTGCTGAGTAATCAGTGCCAAGTGTGTAAACCACAAGTGGCATTGCATCAAAAGGCAACCCAAGGAGAGACTCCACCTAAGTAAAAAAAAGGAAAAAGGAGAAATAGGGGAAGAAGAATGTATGTTTGGGAGTTATAATCTTGTGGCTTAGATGTCCTATGTAAAAAGAACTCTGATCCTTAATGAGCTAAGCACAAGGTTGTAGCTTTTAGGTTTGTCTAGGGAGATGAATGTATATCCAATGAAGTGATGCCAGGGTTTAGGTTGTTCTCTAAAAGTACCACTGTCACCGTTAATACTAAGACTGGCATGACTCTAAGGAATCCTAGACACATTAAAAATAAGCTAGAAGCATGTACTGAGTCTGGAGTAAAGCTTGGTAGAATTTGAAACCTTAGGGATAGTAGCATGATATCATAAAAGTAGTTAGATCAGTAGTAGGGGGTTAACAAAAGCAGCGGGTATAGTAGGCAGGTGAAGTCAGAAGAAGCTGGATAAGAGGTTAGTTCTAAACTTAGAAGTGTGTCACAGGACAGCACTGCTAGAGATAGGGCTATAGGGGAGTCGGTAAGTAGTTAAAGAAGATAAAATAACAGCCTAGGTAAGTCCTTAGTATGCTTGAGGACAAGCAAAGCCTTAAGTTTGGGGGTGTGTTAAGTCTCTGAAAGTGACTTATTTAGGACCCATTTAGCTTAAGAAGATGTACACATTTAGGTGTTTTTGTTAGCATTTAGCCTAAACCTATGCTTTAATATGAGATTTAGAAGAAGGTAGCTAATTTAGGACTTATGCACAATAGGTAGAAAAAGGGTTGAAAACCGAAGGAAAAGAATGAAAAATGAGCATTGCGAATGAATTGCGAAATCATTGCGGTGACCGCAATTATTCAAGTGAAAACCGTAAGTTGACTGATCTTTTTCTGTTAATTTCCGTATTTTCAGGGATTCGTTCTTTCTCCTCCATCCATTCTGATATATGACGTTGAAGATTGATGGTTCTCCTTGGCCCAAACGCACCTGCAAACTACTATAAAAGGGGGCCAAAGTCGGAGGTTTGATCATCATTTCGAAGCGCAGAAGTCTTCTCGCAGTCCATCATTTCTCTCTGTTTTCCTTTGCCGTTTGTTGGAGTGAGAGTCTCAGCTTTTGGAGTCGATAATCTGATAGGAAGGAGAGGAGATTCTTCTTCTCTCTCGATTGGATTCATCCAAGCAAGGCTGACTTTTCATCACCTTCATTCGAGGCGACTGCCACGAAGTTTTCCAGCAATCCTTTACTGTTTTTCTGTTCTGTTCTTCTTATTTCCATTTCTGATCACTGTCGTTCTTAGTTTAGAGTTTGAGTTACTGCATTTCGTTGTTGTCTGTCTTTTAATCATTTCTTTTAAAGCTTTCCTTTGTCATTCAACCACTCAAAGTAATCAAAGTACAATTCTGCATTTTACAGTTTCTATCTTGTTCTGCTACGGTTTTGTCTTGCTGTTTTAAGCACATTTCTCTTCTAAGCATGTCTGTTTTATCTATCCTTTCTGTTCTCCATATATCCATGAGTAGCTAAATCACTTAGGGGCATGCTAATGACAGAACTATAGGCTAAAAAACGTGCATCAAGTATGTAGGATAGCTCTCGAATCATTGATTGTATGTAAGCTTCATCCCACGGGCAATTTCGATTGGCCATCCATTTTGTCCAAAGAACTCCTAACCTCTGGAAGGAGTAAGAGTTCAGAGTCATATAATCATGCTAGCCTTTCATGGTAATCAGGAAACGGCCTAGGAATAGGCGTTTCCCTAGTACAAGCTAAACACTCCTGTTTTAACAAGATGATTAAGTCCTTACTTTGAGTCGAGTAAACTTAAGAGTCTAATGCATGGAATCGGACGATACATGAGCTAGAGTGAGTTTGATGCATAGAGAGGAGATCCAGTGCTTGAGAATCGTATAAAAAGGCCTATAGGATAGTCATTAGTAGCCCTTAATTCACCCATCTACACACTTTCGCTGCTGTTTAATTGCGGAAACATTGCGGTCCTCGCAATTCCTGCTAAGTTGTTATTCTGTTAGCTGCTTTCTCCTTTGTTTATCAGTTCCATCTCTTGTCCTTTGAGTCTAATTTCAACTTCCATTCGTTTATGTTATATTTCTTTACACATTCAGCAAAACGTAGGTAATTAAAAACCAATTTTACCCCCTCAAATCCACCCCATCTTTCTTAACAAAAACACTTCGAGAATAGCTAAAAACAAGTCTCTGTGGGAAAACGAATGAAATATACTTACTACTTGCTATAAGATCATGTATGCTTGCATGTTCTGAGTGCTCTCTCTCTCTTATTTATCATTTTTATTAACACATTGAGCACGCAACATGAGGCAGCCCAGAGAAATTTAAAAAATTGCATTCCTCTATTCTAAGTTCGAGAGCTTCCCCTTCTAAAAAAAAAAAAAAAAAAAAAGAGAATAATCCGAGTTTTTTCTAAAGTTGCTGAGTAACCAGAGTTGATTGTGAGCCTCACAGTTAACACTGCGTGAAAAGGCAGCTTAAGAGAAATAGGAGTCAAAAAGGGAAGGTCTCATCACTCCAAGGATGCAGCCCTAAGAAGCTCAGCTAGTCTACAAGTGGAAATCTGATTCTTTGTGAAAAAATGAGCTTAGGGATGTATTTGAAGAGTGAGCTTAGAATAAGAATGATATCCTTGAGGGCGATGCCATGTTCCAATTGTTCTGAAAAACGAAATCTGATTACATAAAGTATGTGGAAGTGGCATGGCCGAAATGAGTTAGTGAAGTAAGGTGGAAGCCAACCGAAAAGCTAGAAGTATGTACTGAACACAAGATTTTGGGAGGAAAGAGAGTTTGAGCTAAGCTATAATGAGTGAAGCCTAAGGCTACGCAGAAATCTAAAATGATAAGGGTGTAAGACTGTAAAAGAAGTTTGGAGAATTAGAAAAGGGAGTGGTTGTGCTGTTTTATTTTAATCGTAGGACAGTAGAGCTATTGACGCTTAGCTTTGAGGAAATTTCTAACTAGCAGCCTTGCTAGTTTATGTTAGCAGAAGAGAGCTCAGTAACAGAACAGTTAGACAGGGCAATTGCAGTATGGTTGTAATGTTTTAAATGCGTAATTTAGGCAGGGATAGACTATAATATTGCTCGAGGACTAGCAATAGCTCAAGTTTGGGGGTGTGTTAACTCTCCAAATGAGAGTTATTTGAGCCATAATAGGATAACATTTGTGAAGTCTTCGTTGCATTAGAATTGGTTATGAGCTTAAATTGTGATAATTTAGTGGTCTTTTGAGAAGAGCTTTGCATCAGAGCTTTGTGTGAAAAATTGTATATAGTTATGATCTTTTGTGTTTAAATAATTAAGCTTTGATCTTTTAAGGTGTCGCTAAAGCCTCGTGGGGATCGCATCATTCTAAAAGAGAAGAATAGCGGAGATCGATACATTGCAACCGCATCGCGGCAGCAAAGTTGGCATTTTTAAGAACCTTTGCGGTCGCATCGCAACCGCAATTGTTGTACCTGTTTTTGCTGGAATGTCAGCCTTTGTCTCCTACCGTACACCCAGGATGCTTTTTTCGTTTTGCTGCCCTCCAATGAGGGAAAGGGAGCCTTTTTAGGGTAAGGAATATTGGAGAATGCTGGGGGATATATATAGAATGAGAAGGAAAGAGAAAAGAGAGAGAGAGCGGTAGAGGAAGATATTGAAGAATTTCGAGAAGCTCTCTCGGTTTCAGGGTTTTCTGGGAAGAAGAGAAGATCTCCCTTCCGAACACATCTTCCCCACACCAAGGTTGAGCATCTCCACCAAAAAGACAAGGAAAAGGAGTGAAGAGCTGCTGAGAAGAGTGCAACAATCCTAAAAGAACCGATCACCCTCTCGTTTTGTAGTGTTTTTCTAGTGTTTCAACTTCTTCTTCTTTCTTTGTTGTTGTTCTGATTAGAGATGCATTATGTAGTTAAAAACTTCTTTGATTTGTTGAGTTCTGTTTATAATATGTGTAGCTAATTTGTAAACGATTGGCTCAGATGAATCAATAGTGAACAGATTTATATTTCAGCATATTGATTAAGCATGAAGTGTTCTGAGCATATGTGTTCTTTATCCAAAAAGTGTTTTCGACCGGCCATCCATTTTGCATTACAGATTTCTGAACCTCCGAGAGGAGTAGGAAGTCAGAGTCGTATGCTAATGCTAGCCTTTCATGGTAGCTAGAGAGGAGTCTAAGCATAGTCGCTCTCCTAGCACGTTAAATGGCTTGTTTGTATGAATAGGTTGCTAGTTTTGTTTGGATATGAACGAACTAAAAGCCTAATGCATAAAATCGGAAGATGTTATGAGTTTCTACTTGAACGGTGCATGGGCTTGTTTAATCCCTGCTGAGATGTTGATCTGTGATCTGTTGTATGACTCCTAGCCTTCCTTGCTTTTTGTTTCGGAAACTTCTCTGTTTGTTAGTTTGCCGCGAAAGTTTTGCTAGATTCGCATTGCTCGTTATCCTTGCATGTTAAGTTAACATTTATCCTCTGGTAGTCTGTACTTGATCTCGCTGTTTTTATTTCAGTTTTGCATTTATTTTGCGTATTTTACAATTTGTCAGCACGCCATCAAAAATCAATTCATCACTGGTTACATTTCTCATGTTAGCACGCTAGAATCGTTTTTGCTCTTACAAAATCTCTGTGGGAATCGATATAAACAATACTTATTACTTGCTACAGATCATGTATGCTTGCATGATTGAGTGCTCCATATAACTGATTTACACCTTTACTGAGCACGCAACATGAACCATGTTCAAAATATATACAGCAGCCTCTACTACATATCCCCAAAACGAACTAGGCAGTTGAGCATAAATAATGATAGATCGAACCATGTCTAACAGGGTTCTATTTCTCCTTTCGGACATACCATTCTGCTGCGGTATTCCGGGCGCTGAGAGTTGGGATACTATTCCATGTTCTATCATATAGTCCTGGAATCTTAAATTCATATACTCTCCATCTCGATCTGATTGAAGTGTTTTAATAGTTTTACCTAATGTGTGCTCAACCTCTGCCTTATACTCCTTGAACTTTTCAAGAGTTTCAGACTTATGATGCATTAGGTAAAGATAGTCGTACCTAGAATAATCATCAATGAAGCTTATGAAATATTCATACCCTCCCCGTGCTTTAACATTTGATAGAACTCCAAAAGTGCTATTTTATAACCTTTAATTTTTGTTAGTTGATTCAAATTAATGTGTTTAATCATATGTTTTGTAGGAATCGAGCATTCAGAGGTGAATGAGACACGTATATTAAATAAGAACTCAAAAGAGGAGTTTTAGAGTATAATATTCACAAACCGAGCCGCAGATGATACTATAAAGATAAAAATCATTTAATGTTTAAAGTTGTAAGCTTGGTCTGATGGTGAAGAGTTGATTATGATAGACTTTGATCTTGAGTTCGATTCTTGAAGAATGTGATTATTAATTGTATTTTTTTTACTCCAACCAATACCTTGCACACGTGTCAGCTCCTGATTGATCCAGGAAGAAGTCATCTCCACGAAGCACGAAAAAGTCATTCCACTAAGAAGAAACCAGACCTACACCACAAGTTTAATATTTTATTTATTTATTTTTATTTAAAAATAGTAAATGGCTATTTCCTTTTTAGTATAAAAAGGGGAGAGTCCCTGGCAACAGCGCCAATTTGAATCGAGCTTGTCGAGGCCCGTCAAATACAATTTATAATTACCGATCAACGGCTTGTAGTAAACTACAGCGGACCGGGTCGAACTCAGGGAACCGAAATATAAATTCTCTAAATTAAACTTTTTGTAAAAACAATAAATGGGGGGTTTTTTGGATTGCATGTTAATGTAATGAATTAAAATAAACAATTAAAGATAAAATTTAAAGAATTAAAGAATTAAATAAATAAACAAGAAATTACCTTGCTGATTCAGAGATTGTCGGGACTTAAAATGGATTTTGCTCATCGATTACTCCAGTAAAAATATAATTTCTTAATTAAAAGCCTAATCGACTTAACTGGAACAGCCATGAAAAGTCTCTAAGATCCTATCATGCAATTAATCCGACAGAGCATCGTAATTAACTCTAAACTAGTCAATTAGTTGGGCACGATAGCGTTCCATGCTAACTACCTAGCAGCTCTAAGCACATGGATTGATTAGAACGTTAATTAAATTGATCAGATTCAATTAAACATTTTTATATTCCTAAGGTCTATTATACGCACCATGTTAACTATGGAAAAGCCATAATATTAACACTAGTCATAACCTGACCATCTTGCTACTATAATTAAGCATGCAATTTATGACAATTACGGATCACAAATTACAAACATAGCATGCATGAACAATTAATATTTAATTGATTAAGCTGTCACATTAATCAATACTAAATGCACATGAAATAAACAAAGAATAGAAAACAATTAATCAAGAAATTAGATTGAAATTTAATACCAAAAATCTCACAAAAACGTTAAGCCCGACAAACCTCTAAATCAGCATTACAAGCTTAGCCGAACATAAAAATAAATAAAAAAAAACTCTAAACAGAGGAAAAAGGAGAAAGATAGATTAGTGATGGTGTGTGTTGGTGTGAGGAGAAAGGTGTAATGTGTGAGGTGTGTGGGGAATGCTGTAAGGTGTGAGGTGTAAGGTAAATGGTGTGAGGTGTGAGGTGTGTTTTTTCTGGTAGGGACTCTCCCTTTTTATACTAAAAGATAAATAGTATTTACTATTTTTAAATTAAAAATAAATAAAATAAAATATTAAATAAATAAAAGTTGTGGTTAAGTTTCATCGTAGTGGGATGACTTCTTCGTCTTGACTTCGTAGGAGATGACTTCTTCCTAGATCAACTAAGAGCTGCCACGTGTCGTGAGTCGATTAGGCTTTTAGTTAAGAAATTGTATTTTTATTTGGGTAATCGATGAGCAAAATCCATTAAGTCCCGACAATCTTTGAATCAGCAAGGTAATTTCTTGTTTATTTCTTTAATTTTTGTTAACTGAACCAATTAAATTCTCTTTGTTAAATTTATTTTATTTTTAGAAAACAAAATTGAAATTTATTTTATTAATTTGTAATTGCAAAAAAAAAAAAAACATTACAAAATTTACAAAAATCACAAAAATATTTTTTTTAGTTTGTTTTTGTTTTTATTTTTGTTTAATTATTCTAACATGTCCAAACTTTCTCAACAATATTTAACCGATAACAGAGTTGCTTTTTAGTTGCTTTGAGATTCAGGTTGCTTTTGGCCTTTGAAGGAAAATATGAACCTGTTAGATGCGATAGCACCACCACCGCCCTTAGACTCATGCACGAGAAATTTCAGGGGAGTTTTCTTCTCTTTATTATTTCTTTTGTGAGTAATCTACTTAGTTATCTATTAAGGATAAATCTACCTATGGATAGTTCTGTCTAGACTGAGGTACTTAAGTTGACCGAAAGGGAACACCTCTAACTGGGAACTAACATGAGAAGATTTTTGTTCTTCAATTTTTTTTCCTTTATTAAAAAAAAAAATATATATAAGTCTTTTCTCATTTATTTTGGGGACATAATATACTTAATTATACATTGGGGACAATGTATTGTTTTAGGTGGGGGTGGAGATATATTTGTAAAGCATGTGATTGAGCGTCATACTTATAAATTATGAAAATATGATTAGTTGGTTGCATATTATGTGATGATGACAATCTATGATGTGTCTTAGACATTTTATGTTCATTATGTTTTTTCACTTTTTCTTGCAAAGAATGAGAATGCATGCATGATTTTGAGTCAAATTTAAAATTTTCTCTAGATTTCCTTATAACTATTGTGCACATAGTCTTCTCATCTATGGTTTTAAAGGCTTAGGATTGTATTATTTGGCCTATATGCTTGTTGTCACCTCGAAAGGCCCCTAGAACTGATTAGAAAGTTATCTTGCATGATAGTTTGTAGTGGGATATTAAAGAGGTATAGCATGTCTATCAGCCTTGTGAAAAGAAAAAAAAGAATGAAAAAAATAAAATAATGCTCGAGCTCAAGAAAAATGAAAATCAGCTTGTAATGAGTAAAACGATAAGGGGTAAAAAGAGTTGCCCCAAATGTGAGTAGTTAGGCCGCCCATTGAGCGAGTGCTCTAGGTGAGAGGCACTGCAGTTGGGTGTGAAAGCTAGTGCCCTTGAGTTAAAATGATGCAAGTATAGGGGATTCCCAAAGTTGTTTTCAGGCACCTTAATAGAAATATTACTTACTTGAATGTATTGATGCTTGATAGTTTGTTCTAAATGACCAGAAGCAGGGGGAAAACGAGTTGAGGGTTGAATAAAACATTCCCGGACTTATAAAAATCGAGATAGGAAAGGCTACGCACACACACACATAAGGGATGAAAGAACTAATTTTAAATTTCTCGTTGATTGAATGCATTTGAATGTTGTGAGTTGTGAATATTTTTATTGTTTAAGATACAGAGGTTAGAGTCATTAATTTGCAGCCAACGATTCATTTTAATGTTTAAATTATTTCTTGCTTGAGGACTAGCAATATTTAGGTGTGGGGTATTTGATAGAACTCCAAAAGTGCTATTTTATAACCTTTAATTTTTGTTAGTTGATTCAAATTAATGTGTTTAATCATATGTTTTGCAGGAATCGATCATTCAGAGGTGAATGAGACACGTATATTAAATAAGAACTCAAAAGAGGAGTTTTAGAGTATAATATCCACAAACCGAGCCGCAGATGATACTATAAAGATAAAAATCATTTAATATTCAAAGTTGGAAGCTTAGTTTGATGGTGAAGAATTGATTATGATAGACTTTGATTTTGAGTTCGATTCTTGAAGAATGTGATTATTAATTGTATTTTTTTTACTCCAACCAATACCTCGCACACGTGTCAGCTCCTGATTGATCCAGGAAGAAGTCATCTCACGAAGCACGAAGAAGTCATCCCACTAAGAAGAAACCACTCCTACACCACAAGTTTAATATTTTATTTATTTATTTTTATTTAAAAATAGTAAATGGCTATTTCCTTTTTAGTATAAAAAGGGGAGAGTCCACACCTCACACCTTACAGCATTTCCCACACACCTCACACCTTTCTCCTCACACCAACACACACCATCACTATTCTTTTTAGAGTTTTTTTATTTATTCTTATGTTCGGCTAAGCTTGTAATCCTGATTTAGAGGTTTGTCGGGCTTAACGTTTTTGTGAGATTTTTTATATTAAATTGCAATCTAATTTCTTGATTAATTGTTTTCTATTCTTTGTTTATTTCATGTGCATTTAGTATTGGTTAATGTGACAGCTTAATCAATTAAATATTAATTGTTCATGTATGCTATGTTTGTAATTTGTGATCCGTAATTGTCATAAATTGCATGCTTAATTATAGTAGCAAGATGCTCAGGTTATGACTAGTGTTAATATTATGGCTTTTCCATAGTTAACATGATGCGTATAATAGACCTTAGGAATAGAAAAATGTTTAATTGAATTTGATCAATTTAATTAACGTTCTAATCAATCCATGTGCTTAAAACTGCTAGGTAATTAGCATGGAACGCTATCGTGCCCAGCTAATTGACTAGTTTAGAGCTAATTACGATGCTCTGTCGGATTAATTGCATGATAGGATCTTAGAGACTTTTCATGGCTGTTCCAGTTAAGTCGATTAGACTTTTAATTAAGAAATTATATTTTTATTGGAGTAATCGATGAGCAAAATCCATTTTAAGTCCCGACAATCTCTGAATCAGCAAGGTAATTTCTTGTTTATTTATTTAATTCTTTAATTCTTTAAATTTTATCTTTAATTGTTTATTTTAATTCATTACATTAACATGCAATCCAAAAAACCCCCCATTTATTGTTTTTACAAAAAGTTTAATTTAGAGAATTTATATTTCGGTTCCCTGAGTTCGACCCGGTCCGCTGTAGTTTACTACAAGCCGTTGATCGGTAATTATAAATTGTATTTGACGGCCCTCGACAAGCTCGATTCAACATTCATCGGACCACAAAGGTGTGAATGTACAAGCTCTAGAGTTTCTTTGGACCTATGATCTTTTTCAGAAAAAGATCGTTTGGTCATCTTGCCCTCAAGACAAGACTCACATGGTGATAAAGAGTTGTCCTCTAACCGATTTAGGAGACCACTCTTAACCAATCCCCCAATCCTATTGAGATTAATGTGGCCTAGTCTCAAGTGCCAAAGATAGGTACTTGGAGAAAGTTTCTGCCTTTTAGTTTGAGTCTTAGCTGTTTTAAACATCTCGGTGTTCAAAATAGCTTTTGCCTCTGTTGGTCTTAACACATACAAGTTGTTTTCAAGTTTCGCAGAACCTATATGTACACCTCTTTTGCTAATGAACGCTTCATTAAAATCAAAAGATACTTTATACAAATGTTCAAGTAAACAAGAGATAGATACAAGGTTCCTTTTAAAGCTAGGAACCAACAATACATTTTCAAGTAAAATGAAACTATCTCTATATAACAACTTGGCAGCTCCCACTGCCTTGGCTGAGACAACCTCTCATGTTTCAACCCTGAGAGTTATCTCACCTTCAGCAAGCAGCTGCCAGGAACTAGGTTCCTGGAAAGAAGAACAAACATGGTTAGTCGCTCCTGAATCCAATATCCAGGCAGAACTATCATGTTCCACTAAACATGTTTCAACAACGAGTAAATTATATTTACTTTGTTGTTTCTTCTCAGCTTTACTGTTAGTTAACTCAAAACTACAAGTCTATTTTTAGACAGTTGCTATATTTGAAGTTAGTTGGGGTAAGTGTTGATATATTTAGAGTTAGTGGAGTAAGTGACTAGTTTTGTGGAATTAGAGTTAGTGGAGTTAGTGGCTGTTTTTATGGAGTTAACTAAGTTATTTTAGCATTTAGAAAGTGTACTTAAGCTAAGATTTTATTGAATGAAAATGTAGTAGTTGTATTCCCCATTTCTCTTCTCTCTTTGAAACAACAGTGGTATCAGAGCTAAAATTCTTAAGGGGCCTGTGAGTGAGAGTTAGTGAGATATCCCTTAGAGAAACCGAGTGATACACTTTGAGATTTGAGTGAGATGAAATCAGGATCGAGCAGTATTTCTTCACTAGCTCCACCAGTGTTTGATGGAGAAAACTACCAAGCATGGGCTATCAGAATGCAAACCTACATGGAGGCTTGTGATTATTGGGAAGCAGTTGAGAGCGACTATGAGGTTGCTGCACTTACCGATAATTCAACAATCAACAAGATCAAGACTCACAAGGAGAGAGTCACCAGGAAGGCAAAGGCTAGAGCTTGTCTATATGCAGTTGTGTCTTCGTCCATATTCAACAGAATTATGGCCTTGAAGTCAGCAAAGGCGATTTGGGACTTCTTCAAAGGTGAGTGTTATGTCTCCAAAAGTGACTTGTTTAGGACTTATTTAGCTTAGAAAGATGCACATTCTTAGGTGTTTTTGATAGGATTTAGCTTAAACCTATGCTTATTTGTGAGAATTAAAAGAAGGTAGCTAAATTAGGACTTGTGTGCAAAAGGAAAGAAAAGGATTGAAAACCGAAGTAAAAGAATGAAAAGTAAGCATTGCGGCAGCATTGCGGAAACATTGCTGAAACCGCAATGTTTCAAGTGAAAACCGTAAGTTGACTGATCTTTTTCTGTTAATTTTCGTGATTTCAGGGATTCGTTCTTTCTCCTCCATCCATTTTGAAGTACGACGTTGAAGATTGATGGTTCTCCTTGGCCCAAACACACCTGCAGATTACTAGAAAAGGGGGTCAAAGTCGAGGGTTCAATCATCATCCGAAAGCGTAGAAGTCTTCTCGCAGCTCCATCTTTTCTCCTGTTTTCCTTTGCCGTCTGTTGGTTTGCGAAGCTCAGCTGTTGGAATCGATAATCTGATAGGAAGGAGAGGAGATTTATCTTCTCTCTCGATTGGATTCATCCAAGCAAGGCTGATCTTTCTCATCCTTCAGCCGAGGCAGTTGCGACGAGGCGTTCAAGCTCACTTACCTGCTTTCTGTCTTTCATTTCTACTTTCCAGCATTGTTTAGTTGTTGTTTCTGTTCTAGTAGTTAGTTTATTGCACTTCGTGGTGTTCTGTCTTTGTGTTATTCATTTTAAGCTCTCTTTTGTTCCTTCAAACAATCAAGTAATCAAAAGCAAAATTCAGTATTTCACAGTTTCTTACCTTTGCAGTCTACTGTTTTCCCCTTCTGTTTTGTCTTTAAATTCCTTCTGAACATGTCTGTTTTATCTTCTATTTCTGTTCTCCCCACATCCATGAGTAACTAAGTCACATAGGGGCATGCTAATGACAATACTATAGGCTAAAAAAACGTGAACCAAGCATGTAAGATAGCTCTCGAAGCATTGATTGTATGTAAGCTTCATCCCACGGGCAATTTCGATTGGCCATCCATTTTGTCCAAAGAACTCCTAACCTCTGGAAGGAGTAAGAGTTCAGAGTCATACACTCATGCTAGCCTTTCAAGGTAGCCAGAAAACGACCTAGGAATAGGCGTTTTCCTAGTACAAACCATAACTTTCTGCTTTAACAAGATGCTTAAGACCTTACTTGGACATGAGTAAACTAAAGAATCTAATGCATGGAATCGGACGATACATGAGATTGAGTGAGTTTGATGCATAGAGAGTTGATCCAATGCTTGAGAATCGTGAGAAAATGCCTATAGAGGAGTCGTTAGTAGCCCTTGTTTCTCCATTTTACACACTTTCGCTGTTAGGAAAATTGCGGTAGAATTACTGTTTCCGCAATTCTGCTAAGTTCATAATTCTGTTTAGCTGTTTTCTTATTCGTTTATTAATCTCATCCCTTTTCTTTTGAGTTTAACTTTGATTTGCACTTGTTTATGTTGCTACCCTCTACACATTCCTTAGAAAATAGACAATTTAAAACCAATTCTACCCCATCAAACCCATCCATTCTTTCTTAACAAAACACTTCATGAATAGCTTATAATAAATCTCTGTGGGAAAACGAATGAAAAAAATACTTACTACTTGCTATAAGATCATGTATGCTTGCATGTTCTGAGTGCTCTTCCTATCTTATTGCTTATTTATTTTAACACATTGAGCACGCAACAAGTTTTTGGCGCCGCTGCCGGGGATTTATTTAAGTGAAAACGAAGTTTGTTAAGTTTGAAACACCGAGTTTATTGTCTGTTGTAACTAATCTAGTTCATTTCTTTTACAGGTACCATCGGGTTAGTTTATGAGTGAGCCTTCAAGTAGTGATCTAGAGTTCAATCCTGAGTCTGAGAGGTTACTTAGGGCCAGAAATAGAGCTAAGAAACGTCTCTTTAAACAACCCCCTTTACCTCAAGTAATTGCGGGAACCGCAATTCCTCCGCAATTGTCTCAAGAAGAAATGGCTGGAATAATTCCAAATCCGGTACCTGTCACTCGCAATCCCATCGAAATAGCGAATGATAAGAATAGTGCCATTCTCTCATACTTAGTTCCTATGCCTGGGGAGCTGAACCCCAACATAATCCGCCCTGAGATCACTGCCAACTCATTCGAGTTAAAGCCAGTGATGTTCCAAATGCTGTCCACTGTGGGACAATTCTTTGGAGTGGAAAATGAGGACCCCCACAACCATCTTAGAAACTTCTTAGGAGTCAGTGATACCTTTATCATCCCTGGAGTTTCCCAAGAAGCCTTGAGGCTATATCTGTTCCCTTACTCTTTGAGGGACAAAGCCAAAACGTGGTTAAACTCATTACCCTCTGGATTTGTCCTTAATTGGACAGACTTAGCAGAGAAATTCCTAGTCAAATACTTCCCACCTGATAGGAATTCTACCTTTCGTGATGACATAGTTAAATTCAAACAAGCTGAGAATGAGTCTCTTCACGAAGCTTGGACAAGGTTCAAGGACCTTCTTCTCAAATGTCCACATCATGGCATCCCATGGTGTATCCAAATAGAGGTCTTTTTCAAAGGATGCAACCCCAGCACTAGACAAGTCTTAAATTCATCTGCTGGTGGTTCCATGTTGTCCAAGAGTTACAACGAGGCCTTTGAGATCTTGGAGAAGATCTCAGCATCTCACTGTAGGTGGTCAGATGATCCAGTTGAGCCAACTAGAGCTCAAGACAAGGATGCTCTAAGTGCAATGAGCAGCCAAATAAATGCCCTGACCAACCTAGTTAAGCAAATGGCTCAAGCTAATCTCCAAACAAGTGTCAACACCGCCACAGCCATGTCAATGGGCACCCAACCAAGTCAAGGTGAGACACTTATCTGTGGATTCTGTGGGGAAGGGCACCTGTATGAATATTGCCCTGGGAATCCAGCCTCAGTCTGCTATATTGGAAGCCAGCAGCAGCCTAGGAACAACCCCTATTCCGATACTTACAACCCTGGTTGGAGGAACCACCCAAACCTGTCATGGAGTGGCCAACAAAATGCTAACCAAGCTCCTAACCAACCAAGACCGAGTGGAACACCTGGTTTCACTCCCCAACATAACCAATCCATGTATCAAAAACCATACAACCAACCTGTAGGATCTTCTGTAGAAAACTTACTTAAGGAATACATAGCCAAGAATGATGCCACTCTGCAGAGCCAGCAAACTACTCTTAGGAGCCTAGAGAACCAAATAGGGCAGCTAGCCAATGAAATCAAAAGTAGGCCCCAAGGTAGACTCCCTGCTGACACTGAAGTGCCAAGGAGAGATGGTAAAGAGCAAGTTCAAGCAATTGAACTTAGAAGTGGTAGACCATTGGTAAGCAACACCAAGGACACACCAAAGGGAGTAGAGAACACTGAGTCTAGTGCTCCACTGAAGTCTCTGCCAAACCAAGGTCCACCACCAACAAGCACATCAGGAGCAAGGCTGGAGCCAATCATAGAGGAGATAGAAGAAATTCCAAGGCCTCCACCTATCCTGAGGCGACCTGATGTGCCTGCATATGTGCCACCACCTCCATTTCCTAGAAGGCTAAAGAAGAAACAAGAACAGGAAGTGCACTTTAATAAATTTCTAGAAATTCTTAAGCAAGTGCATGTTAATATTCCTTTTGTAGAAGTTTTACAGTCTATGCCTTCTTATGTAAAGTTTTTGAAGGATATTATAACTAACAAGAAAATAATTGGTGAGTTTGAAACAGTCAATCTCACTGAGGAGTGCAGTGCCATACTCTAGAACAAGCTACCCAAGAAGGAGAAGGATCCTGGTTCCTTCACCTTACCTGTAGAGCTAGGAGGCAAGCACGTGGGCAGAGCTCTTTGTGACCTGTGAGCCAGCATAAACCTCATGCCCCTATCACTATTCCGCCAGCTAGGAATAGGAGAAGCACGTCCAACCACTGTCACTTTACAACTAGCAGACAGATCCATTGCATACCCTGAAGGTAAGATTGAGGATATTCTTGTAAAGGTTGACAAGTTTATTTTCCTTGCAGATTTCATTATCCTGGATTATGAAGCAGACAAGGAGGTCCCCATCCTGTTAGGCAGACCATTTCTAGCCACAGGTAGGGCACTAATAGATGTCCAAAAAGGTGAGCTCACTATGAGGGTTCATGATGAAGAGGTGAAATTTAGTGTTTATAAAGCCTTAAGGTACCCCTCTGACTCTGAATCTTGTGCTAGCATGGACATTGTTGATTCACTAATGGAAGAACAATTGGAGCATGAATTGTTGACTAAGCATGCTAATAACTATGTAGGATTAGAATTAACTAACTTAAACATAGCTGAGATAATGGACATACCTGTAAATAACCCTCAGCATGTTTGTATGAATATTGACTTAACTGAAAAATCTTTGAATCCATTAAAACCATCCATTGAGCATCCACCTATCTTAGAATTAAAACCTCTCCCCACTCACCTCAAGTATGCATATCTAGGAAGTAATGATACTTTGCCTGTGATTATTTCTTCTAAATTAAGTGAAAAGCATGAGGTTGAACTGATTTTACTACTTAAGCAACATAGGAAGGCTATTGCATGGACTATTGCTGATATTAGAGGCATTAGCCCTTCTTATTGCATGCATAATATTATACTAGAGGAAGAGCATACACCTAGAGTAGACACCAACGTAGGCTGAATCCCTCTATGAAAGAGGTAGTTAAGAAAGAAATAATTAAATGGTTAGATGCTGGTGTGATCTTCCCCATAGCTAGTAGTCAGTGGGTGAGCCCTATACAATGTGTACCTAAGAAGGGGGGGATGACTGTGGTAGTCAATGAGAACAATGAACTGATTCCAACTAGGACTATCACAGGGTGGAGAGTTTGCATGGATTATAGGAAACTAAATAAAGAGACCAAAAAAGACCATTTCCCTCTACCATTCATTGACCAAATGTTAGACAGAATAGCTGGTAGAGCCTACTACTTCTTCTTAGACGGTTACTCAGGGTATAATCAGATTACTATAGACCCTAAGGATCAAGAGAAGACTACCTTCACTTGCCCTTTTGGAACTTTTGCCTTTCGCAGAATGCCTTTTGGCTTATGCAATGCACCGGCAACTTTCCAAAGGTGCATGTTGGCAATCTTCTCTGATTTGGATGAGTCCATGATAGAGATATTCATGGATGATTTCTCAGTCTTTGGGGATTCATTTACAAACTGTCTAGAGAACTTAGGACAAGTCCTGGCTAGGTGTGAGGAGACCAACCTAGTCCTAAATTGGGAAAAGTGCCACTTCATGGTGGATGAAGGGATTGTCTTAGGTCATAGAGTGTCAAGGGCAGGTGTAGAAGTTGACAGGGCAAAAATTGAAATAATAGAGAAATTGGTAGAACCCCAAAATGTCAAGGCCATTAGAAGTTTCTTAGGGCATGCTGGTTTCTATAGAAGGTTCATTAAGGACTTTTCTAAGATCTCCAAGCCTCTATGTGAGCTTCTAGAGCTAAACAAACCATTCATTTTCTCTAAAGAGTGTGTCCTAGCTTGGAAAACCCTTAAGAAAGCACTAGTCACAGCACCTATTATAGTAGGGCCTAATTGGGATCTTCCCTTTAAGATGTTATGTGATGCCAGTGACTATGCTGTAGGGGTTATGTTAGGACAGAAGATTGACAAGTTAACACACCCTGTATACTATGCTAGTAAGACACTTAATGAGGCACAATGTAATTACACAACTACTGAGAAGGAGATGCTAGCTGTAGTGTTTGCTTGTGAGAAGTTTAGGAATTACATTGTAGGCACTAGGACAATCGTGTACACTGACCATTCTGCCTTGAAGTACCTTATGAGGAAGGCTGATGCTAAGCCTAGGTTGATTAGATGGGTTTTGCTGCTGCAAGAGTTTGATCTAGACATTAGAGATAAGAAAGGATGTGAAAATGTGGTTGCGGATCATCTTTCTAGATTGCAGCATAATTGCGGAAAAATTGCGGAAACCGCAATTTCTGATGCTTTTATTGATGAACATGTCTTTGTATTGACTCATCGTGATAACGATGAGGAACCTTGGTTTGCTGACATTGCTAACTTCCTTGCATCGCAGGTACTACCAACTTTCAAGGGCGGACAAGAGAAGAAGAGGTTCCTTCATGAGGCAAGGATATTCATATGGGATGATCCCACACTTTACAAAACATGTGCTGACGGTCTGCTCAGGAAGTGTGTTTCAGCTGCTGAGGCGAAGTCTGTGCTGTAGCACTGCCACACAGCACCCTATGGTGGACATTTTGGTGGCCAAAGGACAGCTGCAAAGGTGTTCCAGAGTGGCTACTATTGGCCAACGATCTTCAAGGATGCACACAACTATGCACACAGCTGTGATGAATGCCAAAGAACAGGTAACCTTAGTCGCAAGGATGAAATGCCTCTCACTTACATCTTAGAGTTGGAGCTCTTTGATGTGTGGGGCATTGACTTCATGGGACCATTTCCCCCATCCTCAGGTAACCTTTACATATTAGTGGCAGTAGATTATGTATCCAAGTGGGTAGAGGCCATAGCATGTCCCAATAATGATGCCAAAACAGTCATAAAATTCTTGCATAGGCACATTTTTACTAGGTTTGGAACACCTCGTGCTATCATTAGTGATGAAGGGACACATTTCATTAATAAGGCTATGGAGAGAGTGTTGGCTAAGTATAACATTAGACATAGAGTAGCCACTCCTTATCACCCACACTCGAATGGTCAGGCTGAAATTTCAAATAGGGAGATTAAGAACATCCTAGAAAAAGTGGTCAAACCTAATAGAAAGGACTGGTCATTTAAACTCGAGGATGCACTTTGGGCATATAGGACTGCATATAAGACACCCCTAGGTATGTCTCCTTACAGACTTGTGTATGGTAAAGCTTGTCATCTTCCATTTGAGTTAGAAATTAAGGCATTTTGGGCACTAAAAGAGTTGAATTATTGCGTGACCGATGCGGGAACGTTGCGGTCTTTGCAATTACATGAGCTTGATGAGCTTAGACATATGTCTTATGAAAATGCCAAAATGTATAAGGAAAAGACCAAGATTTGGCACGACAGTAGACTTAGGATCAAGGACTTTAAGAAAGGCCAACTTGTTTTATTATTTAACTCACGATTGAAATTATTTTCAGGCAAACTTAAGTTTAGATGGTCAGGTCCGTTTGTAATTACTAATGTGTTTGTTCATGGTGCCATCGAGATAAAGAACCTGCAGCAAGGTCAACCATTCATGGTTAATGGTGCAAGGTTGAAGCACTACTATGAGGAAGGAGATGTGAAGACTCTCTCGGCCTTCCTCTTGACTGAAGCGTGAAATTAAGAACGAGAGAGGACGAGTGATTGCTGTGCTCGTCAATATGAGGCTCATGCCTTAGTTTATTTTTTGCGATTTTCCGGTTATCGTTTGTGTATATGTTTGTATGATTTTAATTACGAATTTAATGTTGCTTTTATTTCTTTTTGTAGGGAATCAATAGAGGGAATCAAGGAGATTAAATCCAGCTGAGAAGATCAAGGAGATATTGGGCCAAATCAAAGATACGGTTGAGCAAAGATTGACATTTAAATGAAAAAATCTCCAACGGTCACTAGAATTGCGCTGGATTTGCAGAATCCGCAAAAATATAGCCGTTGGGATTTTTTTTGTTTTCTTTATATCCGTTAGAAGCGCGAAGATCCGTACGACTCTCCCATTATCTGAACTCCAAGAAACCTGCTTTTCTCTTCATCTGTGATTTCTCTCTCCAAATCTCCACAATTCAACAATGGTGCTAACAAGAGCCGAACGATCTGCGTCCAAGAAAAGGGCTGATGAAGCTGAAACGGCTGCGAGGGAAGCACTGCTTGCCTTGGCTGATGCTGAGGCTGCGCGCACTGAACGCCTGCCCAAACTGCCTATCCGCAAGAAGAAGTGGAAGGTTGTCACGGAGATACCTGCTGGACCCTCTGAACCAGCAGGCACACCCAAGAAGCGCAAATGGAGTATGGCTATGGCCGAAGAAGAAATCAAGAAAAAGACTCCCTCTGTGGAGAGTCAAGAATTGGGCCAGCCATCTCAAGAGACAGCCGAGCGCAGTCCTTCACCATCTCCACCGGTTCAAAGCCCTAAGCTCTCCTCATCGCCACCAGCGCAGAGCCCTGAGCTGCCTTCATCACCGCAGAGTTCTGCACAGACCCCTACAGCAGCACAAAGCACCACTCCTTCGCACACTTCTCCACGGCCTGACCCTGAATTCCCATATGGGGAGTACCAAGAATCGACGCAGGGCAGTGGGGAAGCTGAGGAAGACGAGGTCTTCTCTCCTTTGAGGGAAGCCAGCCCTGAGAGCCCTGCACAGAAGGATGACTCGATGGACGAGACACTGGGGGACTGCCTCCAGCAGATGACAACGAGGGCACGGTTAAGGAAAGAGGAAGCCAAGGTTGTCAAGGCCAAACGGCCAAGAACAAAAAAGAAGTCCAAGAAGAAGAAGTCCAGGGCTGTGCCTTCATCCACGAAGGGTGACGAGCCTTCCCCAAAGAAGCTCAAGATTGAGGCTGCTGAGTCAGCCAAACTGAAAGACAAGGGGAAGGCCAAGATGTACCCTGAAGATGAGCCTCAGTCAGTGAGTTTCGTGTCTTCTGACGCTGAGTCTAGAGGCATTGAGCTGAGGAAAAGGGAGCTGCTGCACGAGAAGGGCTTCCTCGACAGACCTGCTGACCTGCCGCAATTCTTGCGCGCAGGAATTATGAATCACGGCTGGGAGGAGTTGTGCAGACCACCCAATCCAGCTTACACAAGCATGGTGTATGACTTCTACGCCAATTTGAGGAATTCTGAGGAGGGATTGTCTGTGGTCAGGGGAGTTGAAGTAGACTTCTCAGCAAAGGCAATCAACGAAGCCTACGGCCTCAAGGGCCAGAAACACACTGATTACTCAAGGATCGTTGATGAGCCTACAGAGGCTGTCTTGGAAGAGGCCATTCGGATAATTGGCCAGCCTGAAGCATCATGGACCGTGTCGCGCAATGGGAGGCACACTCTCATGAGTGCCAACCTCACAGCTAAGGCGGCTGTATGGTTTTCCTTCGTGAGGAGGAAGCTGGCCCCCGTGACCCATGAGACCACAATCAACCAAAGCAGATCGCTGCTGGTCTATGCAATCATGCGAGGTCTCACCATCAATGTGGGCGAAGTCATGTCAGCTGCCATTGCTGACTGCGCCAAGAAGGGTAAGGGTCCATTGTTCTTCCCTAATACTATTACTAAACTATGCTTGCGTGCAGGAGTCCCCATTGAGCGGATGGAACAGCAAATGGCTTACACAGGCCACTTGGAGCTGCCTACAGGCTTGAGGCTGAAAAGGAAGGGGAACATGGAGTTCGAGCTGGATAGATTGGCTGCTGCTCAGTCACTGTCCATGGCGTGCCTGATGGATTTACAGAAGAGGATGGCTCAATGGGCCACATACGCACAGGCAAGGGACAAGGAGGTTGCTGACCAACTGGGATGCATCTTCCCTGACTTTCCCACGAACCTACTGTCTCCATGGGTGCCTCCACGACCACGAGGGACTGATGATGAGGATGAAGACATCTGAGTGCTAGTTTGAATTGCACTCAAGGGAGTATTGCTGTTCCCTTACAATTACAATAAAAAAGAAAAAAAAATTTAAACTGCTTTTTGTGAACCGTGTGAATTATGCTGTTTTTAGTTAATATTTTGATCTGTTTTAGTTGCTTAGTTTTAAGTTTTTAAATTGTTTAGTGTAGTCTGATTCTAGCTAATTAGGTAGATTAGTTTAGTTTCATTTGTAGAGAGCTTGAATGACTAGAAAAAGCATGCATAAGGACATTAATCAATGATATATCTGCCCTGTTCTTATTGCGAAATAATTGCGGACATCGCAATTTTTATTACTGAATGCATGTTTCTGACTGTCTGTTTAGCTAGGTTGGTTCTGTTTAAATTCTGTCTTTTGCTGCTTTCATGACTACCTTATATAGCTTATCTTAAAGCATGCTGGATGAGTGTCATAGAACACCCTTTGATAGTTTAAATTAACCTCTAAAAAGCTCAGCATGCATAGCTTTAAGTCCTTACCTGACTGTTTTTTTTCAAAGTTTCTGCTGCTGTGATATTTACTTTTAGAATATTATGTCTATGCCTAGGGCTTTTAGATTCTCTTTGTTTTACCTTAGACTAGATGCTTCTAGGACAAGTTTGGGGGTGTGCCACCTCAGACACTCATTGGGGACAATGAGTAGTTTAAGTTTGGGGGAGGCCACCCTAGGCCTAGGAACATTCCTCTCTCCCTTAAAACATAAGCATTCTTCTTCTCCTTTTAAAAAAAAAAAAAAAAAAAAAAAAAAAAAAAAAATAAATAAATGAGCTGAAAAGAGAAAATGAAAAAAGAATAAAGGGGGAGTCTCTCTTAGGTTGCTGAGTAATCAGTGCCAAGTGTGTAACCCACAAGTGGCGTTGCATCAAAAGGCAACCAAAGGAGAGGCTCCACCAAAGTAAGAAAGAAAGAAAAAAAGAAGAAATAGGGAAGAAGAATGTATACCTAGGAGTTGCAACTTTGTGGCTTAGATGTCCTGAATAAAAGAACTCTGATCCTCAATTAGCTGAGCACAAAGTTGTAGCTTGTAGGGTTGTTTAGGGAGATGAATGTATATCCAATGTAGTGATGCCAGGGTTTAGGTTGTTCTCTAAAAGTACTACTGTCACCGTTAATACTAAGACTGGCATGACTCTAAGGAATCCTAGACAATTTAAAAATAAAGCTAGAAGCATGTACTGAGTCTGGGGTAAAGCTAGGTAGAATTTGAAACCTTAGGGGTAGTGGCATGATATGACAAAAGCAAGTAGATCAGTTGTAGTAAGTTAAAAAAATAGCAGGAGTATTAGGCATGCGAAGTCAGAAGAAGCTAGATGAGAGGGTAGTTTTAAGCTTAGAAGTGTGTCACAGGACAACACTGCTATAGATAGGGATATAGGGGAGTCAGTAAATGGTTAAAGAAGATGAAACAGCAGCCTAAATAAGCCCTTAGTTTGCTCGAGGACGAGCAAAACCTTAAGTTTGGGGGTGTGTTATGTCTCCAAAAGTGACTTGTTTAGGACTTATTTAGCTTAGAAAGATGCACATTCTTAGGTGTTTTTGATAGGATTTAGCTTAAACCTATGCTTATTTGTGAGAATTAAAAGAAGGTAGCTAAATTAGGACTTGTGTGCAAAAGGAAAGAAAAGGATTGAAAACCGAAGTAAAAGAATGAAAAGTAAGCATTGCGGCAGCATTGCGGAAACATTGCTGAAACCGCAATGTTTCAAGTGAAAACCGTAAGTTGACTGATCTTTTTCTGTTAATTTCCGTGATTTCAGGGATTCGTTCTTTCTCCTCCATCCATTTTGAAGTACGACGTTGAAGATTGATGGTTCTCCTTGGCCCAAACACACCTGCAGATTACTATAAAAGGGGGTCAAAGTCGAGGGTTCAATCATCATCCGAAAGCGTAGAAGTCTTCTCGCAGCTCCATCTTTTCTCCTGTTTTCCTTTGCCGTCTGTTGGTTTGCGAAGCTCAGCTGTTGGAATCGATAATCTGATAGGAAGGAGATGAGATTTATCTTCTCTCTCGATTGGATTCATCCAAGCAAGGCTGATCTTTCTCATCCTTCAGCCGAGGCAGTTGCGACGAGGCGTTCAAGCTCACTTACCTGCTTTCTGTCTTTCATTTCTACTTTCCAGCATTGTTTAGTTGTTGTTTCTGTTCTAGTAGCTAGTTTATTGCACTTCGTGGTGTTCTGTCTTTGTGTTATTCATTTTAAGCTCTCTTTTGTTCCTTCAAACAATCAAGTAATCAAAAGCAAAATTCAGTATTTCACAGTTTCTTACCTTTGCAGTCTACTGTTTTCCCCTTCTGTTTTATCTTTAAATTCCTTCTGAACATGTCTGTTTTATCTTCTATTTCTGTTCTCCCCACATCCATGAGTAACTAAGTCACATAGGGGCATGCTAATGACAATACTATAGGCTAAAAAAACGTGAACCAAGCATGTAGGATAGCTCTCGAAGCATTGATTGTATGTAAGCTTCATCCCACGGGCAATTTCGATTGGCCATCCATTTTGTCCAAAGAACTCCTAACCTCTGGAAGGAGTAAGAGTTCAGAGTCATACACTCATGCTAGCCTTTCAAGGTAGCCAGAAAACGACCTAGGAATAGGCGTTTTCCTAGTACAAACCATAACTTTCTGCTTTAACAAGATGCTTAAGACCTTACTTGGACATGAGTAAACTAAAGAATCTAATGCATGGAATCGGACGATACATGAGATTGAGTGAGTTTGATGCATAGAGAGTTGATCCAATGCTTGAGAATCGTGAGAAAATGCCTATAGAGGAGTCGTTAGTAGCCCTTGTTTCTCCATTTTACACACTTTCGCTGTTAGGAAAATTGCGGTAGAATTGCTGTTTCCGCAATTCTGCTAAGTTCATAATTCTGTTTAGCTGTTTTCTTATTCGTTTATTAATCTCATCTCTTTTCCTTTGAGTTTAACTTTGATTTGCACTTGTTTATGTTGCTACCCTCTACACATTCCTTAGAAAATAGACAATTTAAAACCAATTCTACCCCATCAAACCCATCCATTCTTTCTTAACAAAACACTTCATGAATAGCTTATAATAAATCTCTGTGGGAAAACGAATGAAAAAAATACTTACTACTTGCTATAAGATCATGTATGCTTGCATGTTCTGAGTGCTCTTCCTATCTTATTGCTTATTTATTTTAACACATTGAGCACGCAACAGTGAGTATGAAGGTGACAAGAGGATCAAAGGCATGAAAGTGTTGAACTTGGTGAGGGAATTCGAGAGAATGCAAATTGTTGCGTGCTCAGTGTGTAAATAAAATGAAATGCGAAGAGCACTCAGAACATGCAAGCATACATGGTCTGCAGCAAGTTATAAGTATTTTTTAATTCGTTTTCCCACAGAGATTGAGTTTAGTTACTAACGAAGGGAGGTGCTAAATTAGAGAGGGTCACTTAAATTGGGTGGATTTGAGGTTGATGTGCCGATTTAACAACAGAATGTAGAAGTATGCAAGCATAAACGAAAGTAAGTAAAGAGATTAAGCGTTCGTGTGGAGAAGAATAATTGCGGATCTAGCAATATTCTAGCAATAAAATCGCAAAAGTAAAAGACTGGGAATAAAAATGCTAAGGCAAAGCAGAACTATAGAATTGCGGTTCCCGTAATTATCTAGCAATTAATTTAGCAACGATTTAAAGGTGAGATAGGACAACAAGGTCGACTTAAGACTCCTCTATAGGCACTTAAATACAATTATTCATCAGTAGATTAACTTATCATGCATCGATTTAGCTTAGTCTCATGCATCTCTCGATTACATGCATTAGATCTTTTAGTTCACTCATATCCAAGTAAGACATAAACACCTATTTATACAAGCAAGCTAATGAATCGTGCTAGGAGAACGCCTATTCCTAGGTCATTTTCTGGTTACCATAAAAGGCTAGCATGGATGGATGACTCTGAACTCTTACTCCTTCCGGAGGTTAGGAATTCTTTAGACAAAATGGATGGCCGATCGAAATTGCCCATGGGATGAAGTACACATACATTCAATGCATTCGAAGCTATCCTACATGCTGAACTCTCGTATCTCTAACCTATAGATTCATCTTTAGCAGACCTCTGTGTGATTAGTTACTCATGGTTGGTGGAGACTTAGAAAAGATGGATTGATTAAGCATGATTTACAGAACTTAAAGGAAGCGATAGAATCAAAGATAACAAGATGAAGAACTCAAAAAGACTTAAATGATTACTTTCTCAATTAAGGTTCAGAACACAATGTGCGAAGGTAAGAAAAACAGTAAATAACTGAGTAAATTGGAGACGAATCGAATCAGTGTAGCGAATGGAAATGAAAGACAGAAAGCAGTAAAGAAAGCTTTGTAAAAGAGTGCACGGATCTCCTCGTCGCAAGCGCCTCGGATGAAGGGGAAGATTAGCTGTTCTTGGGGATGAATTCAATCATAAGAGAAGAATGATCTTCTCTTCTTCCTCTCGAATTATCGACGCCAAGGGCTGATTTCTTCGTTCCAACAAACGGGTAAGGAAAATGCGTATGCGGATTGCGTTGTGACGGAGAACTCCACGCTTCCGAGCTGTGTTTCTCCTTCACCCTTCACCTCTTTTTATAGCTTTTTGCAGGTACCTTCAGTCATGGAGAACCATCCATTCTAAACAGCAACCCTCCACGTGGCAGCAGGGGAAAGCTTAGGCGGCTGAAAGATCGCAACCACGACGACTGGCGGTTGGGAAAAGTTTAGCGGCAGCAGCTTGGAATTGCGGTTTCCTCGCGGTGGCCGCAATGTTCATTGCGCTCCCAGCAATGTTTCAGCAATTCTCCTGCAATGTACATTTTAACTCTCTTAGCATCATTTTTCTATTATTTTTCGTTCCTTTTCCAAATAAGTCCTATTTTAGCTTCATTCCTCGAATTCTCACATTTAAGCACGTATTAAGCTAAATTCTAACAAAAACAATCAAGAGATTACATGATTTTAAGGTAAATATGACCCTAAATAATGTACTTTTGGAGAGGTAACACAAATGAAGGATTCTGAGTCCATTAAAGAATACTCAAACAAGTTGATTGCGATTCCCGACAAGGCAAAAGCGTTAGGAACTGATTTATCTGACAATAGATTGGTTCAGAAAATTCTGGTTTCAGTTCCTGAGAAATATGAAGCAACCATTGCTTCCTTAGAAAATACCAAAGACCTCTCTAAACTCAAGGTGATAGAGTTAGTAAGTGCTTTGCAAACACAAGAGAAGAGGAGGTTGATGAGGCAAAAAGGAAGCATTGAGGGGGCACTGAAAGTTAGAATGCAGTAGGGGGAAGGTAGAAGAGAGAAGAAGTGGAGAGGGATAAAGGAAAGTGGCGGCAATAGCTCAAATTATGTTGTAAAGGATGATGGAAGTGCAAGATCCAACAAAGGCAGTGCATGCAAGCACTATGGGAAGCATAATCATCCACACTTCAGATGCTGGAAAAGGCTAGATGTGAAGTGTAGAAAGTGTCATTTAATGAGGGTACATAGAGAGATTCTGTAAGGGATCTCAACAGCAAGGAGGAGCACATGTTGCAGTACAACAAGAAGGAGATCGACTTTTTGTGGCTACTTGTTTCTCATCAGTCACTCAATGTGACAGTTGGTTGGTTGATAGTGGGTGTACCAATCACATGACAAGTGATAAGGAGTTGTTTAACGACCTTGACAAGTCATTCACGTCAAGGGTGAAGATAGGAAATGGTGAGTATCTAGAAGTGAAGGGGAAGGGCACAATGTCAATAGAGAGCTGTGTAGGAATCAAGTTGATTACTGAAGTGCTCCTAGTTCCTGAGATTGATCAAAACTTATTAAGTGTTAGTCAACTAGTAGAGAAGGGATTCAAAGTATTATTTGAAGAAGGAAAATGTCTTATTTTCGATTCCAATGGGAATAAGTTGTTCAAAATAAAAATGCAGCACAAGTGTTTCTTATTGGATTCACTCGAGAAGGAACAAATAGCTTTCAAGTGTCAAGTGAGTGACATTCAGCTATGGCACAAGAGGTTGGGGTATTTTCATAAGAAGGGCTTTCAGTATTTGCAGAAGAATGAGATGGCAGTTGGAGTCCCAGTTCTGGAGGAGCTGAAATCAAACTGCAAAACTTTTTGACAGGGAAGCAAACGAGGCTGACATTCAAGAAGTCAATTTGGAAAGCAACAGAGAAGTTGCAACTCATCCACACTGACTTGTGTGGACCACAACCAACTCTCTCACTCAATGGTAGTAGGTATTTCATTATCTTTATTGATGATTATACCAGAATGTGTTGGATTTACTTCATGAAGCATAAGTCGTCTGAAGTAGCTGAAGTGTTTCTGAAGTTTAAAAGGTGGGTTGAGAATCAGAGTGGTTGTCAGATTCAGGTGGTAAGGTCCGATAACGGGACTGAATGCACGTCACAAATGTTCAATTCCTTTTGTGAAGAAGTTGGAATAAAGCATCAGCTCACTGCTTCATATACTCCACAACAAAACGGAGTTAGTGAGAGGAAGAACATGAGTATTATGAAGATGACAAGATGCATGTTGCATGAGAAGAACTTGTCAAAGGAATTTCGGGCTGAAGCAACAAATACATCAATGTTTTTATTGAATAGACTACCTACAAGGTATTGAAGAAGAAGACACCCTATGAAGTTTGGTTTAATGCTAAACCAAAACTGGAAAATTTGAAGATGTTTGGTTCTTTGTGTTTTTCTCATGTTCTACAGGAGAAGAGAGACAAGTTGAGTGAAAAGGAAAAACAAAGAATCTTTGTAGGCTACACCATGATGTCCAAAGCATACAAGATCTATCAACCTCACAAAAAGAAGATGGTGATTAGTAGGGATGTTCAATTCTTTGATGATGAGAAGTGGGACTGGACAAAAGAAGAAGAGGTGAAACAACAAGAAGTTTCTTTGGATACTGATGGACTGGTTGATGATGGACCAGTTACAGGGACTAGACTGTTGAGTGAGGTATATGAGAGAAGTAGTGTGTAGCTGTGTTAGAAGGAAGCTAAATGTTTGCAGCATTTGAGTTAGGAGAAGTATGTTAGTTAACTCAAAACTACAAGTCTATTTTAGACAGTTGCTATATTTGAAGTTAGTGGGGTAAGTGTTGATATATTTAGAGTTAGTGGAGTAAGTGACTAGTTTTGTGGAATTAGAGTTAGTGGAGTTAATGGCTGTTTTTATGGAGTTAACTAAGCTATTTTAGCATTTAGAAAGTGTACTTAAGCTCAGATTTTATTGAATGAAAATGTAGTAGTTGTATTCCCCATTTCTCTTCTCTCTTTGAAACAACATTTACTCGCCATGAGGGTATCATGATAGACCGATGAGGACGGTTGTCCAAACATCGTCTGTAATGAATCCATGATCTCTTTAGCGGAGACTATTACCTCATGCTTCTTAGCTAACACATCTGATGTGCTGGCCAAGATGTAGACTTGGGCTTTATCATTAGCCCTAGTCCACCTGTCAAATGCATCTCGAACAGTTCGAGTTGCAGACGAGCTAGGACGGGGAGGACATTCCTCTGTTAAGACAAACCTAAGATCATCGATAACAAGAATCGTATTCAAGTTCGATTTCCAGGTCGTGTAGTTATCACCGTTTAGTTTATCAGAAGCTAGTAATTGGATAAACGAGTTAGACATGCTGAAAAAGAATAAATTCTATTAGTGAATTGATTTTAACCCATTTTATACATCCAATCAAGATTTAGCAAAAATAAAAATGTACACAACAACTCATTATTAATTTGCAACGATACTTCAGTGAGTCAGAGCAACCGCTACCGAGGGGCAGTCAATCACTCCTTCACTGAACCAAGACATTTTTGACTAAATGCTAATACCAAAATAACTCATATTCCTATAGCACCTTAGTTATCGCTACTTCGGTCAAGAATCTACTAACAACTTAGTAATCCTTTGTAAGTGTGACCCGCCATTTTCATAACTCAAAGGTCGGCCCCAACAGTGCAACCAAATGGAAATGTTAGAGTTGGGAATGGACCTAAGAGACCCTATCCATTTATGGAGATTGAGTTGTTCTGACTCCCATGAAAAGACCCTCCGAATGAACGGTGCTACTATGGACAACCAGCAGGCGAATAATAGGAATCTCACGGTTCAACCTAATGGAGGAGACCGCAGGATGTATTGACATACTTCCTTCTCCCACTTACTATAAATACTTTCTCCATTCACCTTGCTCTGGATTTATGCAAACACCATCTGAATGGGGATGCCCTATTGACATCACGAGGCCGAGCATAAATCTCACGGTGTGAACTTCGCGGAGAGCACAAAGATTTTAAATGTCTATCTCATTTTACAACGCTTTATAAAATAAAGACATTCTATAACATCCTAAGCTAGAATATAACCATTACATTCATTTTATAACATGCTTCCCAAGCAAGAATATAACAATTATATTCAACTAAGGCAACTATGTTGTATGTTTAATTTCACAATTAATATAACACTTATATCAATTACACTTTTAAACAAGCAACATCAAATTCATAAATTAATATAACACTTATATTTATTCTCATGAATTAAGCATGCATACTATACAACATAACACTTATATTATACTTTCAATGCATGCAACATGCTTCCTATGGTGGGATTTGAAATCTATATGGCATACTTTATGCACGTACAAGAGACTTTAATTAAAACATACATTCACAATGCATAATTAATTAAACACACTAAAGTGGACCGGTTTTGGCATCACGGGAAAGCAAGCAACTAAATTATTACAAGAATAATTCAAAAACTATGTTGAGACGCTTCTGAACACTTCGAACCGCCTCGAACCAGCTTAAAAATGCTTGAACCGGCCAAAAAACAGCAACAACAAAGTTTCAAATAAGCTGAATCGGTCCAAAACTGTTGTCCCGACTTTAACAGCCTAGAACTGAACCTATAACGACCCGAACCGGACCAAACGAATGCTGAATCGGACCTCCAGAGGGTGAAGAACAAGGAACCAGTCTGACTTTCTGTGAACCGGACTGCCCGAGGATCGAACCATACCGTTTCTTCCACCTTGCGCTGAATCGGTTTTGTTATGTTTTTTTTTTATAAAAAAACAGCATGCTGTTTTTCGGACACCCGAGCTTCTGTCTTCGAATTGAAAGTCTATATGGACTCTAATGACTCCGAATTGTTTACAAACTCTTCTACACACATTAAAGCCCATACTCACTCGGGCAATTACAAAACGAAGTACAAATCAAAGCTCAAAAAATTATGCCAGAACCGGAAAAACACTTTAGACGCCCAAAAAATTAATTTCTAAAACAAATACCCACCGAGCTCAAAGTGATGCTTATTGAGTGACCAAAAAACGCTCTGATACCAATTGATGGAGCGCATGTAGCGCAACGGAAGCGAGTCGGATCATTGGCACTCTAATTTCATCAATTTAGCCAAACTAGAAACATGCTCCAAACATGGAAATTAAAGAAATTAGAACACATACCTCTTGTAGTTCTAAAATATTTTAATCCCGATGCTCGAATCTTCTCATGAACACCTCGAACCTTCTCTCGAACCTTCTCTCGAACACTTCGAGGACCACCTCCGGAAGTCTCGCTATCCTTGGGCCGAGCAACGAAGTGGTGGGACTCCTTTATGAAAGAAAAAGGGAAGAAGAGATGGATAGAGAAGAGATCTTTGTGATGAGAGTTTTGAAGGAGAATTGTCACACAATCAAAGCTTCCAACAAAACTCAAAAATCATCAAACTCAAACCATTTGAACTCCATCCAATTTATAGGCCATTCACATGCAACAAACTCTTGCTTAGCATGACACCTCAAAAATGGATGAATTAGTCTTCACACAAGTGTTCAACAATTGATGAATTTATGCATGTGGTTGGTGATTCACAATCCACTTCACAACTTGGATAAACCCACTCAACTTGGATAATCCTACTTGTAATATTTTGTCATTTTAAAATTAATTCATAATTAATTTTAATAAACAAAATAAATTTTAATTAATGAAACTTTTTAATTAATTCAATATCAAATATTAATTAAATAATAAGATTAATCCCGGTTTCTTAAAACTAATCATCACACATGAATCCCTATTCATGTTTTAGACCCATCCCATATTTAAATCATATTTAAATATGTACGTCATTCTTCCAAAAATGAATTTGAATAAAATCAAATTCTTTTTCTCTCATATTGTTACACGACTTAATCCGAGCTAGCCAGGAGAACCTAAAAGACCTACAGATCATGAGCTCCAACGATACGAGATTAACTGGCCAAACTCTTTAGCCAAGTTAACCAACATTCGTTAACCACAGGAGACTCCACTAAAGTCCAAGGGTTGCACTCTCCTCACCGTAGATATATTTTTGTCCTCTTGATATAACCATCATCAATAAGGCGATCCTTCACAGGTCGTTCGTAATTACAGCTGGGTCAAAATAACCGTTTTACCCCCGTAATTACATCTTGTTCCTTAAGTCCCACTGATCCTCTAATGAACTATTGGTTTGTGGTCCAACCACCAAACCGATTCGTATGTGATCTCATCACTATACCAAGTCCCTCTCGGGCTAATGAGAGGGTCGGATCCCTAGTTCAAGACCCGGAGTCAGCACTTAAGGGAACAACCTCTCTACTAATCCCTCAAGGCGGGTAAGAGTGAATTCCATCTCGCAGGACTATGTTCCCAGCTACCTACCCGGTCTTATCCCCAAGATGGTAGGCTTATTGAGTCGGCTATCTCGAGCCACTCTCACCCATACAAGTCAAAGGATAAGTCCGAATAAACAGGAGTTCACAGCGTGCTTAGGATTCAGATCGAGTTACCTAGGTCATCATATGAAAAAGTCGGTTTCTACAGTAAACAGAGTTATAAAGAAAGAGCGACTTGTTTCACGGTTCAGTCTTATGCAAACTCATTGCACAGGACGCCCCGACTTGCATGTCTCCACATGAACGATTTCGGATCACATCGTTTGTACTATGCAAAGCGGGCCGCATCTAATAGTGTCCCCAGGATAAGGTACCCAGCCTTATCCCTATACTATAGACCGTTCTGGCTATTACTTGAACTTGATCCATAATCATGTCACACATGAAGTTCAAGTATACAACCTATAGCAATGGGTTCTTTGTTTATTGGAGTTTGGGTATAAGAAAACACATTTCACTTTATTCAATAACAACTTTACAGAATAAACTTCAATAACAATTTTATTGCAAAATAGAATATACATTCAGTTTACAAACCACGAGTTTTAGGACATAAAACCCAACAAATCGAGGTCGTTCTAAACCAATGAAGTGAGATGTGTTGGGTTATATGTCCTAAAACTCGTGGTTTGTAAACAGTCATATTTGTAAATAATCTATTTAGAATAAAGAGTTAATAGTTTTATTCAGTAAAAGAGTTTACTCAAATAAAGTGAAACGTGTTTAGTTTATCCTATACCAATGACCAACACCCATGACGAAGGATGAGTACTTGAGCTTCATGTATGACATGATTGTGGATCAGGCTCAAGTAGACAATCAAAACGGTCTATAGTATATGGATAAGGCTGGGTACCTTATCCTGGGAACACTATTGGATGCGGCTCGCTTTGAATAGTACAAAACGATATGATCCGAATCGTTTCACATTGATATGTGCGAGTTGATGGAGTGACATGCGCAGCGGAAAGCGATTTCAGACCGATGATACTCTAATTTCATCAATTTAACAAATAGAAAACATGCTCAAAAGACGGAAATAAGAAATTTAGAATACATACCCTTGTAGTTTCAAATTTCTTCGAGTTCCGCCGCTCGTTCCTCGTCACGAACTCTTCTGGCCTCTTCTCACGAACGCCCCGAGGACCACCCCAGGTAGTCCTGCTATCCTCGGCGCCGCGCAACGGAGTTGTGGGACTCCGATTAGAAGAGAAACGAAAAAGAAAAGAGGAAGAAAGAAGAAGAAGAAGAAGCAAAAGCAAGGCAGAGGGCTGACGGTAGAAGCTCAACCAAAACTTCAAAAGTTTTGTTTCTATTTAAAACTTCACCACCAAAACGAATACCCCTCTATCCTTTTTAAATCTCCAATTCAACTTTTTTGCCTGCCACCTTATATATATATATATATATATATATTTAATTATTATTATTTTTAAAAATAATAATAATAATTTTATTTATTAAACTTTTTAATAAATAAAATATATATATATATATATATATATAATTATTAATTAAACTTTTTAATTAATAAATATTATTTAATTCAATATCAAATATTAATTAAATAATATGGCTAAACCCGATTTTTTGAAAACTGACTTTTTTTTTTGCACATGAATCCTATTCATGTTTTAGGCCATTTTCATATTTAAATCATATTTAAATATGTCCATCCTCCTTCCATAAACCGAATTTGAACAATTCAAATTCTTTTTCTTTTAATTTTCTCTTATACTATTGCACGACGTTATCCGAGCTAGCTAGGAGAACCTAAAGGACCTACAGATCATGAGCTCCAACGATACGAGATTATCCGGTCAAAACTCTTTCAACCGAACTAATCAACATTCGTTAACCCCCGGTGACTCCACTATAGTCCGAGGGTTGCACTCTCCTCACTGTAGATATATTATGTCCTCTGATATAACCGTCACTGGCAAGTCGACCCTTCACAGGTTGTTCGTAATCACAGCTGGGTCATTTTAAACCGTTTAACCCCTGCATTACGTCTTGTTCCTTAAGTACCACTAACACCTCTAATGAACAATAGATCTGTGGTCCAACCAACAAATCAATTAACCCACTCATCACATGAGAGTGTGAGCGCTCATTGTTCAAGTCCCGGAGTCAACTATTAAGGGAACAACCTATCTACTAACCCTGAAGAGCGGGTTAGGAGTGAACTCCAATCTTACTGTACTATGTCCCCAGCTACCTATTCGACTTTATCCCCAAGATGATAGGCTTATTGAGTCGGCGCTTATGGGCCACTCTCACCCGTGCAAGTCAAAGGATACTATCGAATAAGCAGGAGTTCATAGCGAGCTCAGGATTGAGATCAAGTTACCTAGGCCATCAATATGTATAAGTCGGTCTCATCAGTAAACAGAGTTATAAAGAGAGAGCGACTTAATACGCGGTTTGGTCTTATGCAAACTTTTTGCACAGGACGCCCTCACTCGCACATCTCCATGTGAAATGATTCGGATCACATCGTTTTGTACAATACAAAGTGAGCCGCATCCAATAGTGTTACCAGGATAAGGTACCCAGCCTTATCCGTATACTATAGACCATTTTGACTGACTACTTCAGCCTGATCCACAATCATGTCATACATGAAGCTCAAGTACTCACATTCAGCCAAGGGTGTTGGTCATTGGTATAGGTTAACTTAAACACGTTTCACTTTATTCCAGTAAACTCCTTTACTGAATAAAACTAGTAACTCTTTATTATAAATAGAATATTTACAAACATAACAGTTTACAAACCACGAGTTTTAGGACATAAAACCCAACAAACTCCCACTTGGACTTAAACGTCCGTGGTGTACATGTTAGGTGGAGAAAACTAATATATCATATATCAGAAGCTTTCTCCCACTGTCCTCTCCAGCAACTCGGAGCCCTAGACTCTTCTAGGTGTCTCTCAAACAGTTTAGCCATGAGAGACTTAGTAAACTAATCAACATGAAGTACTACAAGGCTTTCCATGTGACCATCACATCTCCTCATAACACTAATTGCCAGCTCAACTTATAAAACTATTGCTGCTTCACAAGCTGCAAATAGACTTAGCTACTAACGAGGAATCAACAATACAACTCTTGTATTCTACTCCTCTAAGTACAAAGACAAAACTTTAACCGGAATCCAATCCAACTGAACTAATATTACTGACAGCTCCCACTGCATAGCACATATCGGGTCATGTATCTCAAAAGATACATCTGACCTCCAATATGTAAATGCACTTGGGTGCATCTCGTATCCTCAACATTTGAGGTGTCTCAGGAAGCTATTTCCATAGACCATCGCAACAACTTATCAATAAAAGATTTTAGAGACAACACTAGCGATTTGTTCTTACGACTCAGATCAAGCTGAATCCTTAGAACAAACTAAGCCTACCTCCAGATCAACTATTCGGGAGTGGGTCGCCAGTTTATGCTAAAAGTCAGTAATAAATCCTACATCATTCTCAATGATTAGGACAAAATTACGGGAATATATTATGAAAGGTTTAACATTGATTAAACACTTGTCCAACAAGTTTTATCAATGTAATGTTCAAAACCATAAAATTTGAAAAACAAACCTTATAAATCAGAATATAGATGCTTATTTCAATTCATAAATGGATTGAAGAAGCTCGCAAACGATTTGCTCTTAATCCTGAATAATGTATCTCCCTGGTTGAGACTAATAGATACTCTATCAAGATAGCTAGTCTTGATATCCATATATCTTGTTCCATCAGATAGAACAGGGTGATGGATACGAGTATACTATATAACTTATATCTGATAACAAGAGATGAAGTTAATACACAATTAACCCATTCTCTTCGGGACAATCCCTTTGCCAGAAAGTCAAGCCTTAGAGGTTTTCACCTCATAGACTTGGTCTGTAAACCCTTTGAAGATGCATGGCTTTGAGCCACTGGTTCTTGTTTATGAACTGACTGTCATCATCAATATGATAACCAGAGTCATACAACATACTAATACAGCAGGCCGAATTATCTCATAATTCTCCCACTACATCAAAGCTTTCTCAACACTTGAGAAGAACCAACTAAACTAACAACCATTGTTAATTTATAAATTAGCTTTAAATATAAAACAAGATAAGTCTTAACACTTTAGTTGTTACCAAGTTTAATAGAACACTACTTGTATACATCTTTTGCAAAATGAACTATTCATTAAAAAACAAAAGATATTATATACATCTAAAGCATTCACAGCAAACTTGAGTTTATAGACAATAATTACAACAGTTGGAATTATTTCTATACAGACAACTAAACAAACTGCAAGCTCCCACTATAGATACTGCGTAGACGTCTTCATAAGTCGTCTGCGTCAAGAAAACAGGCAGACAGGAACTAGTTTCCTGAAATAGAATAACAGACATGATTAGTGGTTCCTGAATCAACATCCAAGTATGACAATCATAATCCACAAAACATGTTTAGACAAAAGATAAATCATATTTTCCTTGTCGTTCATTCTTTGCATTTTTCTCCGCAAGGTATTTAGGGCAGTTACGTTTTCAGTGCCCTTCTTCACCACAATGAAAACACTTTCCACTGTGTGTAGCTTTAACCTTGCCTACAGCTGGGGTTTTGCCCTTCATGGCACTTCTCTTCTTTTTGTGAATAATCTTATTACTCAAAGTAAGAGGTTCAGATTTAGTCTCAGACCCAGACCCTTTCTGGAACTTCACAGAAGTGGTAACATTTACCTCCTTCTCATTTCCTTTCGAGGTATGCAGGGATTGATAAATCTGAAGCTCGTTCAGAAGAGACGTCAGATTGTATTCTATCTTATTCATGACCATATTGGTCCTGAAGTGCAAGAAACTCTTCGGAAGAGATTCCAAGATAAATCCAACCCGACCTTGTTCGTCGACGGTTGCCCCATTTATTTCTGCTATATTGAAGTACACCATCATGTTAAGGACATGTTCCCTAACAGAGGTTCCTTCAGCCATACGGCAGTTGTAAATGTGCTTGAGGGCTTCATACCTAAGAGATGAGGAAGGCTTTCCAAACATCTCTTGTAGTGAAGCCATGATTTCCTTAGCGGAAACCATCCCCTCATGCTTCCTTGACAAAACATCAGATATGCTTGCCAGGATGTAAACTCGAGCTTTATCATTAGCTCAAATTCAACCATCATATGCTTCACGAACAGTTCGTGAGCCTATTGAACCAGGAACCGGAGGACACTCCTCCGTTAAGACAAATCTTAGGTTGTCGAGAACCAAAACTGCAATAAAGTTCGACTTCCACGTCCCAAAATTTTCACCGGTTAATTTGTCGTGTGCTAACAATTGTATAAAAGAGCTCGACATGCTGAAAAAGAATGTAAAACTATTAGTGAAACAATTTTAATATATTTAAACCAATTAAGAGATTTAGCAGTAAATAAAATATCCAAACTCTTTATTTACTAACAACGATACTTTAGTAGGTCAGAATGGTCCCTACCGTAGGGTAGGTGAGCACTCCTTTACTAAATCGAGACATTCTTGACTAAATGCTATCACCAGAATAACTCATATTCCTATAGCATCTTAGTTATCGTTTTTGGTCTGGATTTACTAACTCCTTAGCAAATCCCGTAAGTGTGACCCTCCATTTTTAGAACGCACAGAACGGCCCCAACATAGCAACCATATGGAATGTCAGTGTTGGGAACGACCCTATGTTTCCCTATAAATGGTGACTGAGGTGTTCGATCTCCCATGCCCAGCCCTCCGTTTGGATGGTGCCCCTAGGGCAGCCTGCAGGCGGAACATGGAAATCTTACGGTTCAATCCAATGGAGGAGACCATAGGATGTACTGACGTACTTCCTTCTCCCACTTACTATAGACACTTACTCCATTCACCTTGCTATTGAAAGTTGCAAACACCACCCGTCTGGAGATGCCCCATATGGCATCATGAGGCCAAACAAAATTCTCACGTTGTGAACTATAGGGAGTGCGTAGCAGGAGAGGGATATATCATATATTCCTTCTCAACACATCTACTAAGCATCGTAGACGGTGATTTTTAGGGTAAACTACTCAGGTTTTATCCGGCTAAGAAAATAAAACCTTAAGTCTAGGCAAACTATTTACCTGAGATGTCTAGGTTATAAACACTTTACTAACCTCACACCTCTCACACATGCTCAGAAAGTCGGTTAACTTTACTCAAGTACCGGATCGTCCCCAGGTAGGAGGTGTTCCGTCAATTCAAATTCCTCCAACCTTAGACAAGATTTCACCGGGTGAGTTTCTCATAACCTTAGCATTTACGAGATTTCGACCTATTCATCTAATGAACCAGATCGATTCATTTAACCCTAAATGAACATGCTTTTCTTTGTTACGGATTTTAAAAGTCTAAGTCATTTTTACAACACTTGCAAAAACTAGACTTTCTATAACAAAATCTATATGTTTCTCAAACATACATTTGCTAAGGCATGACAAGTTGAATATTTAACTTCATAATCAATATAACACTTATATCGATTATGCTCTTAAATATACAACTCCTAATTCATAAATTAATATAACACTTATATCAATTTTATGAATTAAGCATGCATCCTATACATTATAACACTTATAACATATAATATGCATCTAAAGTTGGAAGTTTAATTTCATAATTAATATAACACTTATATTAATTATTCTATTAAGCAAACAACAACTAATTCATGAATTAATATAACACTTATATTAATAATCATGAATTAAACATGCATCTTATATATTATAACACTTATAACCTATAATATGCATAAAACCAGGGCAACCTATGTTGTATATTTAATTTCATAATTAATATAACACTTATATCAATTATTCTATTAAATTAACAACATTTAATTCATGAATTACTATAACTCTTATATTAATACTCATGAATTCTCAAATATGCATACTATATATTACAACACTTATAACATAATACCAATGCATGGAGCATGCTTCCTATGGTGGGATTTTAAATCTATATGGCATACTATATGCACATACAAACATGGAATTTAATTAAAACATACATTCACAATGCATAATTAATTAAACACACTAAAGTGGATCGATTTTGGCATTTAGCAAGCAATAACTATTTTATTACAAGCTTTATGAACAAGCTAAGTCTTCAGCGGACTTCGAACTCTTCGCACCGCCTTTGACCAATGATAGCTCCATTTTGGAGCTATAATTATGTCCCTAATTCACGTTTATTATTGGCTTAATCTTGCTTTTATGTAATTATTGTAGGTGTTCTCGGTGCTTCGCTCTCGAGAGCGTTTCGGCGCTTTTCGGAGCTTAATATCGCGATTTAAAGGCATAAGAACACTTCCCGGGAAGATCCATGCAAAGAGATGAAGTTGGGTGCTTTGGGGAAATTGAAGGCGAAATTCCATGCAAAAACCCGAGAGCTAGCGTCGAGCGACAGCGTCGCGACGCTAGCTCGACGCTGCCCAGCGTCGAGACGCTGCCCCTAGCGTCTCGACGCTCCGAAGTCTGAAGCGCTGAATTGAAGAAAAACCCGAGAGCAAGCGTCGAGCGATAGCGTCTCGACGCTCGCTCGACGCCGACAGCGTCTCGACGCCACCCCGAGCGCGCGCGCGGATTATTTAGGGCGCAGCGTCGAGACGCTGCCCTAGCGTCTCGACGCTACGACGGATTACTGTTAAGTCTCTGAAAGTGACTTATTTAGGACCCATTTAGCTTAAGAAGATGTACACTTTTAGGTGTTTTTGATAGCATTTAGCCTAAACCTATGTTTAAATATGAGAATGAGAAGAAGGTAGCTAAATTAGGACTTATGCACAATAGGAAAGAAAAGGGTTGAAAACCGAAGGAAAAGAATGAAAAAAACTGCATTGCGACAGCATTGCGAAAACATTGCTGAGGCCGCAATTATTCAAGTGAAAACCGTAAGTTGACTGATCTTTTTCTGTTAATTTCCGTAATTTCAGGGATTCGTTCTTTCTCCTCCATCCATTCTGATATACGACGTTGAAGATTGATGGTTCTCCTTGGCCCAAACGCACCTGCAAACTACTATAAAAGGGGGTCAAAGTCGGAGGTTCAGTCATCATCCGAAAGCGTAGAAGTCTTCTCGCAGTCCATCTTTTCTCCCTGTTTTCCTTTGCCGTCTGTTGGAGTGAGAGTCTCAGCTGTTGGAATCGATAATCTGATAGGAAGGAGAGGAGATTCTTCTTCTCTCTCGATTGGATTCATCCAAGCAAGGCTGGCCTTTCATCCCCTTCATTCGAGGCGACTGCAACGAAGCTTTCAAGCTCCATTTACTGCTTTTTGTCTTTCCTTTCTCATTTCTAGCATTGTTAGTTATCGCTTCTGGTTTAGTGATTAGTCTATTTCATTTCGTTGCTTTCTGTCTTTGGATTATTTACTTTAAGTTTCCCTTTGTTCGTTCAACATTCAACGTAATCAAATTACAAGTCTTCATTTCACAGTTTCCATCTTCTACTGCTACGGTTTTGTCTTACTGTTTTGAATACATTTCCCTTCTAAGTATGTCTGTTTTATCTTGTACTTCTGTTCTCTATATATCCATGAGTAGCTAAGTCACTTAGGGGCATGCTAATGACAGAACTATAGGCTAAAAAACGTGAACCAAGCATGTAGGATAGCTCTCGAACCATTGATTGTATGTAAGCTTCATCCCACGGGCACTTTCGATTGGCCATCCATTTTGTCTAAAGAACTCCTAACCTCTGGAAGGAGTAAGAGTTCAGAGTCATATAATCATGCTAGCCTTTCATGGTAACCAGGAAACGGCCTAGGAATAGGCGTTTCCCTAGTACGAACTAAACACTTCTGCTTTAACAAGATGCTTAAGACCTTACTTTGAGTTGAGTAAACTAAAGAATCTAATGCATGGAATCGGACGATACATGAGATAGAGTGAGTTTGATGCATAGAGAGTAGATCCAGTGCTTGAGAATCGTATAAAAATGCCTATAGGATCATCATTAGTAGCCCTTAAATCACCCATTTACACACTTTCGCTGTTATTCAATTGCGGTAAAATTGCGGTGTCCGCAATTCTTCTAAGTTACAATTCTGTTTAGCTGTTTTCTTCTTCGTTTATTAATTCCATCTCTTGTCTTTTGAGTCTAATTTCAACTTGCATTTGTTTATGTTGCATTCCCTTACACATTCAGCAAAGGTTAGATAATTAAAAACCAATTTTTCCCCATCAAATCCACCCCTTCTTTCTTAACAAATACACTTCGTGAATAGCTAAAAATAGGTCTCTGTGGAAAAAACGAATGAAATATACTTACTACTTGCTGTAAGACCATGTATGCTTGAATGTTCTGAGTGCTCTCTCTCTCTTATCTCTCATTTTTATTAACACATTGAGCACGCAACAAGTTTTTGGCGCCGCTGCCGGGGACTTATTTTAAGTGAAAACGAAGTTTGTTAAGTTTGAAAAACCAAGTTTATTATCTATTGAAACTAATCTACTTTTCATTTCTTTTGCAGGTACTATTGGGTTAGTTTATGAGTGAGCGTTCAAGTAGTGATCTAGAGTTCAATCCTGAGCCTGAGAGACTACTTAGAGCTAGGAACAAAGTAAAGAAACGACTCTTTAAACAACCTCCTATACCTCAAATCATACCTGAAATCGAAGAAATGGACGATATAGTTCCAAATCCGGTACCTGTCATTCGCAACCCCATCGAAATAGCGAATGACAAGAATAGTGCCATTCTTTCATACCTAGTACCTATGCCTGGGGAGCTGAACCCCAGCATAATCCGTCCTGAAATCACTGCCCACTCATTCGAGTTGAAACCAGTGATGTTCCAAATGTTGTCCACTGTGGGACAATTCTTTGGAATAGAAAATGAGGACCCCCACAACCATCTTAGGAACTTCTTAGGAGTCAGTGATACCTTTATCATCCCTGGAGTGTCCCAAGAAGCTTTAAGGCTATACTTGTTTCCTTACTCTTTGAGGGACAAAGCCAAAACATTGTTGAACTCATTACCCTCTGGATCTGTCCGCAATTGGACAGATTTAGCAGAAAAATTCCTAGTCAAATACTTCCCACCTGATAGGAATTCTACCTTTCGTGATGACATAGTTAAGTTTAAACAAGCTGATAATGAGTCTCTTCACGAAGCTTGGACTAGATTCAAAGATCTTCTTCTTAAATGTCCACATCATGGCATCCCATGGTGTATCCAAATAGAGGTCTTTTTCAAAGGATGCAACCCCAGCACTAGGCAAGTCTTAAATTCATCTGCTGGTGGTTCCATGTTGTCCAAGAGTTACAACGAGGCCTATGAGATCTTGGAGAAGATCTCAGCATCTCATTGTAGGTGGTCAGATGATCCGGTTGAGCCAACTAGGGCTCAAGACAAGGATGCTCTAAGTGCAATGAGCACCCAAATAAATGCCCTGACCAACTTAGTTAAGCAAATGGCTCAAGCCAATCTCCAAACAAGTGCCAACACCGCTACTGCCATGTCAATGGGCACCCAGCCAAGTCAAGGTGAGGCACTCATATGTGGATTCTGTGGGGAAGGGCACCTGTATGAATACTGCCCTGGGAATCCAGCCTCAGTCTGCTACATTGGAAGTCAGCAGCAGCCTAGGAACAACCCCTATTCCAACACATACAACCCTGGTTGGAGGAACCACCCAAACCTGTCATGGGGTGGCCAACAAAATGCTAACCAGAATCCTAACCAACCTAGACCGAGTGGAACACCTGGTTTCACTCCCCAACATAACCAATCAATGTATCAAAAACCTTATAACCAACCTGTAGGATCTTCTGTAGAAAACCTACTCAAGGAGTACATAGCTAAGAATGATGCTACTCTTCAAAGCCAACAAGCTACTCTTAGGAGCCTAGAGAACCAAATAGGCCAATTAGCCAATGAACTCAAGAGTAGGCCCCAAGGTAGACTCCCTGCTGACACCGAGGTGCCCAGGAGAGATGGTAAAGAGCAAGTTCAAGCAATTGAACTTAGAAGTGGTAGACCCTTGGTGAGCAACACAAAGGACACACCAAAGAGAGTAGAGAACACTGAGTCTAGTGCTCCACTGGAGTCTCTGCCAACCCAAGGTCCACCACCAACTAGCACATCAGGAGCCAGGCTGGAGCCAATCATTGAGGAGATAGAAGAAATTCCAAGGCCTCCACCTATCCTAAGGCGTCCTAACGTGCCTGCATATGTGCCACCACCTCCATACCCTCGAAGGCTTAAGAAGAAGCAGGAACAGGAAGTGCATTTTAATAAATTCTTAGAAATTCTTAAACAAGTGCATGTCAACATTCCTTTTGTAGAAGTTTTACAGTCTATGCCTTCATATGTAAAGTTTTTGAAAGATATTATTACTAACAAAAGAATAATTGGTGAGTTTGAAACAGTAAACCTCACTGAGGAGTGCAGTGCCATACTCCAAAACAAGTTGCCCAAGAAGAAGAAGGATCCTGGTTCCTTCACCTTACCTGTAGAACTTGGAGGCAAGCACGTGGGCAGAGCGCTTTGTGACCTGGGCGCCAGCATAAACCTCATGCCCCTATCACTATTCCGCCAGTTGGGAATAGGAGAAGCACGTCCGACCACTGTCACCTTACAACTAGCAGACAGATCCATTGCATATCCAGAAGGTAAAATTGAGGATATTTTAGTAAAGGTTGACAAATTTATTTTCCTTGCAGATTTCATTATCCTGGATTATGAAGCAGACAAGGAGGTCCCCATCCTGCTAGGCAGACCATTTCTAGCCACAGGTAGGGCACTTATAGACGTCCAAAAAGGTGAGCTCACTATGAGGGTTCATGATGAAGAGGTGAAGTTTAGTGTATATAAAGCTTTGAGGTATCCCTCTGACCTTGAATCCTGTGCTAGTATGGACGTTGTTGATTCTTTAATGGAAGAACAATTGGAGCATGTATTACTGACCAAGCATGCTAATGAATATGTAGGATTAGATGTAGCTGACTTGAATGTATCTGACATAATGGACATATCTGTAAATAACCCACAACATGTATGTATGAATATAGACCTAACTGATAGACCTGTGAATCCTTTAAAGCCATCCATTGAGCATCCACCTGTTTTAGAACTGAAACCACTACCCACTCACCTCAAGTATGCATATTTAGGAAGTAATGAAACTCTGCCTGTAATCATTTCTTCTAAGTTAAGTGAAAAGCATGAGGTTGAACTGATATTACTGCTTAAGAAACATAGGAAGGCTATTGCATGGACTATTGCTGATATTAGAGGCATTAGCCCTTCGTATTGTATGCATAAGATTATACTAGAGGAAGAGCACACACCTAGAGTAGATCATCAACGTAGGCTGAATCCCTCTATGAAAGAGGTAGTTAAGAAAGAAATAATAAAATGGTTAGATGCTGGTGTGATCTTTCCCATAGCTAGTAGTCAGTGGGTGAGTCCTATACAGTGTGTACCTAAAAAGGGTGGGATGACTGTGGTAGTCAATGAGAACAACGAACTGATTCCAACTAGGACTGTCACAGGATGGAGAGTGTGCATGGATTACAGGAAACTAAATAAAGAAACTAAAAAAGACCACTTCCCTATACCATTCATTGACCAGATGTTAGACAGAATAGCTGGTAGAGCCTACTATTGCTTCTTAGATGGTTATTCTGGCTATAACCAGATTACTATAGACCCTAAAGACCAAGAGAAGACTACCTTCACTTGCCCTTTTGGAACTTTTGCCTTTCGCAGAATGCCTTTTGGCTTATGCAATGCACCGGCAACTTTCCAAAGGTGCATGATGGCAATCTTCTCTGAGTTGGATGAGTCCATGATAGAAATATTCATGGATGACTTCTCAGTCTTTGGGGACTCATTTACAAACTGTCTAGAGAACCTAGGACAGGTCCTGGCTAGATGTGAAGAGACTCACTTAGTCCTTAATTGGGAAAAGTGTCACTTCATGGTGGATGAAGGGATTGTCTTAGGTCATAGAGTGTCCAGGGCTGGAGTGGAGGTCGATAGGGCCAAAATAGAGATCATAGAGAAGTTGGTAGAGCCTCATAATGTCAAGGCCATTAGGAGTTTCTTAGGGCATGCTGGCTTCTACAGAAGGTTCATCAAGGACTTTTCTAAGATAGCCAAGCCTCTATGTGAGCTACTAGAGCTAGGTAGGCCATTCATCTTCTCTAAAGACTGTTTAGCAGCTTGGACCACCCTTAAGAAAGCACTAGTCACCGCACCTGTTATAGTAGGACCAGATTGGGATCTCTCATTCGAGATGTTATGTGATGCTAGTGACTATGCTGTAGGAGTCATGTTAGGACAGAAAATTGACAAGCTAACACATCCTGTATATTATGTTAGCAAGACCTTGAATGAGGCTCAATGTAATTATACAACTACTGAGAAAGAGATGCTTGCTGTAGTGTTTGCCTGTGAGAAATTCAGGAACTATATTGTAGGCACTAGGACAATTGTATACACTGACCATTCTGCCTTGAAATATCTTATGAGGAAGGCTGATGCCAAGCCTAGGTTGATTAGGTGGGTGTTATTGCTGCAGGAGTTTGATTTGGACATTCGAGACAAGAAGGGATGTGAAAATGTGGTTGCAGATCACCTTTCTCGATTGCAGCACAATTGCGAAAAAATTGCGGATCCCGCAATTTCTGATGCTTTTATTGATGAACATATCTTTGTTTTGACTCATCGTGATAACAATGAGGAACCTTGGTTTGCTGACATTGCTAACTTCCGTGCATCACAGGTATTACCAGTTTTCAAGGGAGGACAAGAGAAGAAGAGGTTCCTTCATGAAGCAAGGAAATTCATCTGGGATGACCCCACACTTTACAGAACCTGTGCTGATGGCTTGCTGAGGAAGTGTGTTTCAGCTGCTGAAGCGAAGTCTGTGCTGCAGCACTGTCACGCATCTCCTTATGGTGGACACTTTCGTGGCCAAAGAACAGCTGCAAAGGTATTTCAGAGTGGCTACTATTGGCCAACAATCTTCAAGGATGCCCACAACTATGCCCACAGCTGTGATGAATGCCAAAGAACAGGTAACCTCAGTCGAAAGGATGAGATGCCCCTCACCTACATCTTAGAGTTGGAGCTCTTTGATGTATGGGGCATTGACTTCATGGGACCATTCCCTCCATCATCAGGTAACCTCTACATATTAGTGGCAGTAGATTATGTGTCCAAGTGGGTAGAGGCCAAAGCATGTCCTAGTAATGATGCTAAAACAGTCACCAACTTCTTGCATAGGCACATTTTTACTAGGTTTGGGACACCTCGTGCCATCATTAGTGATGAGGGGTCACATTTCATTAACAAGGCTATGGAGAGAGTGTTGGCTAAATATAACATTAGACATAGAGTAGCCACTCCCTATCACCCACACTCAAATGGGCAGGCTGAAATTTCAAATAGGGAAATTAAGAACATCCTAGAGAAAGTAGTCAAACCTAATAGGAAAGACTGGTCCTTCAAGCTTGAGGATGCACTTTGGGCTTATAGGACAGCATATAAGACACCTCTGGGAATGTCTCCTTATAGGCTAGTTTATGGCAAGACTTGTCATTTACCACTTGAGTTAGAGAACAAAGCATTTTGGGCCATGAAGGAATTGAATTTTTGTGTAAAAGATGCAGGAACACTAAGGTCTTTACAATTACATGAGCTTGATGAGCTTAGACACATGGCCTATGAAAATGCCAAGATGTATAAGGAAAAGACCAAGATTTGGCATGATAGTAGACTTAGAGTTAAGGACTTTAAGAAGGGTCAACTTGTATTGTTGTTTAACTCACGGTTGAAGTTATTTCCAGGGAAACTTAAGTCTAGATGGTCAGGTCCATTTGTGATTACTAATGTGTTTGTTCATGGTGCCATAGAGATAAAGAACTTGCAGCAAGGCCAACCATTTATGGTTAATGGTGCGAGGTTGAAGCACTACTATGAGGAAGGAGATGTGAAGACTCTCTCGGCCTTCCTCTTGACTGAAGCATGAAAAGAGAACGAGAGAGGACGAGTGATTACTGTGCTCGTCAACATAAGGCTCATGCCTTAGTTTATTTTTTGCAAATTTCCGGTTATCGTTTGTGTGTTTTGTTGTGTGAATTTAATTGCGAATTTGATGTTAATTTTATTTCTTTTTGCAGGGAATTAATAGAGGGAATCAAGGAGAGTAAATCCAGCTTTAAAAATCAAGAAACGATCGAGCCAAATAAAAGATACGGGCGAGCAAAGTTTGACATTTTAATGAAAAAAGATCCCTAAATTGCGCTGGAATTGCAGGATCCGCAAAATATAGCCGTTGGGATTTAGCCGTTGCCTTTATATCCGTTGGGAGGCGCTCGTTCGATACAATTCTCTCATTCTCTGATCTCCAAGAAAACTGAGATTCTCTTCATCTTTGATCCTTCTCTCCAAACCTCCAAGATTCGACAATGGTGTTCACACGGGCTGAAAGATCTGCAGCCAAGAAGAGGGCTGATGACGCTGCTGAAGCGGCTGCGAGGGAAGCACTTCTTACCCTTGCAGATGATGGTGCTGTACCAACTGGCCGTCTTCCCAAGCTTCCGATCCGTAGAAGGAAGTGGCGGGTTGTCACAGAAATCCCTGCTGGACCTCCTGAGCCAGCAGGCACACCCAAGAAGCGTCGGTGGAGTGTCGAGATGGCCGCCGAACCAAGCAAGGCAAAGACTCCCTCTGTGGAGAGTCAAGAATCGGATCGTGCGTCCCACGAGTCGATCAAGAAGAGTTCGTCGCCATCTGCCTCACCTGCGCACAACCCTTCACCATCTGAACCAGTTCAGAGCCCAGAGCTTTCATCGTCACCGCCTGCACAGAGCCCTGAAACGCCGTCTTCACCACTGAATTCCGTGCAGACGCCTACAGCAGAGCAGGGTGCCACACCTTCGCACACGACTCCACGGCCTGACCCTGAATTCCCCTATGGGGAGTACCAGGAATCCACTCAGGGCAGTGGGGAAGTTGGGGAAGACGAGGTCTTCTCGCCTGCGAGGGAAGCTAGCCTAGAGAGTCCTGCACAGCAGGATGATTCCATGGAAGAAACGCTGGGGGCATGCCTGCAGCAGATCAACATCAAGGCACGGCTTAAGAACAAGAAAAAGGCCAAGATTGGCAAGGCCAAACGATCCAAGAAGCTGAAGAGGAAGAAGGCTAAAAGGGCACCTTCAGCAGACAAAGAGAGCACTGAGCCTTCGCTCAAACGGCTCAAGGTTGAGGCTGCCGAGTCAGCCAAGCCATCAGATAAGGGGAAGGCCAAGCTCTACCCTGAAGATGAGCCTCAGTCAGTGAGGTATGTCTCCTCTGATGCTGAGTCCAGGGGTGCTGAGCTAAGGAAGAGGGAGTTGCTGCACGAGAAAGGCTTCCTCGACCGCCCTGCTGACCTGCCGCAGTTCTTGCGCGCAGGAGTGATCAACCACGGCTGGGAGGAATTTTGCAGACCGCCCAATCCAGCCTACACGAGCATGGTGTATGATTTCTACGCCAATGTGCTCAGCCCTGAGGATGGCCTGTCTGTGGTCAGAGGGGTAGAGGTGGATTTCTCAGCCAAGGCCATCAACGAAGCCTATGGTCTCAAGGGCCAAGCACATACAGATTATGCACGGATTGTTGATGAGCCTACTGAGGCTGTTCTGGAAGAGGCCATTCGGACCATTGGCCAGCCTGAAGCTTCCTGGACCGTGTCACGCAATGGGAGGCATACTCTCATGAGTGCCAACCTCACGGCTAAGGCGGCTGTTTGGTTTTCGTTTGTGAGAAGGAGATTGTCCCCAGTGACTCATGAGACTACAATCAACCAGAGCCGTTCGCTGCTGGTGTACGCGATAATGAGAGGTCTCACGATCAACGTGGGAGAAGTCATCACTGCTGCCATTGCGGAGTGCGCTAAGAAAGGTAAGGGACCACTGTTTTTCCCTAACACCATAACCAAGCTATGTTTGCTTGCAGGAGTCCCAACTGAGCGCATGGAGCAGCAGATGGCTTATACAGGCCACTTGGAGCTGCCTGCTAACCTGAGGCTGAGGAGAAAGGGGAATATGGAGTTTGAACTGGATAGGCTGGCTGCTGATCAGTCCCTATCCATGGCCTGCCTCATGGATATGCAGAGAAGGATGGCTCAATGGGCCACGTATGCGCAGGCACGGGACAAAGAGGTTGCAGACCAGCTAGGCTGCACCTTCCCTGACTTTCCCACCAATCTCCTGACTCCATGGGTGCCTCCACGCCCACGACAGCTTGATGAGGATGAGGATATTTGAGTGCTGGTTTGAATTGCACTGAAGGGAGTATTGCTGTTCCCTTAGAAAAAAAAACAATTTTCTGCTTTCTGTTAATCATGTGAACTTTGCTGTTTTTAGTCCAATTTTGATCTGTTTTAGATGCTTCGTTTTATGTTTTTTCTTTTGTTTAGGATAGTCTGATGCTAGATGACTAGGTAGGATAGTTTAGTTTTATTTTTAGAGAGCTTGATTGACTGGAAAAAGCATTCTTAGGGGCCTTAGTGAATGATATATCTGCCCAGACTTAATTGCGAAATAATTGCGGTACCCGCAATTTTTATTACTGGAAGCATGTTTTGGACTGTCTGTTTAGCTAGGCTGTGATCTGTTTAAATTCTTTCTTTTGCTGCTATCATGACTACTGTATATAGCTTATCTAGATGCATGCTGGATGAGTGTCATAGGACACCCTTTGATAGTTTAATTTAACCTCTAAATAGCTCAGTATGCATAGCTGTCAGTCCTTATCTGCCTGTTTTTTTAGTTTTCTGCTGCTGTGATATTTGCTATTCGAATGTTTTGTCTAGGCCTAGGACTTTAGTTTCTCTTTGTTTTACCTTAGACTAGATGCTTCTAGGACAAGTTTGGGGGTGTGCCACCTCCGACACTCATTGGGGACAATGAGTAGTTGAAGTTTGGGGGAGGCCACCCTAGGCCTAGGAACATTCCTCTCTCCCTTAGAAACATAAGCATTCTTCTTCTCCTTTAAAAAAAAAAAATGAAAAATGATGAACTGAAAAAAAATGAAAAGAGAATAAAGGGGGGGGGAGTTTCTCTTAGGTTGCTGAGTAATCAGTGCCAAGTGTGTAACCCACAAGTGGCGTTGCATCAAAAGGCAACCAAAGGAGAGGCTCCACCTAAGTAAGAAAAAGGAATAGGGAAGAAGAATGTATACCTAGGAGTTACAACTTTGTGGCTTAGATGTCCTATTTAAAAAGAACTCTGATCCTCAATTAGCTAAGTGCAAAGTTGTAACTTGTAGGGTCGTTTAGGGAGATGAGTGTTTATCCAATGTAGTGATGCCAGGGTTTAGGTTGTTCTCTAAAAGTACTATTGTCACCGTTAATACTAAGACTGGCATGACTCTAAGGAATCCTAGACACATTAAAAATAAAGCTAGAAGCATGTACTGAGTCTGAGGTAAAGCTAGGCAGAAGTTGAAACCTTAGGGATAGTGGCATGATATGACAAAAGCAAATAGATCAGTTGTAGGGAGTCAATGAAAACAGAAGGAATGTTAGGCAAGCAAAGTCAGAAGAAGCTAGATAAGAGGGTAGTTTTAAACTAAGGAGTGTGTCACAGGACAGCATTGCTATAGACAAGAGTATAAGGGAGTTAGTAAGTGGTTAAAGAAGATGAAACAGCAGCCTAGGTAAGTCCTTAGTGTGCTTGAGGACAAGCAAAACCTTAAGTTTGGGGGTGTGTTAAGTCTCTGAAAGTGACTTATTTAGGACCCATTTAGCTTAAGAAGATGTACACTTTTAGGTGTTTTTGATAGCATTTAGCCTAAACCTATGCTTAAATATGAGAATGAGAAGAAGGTAGCTAAATTAGGACTTATGCACAATAGGAAAGAAAAGGGTTGAAAACCGAAGGAAAAGAATGAAAAAAACTGCATTGCGACAGCATTGCGAAAACATTGCTGAGGCCGCAATTATTCAAGTGAAAACCGTAAGTTGACTGATCTTTTTCTGTTAATTTCCGTAATTTCAGGGATTCGTTCTTTCTCCTCCATCCATTCTGATATACGACGTTGAAGATTGATGGTTCTCCTTGGCCCAAACGCACCTGCAAACTACTATAAAAGGGGGTCAAAGTCGGAGGTTCAGTCATCATCCGAAAGCGTAGAAGTCTTCTCGCAGTCCATCTTTTCTCCCTGTTTTCCTTTGCCGTCTGTTGGAGTGAGAGTCTCAGCTGTTGGAATCGATAATCTGATAGGAAGGAGAGGAGATTCTTCTTCTCTCTCGATTGGATTCATCCAAGCAAGGCTGGCCTTTCATCCCCTTCATTCGAGGCGACTGCAACGAAGCTTTCAAGCTCCATTTACTGTTTTTTGTCTTTCCTTTCTCATTTCTAGCATTGTTAGTTATCGCTTCTGGTTTAGTGATTAGTCTATTTCATTTCGTTGCTTTCTGTCTTTGGATTATTTACTTTAAGTTTCCCTTTGTTCGTTCAACATTCAACGTAATCAAATTACAAGTCTTCATTTCACAGTTTCCATCTTCTACTGCTACGGTTTTGTCTTACTGTTTTGAATACATTTCCCTTCTAAGTATGTCTGTTTTATCTTGTACTTCTGTTCTCTATATATCCATGAGTAGCTAAGTCACTTAGGGGCATGCTAATGACAGAACTATAGGCTAAAAAACGTGAACCAAGCATGTAGGATAGCTCTCGAACCATTGATTGTATGTAAGCTTCATCCCACGGGCACTTTCGATTGGCCATCCATTTTGTCTAAAGAACTCCTAACCTCTGGAAGGAGTAAGAGTTCAGAGTCATATAATCATGCTAGCCTTTCATGGTAACCAGGAAACGGCCTAGGAATAGGCGTTTCCCTAGTACGAACTAAACACTTCTGCTTTAACAAGATGCTTAAGACCTTACTTTGAGTTGAGTAAACTAAAGAATCTAATGCATGGAATCGGACGATACATGAGATAGAGTGAGTTTGATGCATAGAGAGTAGATCCAGTGCTTGAGAATCGTATAAAAATGCCTATAGGATCATCATTAGTAGCCCTTAATTCACCCATTTACACACTTTCGCTGTTATTCAATTGCGGTAAAATTGCGGTGTCCGCAATTCTGCTAAGTTACAATTCTGTTTAGCTGTTTTCTTCTTCGTTTATTAATTCCATCTCTTGTCTTTTGAGTCTAATTTCAACTTGCATTTGTTTATGTTGCATTCCCTTACACATTCAGCAAAGGTTAGATAATTAAAAACCAATTTTTCCCCATCAAATCCACCCCTTCTTTCTTAACAAATACACTTCGTGAATAGCTAAAAATAGGTCTCTGTGGAAAAAACGAATGAAATATACTTACTACTTGCTGTAAGACCATGTATGCTTGCATGTTCTGAGTGCTCTCTCTCTCTTATCTCTCATTTTTATTAACACATTGAGCACGCAACAATTACTTAAGTTTCTGTCCGATTTTTAGCCGCCATTATCATCTTCCACCTCGAGCTCCGCGCCTGATTTGACGTCCAGCAGCTATTTTTCACCATGGGAGGGGCTAGGAAGCTCGATTTGAAGCCGTCCCACACCACACAAGTCATGAGTGAGTAGATTTACCGTTTTTGGCTCGGGATTGTAAGGATAAATGTAGTAAGAACTCTTGGTGAGGTTGTAGGATTAAAATTCTGAATTGGTTGGATATTTTATTGAATTGAATTCTATTTCTTTGCTTAATCTATGAGCACGTTTGAATGATTTAGGACTAGGCACCCTTGATTTTGAGCATGTTCATTAGTTAAAGGATTTGATGCCGTGCCTCTCGTTTCCGCCAAGTAACAAGGAATTATGGCTCCTTGAGCGTATTGGCGTCCTTACGCTCTTGGTGTTCGTTCTTCCCGAATTAGAATTCCAAATCGACATACTAATTTCGCGTCCAAATTAGATAGTCGTCACGGTTAGCTTGTTGCTACCGTTCGGTCTTGGGAGAGCGTTGGCCGCCAATGTCCGAACGGTATGCTTGATTAGCATAATTAATTATGTTTAATTAAATCCATGGAGCATGTCCGAGTTATTTATTAATTTTGGACGAGCTGTGCATTCGTTAAAATTACTAAACCATTACACGCGTCAATCTATGATCCAAGAGGTTTGCTAGATTTATTCCCGATCGTCCCGAGTCGGAAACTCCGTTAGCTAAATTTTCCATTTGCTTTGTTCCATTTTAGTCACGTAAAAACCGACAATTCCCCCTTATTTGGTCTATAGTAATTGTTTGCAAATTTAATTAAGATTAAGTTAAAATACCTTAATTCCCTGTGGATCGACCCCGTTACTACTATTCTACAAATAGTTTAGTGATTTCGGGCACTTATAAATTTATTTTGGCGGGTCTCGACAACCCGATGATTGGCGATAGTTCAATAATATCGTTACCAAAATTGGCGCCGTTGCCGGGGACTTAAGTGTAATTCGGCTTAATTTAAATTTGATTTGTAAATTTTTAATTTTTACTTTAAAAATTCTGTTTATTCTTTTATTATTTGCAATTTTGATCTGTTTGTTTAAGTGTGCTAGAAGTGCCAAATTTTTATTGAGAAAATGGAGATTGATGACGAGATGGGAGTCCAAAAAACGCTAAGACAGTGGACATCATTTGCTATGGGCCACCAACCTTCTTGTATTTCCTACCCGGAAATTTCAGGTGAGTTTGTGCTTAAATCAGGTGTGATTAACCTTTTACCCTCTTTTTGTGGTGAAACAGATGAAGATCCTTACAAACATCTCAAGGAGCTTCAAATGGTAAGCTCTGCGATGAAGCCTGGCGACATAACAAAAGATCAGCTCTACCTGAGAGCTTTTCCATTCACCCTAAAAGGTGAAGCTCGAGATTGGCTGCATTACTTGCCATCGGGGACCATCTTTACTTGGGAGAATTTGCAGAGTCTATTCTTGGAAAGGTATTTCCCTGCTTCAAAAGCCAGAGCCGTGAAAAAAGATATACGACAATTTGAGCAAGGAAAGGACGAGGCATTTCACGAGTGCTGGGAGAGGTTCATTAAACACTGTGAAAAATGTCCGAACCATTTGATAGCGGAAGTCGCGCTTATCGAATGCTTCTATGATGGGTTGCTCCCGCATGACTGCCAGATGCTTGATGCAGCAAGTGGAGGAGCCCTTTGGGAGAAAACGCCTGCGGAAGCCCGTCAGTTGATCTCCAACATAGCTGAGAACCGTCGCCAGTACGGAGGAAGAAACGAGCATTCTAAGATGTCTTCCGACATAGAAGTGCTCAAGGAACAAGTGTCTCAGGTATTTGGTTTGATTCATACGATGCAGGAAAAATCATCTCAGGATGTTTCTTCTATTTCAGGTAAAGCCATTGAAAGCATGTTCAAATCGCTCATGGAAGCTAGCGATGAGACAAGGTCGCAGATTAAGTCTCTAAGAGATGAATTCACGGAGGTGAAGGAAAGAATGAGTAGAATTGAATCCAAAGCGGAAGGGGTTAGTGCGATAAACCTCAGAAGCGGTAAAGAAGTGCCATCTCAAACCACTCCCGTGAGTCCTCCAAAAGATTCAGAGATATCTCCAGATAAGTGTTCTCAAGCGCCCTCTGAAACTGTTGTAACACCTCCTATTATTTCTATGAAGTCTTACACTCCCGTTGCTCCTTTTCCTAGCAGGTTAGCAAGGCCATCTAAAGAGGTTGAAGACGCGGATGTACTTGAGACGTTGAGGAAGGTTGGGATCAATATACCGCTGCTTGATGCAATTCAACAAATCCCAAGGTACGCTAAATTCCTTAAGGAGATGTGCACTATAAAGAGGAAGACTAAGAGTCCTGAGAGAGTCGTGGTAAGCAAGAATGTTTCTGCCCTGATAACCCAAGGTATTCCAAGCAAATGCCAGGACCCAGGTATGTTCCTCTTGCCATGTACTATAGGGGATAGAGAAATCGAGCACGCTATGCTAGACTTAGGAGCTTCAATCAATGTTATGCCATATTCAGTCTACAAGAGCCTCGGTTTAGAAGGTATGCAGGAAACTAGTATAGTTATCCAGTTAGCTAATAGGTCTTCTATTCATCCTTTAGGATTGATTGAGGATGTGTTAGTTAAAGTTAAAGATTTGATATTCCCTGCTGATTTTTATGTGATGAAAATGGAAGAAAACACATCCACCACTTCTGTTTTACTTGGTAGACCATTCATGAAAACCGCTAAAACGAAAATTAATGTGCATGATGGAACTTTGTCTGTTGAGTATGAAGGGGATGTGTTCAAATTTAATGTATTTGATGCCATGAAACAACGTGCTCATGTGCATTCTGTCTGTAAAATTGATCTGATAGATACTTTAGAACAAGAAGAATGCATGACTGTTGTTGATGGGGATGACCCACTCGTTTTTACTGAAATTGTTGGCGAAGTTGAAAGTAGTGTTCCCATATTATCTGATTCATTTGAGCAAACTACTTTTGCTTTAGAGACATGTGAAAAGCCAACTAAAATATTACCATCTCTTTTGCAGGCTCCCAAGTTGGAATTGAAGGAGTTGCCGGGTCATCTCAAGTACGTGTACTTGGGTGAGGTGGAGACACTTCCGGTAATTATCTCCAAGGAGCTTACATCGGAGCAAGAAGGCGAGTTGGTCGAGGTTCTGAAAAAGAACAAAAGAGCCATGGGATGGACATTGGCAGACTTGCACGGGTTGAGTCCAGTGCTGTGCATGCACAAGATTCGGCTGGATGAGGGAGCAAAGCCATCCCGAGAGCCTCAGCGGAGACTGAACCCTGCAATGAAAGAGGTAGTGTTGTCTGAGATACACAAACTCCTGGATGCAGGTATTATCTTTCCCATTTCTGATAGCCAATGGGTTAGCCCTATTCATGTTGTACCTAAAAAGACGGGCATAACTGTTATTAGAAATGATAAGGGGGAGTTAGTACCCAAGAGAGTACAAAACGGGTGGAGAATGTGCATTGATTTTAGAAAACTGAATGATGTGACTAAGAAGGACCACTTTCCTATTCCCTTCATAGATCAAATGGTGGAGCGTTTAGCTGGGAAGCCATTCTTCTGTTTTCTTGATGGTTTTTCTGGGTTTTATCAAATTCCCATAGCCCAGGAAGACCAAGAAAAGACCACTTTTACTTGTCCATTCGGAACTTACGCATATAGGAGAATGCCCTTTGGGCTTTGTAATGCTCCAGGGACTTTTCAGCGATGCATGATGAGCATATTTTCTGAATTTGTAGAAAAATGCATCGAAGTCTTTATGGATGATTTCACTGTATATGGAAGTTCATTTAAAGATTGCCTGTTTAACTTGTCTAGAGTCATGGAAAGATGCATCGAAACTAATCTTGTTTTAAATTTTGAAAAGTGTCATTTCATGGCCAGTCAGGGCATAGTACTGGGTCACGTTGTGTCTGCTAAGGGGATAGAGGTTGATAAAGCTAAAATTGATGTCATATCTGATTTACCTTATCCCACGAATCTTCGGGAAGTACGTTCTTTTCTTGGTCACGCAGGTTTTTACCGCAGGTTCATTAAAGACTTCTCGAAGATAGTGACACCGATGACAAGCTTGCTGAAAAAGGATGTTTCATTCTGTTTTGACAAAGAGTGCAAGCTTGCCTTTGATGTTCTGAAGAAGTGCTTGACCAATGCACCCATCATTCATCCACCGCAGTGGGGGACTCCTTTCGAGATCATGTGCGACGCAAGCAATTATGCCGTAGGCGCTGTGTTGGGCCAGAGGATAGACAAGAAGAGCCATGTGATTTATTATGCCTCTAGGACGCTCAATTCCGCGCAGATCGGTTACACAACAACAGAGAAGGAGCTGCTTTCCATAGTTTTCGCTCTTGATAAATTTCGGCCATATATTCTTGGATCTAAAGTAATTGTTTTTTCTGATCATGCAGCAGTTCGATACTTGATGAACAAGAAAGACTCGAAGCCTAGACTGCTCAGATGGGTATTATTACTTCAGGAGTTCGACGTCTCTGTTCAGGACAGAAAAGGATCAGAAAATACCGTTGCTGACCACTTGAGCCGTATTGTGCGTAATGAGGACGATCTGCCCCTGAATGACGAATTCCCTGATGAAGTTCTTTTCCAGGTGAGTGTGGAGACACCATGGTTCGCCGACATTGTCAATTACTTGGTCACAGGTACGTTCCCATTCGACTTTTCATATAATCAAAGAGCTAAGCTGAAGAGCGAAGCCAAGACATATGTTTGGGAAGAGCCCGTTTTATGGAAATTTTGCGCTGACCAAGTAATTAGGAAGTGCGTCCCTAAGTTTGAACATAGGTCCATCCTTACCTTTTGCCATGAATTTGCATGCGGGGGACACTTCGGGCAAAATAGAACTGCGAGAAAAATTTTAGATTGTGGGTTTTTCTGGCCATCACTGTTTAAAGACTGTTATGAGTTTTGTAAATCTTGTGATCAGTGTCAGAGGAAAGGGACCATCACTAGTAGGAATGAAATGCTCCAAAACCCCATTTTAACTTGTGAAATTTTTTAGGTTTGGGGTATGGACTTTATGGGACCCTTCCCCCCTTCATTTGGTTTTGTCTATATCTTATTGGCTGTGGACTACGTGTCTAAATGGGTGGAAGCCAAAGCCACCAAAGTTGATACCGCTAATGTTGTTTCCAGTTTTGTCAAATCTAACATTTTTAGCAGGTATGGAGTTCCACGAGCCATCATAAGTGACCAGGGGAGCCACTTCTGCAACAAAACGATCCAGGCCTTGATGAGGAAATATGGGGTCAATCATAAAATCTCTACCCCGTATCATCCTCAGACCAATGGTCAAGCGGAGGTTTCCAATCGAGAGGTGAAGAGCATCCTCGAGAAAACAGTAAGTCCAGGAAGGAAGGATTGGAGCCTCAGGCTGGACGACGCTTTGTGGGCTTACCGTACGGCTTACAAAACCCCCATAGGGATGTCTCCCTACCGGATGGTTTATGGTAAAGCCTGTCATCTCCCTGTGGAGATCGAACACAAAGCTTACTGGGCCGTGAAGAAGTGCAACATGGACTTTGACTTGGCGGGCGAGGAAAGACTTCTCAAATTGCAAGAACTGGAGGAGCTTCGCCTGGATGCATATGAGAACTCGAAGACCTACAAGGAAAAGACCAAAATGTTCCACGACAGGCGAGTCGTCAGGAAACACTTCGAAGTTGGTCAGAAGGTCCTCTTGTTCAACTCCCGCTTGAAGTTCATGCCAGGTAAACTTCGTTCCAGGTGGCTTGGTCCTTTCATTATCACTAATGTTCATCACTATGGTGCAGTCAAGATTCAGAGCCTGGATACAGAAAAAGAATACACGGTGAATGGCCAGCGATTAAAGATCTTTCATGAGAGAATGTCAGAGGACTTCGACGACCATGCTTACTTGAAAGAGCCTGATTATGAGAAAGGATAAATTGAGTTTTGGTAAAGTCGAGCAATCGACTCTAAAAATTTGCGCTACTCGGAGGCACCCGAGCTTGAACTGTACATGCTTTTTGTTTACTTACCGTCTTTTAGGATTAGTTTAGATTTCTACTCTGATGTTGTGAATTTTCAGGTGAAACAATGGCTCATCCTTGCGGTTTATTGGCTAAGGTTAAAGCGCGCTCTACAACCCTCTAAGTCACAACTCAGTGAAGGTTTTCTTTCCTTTTGTTTTGACTGTGCATATTTGGTCCAATGAGGACATTGTCAATTTCTAAGTTGGGGGTGGTGGGTTGTGCCTTATAGTGATTGTCGAGTTTAGTTGTGGAATCCTGATTTACTTGTTGAGTTATGGTGAAAGCATGATAGTCTGACTAGCTAGTCTGACTATGAAATTCTGTGATGTACTGCTGAGGTCTTCGTATTTGTATTTGTCATGAAATTCAGCACAATTGCATATGTTAAGGCCATTTTGAAAATTTTTCAAAAATATTTCCCTGTTTAAGCTTCGCATGTTAGCACTCTATCTTGGATCTGTGGGTTTAGTGTAGCTCTGTTTGTTTTGAAATTCGTTGTCACCTCGAAAGGCAACCTTAGGATGGGCTAAGATTCGCTTTTGTTTGTAATCCGTGCACTTAAAGTTTTAATATGATTTTTAGTCTAAAAGAAAAAAAAAAATGAATGCAAGTTTATAAAAAGAAAATAATCTCATGAGGCGTTCCTCCTTCTTGAGTTGCCTTAGTAGCCAGGGGCGGTCGTGTAACCCACGGTCGCCACTGCATGAAAAGGATGCACAAAGAAGTGAACGCTAGTCCTTAAAAATGTGAATTTTGCCCGTAGTCGGATGCACTGTGCAATGAAATTGCAGGCAAGCTGAAACGAAAGTAAGATTGACATGTTAGGCGCTCATGAAGATCAATGAAAATGAGAAAAAGATGCCTTGCGTTATATCACTTGCATAAGCGATGAACTGCCCTTAGACTGTTCTGTTAAGCCATAAGTAGGGGGAAAGCGAAATTTTAGGATAGATAGAGCTGTTCTAAGCCTGTTGAAATCTAAGATCGAGGAGCTAAGTCCGAAGCGTAAATAGGGAAGCATCTTTAAATTTTCCAAATTGTTCTTAATCAATGCATGCATGCAGCTGTTCTTTCAAATGCAAATGCCCTGTCTTTTCCAGTATTGAGAATCGAGTCCCTAGCATGCATTCTCGTTCTATTTAATTAATCAGAATCCCTCCTTGCTCGAGGACTAGCAAGATTTAAGTTGGGGGTGTTTGATAGCTCCATTTTGGACCTATAATTATGTCCCTAATTCACGTTTATTATTGGCTTAATCTTGCTTTTATGTAATTATTGTAGGTGTTCTCGGTGCTTCGCTCTCGAGAGCGTTTCGGCGCTTTTCGGAGCTTAATATCGCGAGTTAAAGGCATAAGAACACTTCCCGGGAAGATCCATGCAAAGAGATGAAGTTGGGTGCTTTGGGGAAATTGAAGGCGAAATTCCATGCAAAAACCCGAGAGCTAGCGTCGAGCGACAGCGTCGCGACGCTAGCTCGACGCTGCCCAGCGTCGAGACGCTGCCCCTAGCGTCTCGACGCTCCGAAGTCTGAAGCGCTGAATTGAAGAAAAACCCGAGAGCAAGCGTCGAGCGATAGCGTCTCGACGCTCGCTCGACGCCGACAGCGTCTCGACGGTGAGCGAGCGTCTCGACGCCACCCCGAGCGCGCGCGCGAATTATTTAGGGCGCAGCGTCGAGACGCTGCCCTAGCGTCTCGACGCTACGACGGATTACTTAAGTTTCTGTCCGATTTTTAGCCGCCATTATCATCTTCCACCTCGAGCTCCGCGCCTGATTTGACGTCCAACAGCTATTTTTCACCATGGGAGGGGCTAGGAAGCTCGATTTGAAGCCGTCCCACACCACACAAGTCATGAGTGAGTAGATTTACCGCTTTTGGCTCGGGATTGTAAGGATAAATGTAGTAAGAACTCTTGGTGAGGTTGTAGGATTAAAATTCTGAATTGGTTGGATATTTTATTGAATTGAATTCTATTTCTTTGCTTAATCTATGAGCACGTTTGAATGATTTAGGACTAGGCACCCTTGATTTTGAGCATGTTCATTAGTTAAAGGATTTGATGCCGTGCCTCTCGTTTCCGCCAAGTAACAAGGAATTATGGCTCCTTGAGCGTATTGGCGTCCTTACGCTCTTGGTGTTCGTTCTTCCCGAATTAGAATTCCAAATCGACATACTAATTTCGCGTCCAAATTAGATAGTCGTCACGGTTAGCTTGTTGCTACCGTTTGGTCTTGGGAGAGCGTTGGCCGCCAATGTCCGAACGGTATGCTTGATTAGCATAATTAATTATGTTTAATTAAATCCATGGAGCATGTCCGAGTTATTTATTAATTTTGGACGAGCTGTGCATTCGTTAAAATTACTTAACCATTACACGCGTCAATCTATGATCCAAGAGGTTTGCTAGATTTATTCCCGATCGTCCCGAGTCGGAAACTCCGTTAGCTAAATTTTCCATTTGCTTTGTTCCATTTTAGTCACGTAAAAACCGACAATTCCCCCTTATTTGGTCTATAGTAATTGTTTGCAAATTTAATTAAGATTAAGTTAAAATACCTTAATTCCCTGTGGATCGACCCCGTTACTACTATTCTACAAATAGTTTAGTGATTTCGGGCACTTATAAATTTATTTTGGCGGGTCTCGACAACCCGATGATTGGCGATAGTTCAATAATATCGTTACCAACCAACTTGCTTCCCCGAACACTTCGGCCAATTTCTCTTCGAATTTCTCTTCGTATTGCCTAGAACGAGTTTGAACTAACACCGAATAATTCGGCCAACTCAAAACTCGAGCTTCTTTCACAAAGAAACCTATATGGACTCTAATGACTCTAAAAATACATACTCTTCAGCACTGTTACGTCTCCAAAAGTGACTATTTTAGGACTTGTTTGCTATGGAAAGTTGTGCATTTGTAAGTGTTTTTGGTAGGATTTAGCTTGAACTTATGCTTATATATGAGAATTAGAAGAATGAAGCTAAATTAGGACTTATATGCAAAAAGAAAGAAAAAGAACCAAAAACGAAGTTAAAGGAATGAAAAGTGCACATTGCAGAAGCATTGCGGAAACATTGCTAAAACCGCAATGTTTCAAGTGAAATCCGTAAGTTGTCTAACCATTTTCTGTTTTGTTCCGATCTTTCAGGGATCTCTTCTTTCTCCTGCAGCCACGTAGAAGTACGACGTTGAGAATGGATGGTTCTCCTTGGCCCAATCGTACCTGCAGAACACTATAAAAGGAGGTCAAGATGGAAGGTTGAGACACACTCGAACAGCGTTGACTTCCAGTTCAACGCAGTCTTTTCCACTATTTTTCTCTCTTCCGTCTATTGGCTTGTAAGGTTCAGCTGTTGGAGTCGACAATCTGATAGGAAGGAGAGAAGATTTATCTTCTCTTCTGATTAGATTCATCCAAGCAAGGCTTCCTTTCACCCTTCTGCCGAGGCGTTCGCAACGAGAAGATCACGCACGGCTTTACTACTTTCTGCTTTTAGCTTTCCATTTCCATTACTGTTTGTTGTTATTTCCCTTTTAGTTTGCTACTCTATTCCATTTCGTTGCTTTCTGTTTTACTTTAGTTATTCCAAGTCGTCATTTGTTTAGTTCAAACGCTGGTTAATCAAAGCATAAATTCATCACTTCGCAAGTCTTTACCTTCTTTGCCTACTGTCGTTTACTTCTGTTTTGCCTTTACTATTCTATTAAGCATGTCATCTCCATCTATTCTTTTCATTCTATCTTCATCCATGAGTAACTAAACCACATAAGGGTATGCTAATGACAAATCTATAGGTAGAAACACGTGAATCAAGCATGTAGGATAGCTCTCGAATGCATTGAATGTATGTAAGCTTCATCCCACGAGCAATTTCGATTGGCCATCCATTTTGTCCAAAGAACTCCTAACCTCTGGAAGGAGTAAGAGTTCAGAGTCATACAGTCATGCTAGCCTCTCAAGGTAGCCAGAAAACGACCTAGGAATAGGCGTTTTCCTAGTACAAACCTATACTTGCTGTTATAAAAAGATGCTTAAGACCTTACTTGGACATGAGTAAACTAAAGGATCTAATGCATGAAATCGGAAGATACATGAGAATGAGTTAGTTAGATGCATGATGAGTTGATCTACTGCTTGAGAATCGTGTGAAAAAACCTATAGAGGAGTCGTTAGTAGCCCTTGTTTCCACACTTTACACACATTTCGCTGTTAGTAACATTGCTAAATAATGGCTGTTTCCGCAATTCCCTTAGTTAAGATTTTCCTTAGTCATTTTTTTTCTCTTCGTTTATTTGTTCTCTTTACATTCAAGTTTATTGTTTACTTGCACTTGTTTATGCTTCCATCCTTTACACATTCCTTAGTAATCAGGCACATCAAAACCAAATCTACCTCATTTAATCCACCCAATCTCACTTAACAAAACACTTCGCTAGTAACTAGGAATAAATCTCTGTGGGAAATCGAATGAAAAAAAATACTTATTACTTGCTACAAGATCATGTATGCTTGCATGTTCTGAGTGCTCTATCATTGCATATTTCTTTTAAACATTGAGCACGCAACAAGTTTTTGGCGCCGCTACCGGGGATTTAGTTTAGTGAAAACGAAGTTTGTTAAGTTAGAAACACAAATCTTAATATCTATTGGAGCTGATCTATTTTCATTTCTTTTGCAGGTACCATTGGGTTAGTTTATGAATGAGCATTCAAGTAGCGATCTAGAGTTCAATCCTGAGCCTGAGAGATTACTTAGGGCCAGAAACAGAGCTAAGAAACGTCTCTTCAACCAACCCCTTATACCTCCAAACGTTGCTGACTCTACTGAGTCATCACAATCCCATCAAATAGAAATGGATAGAACAAACCCAAATCCAGCACCTACTATTCGCAACCCCATCGAAATAGCGAATGACAAGGATAGTGCCATTCTCTCTTACTTAGTTCCTATGCCTGGAGAGCTAAATCCAAGCATCATACGCCCTGAAATTACTGCCAACTCATTCGAGTTAAAGCCAGTAATGTTCCAAATGTTGTCCACTGTGGGACAATTCTTTGGAGTGGAAAATGAGGACCCCCACAACCATCTAAGAAACTTCCTAGGAGTTAGTGATACCTTCCTTATCCCTGGAGTTTCCCAAGAAGCCTTGAGGCTTTACCTCTTCCCTTACTTATTAAGAGATAAAGCCAAAACGTGGTTAAACTCATTACCTTCCGGATCAGTTGTCAATTGGACAGATCTGGCTGAGAAATTCCTAGTCAAATACTTTCCACCTGATAGGAATTCAAACTTTCGTGATGACTGTTAAGTCTCTGAAAGTGACTTATTTAGGACCCATTTAGCTTAAGAAGATGCACACTTTTAGGTGTTTTTGATAGCATTTAGCCTAAACCTATGCTTAAATATGAGAATGAGAAGAAGGTAGCTAAATTAGGACTTATGCACAATAGGAAAGAAAATGGGTGAAAACCGAAGGAAAAGAATGAAAAAACAAGCATTGCGATAGCATTGCGAAAACATTGCGGACACCGCAATAATTCAAGTGAAAACCGTAAGTTGACTGATCTTTTTCTGTTAATTTCCGTGATTTCAGGGATTCGTTCTTTCTCCTCCATCCATTCTGATATACGACGTTGAAGATTGATGGTTCTCCTTGGCCCAAACGCACCTGCAAACTACTATAAAAGGGGGTCAAAGTCGGAGGTTCAATCATCATCCGAAAGCGTAGAAGTCTTCTCGCAGTCCATTTTTTCTCCTAGTTTTCCTTTGCCGTCTGCTGGTTTGCGAAGCTCAGCTGTTGGAATCGATAATCTGATAGGAAGGAGAGGAGATTCTTCTTCTCTCCCGATTGGATTCATCCAAGCAAGGCTGACCTTTCTCATCCTTCATTCGAGGCGGCTGCAACGAGACTTTCAAGCTGTTTTACTGCTTTCTGTGCTTCATTTCTATTTTTCCAACTTTGCCTTGTTGTTGTTTCTTTTCTAATAGCTAGATTAAGATAATTCGTTGTGTTCTGTCTCTCTGTCATTTGCTTTAAGCTTTCTTTTGTCTATTCAAACAATCAAGTAATCAAGTTTCAATTCTTCATTTCACAGTTTCGTTTCTTTACATTCTGCTGTTTCACTTACTGTTTTAAGCACATTTCCCTTCTAAGCATGTCTATTTTATCTTTTAGTTCTGTTCTCCTTATATCCATGAGTAACTAAGTCACTTAGGGGCATGCTAATGACAACACTATAGGCTAAAAAACGTGAATCAAGCATGTAGGATAGCTCTCGAAGCATTGATTGTATGTAAGCTTCATCCCACGGGAATTTCGATTGGCCATCCATTTTGTCCAAAGATCTCCTAACCTCTGGAAGGAGTAAGAGTTCAGAGTCGTATAATCATGCTAGCCTTTCAAGGTAACCAGGAAACGGCCTAGGAATAGGCGTTTCCCTAGTACAAACCATATTTTTCTGCCTTAACAAGATGCTTAAGACCTTACTTTGAGTTGAGTAAACTAAAGAATCTAATGCATGGAATCGGACGATACATGTGATTAAGATAGTTTGATGCATAGAGAGTAGATCCAGTGCTTGAGAATCGTATAAAAATGCCTATAGGATAGTCATTAGTAGCCCTTAATTCTCCATTTTACACACTTTTACTGTTTTTACAATTGCGATAACATTGCGGTATCCGCAATTCTGCTAAGTTACCATTCTGTTTAGTTGTTTTCTTCTTCGTTTATTAATTCCATCTCTTGTCCTTTGAGTCTAATTTCAACTTGCATTTGTTTATGTTGCATTCCTTTACACATTCAGCAAAAATTAGATAATTAAAAACCAATTTTACCCCATCAAATCCACCCCTTCTTTCTTAACAAAACACTTCGCGAATAGCTAAAAATAAGTCTCTGTGGGAAAACGAATGAAATATACTTACTACTTGCTATAAGATCATGTATGCTTGCATGTTCTGAGTGCTCTCTCTCTCTTATTTCTTATTCTTATTAACACATTGAGCACGCAACAAGTTTTTGGCGCCGCTGCCGGGGACTTATTTAAGTGAAAACGAAGTTTGTTAAGTTTGAAACATCAAGTTTACTGTCTATTGGAACTAATCTAGTTTCATTTCTTTTGCAGGTACTAGTTGGGTTAGTTTATGAGTGAGCATTCAAGTAGTGATCTAGAGTTCAATCCTGAGCCCGAGAGACTATTTAGAGCCAGAACTAGAGCCAAGAAACGTCTCTTTAACCAACCCTCTATACCGCAAATAATTTCGGGAACCACAATTCCTCCGCAATTGTCTCAAGAAGAAATGGCTGGAATAATTCCAAATCCAGTACCTGTCACTCGCAACCCCATCGAAATAGCGAATGACAAGAATAGTGCCATTCTTTCATACCTAGTACCTATGCCTGGGGAGCTGAACCCCAGCATAATCCGGCCTGAAATCACTGCCAACTCATTCGAGTTAAAGCCAGTGATGTTCCAAATGTTGTCCACTGTGGGACAATTCTTTGGAATAGAAAATGAGGACCCCCTCAACCATCTTAGGAACTTCTTAGGAGTCAGTGATACCTTTATCATCCCTGGAGTGTCCCAAGAAGCCTTGAGGCTATATCTGTTCCCTTACTCTTTGAGGGACAAAGCCAAAACAAGGTTGAACTCATTACCCTCTGGATCTGTCCTTAATTGGACAGACTTAGCAGAGAAATTCCTAGTCAAATACTTCCCACCTGATAGGAATTCTACCTTTCATGATGATATAGTTAAGTTCAAACAAGCTGATAATGAATCTCTTCACGAAGCTTGGACAAGGTTCAAAGACCTTCTTCTCAAATGTCCACATCATGGCATCCCATGGTGTATTCAAATTGAGGTCTTTTTCAAAGGATGCAACCCCAGCACTAGGCAAGTCTTAAATTCATCTGCTGGTGGTTCCATGTTGTCCAAGAGTTACAACGAGGCCTATGAGATCTTGGAGAAGATCTCAGCATCTCACTGTAGGTGGTCAGATGATCCAGTGGAGCCAACTAGGGCTCAAGACAAGGATGCTCTAAGTGCAATGAGCACCCAAATAAATGCCCTGACCAACTTAGTTAAGCAAATGGCTCAAGCCAATCTCCAAACAAGTGCCAACACCGCTACCGCCATGTCAATGGGCACCCAAGCAAGTCAAGGTGAGACACTTGTATGTGGATTCTGTGGGGAAGGGCACCTGTATGAGTATTGCCCTGGGAATCCAGCCTCAGTCTGCTACATTGGAAGCCAGCAGCAGCCTAGGAACAACCCCTATTCCAATACTTACAACCCTGGTTGGAGGAACCACCCAAACCTGTCATGGGGTGGCCAACAAAATGCTAACCAAAATCCTAACCAGCCTAGACCGAGTGGAACACCTGGTTTCACTCCCCAACATAACCAATCAATGTATCAAAAACCTTACAACCAACCTGTAGGATCTTCTGTAGAGAACTTACTCAAGGAATACATAGCTAAGAATGATGCTACTCTTCAAAGCCAGCAAGCTACTCTTAGGAGCCTAGAGAACCAAATAGGCCAATTGGCCAATGAACTCAAGAGTAGGCCCCAAGGTAGACTCCCTGCTGATACCGAGGTGCCAAGGAGAGATGGTAAAGAACAAGTTCAAGCAATTGAACTTAGAAGTGGTAGACCCTTGGTGAGCAACACAAAGGACACACCAAAGAGAGTAGAGAACACTGAGTCTAGTGCTCCACTGGAGTCTCTGCCAACCCAAGGTCCACCACCAACTAGCACATCAGGAGCCAGGATAGAGTCAATTATTGAGGAGATAGAAGAAATTCCAAGGCCTCAACCTATCCTAAGGCGCCCTGACGTGCCTGCATATGTGCCACCACCTCCATACCCTCGAAGGCTTAAGAAGAAGCAGGAACAGGAAGTGCATTTTAATAAATTCTTAGAAATTCTTAAACAAGTGCATGTCAACATTCCTTTTGTAGAAGTTTTACAGTCTATGCCTTCCTATGTGAAGTTTTTGAAGGACATTATTACTAACAAAAAAATAATTGGTGAGTTTGAAACAGTAAACCTCACTGAAGAGTGCAGTGCCATACTCCAAAACAAGCTGCCTAAGAAGGAGAAGGATCCTGGTTCCTTCACCTTACCTGTAGAACTTGGAGGCAAGCACGTGGGCAGAGCGCTTTGTGACCTGGGTGCCAGCATAAACCTCATGCCCCTATCACTATTCCGCCAGTTGGGAATAGGAGAAGCACGTCCAACCACTGTCACTTTACAATTAGCAGACAGATCCATTGCATATCCAGAAGGTAAAATTGAGGATATTTTAGTAAAGGTTGACAAGTTTATTTTCCTTGCAGATTTCATTATCCTAGATTATGAAGCAGACAAGGAGGTCCCCATCCTGTTAGGCAGACCATTTCTAGCCACAGGTAGGGCACTGATAGACGCCCAAAAAGGTGAGCTCACTATGAGGGTTCATGATGAAGAGGTGAAATTTAGTGTGTATAAAGCTTTGAGGTACCCCTCTGACCTTGAATCCTGTGCTAACATGGACGTTGTTGATTCTTTAATGGAAGAACAATTGGAGCATGTATTATTAACCAAGCATGCTAATGAATATGTACAGTTAGATGTAGTTGACTTGAATGTATCTGACATAATGGATATGCCTGTAGATAAACCACAACATGTATGTATGAATATAGACCTAACTGATAGATCTGTGAATCCTTTAAAGCCATCCATTGAGCATCCACCTGTTTTAGAACTGAAACCACTACCCACTCACCTCAAGTATGCATATTTAGGGAGTAATGAAACTCTGCCTGTTATCATTTCTTCTAAACTAAGTGAAAAGCATGAGGTTGAACTGATATTACTGCTTAAGCAACATAGGAAGGCTATTGCATGGACTATTGCTGATATTAGAGGCATTAGCCCTTCTTATTGCATGCATAAGATTATACTAGAGGAAGAGCACACACCTAGAGTAGATCATCAACGTAGGCTGAATCCCTCTATGAAAGAGGTAGTTAAAAAAGAAATAATAAAGTGGTTAGATGCTGGTGTGATCTTTCCCATAGCTAGTAGCCAGTGGGTGAGTCCTATCCAATGTGTACCTAAAAAGGGGGGGATGACTGTGGTAATCAATGAGAACAATGAACTGATCCCAACAAGGACTGTCACAGGATGGAGAGTGTGCATGGATTACAGGAAATTAAATAAAGAAACTAAAAAAGACCACTTCCCTCTACCGTTCATTGACCAGAAGTTAGACAGAATAGCTGGTAGAGCCTACTATTGTTTCTTAGATGGTTATTCTGGCTATAATCAGATTACTATAGACCCTAAGGACCAAGAGAAGACTACCTTCACTTGCCCTTTTGGAACTTTTGCCTTTCGCAGAATGCCTTTTGGCTTATGCAATGCACCGGCAACTTTCCAAAGGTGCATGATGGCAATCTTCTCTGAGTTGGATGAGTCCATGATAGAAATATTCATGGATGACTTCTCAGTCTTTGGGGACTCATTTACAAACTGTCTAGAAAACCTAGGACAAGTCCTGGCTAGGTGTGAGGAGACCAACCTAGTCCTCAATTGGGAAAAGTGCCATTTCATGGTGGATGAAGGGATTGTCTTAGGTCATAGAGTGTCAAGGGCAGGTGTAGAAGTTGATAGGGCAAAGATAGAAATCATAGAGAAGTTGGTAGAGCCTCAGAATGTCAAGGCCATTAGGAGTTTCTTAGGGCATGCCGGTTTCTACAGAAGGTTCATTAAGGACTTTTCTAAGATAGCCAAGCCTCTGTGTGAGCTGCTAGAACTAAATAGGCCATTCATCTTCTCTAAGGAATGTGTAGTAGCTTGGACCACCCTTAAGAAAGCACTAGTTACAGCACCTGTTATTATAGGGCCAGATTGGGATCTCCCATTTGAGATGTTATGTGATGCTAGTGACTATGCTGTAGGGGTCATGTTAGGCCAGAAGATTGACAAGCTTACACACCCTGTCTATTATGCTAGTAAGACCTTGAATGAGGCTCAATGTAATTATACAACTACTGAGAAAGAGATGCTTGCTGTAGTGTTTGCTTGTGAGAAATTCAGGAACTATATTGTAGGCACTAGGACAATTGTATACACTGACCATTCTGCCTTGAAATATCTTATGAGGAAGGCTGATGCCAAGCCTAGGTTGATTAGGTGGGTGTTATTGCTGCAGAAATTTGACTTGGACATTCGAGACAAGAAAGGATGTGAAAATGTGGTTGCAGATCACCTTTCTCGATTGCAGCACAATTGCGAAAAAATTGCGGAGCCCGCAATTTCTGATGCTTTTATTGATGAACATGTCTTTGTTTTGACTCATCGTGATAACGATGAGGAACCTTGGTTTGCTGACATTGCTAACTTTCGTGCATCACAGGTATTACCAGTTTTCAAGGGAGGACAAGAGAAGAAGAGGTTCCTTCATGAAGCAAGGAAATTCATCTGGGATGACCCCACACTTTACAGAACCTGTGCTGATGGTTTGCTAAGGAAGTGTGTTTCAGCTGCTGAAGCGAAGTCTGTGCTGCAGCACTGTCACACAGCTCCTTATGGTGGACACTTTGGTGGCCAAAGAACAGCTGCAAAGGTATTTCAGAGTGGCTACTATTGGCCAACAATCTTCAAGGATGCCCACAACTATGCCCACAGCTGTGATGAATGCCAAAGAACAGGTAACCTCAGTCGAAAGGATGAGATGCCCCTCACCTACATCTTAGAGTTGGAGCTCTTTGATGTGTGGGGCATTGACTTCATGGGGCCATTCCCTCCATCATCAGGTAACCTTTACATATTAGTGGCAGTAGACTACGTGTCCAAGTGGGTAGAAGCCAAAGCATGTCCTAATAATGATGCTAAAACAGTCACCAAATTCTTGCATAGGCACATTTTTACTAGGTTTGGGACACCTCGTGCCATCATTAGTGATGAGGGATCACATTTCATTAACAAGGCTATGGAGAGAGTGTTGGCTAAGTATAACATTAGACATAGAGTAGCCACTCCCTATCACCCACACTCGAATGGACAGGCTGAAATTTCGAATAGGGAAATTAAGAACATCCTAGAAAAAGTGGTCAAACCTAATAGGAAAGACTGGTCCTTCAAGCTTGAGGATGCACTTTGGGCTTATAGGACAGCATATAAGACACCCCTAGGTATGTCTCCTTATAGGCTGGTTTATGGCAAGACTTGTCACTTACCACTTGAGTTAGAAAACAAAGCATTTTGGGCCATGAAGGAATTGAATTTTTGTGTAAAGGATGCGGGAACTTTGCGGTCTTTGCAATTACATGAGCTTGATGAGCTTAGACATATGGCCTATGAAAATGCTAAGATGTATAAGGAAAAGACCAAGATTTGGCATGATAGTAGACTTAGAGTTAAGGACTTTAAGAAGGGTCAACTTGTTTTGTTGTTTAACTCACGGTTGAAACTATTTCCAGGGAAACTTAAGTCTAGATGGTCAGGTTCATTTGTGATTACTAATGTGTTTGTTCATGGTGCCATAGAGATAAAGAACTTGCAGCAAGGCCAACCGTTTATGGTTAATGGTGCAAGATTGAAGCACTACTATGAGGAAGGAGATGTGAAGACTCTCTCGGCCTTCCTCTTGACTGAAGCATGAAAACGAGAACGAGAGAGGACGAGTGATTGCTGTGCTCGTCAACATAAGGCTCATGCCTTAGTTTATTTTTTTGCGATTTTCCGGTTATCGTTTGTGTGTTTTGTTGTATGATTTTAATTACGAATTTGATATTGCTTTTATTTCTTTTTGTAGGGAATCGAAAGAGGGGATCAAGGAGAGTAACTCCAGCTTTAAAAATCAAGAAAAGATTGAGCCAAATAAAAGATACGGACGAGCAAAGTTTGCCATCTAGATGAAAAAAAATCCCTAAAATTGCGCTGGAATTGCAGGATCCGCAAAATATAGCCGTTGGGATTTAGCCGTTTCCTTTATATCCGTTAGAAGGCGCTCGATCGATACGATTCTCCCATTCTCTGATTTCCAAGAAAACTGCGATTCTCTTCATCTTTGATTCTTCTCTCAAAATCTCCAAGACTCAACAATGGTGTTCACACGGGCTGAAAGATCTGCGGCCAAGAAAAGGGCTGATGAAGCTGAAACAACTGCGAGGGAAGCACTTCTTGCCCTCGCAGATGCTGGTGCTGCACGCACCGAACGTCTTCCCAAGCTTCCGATCCGTAGGAAGAAGTGGAGGGTTGTCACAGAAATCCCTGCTGGACCCTCTGAACCAGCGGGCACACCCAAGAAGCGCCGGTGGAGTGTCGAGACGGCTGCTGAACCGAGCAAAGAAAAGACTCCCTCTGTGGAGAGTCAAGAAACTGATTGTGTGTCCCACGATTCAGCCAAGAAGAGCGCCTCGCCACCAGCGCACAGCCCTTCACCATCTGAACCAGTGCAGAGCCCAGAGCTCTCTTCATCGCCGCCTGTACAGAGCCCTGAGTTGTCTTCTTCACCACTGAGTTCTGCACAGACACCAACAGCAGAGCAAAGCACCACCCCGTCGCACACTACCCCACGACCTGACCCTGAATTCCCATATGGGGAGTACCAAGAATCAACGCAGGGCAGTGGGGAAGGTGAGGACGAGGAGGTTTTCTCACCTGTGAGGGAAGCTAGTCCAGCGAGTCCTGCACAGCAGGATGATTCCATGGAGGAGACATTGGGAGCCTGCCTCCAGCAGATCACCATCAAGGCTAAGCTCAAGAAGAAGAAAAAAGCCAAGATTCTCAAGGCCAAACGATCCAAGAAGCTGAAAAAGAAGAAGGCCAAGAGGGCGCCTTCAGCAGACAAGGAGAGCACTGAGCCATCGCTCAAAAGACTCAAGGTTGAGGCTGCAGAATCATCCAAGCCAGTAGACAAAGGGAAAGCCAAGCTTTACCCTGAAGATGAGCCTCAATCAGTGAGGTATGTGTCCTCTGACGCTGAGTCCAGAGGCATTGAGTTGAGGAAAAGGGAGCTGCTGCACGAGAAGGGCTTCCTCGACAGACCTGCTGACCTGCCGCAGTTCTTGCGCGCAGGAATTATAAACCACAGCTGGGAGGAGTTGTGTAGGCCACCCAATCCGGCTTACACAGCTATGGTATATGACTTCTACGTCAACCTGCAAAACTCTGAAGAGGGGATGTCTGTGGTGAGGGGAGTAGAAGTGGACTACTCAGCAAAGGCCATCAACGAAGCCTATGGCCTCAAGGGCCAAAGACACACTGATTATGCGAGGATCGTTGATGAGCCTACTGAGGCAGTGCTGGAGGAGGCTATTCGAACAATTGGCCAGCCTGAAGCAGCGTGGACTGTATCACGCAATGGGAGGCACACCCTCATGAGTGCCAACCTGACAGCAAAGGCAGCTGTATGGTTTGCCTTTGTGAGGAGGAAGCTGTCCCCGGTGACCCATGAGACGACAATCAACCAGAGCAGATCGCTGCTGGTCTATGCCATTATGAGAGGTCTCACGGTCAACGTGGGTGAAATCATGTCAGCTGCCATTGCTGAGTGCGCCAAGAAGGGTAAGGGACCACTGTTTTTCCCTAATACCATAACCAAACTGTGTTTGCTTGCAGGAGTCCCCACTGAGCGAATGGAGCAGCAGATGGCTTACACAGGCCACTTGGAGCTGCCTGCTAGCTTGAGGCTGAAGAGGAAGGGGAATATGGAGTTTGAACTGGATAGGCTGGCTGCTGATCAGTCACTATCCATGGCATGCCTGATGGATATGCAAAGGAGGATGGCTCAATGGGCCACTTATGCGCAGGCAAGGGACAAGGAAGTTGCAGACCAACTTGGGTGCATCTTCCCTGACTTCCCCACCAATCTCCTGACTCCATGGGTGCCTCCACGACCACGACAACCTGATGAGGATGAAGACGTTTAAGTGCTTGTTTGAATTGCACTGAAGGGAGTATTGCTGTTCCCTTAGAAAAAAAAAAATTCTGCTTTCTGATAGCCTATGTGAATTATGCTGTTTTTAGTACACTTTTGATCTGTTTTAAATGCTTAGTTTTATGTTTTTAATTTTGCTTAGTATCGTTTGATGATAGCTAACTAGGTAGGTTAGTTTAGTTTTATTTTTAGAGAGCTTGAATGACTGGAAAGAGCATGCTTAGGGGCCTTAATCACTGTTATATCTGCCCTGACTTAATTGCGAAATAATTGCGGTCCCCGCAATTTTCATTACTAAAAGCATGTTTTGGACTGTCTGTTTAGCTAGGCTGTGATTTGTTTAAATTCCATCTTTTGCTGCTAACATGACTACCTTATATAGCTTATCTAAATGCATGCTGGATGAGTGTCATAGGACACCCTTTGATAGTTTAAATTAACCTCTAAAAAGCTCAGCATGCACAGCTTTAAGACCTTATCTGTCTGTTTTTTTCAAATTCCTGCTGCTATGATATTTTCTTTTAGAATGTTCTGTCTATGCCTAGGTCTTTTAGATTCTCTTTGTTTTACCTTAGACTAGATGCTTCTAGGACAAGTTTGGGGGTGTGCCACCTCAGACACTCATTGGGGACAATGAGTAGTTGAAGTTTGGGGGAGGCCACCCTAGGCCTAGGAACATTCCTCTCTCCCTTAGAAACATAAGCATTCTTCTTCTCCTTTACAAAAAATGATGAACTGAAAAAAAATGAAAAATAGAATAAAGAGGGGGGTCTTTCTTAGGTTGCTAAGTAATCAGTGCCAAGTGTGTAACCCACAAGTGGCATTGCATCAAAAGGCAACCAAAGGAGAGGCTCCACCTAAGTAAGAAAAAGGGAAAAGAATAGGGAAGAAGAATGTATACCTAGGAGTTATAACTTTGTGGCTTAGATGTCCTATTTAAAAAGAACTCTGATCCTCAATTAGCTAAGCACAAAGTTGTAACTTGTAGGTTTGTTTAGGGAGATGAGTGTTTATCCAATGTAGTGATGTCAGGGTTTAGGTTGTTCTCTAAAAGTACTACTGTCACCGTTAATACTAAGACTGGCATGACTCTAAGGAATCCTAGACACATTAAAAATAAAGCTAGAAGCATGTACTGAGTCTGAGGTAAAGCTAGGCAGAATTTGAAACCTTAGGGATAGTGGCATGATATGACAAAAGTAAATAGATCAGTTGTAGGAAGTTAATGAAAGCAGAAGGAGTGTTAGGCAGGCAAAGTCAGAAGAAGCTAGATAAGAGGGTAGTTTTAAGCTTAGAAGTGTGTCACAGGACAGCATTGCTATAGATAGGGGTATAAGGGAGTTAGTAAGTAGTAAAGAAGAAGAAACAGCAGCCTAGGAAAGTCCTTAGTGTGCTTGAGGACAAGCAAAACCTTAAGTTTGGGGGTGTGTTAAGTCTCTGAAAGTGACTTATTTAGGACCCATTTAGCTTAAGAAGATGCACACTTTTAGGTGTTTTTGATAGCATTTAGCCTAAACCTATGCTTAAATATGAGAATGAGAAGAAGGTAGCTAAATTAGGACTTATGCACAATAGGAAAGAAAAGGGGTGAAAACCGAAGGAAAAGAATGAAAAAACAAGCATTGCGATAGCATTGCGAAAACATTGCGGACACCGCAATAATTCAAGTGAAAACCGTAAGTTGACTGATCTTTTTCTGTTAATTTCCGTGATTTCAGGGATTCGTTCTTTCTCCTCCATCCATTCTGATATACGACGTTGAAGATTGATGGTTCTCCTTGGCCCAAACGCACCTGCAAACTACTATAAAAGGGGGTCAAAGTCGGAGGTTCAATCATCATCCGAAAGCGTAGAAGTCTTCTCGCAGTCCATTTTTTCTCCTAGTTTTCCTTTGCCGTCTGCTGGTTTGCGAAGCTCAGCTGTTGGAATCGATAATCTGATAGGAAGAAGAGGAGATTCTTCTTCTCTCCCGATTGGATTCATCCAAGCAAGGCTGACCTTTCTCATCCTTCATTCGAGGCGGCTGCAACGAGACTTCCAAGCTGTTTTACTGCTTTCTGTGCTTCATTTCTATTTTTCCAACTCTGCCTTGTTGTTGTTTCTTTTCTAATAGCTAGATTAAGATAATTCGTTGTGTTCTGTCTCTCTGTCATTTGCTTTAAGCTTTCTTTTGTCTATTCAAACAATCAAGTAATCAAGTTTCAATTCTTCATTTCACAGTTTCGTTCCTTTACATTCTGCTGTTTCACTTACTGTTTTAAGCACATTTCCCTTCTAAGCATGTCTATTTTATCTTTTAGTTCTGTTCTCCTTATATCCATGAGTAACTAAGTCACTTAGGGGCATGCTAATGACAACACTATAGGCTAAAAAACGTGAATCAAGCATGTAGGATAGCTCTCGAAGCATTGATTGTATGTAAGCTTCATCCCACGGGCAATTTCGATTGGCCATCCATTTTGTCCAAAGAACTCCTAACCTCTGGAAGGAGTAAGAGTTCAGAGTCGTATAATCATGCTAGCCTTTCAAGGTAACCAGGAAACGGCCTAGGAATAGGCGTTTCCCTAGTACAAACCATATTTTTCTGCCTTAACAAGATGCTTAAGACCTTACTTTGAGTTGAGTAAACTAAAGAATCTAATGCATGGAATCGGACGATACATGAGATTAAGATAGTTTGATGCATAGAGAGTAGATCCAGTGCTTGAGAATCGTATAAAAATGCCTATAGGATAGTCATTAGTAGCCCTTAATTCTCCATTTTACACACTTTTACTGTTTTTACAATTGCGATAACATTGCGGTATCCGCAATTCTGCTAAGTTACCATTATGTTTAGTTGTTTTCTTCTTCGTTTATTAATTCCATCTCTTGTCCTTTGAGTCTAATTTCAACTTGCATTTGTTTATGTTGCATTCCTTTACACATTCAGCAAAAATTAGATAATTAAAAACCAATTTTACCCCATCAAATCCACCCCTTCTTTCTTAACAAAACACTTCGCGAATAGCTAAAAATAAGTCTCTGTGGGAAAACGAATGAAATATACTTACTACTTGCTATAAGATCATGTATGCTTGCATGTTCTGAGTGCTCTCTCTCTCTTATTTCTTATTCTTATTAACACATTGAGCACGCAACAATGACATTATTAAATTCAAACAAGCTGAAAATGAGTCTCTTCACGAAGCTTGGACAAGGTTCAAGGACCTTCTGCTTAAATGTCCACACCATGGCATCCCATGGTGTATTCAAATAGAAGTCTTTTTCAAAGGATGCAACCCCAGCACCAGGCAAGTGCTGAATTCGTCAGCTGGTGGTTCCATGCTTTCTAAAAGCTATAATGAAGCCTATGAGATCCTGGAGAAGATCTCAGCATCTCACTGTAGGTGGTCAGATGATCCAGTAGAGCCTAGGAGAGCTCAAGACAAGGATGCTCTGAGTGCAATGAGCAACCAAATAAACGCCCTGACCAACCTAGTCAAACAAATGGCTCAAACCAATCTCCAATCCAGTGTCAACACCGCAGCAGCCATCTCAATGGGGGCACAAACAAGTCAAGGTGAGACACTGATCTGTGGATTCTGTGGGGAAGGGCACCTGTATGAATACTGCCCTGGGAATCCAGCCTCAGTCTGCTATGTTGGAAGCCAACAGCAGCCTAGGAACAATCCCTACTCTAACACTTACAATCCTGGTTGGAGAAACCACCCAAATCTTTCTTGGGGTGGCCAACAAAACACTAACCAAAGTCAAAACCAACCAAGGCCGAGTGGAACACCTGGTTTCACTCCCCAAAATAACCAATCCATGTATCAAAAACCATATAACCAACCAATAGGGTCATCTGTAGAAAATCTACTTAAGGAGTACATTGCAAAGAATGATGCCACTCTACAAAGTCAGCAAGCTACCCTTAGGAGCCTAGAGAACCAAATAGGGCAATTAGCCAATGAACTCAAAAGTAGGCCCCAAGGTAGACTGCCTGCTGACACTGAGGTGCCTAGAAGGGATGGTAAAGAACAGGTTCAAACAATTGAACTTCGCAGTGGAAGACCATTGGTGAGCAACACTAGAGAAGCACCAAAGAGAGTAGAGAATGAAGAGTCTAGTGCTCCACTGGATTCTCTGCCTAACCAAGGTCAACCACCAACAAGCACATCAAGGGCGAGGCTGGAACCAATCATAGAGGAACTAGAGGAAATTCCAAGGCCTCCAACTGTCCTGAGGCGACCTGAAGTGCCTACATATGTGCCACCACCTCCATTCCCTCGAAGGCTAAAGAAAAAACAAGAACAGGAAGTGCACTTTAACAAATTTTTAGAAATTCTTAAACAAGTGCATGTTAATATCCCGTTTGTAGAGGTTTTGCAATCTATGCCTTCTTATGTTAAGTTTTTGAAGGATATAATTACTAACAAGAAAATATTGTTGAATTTGAAACAGTGAATCTCACTGAGGAGTGCAGTGCTATACTCCAGAACAAGCTACCAAAGAAGGAGAAGGATCCTGGTTCCTTCACCTTACCAGTGGAGTTGAGAGGCAAGCACGTGGGCAGAGCTCTTTGTGACCTGGGAGCCAGCATAAACCTCATGCCCCTATCACTGTTCCGTCAGCTTGGAATATGGGAAGCACGTCCTACCACTGTCACCTTGCAGTTGGCAGACAGATCCATAGCCTACACTGAGGGTAAGATAGAGGATATTCTTGTCAAGGTTGACAAGTTCATTTTTCTTGCAGACTTCATCATTCTGGATTATGAAGCAGACAAGGAGGTCCCCATCCTATTAGGCAGACCATTTCTAGCCACAGGTAGGGCCTTGATTGATGTCCAGAAAGGTGAGCTCACCATGAGGGTTCATGATGAGGAGGTTAATTTTAGTGTCTTTAAAGCGTTAAGGTATCCTTCTGACTCTGAATCTTGTGCAAGTATGGACATAGTAGATTCACTAATGGAAGAACAGCTTGATCATGAACTACTGATTAAGCATGCCAATGATTATGTACAATTAGATGTAACTGACTTAAATATTTCTGAAATAATGGATATACATGTGGATAAACCTCAGCATGTTTGTATGACTAGTGACTTGACTGAAAGATCCATGAATCCATCCATTGAGCATCCACCTATCTTAGAATTAAAACCACTGCCTGAGCATCTTAAGTATGCATATCTAGGAAATGATGATACTTTGCCTGTTATTATTTCGTCCAAATTGAGTGAAAAGCATGAAATTGAGTTGATATTACTGCTTAAGCAACATAAAAAGGCTATTGCATGGACGATTGCTGACATTAGAGGTATTAGCCATTCTTTTTGCATGCATAAGATAATATTGGAAGAAGAACATACACCCTGAGTAGATCACCAACGTAGGTTGAACCCCTCTATGAAGGAGGTAGTTAAAAAAGAGATAATAAAATGGTTAGATGCAGGTGTAATCTTCCCTATAGCTAGTAGTCAGTGGGTGACTCCAATACAATGTGTACCTAAGAAGGGGGGGATGACTGTAGTAGTGAATGAGAGCAATGAACTGATTCCAACTAGAACTATTACGGGATGGAGAGTTTGTATGGACTATAGAAAATTGAATAAAGAAACAAAAAAAGATCACTTTCCTTTACCATTTATAGACCAGATGTTAGATAGAATAGCTGGCCGAGCCTACTACTGCTTTCTAGATGGTTATTCTGGATATAACCAAATCACCATAGACCCTGTGGACCAGGAGAAAACAACCTTCACCTGTCCCTTTGGAACATTTGCTTTTCGCAGAATGCCTTTTGGCTTATGCAATGCACCAGCAACGTTCCAAAGGTGCATGTTGGCCATTTTCTCTGACTTAGATGAATCCATGATAGAGATATTTATGGATGACTTCTCAGTCTTTGGTGATTCTTTCACAAACTGTTTAGAGAACTTAGGACAAGTCCTAGCTAGGTGCGAGGAGACCAACCTAGTCCTTAATTGGGAGAAATGCCACTTTATGGTGGAAGAAAGGATAGTCCTAGGTCATAGAGTGTCTAGAGCAGGAGTAGAGGTCGATAGGGTCAAGATTGAAATAATAGAGAAGTTAGTGGAACCTCAGAATGTGAAAGCTATCAGAAGTTTCTTAGGACACGCAGGTTTCTATAGAAGGTTCATTAAGAACTTTTCAAAGATCTCTAAACCTCTGTGTGAGCTTCTAGAGCTGAATAAGCCATTCATCTTCTCAAAAGAATGTTTCTTAGCTTGGACAACCCTTAAGGAAGCATTAGTCAAAGCACCTATTATAGTAGGACCAAATTGGGACCTCCCATTTGAGATGTTATGTGATGCGAGTGACTATGCAGTAGGGGTTATGCTAGGACAAAAGATTGACAAACTAACACACCCTGTATACTATGCTAGTAAGACACTGAATGAGGCACAATGTAATTACACAACCACGGAAAAGGAAATGCTAGCTGTAGTGTTTGCCTGTGAGAAGTTTAGGAATTACATTGTAAGCACTAGAACCATTGTGTATACCGATCATTCTGCACTAAAATACCTTATGAGGAAGGCTGATGCTAAGCCCAGGTTAATTAGATGGGTATTGTTGCTGAAAGAGTTTGATCTAGACATTAGAGATAAGAAAGGATGCGAAAATGTGCTTGCGGATCATCTTTCTCGATTGCAGCATAATTGCGATAAAATTGCGGAAACCGCAATTTCTAATGCCTTTATCGATGAGCATGTCTTTGTGTTAGCACATCGTGATAACGATGAGGAACCTTGGTTTGCTGATATTGCTAACTTCCTTGCCTCGCAGGTACTACCAACTTTCAAGGGAGGACAAGAAAAAAAGAGGTTCCTACATGAAGCTAGGAAGTTCATCTGGGACGATCCTACACTCTACAAGACATGTGCAGATGGTTTACTAAGGAAGTGTGTGTCAGCTGCTGAAGCGAAGTCTGTGCTGCAGCACTGCCACACATCTCCCTATGGTGGACACTTTGGTGGCCAAAGAACAGCTGCAAAGGTGTTCCAGAGTGGCTACTATTGGCCTACGATCTTCAAAGATGCCCACGACCATGCACACAGCTGCAATGAATGCCAGAGAACAGGTAACCTGAGTCGGAAGGATGAGATGCCTCTCACTTACATCTTAGAGTTGGAGCTCTTTGATGTGTGGGGCATTGACTTCATGGGACCATTTCCCCCATCAGCAGGTAACCTTTACATACTTGTAGCTGTAGACTATGTATCTAAATGGGTAGAAGCCATAGCATGTCCAACAAATGATGCCAAGACAGTCATTAAATTCCTTAATAGACATATCTTTACTAGGTTTGGCACACCTCGTGCTATAATTAGTGATGAAGGGACACACTTTATTAATAAAGCTATGGAAAAAGTGTTGGCTAAGTACAATGTTAGACATAGAGTAGCCACCCCTTATCATCCACATTCGAATGGACAAGCTGAAATATCAAATAGGGAGATTAAAAACATACTCGAAAAAGTGGTCAAACCCAATAGAAAAGATTGGTCGTTTAAGTTAGAGGATGCACTTTGGGCATATAGGACTGCATATAAGACACCCCTAGGTATGTCTCCTTATAGACTTGTGTGTGGCAAAGCATGTCACTTACCATTCGAATTGGAAATCAAAGCATTTTGGGCCCTAAAAGAGCTGAATTATTGCGTGACCGATGCGGGAACATTGCGGTCTCTGCAATTACATGAGCTTGATGAGCTGAGACATATGTCCTATGAAAATGCTAAAATGTATAAGGAAAAAACTAAAATTTGGAATGACAGTAGACTTAGGATTAAGGACTTTAAGAAAGGCCAGCATGTCTTGTTATTTAACTCAAGGTTGAGATTATTTCCAGGCAAACTTAAGTCCAGATGGTCAGGTCCTTTTGTTATAACTAACGTGTTTGTTCATGGTGCAATTGAGATTAGGAACCTGCAGCACGGGCAACCGTTTATGGTCAATGGTGCACGATTGAAGCATTACTACGAGGAAGGAGATGTGAAGACTCTCTCGGCCTTCCTCTTATCTGAAGCTTGAAAATAAAACCGAGAGAAGACGAGTGATTACTGTGCTCGTCCATGCGAGGCTATGCCTTAGTTTATTTTTGCTGTTTTTATTTCTTCGGTTGTTATTTTTGTATGTTTATGTGTGATTTTTATTACGAATTTGTTGTTAATTCTGTATGTTTTAATAGGGGATCACAAGAGGAAATCAAGGAGATGAATCAAGGGTAAAGAATCGGGGAAGGAATCGGGCCGAATCAAAGATTGAGTTGTGAGAATCTTGGGATTTAAATCAAGAAAATCTCCAACGGCCATTTAATTGCGGTGGATTTGCTGAAACCGCAACAGAAATAGCCGTTGGGATTCACTTGATTACAAATAGCCGTTAGAACAACTGTGGCCCGTACGCTTCCTTCACTCGTTGAACTTCAAGAAAACTATCTTCTTCTCCCTCTGCAACTCCTCTTTTCAGATCTCTTCGATTCGACAATGGTGCTTACACGGGCTGAGAGATCTGCTTCCAAGAAGAAGGCGACCGACGCAGAGGCAGCTGCGAGAGAGGCACTGCTTGCCTTGGCAGATGCCGAAGCTGCGCGACCCGAACAACCTTCTAAGCTTCCTATCCGCAAGAAGAAGTGGAAGGTGGTGACCGAAATCCCTGCTGGTCCATCTGAACCAGCAGGAACGCCCAAAAAGAGAAAGTGGAAGATGGCTGTCGAAGATGCACCGATCAAGGAAAAGACTCCCACTATGGAGAGTCAAGGGAGTGGTCGTCCATCCTATGAGACGGCCAGACAAAGCCCCGAGCCATCTCCATCTCCACAGAGCCCTGAGCTATCTCCACCTCCACAAAGCCCTGAGGCATGGCCATCATCGCAAACGCCCGAGCCTGAAATTCCAAGTGAAGAACATCAAGAATCAGCGCCGAGCGAAGAAACAGCTGAAGAAGATGAGGTCTTCTCTCTTTTGAGGGAAGTCAGCCCCGATAGCCCAGCAAAGGGGGAAGACTCAATGGATGAGACGTTGGGGGACTGCCTCCAGCAGATCACCACCAGGGCACGGCTGAGGAAGAAAGCACCCAAGGTTGTCAAGGCCAAACGGCCAAAAGCTTCAAAGAAATCCAAGAAGAAGAAGGTCAGTAGTGAGCCTTCTTTGAAGAAGCTAAAGATCGAGGCTGCTGAGTCAGCCAAGGCAAGGGAAAAGGGGAAAGTCAAGTTATACCCCGAAGATGAACCTCAATCTGTGAGGTATGTGTCTTCAGACGCCGAATCAAGGGGCACTGAACTGAGGAAGAGGGACCTACTCCATGAGAAGGGGTTCCTTGATGCATTGGCAGACCTGCCGCAATTCTTGCGCGCAGGGATCACCAACCACGGTTGGGAAGAGCTGTGCAGACCGCCCATCCCCGCCTACTCCAGCATGGTGTACGACTTCTATGCCAATCTGACGCACCCTGAGGATGGCCTGTCCACGGTGAGGGGGCTTGAGGTTGACTTTTCAGCCAAGGCTATTAATGAGGCCTATGGTCTCAAGGGGCAGAAGCATACTGACTACGCAAGAATCACCGACGCACCAACTGAGGTTGTCCTGGAAGAAGCACTGCGCATCATAGGTCAGCCTGAGGCAGCTTGGACGATCTCACGCAATGGGAAGCACACTCTGATGAGTGCTACCCTCACGGCCAAGGCAGCTGTCTGGTTCTCCTTCGTGCGAAGGCGTCTGTCCCCGGTGACCCACGAGACCACCATTAATCAAGGGAGATCGCTGCTGTTATATGCGATCATGAGGGGCCTCACTATCAATGTTGGTGAGGTTATAGCAGCCTCCATAGCAGACTGTGCCAAGAAAGGTAAGGGCCCTCTTTTCTTTCCAAACACCATCACTAAGCTATGCTTACGTGCAGGTGTGCCAATTGAGAGGATGGAGAGGCAGCTGGCCTACACGGGACATCTGGAGCTGCCTACAGGCCTGCGAATGCGAAGAAGGGGGAATATGGAATTTGAGCTAGACGACCTGGCTGCGGCTCAATCCCTCTCTATGGCCTGCCTGATGGACCTTCAGAAGAAGATGGCGCAATGGGCTGAGTATGCTCAAGCGAGGGATAAGGACGTGGCTGATCAGTTGGGCTGCATCTTCCCTGCCTTCCCCACTGACCTACTGAAGCCATGGACGCCTCCAAGAGCACGGAGGGATGATGATGAGGATGTTTGAGTGCCAGTCTGAAGGGCACTCGAGGGAGTACTTCCGTTCCCTCTAAAAAAAAATAAAACTGCTTTTCGTTAAACTGTGTGAATTCTGTTATTTTGAATCAATATTTGATCTGTTTTTAGTTCTTTCTTTTGGTTGTTTAGGGTAGTTCAGTATAGTTAGATGGTATCTGATTACGTAGGTTGTTTTAGTTTCCTTTTTGGTATAGCTGTGATAACTGGAAATAACATGCAAATGGGGCTGCTTACTGAGATATCTGCCCTGTAAATTCATTGCGAAATTATTGCGGACTCCGCAATTTTTTGTTAGTTATCGCATGCTTTTGACTGACTGATTAGCTAGGCTGGTTCTGTTTCAATTTTGTTCTTTTACTGCTTTCTTGACTACCATATATGACCTATCTATAAGCATGCTGGATGAGTGTCTTAAGGCACCTTTGATAGTTTAAATTAGCTCTCTTAAGTTGCTCAGCATGCGTAGCTTTAAGTCCTTACCATACTGTTTTTACAAATTTCTGCTGCTAAGTTATTTGCTTTAAGAATGTTCTGTCTATGCCTAGGATTTTTAGATTCTCTTTGTTTTGCCCTAGACTAGATGCTTCTAGGACAAGTTTGGGGGTGTGTCACCTCAGACTCTCATTGGGGACAATGAGAAGTTTAAGTTTGGGGGAGGCCACCCTAGGCCTAGGAACATTCCTCTCTCCCTTTAAGCATAAGCATTCTTCTTCTCCTTTTGAAAAATGATGAACTGAAAAAAGAATAAAAAAAATAAAAAATAAATAAAAAAAAAAATAAAAAATAAAAAAAATAAAATAAAGAGGGGTGTCTCTCTTAAAGTTGCTGAGTAATCAGTGCCATGTGTGTAACCCACAAGTGCCATGTATGCTTGCATGTTCTAAGTGCTCTATCATTGCATATTTCTTTTAAACATTGAGCACGCAACAAGCACACATTAAAGCCCATACATTCTCGGGCAATTACAAATAAGGAAATTAAAAAAGAAACTATGCCAAAATCGATATTCACTTTAGACGCCAATTGAGAAACAATTTCTAAATTAAAATACCCACCAACCGTTTTGTTCTGTTTCAAGATTTAATACTCGGTCTGTTCCAACATTACATTGGCGAAACATAGTCTTGGAACGTGCTGTCCAGCAAGATTTGACATCGTCGCAGGGTGTTTAGGTGGGTACCGAGGCTCTATCTACTTCTTGAATTTATTTCAAAAGATTAAGATTCTGATTATAAGAATTGGAATTTTGTTCAAATTGTTCAGATTTGTCTCGACATTGGAATCTCTTCTATTTCGGTGTTGAAACCAAGTTCGGGATGAGATAATTTAGCCTAGTAGTGGTGGTGAGTTGGGAATGCGTAGGTTGAGACCAGGAGCTTTCGTGACAAGTTTAGTCATCTCGTCGGACTTAGCTTTAAGGTAAATAACTTTACTGCCGTAACGCCTTAGCACTAGGTTGGGAATTGTGTGCTGGCAGATGTTAAGTCTCTGAAAGTGACTTATTTAGGACCCATTTAGCTTAAGAAGATGTACACATTTAGGTGTTTTTGTTAGCATTTAGCCTAAACCTATGATTTAATATGAGAATTAGAAGAAGGTAGCTAATATAGGACTTATGTACAATAGGTAGAAAAAGGGTTGAAAATCGAAGGAAAAGAATGAAAAAAATTAGAATTGCGAATGAATTGCGAAAACATTGCGGTGACCGCAATTATTCAAGTGAAAACCGTAAGTTGACTGATCTTTTTCTGTTAATTTCCGTTATTTCAGGGATTCGTTCTTTCTCCTCCATCCATTCTGATATACGACGTTGAAGATTGATGGTTCTCCTTGGCCCAAACGCACCTGCAAACTACTATAAAAGGGGGCCAAAGTCGGAGGTTTGATCATCATTCGAAGCGCAGAAGTCTTCTCGCAGTCCACCATTTCCATCTGTTTTCCTTTGCCGTCTGTTGGAGTGAGAGTCTCAGCTGTTGGAATCGATAATCTGATAGGAAGGAGAGAAGATTCTTCTTCTCTCTCGATTGGATTCATCCAAGCAAGGCTGATCTTTCATCCCCTTCATTCGAGGCGACTGCCACGAAGCTTTCCAGCAACTCTTTACTGTTTTTCTGTCTTTCTCTTCTGTTTTACATTCTGCTTCGTGCTGTTCTTTTCCTAAGTAGCTAGATTAGTTCATTTCGTTGCTTTCTGCCTTGTTGCTATTTACTTTACAGCTTTTATCTGTTCAACAACAATTTCAGTAATCAAAGTTCATTTCTGCATTTCTCATTTCCCATCTTCTGCTACGGGTTTTGCTTACTGTTTTTAGCACATTTCCCTTCTAAGCATGTCTATCTTATCTACCATTTCTGTTCTCTACATATCCATGAGTAGCTAAGTCACTTAGGGGCATGCTAATGACAGAACTATAGGCTAAAAAACGTGAATCAAGTAGGCAGATTAACACTCGAACATTGATTGTATGTAAGCTTCATCCCACGGGCAATTTCGATTGGCCATCCATTTTGTCCAAAGAACTCCTAACCTCTGGAAGGAGTAAGAGTTCAGAGTCATATAATCGTGCTAGCCTTTCATGGTAATCAGGAAACGGCCTAGGAATAGGCGTTTCCCTAGTACAAACTAAACACTCCTACTTAAATAAGATGCTTGAGACCTTACTTTGAAGTCGAGTAAACTTAAGACTCTAATGCATGGAATCGGACGATACTTGAGATAGAGTGAGTTTGATGTATAGAGAGTTGATCCAAAGCTTGATAATCGTAATAAACTGCCTATAGGATAGTCATTAGTAGCCCTTAATTCGCCCATTTACACACTTTTGCTGTTGAGTTAATTGCGGAAAAATTGCGGTTCTCGCAATTCTGCTAAGTTGCATTCTGTTTAGCTGTTTTCGTCCTCGTTTATTAATTCCGTCTCTTGTCCTTTGCATCTAATTTCAACTTGCATTTGTTTATGTTATATCCCTTTATACATTCAGCAAAAAGTAGATAATTAAAAACCAATTTTACCCCACCAAATTCATCCCATCTTTCTTAACAACCACACTTCGCGAATAGCTAAAAATGAGTCTCTGTGGAAAAAACGAATGAAATATACTTACTACTTGCTGTGAGACCATGTATGCTTGCATGTTCTAAGTGCTCTCTCTACCCTCTTGCATATTTATCTTTACACATTGAGCACGCAACAAGTTTTTGGCGCCGCTGCCGGGGACTTATTTTAAGTGAAAACGAAGTTGTTAAGTTTGAGAAATCAAGTTTATCATTGAGTGAAACTAATCTGTTTCATTTCTTTTGCAGGTGTTGTTAGGGTAGTTTATGAGTGAGCGTTCACATAGTAATTTAGAGTTCGATCCTGAACCTGAAAGATCACTTCGAGCTAGAAATAAGGCAAAGAAACGTCTCTTTAAACAACCTCCTATACCTCAAACCATACCTGAAACTAAAGAAATGGGCGATATAGTTCCAAATCCGGTACCTGCCATTCGCAACCCCATCGAAATAGCGAATGACAAGAATAGTGCCATTCTTTCATATCTAGTACCTATGCCTGGGGAGCTGAACCCCAGCATAATCCGTCCTGAAATCACTGCCCACTCATTCGAGTTAAAGCCAGTGATGTTCCAAATGTTGTCCACTGTGGGACAATTCTTTGGAATAGAAAATGAGGACCCCCACAACCATCTTAGGAACTTCTTAGGAGTCAGTGATACCTTTATCATCCCTGGAGTATCCCAAGAAGCTTTAAGGCTGTACTTGTTCCCTTACTCTTTGAGGGACAAAGCCAAAACATGGTTGAACTCATTACCCTCTGGATCTGTCCGCAATTGGACAGATTTAGCAGAAAAATTCCTAGTCAAATACTTCCCACCTGATAGGAATTCAACTTTTCGTGATGACATAGTCAAGTTTAAACAAGCTGATAATGAATCTCTTCACGAAGCTTGGACTAGATTCAAAGACCTTCTCATTAAATGTCCACACCATGGCATTCCATGGTGTATCCAAATAGAAGTTTTCTTTAAAGGATGCAACCCCAGCACCAGACAAGTCTTAAATTCATCTGCTGGAGGTTCCATGTTGTCCAAGAGTTACAACGAAGCTTATGAGATCTTGGAGAAGATCTCAGCATCTCACTGTAGGTGGTCAGACGATCCTGTAGAGCCAACTAGAGCTCAAGACAAGGATGCTCTAAGCGCCATGAGCACCCAAATAAATGCCCTGACCAACTTAGTTAAGCAAATGGCTCAGGCCAATCTCCAAACCAGTGCCAATACCGCCACAGCCATGTCAATGGGCACCCAACCAAATCAAGGCGAGGCACCTATCTGTGGATTCTGTGGGGAAGGGCACCCTTATGAATACTGCCCTGGGAATCCATCCTCAGTCTGCTATGTAGGAAGTCAGCAGCAGCCGAGGAATAACCCCTACTCCAACACCTATAACCCTGGTTGGAGAAACCACCCTAACCTGTCATGGGGGGGCCAACAAAACACTAACCAAAATCCTAACCAACCTAGACCGAGTGGAACACCTGGTTTCACTCCTCAACATAACCAGTCAATGTATCAAAAACCTTACAATCAACCTGTAGGATCTTCTGTAGAAAACCTACTCAAGGAATATATAGCTAAGAATGATGCTACTCTTCAGAGCCAGCAAGCTACTCTTAGGAGCCTAGAGAACCAAATAGGCCAATTAGCCAATGAACTTAAAAGTAGGCCCCAAGGTAGACTCCCTGCTGATACCGAGGTACCAAGGAGAGATGGCAAAGAACAAGTTCAAGCCATTGAACTTAGGAGTGGAAGACCATTGGTGAGCAACACAAAGGACACACCAAAGAGAGTAGAGAACACTGAGTCTAGTGCTCCACTAGAGTCTCTGCCGAGCCAAGGTCCACCACCAACTAGCACATCAGGAGCCAGGCTAGAGCCAATTGTAGAGGACGTAGAAGAAATTCCAAGGCCTCCACCTATCCTAAGGCGTCCTGACGTGCCTGCATATGTGCCACCACCTCCATATCCTCGAAGGCTGAAGAAGAAGCAGGAACAGGAAGTTCATTTTAATAAATTCTTAGAAATACTTAAGCAAGTGCATGTGAACATTCCTTTTGTAGAGGTTTTACAGTCTATGCCTTCATATGTAAAGTTTTTGAAGGACATTATTACTAACAAGAAAATAATTGGTGAGTTTGAAACAGTAAACCTCACCGAGGAGTGCAGTGCCATCCTCCAGAACAAGCTGCCCAAGAAGGAGAAGGACCCTGGTTCCTTCACCTTACCTGTAGAACTTGGAGGCAAGCATGTGGGCAGAGCGCTTTGTGACCTGGGCGCCAGCATAAATCTCATGCCCCTGTCCCTATTCCGCCAGTTGGGAATAGGAGAAGCACGTCCAACTACTGTCACTTTACAACTAGCAGACAGATCCATCGCATATCCAGAAGGTAAGATTGAGGATATTCTAGTTAAAGTTGACAAATTCATTTTCCTTGCAGATTTCATTGTCCTGGACTATGAGGCAGACAAGGAGGTCCCCATCCTGCTAGGTAGACCATTTCTAGCCACAGGTAGGGCACTAATAGATGTGCAAAAAGGTGAGTTAACTATGAGGGTTCATGATGAAGAGGTAAAATTTAGTGTTTATAAAGCTTTAAAGTATCCCTCTGACCTTGAATCCTGTGCTAGCATGGATATTGTTGACTCACTGATGGAAGAACAATTAGAGCATGTACTGTTAACCAAGCATGCTAGTGAATATGTACAAATAGATGTAGCTGACTTAAATGTATCTGACATAATGAATATGCCTGTAGATAAACCTCAGCATGTATGTATGAATATAGATTTAACCGAGAGAACTGTAAATCCTTTGAAACCCTCCATTGAGCATCCACCTGTTTTAGAACTAAAACCACTACCAACTCACCTCAAATATGCATATCTAGGAGATAATGACACGCTGCCTGTAATTATTTCTTCTAAGCTAAGTGAACAGCATGAGGTTGATTTAATTTTACTGCTTAAGCAACATAGGAAGGCTATAGCATGGACTATTGCTGATATTCGAGGCATTAGCCCTTCTTTATGCATGCACAAAATTATACTAGAGGAAGAGCACACACCTAGGGTAGATCACCAGCGTAGGTTAAACCCCTCTATGAAAGAGGTAGTGAAAAAAGAAATAATAAAGTGGTTAGATGCAGGAGTGATTTTCCCCATAGCTAGTAGCCAGTGGGTGAGCCCCATCCAATGTGTACCTAAAAAGGGGGGAATAACTGTGGTAGTCAATGAGAACAACGAACTGATTCCAACAAGGACTGTCACAGGGTGGAGGGTATGTATGGATTACAGAAAATTAAATAAAGAAACTAAAAAAGACCATTTCCCTATACCGTTTATTGACCAGATGCTAGACAGAATAGCTGGTAGAGCCTACTATTGTTTTTTAGATGGATACTCTGGCTATAATCAAATCACTATAGACCCTAAGGATCAAGAGAAGACCACCTTCACTTGCCCTTTTGGAACGTTTGCCTTCCGCAGAATGCCTTTTGGCTTATGCAATGCACCGGCAACTTTCCAAAGGTGCATGATGGCAATCTTCTCTGAGTTGGATGAGTCCATGATAGAAATATTCATGGATGACTTCTCAGTCTTTGGGGACTCATTTAAAACCTGTCTAGAAAACCTAGGACAAGTCCTGACTAGGTGTGAGGAGACCAACCTAGTCCTAAATTGGGAAAAGTGCCATTTTATGGTAGATGAAGGGATTGTCTTAGGACATAGAGTGTCAAGGGCAGGTGTAGAAGTGGATAGGGCAAAAATAGAGATCATAGAGAAGTTGGTAGAGCCCCAGAATGTCAAGGCTATTAGGAGTTTCTTAGGGCATGCTGGCTTCTACAGAAGGTTCATCAAGGACTTTTCTAAGATAGCCAAGCCTCTATGTGAGCTACTAGAGCTAGGTAGGCCATTCATCTTCTCTAAAGACTGTATAGTAGCTTGGAAAACCCTTAAGAAAGCATTGGTCACAGCACCAATCATAGTAGGACCAAATTGGGATCTCCCATTTGAGATGCTATGTGATGCCAGTGACTATGCTGTAGGAGTCATGCTAGGACAGAAGATTGACAAGCTCACGCACCCTGTCTATTATGCTAGTAAGACCTTGAATGAGGCTCAATGTAATTATACAACTACAGAGAAAGAGATGCTTGCTGTAGTATTTGCTTGTGAAAAATTTAGAAACTATATTGTAGGCACTAGGACCATTGTATATACTGACCATTCTGCTTTAAAATATCTTATGAGGAAGGCTGATGCCAAGCCTAGATTGATTAGATGGGTGTTATTGCTGCAGGAATTTGATTTGGACATTCGGGACAAGAAGGGATGTGAAAACGTGGTTGCAGATCACCTGTCTCGATTGCAGCACAATTGCGAAAAAATTGCGGAGACCGCAATTTCTGATGCTTTTATAGATGAACATGTCTTTGCTTTGGCTCATCGTGATAACGATGAGGAACCTTGGTTTGCTGACATTGCTAACTTCCGTGCATCACAGGTATTGCCAGTGTTCAAGGGAGGACAAGAGAAGAAGAGGTTCCTCCATGAAGCAAGGAAATTCATCTGGGATGACCCCACACTTTACAGAACCTGTGCTGATGGGTTGTTGAGGAAGTGTGTTTCAGCTGCTGAAGCGAAGTCTGTGCTGCAGCACTGTCACTCATCTCCTTACGGTGGACACTTTGGTGGTCAAAGAACAGCTGCGAAGGTATTTCAGAGTGGCTACTATTGGCCAACAATCTTCAAGGATGCCCACAACTATGCCCACAGCTGTGACGAATGCCAAAGGACAGGTAACCTCAGTCGCAAGGATGAGATGCCCCTCACCTACATCTTAGAGTTGGAGCTCTTCGATGTGTGGGGCATTGATTTCATGGGACCATTCCCTCCATCATCAGGTAACCTGTACATTTTAGTAGCAGTAGACTACGTGTCAAAGTGGGTAGAAGCTAAGGCATGTCCTAGTAATGATGCTAAAACAGTCACTAACTTCTTGCATAGGCACATTTTCACTAGATTTGGGACTCCTCGTGCTATCATTAGTGATGAGGGGTCACATTTCATTAATAAGGCTATGGAGAAAGTATTGGCTAAGTATAACATCAGACATAGGGTAGCTACTCCCTACCATCCTCACTCAAATGGTCAAGCTGAGATTTCCAATAGGGAGATAAAGAACATCCTAGAAAAGGTAGTTAAACCTAATAGGAAAGACTGGTCTTTCAAGCTTGAGGATGCACTTTGGGCTTATAGAACAGCATATAAGACACCCCTAGGCATGTCTCCCTATAGGTTGGTATATGGCAAGGCTTGCCACTTGCCACTTGAGTTGGAAAACAAGGCATTTTGGGCCATGAAAGAATTGAATTTTTGTGTAAAGGATGCGGGGACCTTGAGATCTTTGCAGCTACATGAACTTGATGAGCTTAGGCATATGGCCTATGAGAATGCCAAAATGTATAAAGAAAAGACCAAAATATGGCACGACAGTAGACTCAGGATCAAAGACTTTAGGAAAGGCCAACTTGTACTATTATTTAACTCACGTTTAAAGATATTCCCAGGCAAACTAAAGTCTAGATGGTCAGGTCCATTTATTATTACTAATGTCTTTGTTCATGGTGCAGTAGAGATAAAAAACTTGCAGCAAGGCCAGCCATTTATGGTCAATGGTGCTAGGTTGAAGCACTACTATGAGGAAGGGGATGTGAAGACTCTCTCGGCCTTCCTCTTGACTGAAGCATGACAAAGAGAACGAGAGAGAACGAGTGGTTACTGTGCTCGTTTAGTCAAGGCCAAATGCCTTAGTTTATTTTTTCTGTTTTTCCGCTTATCGTTTGTATGTTTTGTGGTGTGTTTTTAATTGCATATTTAATGTTTGTTTTATTTGTTTTTGTAGGGAATCGAAAGAGGGGATCAAGGAGAGTAAATCCCACTTTAAAAATCAAGAAACGGTTGAGCCAAATAAAAGATACGGGCGATCAAAGATTGAGATTTTTATGAAATATTATCCCTAGAATTGCGCTAAAATTGCTGGATCCGCAAAAAAAAAGAGCCGTTGGGATTTTATCCGTTGCCTTTATATCCGTTGGAAGCCGCTCGATCGTTACGATTACCTCTCTCTTTGCTCTCCAAGAATTCAGCGATTCTCTCCATCTTTGATTCTTCTCCCAAGATCTTCAAGAATCAGCAATGGTGGCCACACGTGCTGAACGATCCGCAGCCAAGAAGAAGGCTGATGACGCAGCTGAAGCAGCTGCGAGGGAAGCGCTTCTCGCCCTCGCAGACGATGGTGCCGTTCGCACCGGTCCCCTTCCTAAGCTTCCTATTCGTAGGAAGAAGTGGAGGGTGGTCACTGAGATCCCTGCTGGGCCATCTGAGCCAGTGGGCACGCCCAAGAAACGCCGGTGGAGCGTCAAGACGGCCGCCGAACCAAGCACAGCCAAGACTCCCTCTGTGGAGAGTCAAGAACCTGATCGTGCATCCCACGAGTCAGCCAAAGAAGGATCGTCGCCGTCTGAATCACCTGCGCGCAGCCCTCTCCCATCTGAACCAGTGCCAAGCGCAGAGTCGTCACCGCCTGCACAGAACGCCGAGTTGTCTCCAGCACCTCAAAGTTCTGATCCGCCGCCTGCAGCAGCGCAGAGTCCTGAACCACCATCTTCGCCGCTGAGTTCTGCGCAGACACCATCAGCAGAGCACAATTCTCCACGGCCTGATCCTGAATTCCCTTATGGGGATTATCAGGAGTCTACGCAAGGCAGTGGAGATGCTGGGGAAGAAGAAGTCTTCTCTCCTATGAGGGAAGACAGCCCTGCCGAGCCTGCACAGCAGGACGATTCTATGGAAGAAACGTTGGGGGCATGCCTCCAGCATATCAATATCAAGGCCAGGCTCAAAAAGAAGAAGAAGGCCACGATTGGCAAGGCAAAGAAGTTGAAGAAAAAGAAGGCCAAGAAGGTGCCATCGACGGACAAAGAGAGTACTGAGCCTTCGCTCAAACGCCTCAAGGTGGAGGCTGCTGCATCATCCAAACCCGCAGATAAGGGGAAGGCTAAACTCTACCCTGAGGACGAACCTCCGTCAGTGAGGTATGTCTCATCTGATGCGGAGTCCAGGGGTGTTGAGCTAAGGAAGAGGGACCTGTTGCACGAGAAGGGATTCCTCGACCGCCCTGCTGATCTGCCGCAGTTCTTGCGCGCAGGGGTGATCAACCATGGCTGGGAGGAATTCTGCAGACCTCCCAATCCAGCCTACACGAGCATGGTGTATGATTTCTACGCCAATGTGCTCAGCCCTGAGGATGGCCTATCTGTGGTCAGAGGGGTAGAAGTAGATTTCTCAGCCAAGGCCATCAATGAAGCCTTTGGTCTCAAGGGCCCAACACACACAGATTATGCGCGGATAGTTGATGAGCCGACTGAGGCTGTGCTGGAAGAGGCCATTCGCACAATTGGCCAGCCTGAAGCAGCGTGGACTGTCTCACGCAACGGGAGGCACACTCTCATGAGTGCCAACCTCACGGCTAAGGCAGCTGTGTGGTTTTCATTCGTTAGAAGAAGACTCTCCCCAGTAACTCATGAGACTACAATTAACCAGAGCCGTTCGCTGCTGGTATATGCTATAATGAGAGGTCTCACGATCAACGTGGGAGAAGTCATCACTGCTGCCATCGCTGAGTGTGCCAGAAAAGGTAAGGGGCCATTATTTTTCCCAAACACTATAACAAAATTGTGTTTGCTTGCAGGAGTTCCCACCGAGCGCTTGGAGCAGCAGCTGCCTTACACAGGCCATTTGGAGCTGCCTGCTAACCTGAGGCTGAGGAGAAAGGGAAATATGGAGTTTGAATTGGATAGGCTGGCGGCTGACCAGTCCCTATCCATGGCCTGCGTAATGGACATGCAGAGGAGAATGGCTCAATGGGCCAATTATGCGCAGGCGAGGGACAAAGAAGTTGCAGACCAGCTGGGATGCATCTTCCCGGACTTCCCCACCAACCTCCTAACTCCATGGGTGCCCCCACGACCAAGGCAACCAGATGAGGATGATGAGAATTGAGTGCTGGTTTGAAGTGCACTAAAGGGAGTATTACTGGTCCCTTAAGAAAAACAAAACAATTTTCCTGCTTTTTGATAGAATCATGTATAGTATGCTGTTTTGTGTTCAGCTTTTGATCTGTTTTTAATGTTTAGGTTTATGTTTTTTCTTTTGCTTAGTCTAGTCTGATGTTAGCTGAATAGGTAGGATAGTTTAGTTTTATTTTTAGGATGCATGAGTAACAGGAAAAAGCATGCTAGGGGCCTGAATCAATGTTATATCTGCCCGGATTGAATTGCGAAATAATTGCGGTTCCCGCAATTTTTGTGACTAATTGCATGTTTTGGACTGTCTGTTTAGTTAGGCTGTGATCTGTTAAATTCTATCTTTTGCTGCTAGCATGACTACCTTATATAGCTGATCTTAAAGCATGCTGGATGAGTGTCATAGGACACCCTTTGATAGTTTAAATTTGCCTCTGAATAGTGCTCAGCATGCATAAACCATAAGTCCTTAAAACTTTCTGTTATGTTCAAATTTTCTGCTGCTGGGATAGTGGCTTTTAGAATGTTTTGCCTATGCCTAGGATTTTTAAATTCTCTTTGTTTTACTTTGGACTAGATGCTTCTAGGATAGTTTGGGGGTGTGCCACCTCAAACACTCATTGGGGACAATGAGTAGTTGAAGTTTGGGGGAGGCCACCCTAGGCCTAGGAACATTCCTCTCTTCCTTAGGACATAAGCATTCTTCTTCTCCTAAAAAATTTTTTTTGTGATAAATAGAAAAAGTGAAAAATAGAATAAAGAGGGGAGTCTTTCTCAAGTTGCTGAGTAATCAATGCCAAGGGTGTAAACCACAAGTGGCATTGCATCAAAAGGCAAACCAAGGGGGAGACTCCACCTAAGTAAAAAAGGAAAAAAAGGAGAAATAGGGGAAGAAGAATGTATGCTTGGGAGTTATAATCTTGTGGCTTAGATGTCCTATGTAAAAAGAACTCTGATCCTTAATGAGCTAAGCACAAGGTTGTAGCTTTTAGGTTTGTCTAGGGAGATGAATGTATATCCAAGGTAGTGATGCCAGGGTTTAGGTTGTTCTCTAAAAGTACCACTGTCACCGTTAATACTAAGACTGGCATGACTCTAAGGAATCCTAGACACATTAAAAATAAAGCTAGAAGCATGTACTGAGTCTGGAGTAAAGCTTGGTAGAATTTGAAACCTTAGGGATAATGGCATGATATCATAGAAGTAGCTAGATCAGTAGTAGGGGGTTAATGAAAGCAGCAGGTATAGTAGGCAGGTGAAGTCAGAAGAAGCTTGATAAAGAGGTTAGTTCTAAACTTAGGAGTGTGTCACAGGACAGCACTGCTAGAGATAGGGCTATAGGGGAGTCGGTAAGTAGTTAAAGAAGATAGAATAACAGCCTAGGTAAGTTCTTAGTATGCTTGAGGACAAGCAAAGCCTTAAGTTTGGGGGTGTGTTAAGTCTCTGAAAGTGACTTATTTAGGACCCATTTAGCTTAAGAAGATGTACACATTTAGGTGTTTTTGTTAGCATTTAGCCTAAACCTATGATTTAATATGAGAATTAGAAGAAGGTAGCTAATATAGGACTTATGTACAATAGGTAGAAAAAGGGTTGAAAATCGAAGGAAAAGAATGAAAAAAATTAGAATTGCGAATGAATTGCGAAAACATTGCGGTGACCGCAATTATTCAAGTGAAAACCGTAAGTTGACTGATCTTTTTCTGTTAATTTCCGTTATTTCAGGGATTCGTTCTTTCTCCTCCATCCATTCTGATATACGACGTTGAAGATTGATGGTTCTCCTTGGCCCAAACGCACCTGCAAACTACTATAAAAGGGGGCCAAAGTCGGAGGTTTGATCATCATTCGAAGCGCAGAAGTCTTCTCGCAGTCCACCATTTCCATCTGTTTTCCTTTGCCGTCTGTTGGAGTGAGAGTCTCAGCTGTTGGAATCGATAATCTGATAGGAAGGAGAGAAGATTCTTCTTCTCTCTCGATTGGATTCATCCAAGCAAGGCTGATCTTTCATCCCCTTCATTCGAGGCGACTGCCACGAAGCTTTCCAGCAACTCTTTACTGTTTTTCTGTCTTTCTCTTCTGTTTTACATTCTGCTTCGTGCTGTTCTTTTCCTAAGTAGCTAGATTAGTTCATTTCGTTGCTTTCTGCCTTGTTGCTATTTACTTTACAGCTTTTATCTGTTCAACAACAATTTCAGTAATCAAAGTTCATTTCTGCATTTCTCATTTCCCATCTTCTGCTACGGGTTTTGCTTACTGTTTTTAGCACATTTCCCTTCTAAGCATGTCTATCTTATCTACCATTTCTGTTCTCTACATATCCATGAGTAGCTAAGTCACTTAGGGGCATGCTAATGACAGAACTATAGGCTAAAAAACGTGAATCAAGTAGGCAGATTAACACTCGAACATTGATTGTATGTAAGCTTCATCCCACGGGCAATTTCGATTGGCCATCCATTTTGTCCAAAGAACTCCTAACCTCTGGAAGGAGTAAGAGTTCAGAGTCATATAATCGTGCTAGCCTTTCATGGTAATCAGGAAACGGCCTAGGAATAGGCGTTTCCCTAGTACAAACTAAACACTCCTGCTTAAATAAGATGCTTGAGACCTTACTTTGAAGTCGAGTAAACTTAAGACTCTAATGCATGGAATCGGACGATACTTGAGATAGAGTGAGTTTGATGTATAGAGAGTTGATCCAAAGCTTGATAATCGTAATAAACTGCCTATAGGATAGTCATTAGTAGCCCTTAATTCGCCCATTTACACACTTTTGCTGTTGAGTTAATTGCGGAAAAATTGCGGTTCTCGCAATTCTGCTAAGTTGCATTCTGTTTAGCTGTTTTCGTCCTCGTTTATTAATTCCGTCTCTTGTCCTTTGCATCTAATTTCAACTTGCATTTGTTTATGTTATATCCCTTTATACATTCAGCAAAAAGTAGATAATTAAAAACCAATTTTACCCCACCAAATTCATCCCATCTTTCTTAACAACCACACTTCGCGAATAGCTAAAAATGAGTCTCTGTGGAAAAAACGAATGAAATATACTTACTACTTGCTGTGAGACCATGTATGCTTGCATGTTCTAAGTGCTCTCTCTACCCTCTTGCATATTTATCTTTACACATTGAGCACGCAACAGCAGATCTATAGGTTGACGCGTGTTTGTTGTGCTAATGTATGTTGTTTAATGGAAGGTTGAGAAAATTGGTTGGTGACTGAATGAGTCTGGATACTTTTCAATGATATTTTCTAAATTGGTTTCTGGTGTCGTTTTCTGAATTGGTTTCTGGTGTTTGGGAGTGTTTTTATGAAATGTGTTTTTATTTCAGGTGTGGTTTATCCGATTTTCAGGGGAGACTCTGCCGAAATTTCTAAGATTTTTCTAAAATGCTTTCAATGTTATGTTTATGAATGGTTTATGAGTGTGAAGTTAAATGAATTTCTTGCAATTGTTGCAACTAATTTGATGAACAAGTTATATTTTTATTTGATGAACCTTGTGAAGTGTGATAAATGAGATGCATGTTGAAAGTGTGAAGTGTGTAGTTAATGCGTAAGAGAAAAGTACTCTATGTTGCATCATTTCCACATTTCTAGTATCTAAAAGGTTTTAGGTGGGACTCATGCATTTGTGTGTGACATATGGGCCATGAGATCCTAAAATAGCTACCATCCATTTCCTGTAAATTTTGTCTGCATGAAAGTGATGCAGGTTTAGGGGTTCTAATCACATGAAAGTTATGTGCTTAGAGTCGGTGAGTATGAAAGTGATGCTCACCTATGCATGAAAGTGATGCATACCTAGAGGTTGGCGTGTATGAAAGTGATACATGCCTAGAAGGTTCCCCGTATATGGAATTGATGTATCTGGGACTGATGTGTATGAAATTGATGCACATTTAGAAGAACAGGAACGGAGTGGTAAGCTAAAGAGGCAGATTTAGGTCCCACTAGTTAAAGTCTTCAGTCAGCTCATGATTGCATGTGTTTGTATAGCCTGACCACGGTAGTGGAGTTGCTTACTGAGTATTTTATTTAAAATACTCATTCTTTCTTAAAACATTTTTTTTCAGGTATTACAAGGAACATATCGGGCACTTGATGAGGTGATCGGTTGATGATGTCATGGGACACGTGGAGTTCGAGCTTCCGCATTTATTTAAATTCTTATTTCATACAGTCAGTTTGAACGTTTTATGCTAAGGATTAGAATAGTTAGTTTTGGTTTTAGATTGATTTTGAAGGAACTTATTTGATTATGTTTTATGTTTTACTGGGATTCCGAATTAAATGTATTTGTCTTGATTCTTTTAATTCTAAAATAAAGTTTTTTTAAATTTTTTTGAGGATTTTGACGTCATGCATGTAGTAACGGTCCTAGAGTGAGGTTATAAAAATTCGGGTCGTTACATTATAAGTGGTCAGCAACCACGTTTTCACATCCCTTTTTGTCTCGGTTTTCCAAATAAAACTCCTGCAAAAGTAACACCCATCTAATCAGACGAGGCTTGTCATCAGCCTTCCTCATTAAGTACTTTATAGCAGCATGATCAGTATACACAATTGTTTTATTTGCCACAATATATGCCCTGAACTTCTCACATGCAAACACTACAAATAACATCTCTTTTTCTGTGGTAGTGTAGTTGCATTGAGCCTCATTCAATATTCTACTTGCATAATATATAGGATGTGTCAATTTTTCTCTCTTCTGGCCAAGCATGGCTCCAATAGCATAATCACTTGCGTCGCACATCAATTCAAAAGGCATATCCCAATTTGGACCGATTATGATTGGAGCTTTTACTAAGGCAGTCTTGAGCTTATTCCAAGCTATAAAACATTCATTTGAAAAGATAAAAGTTCTATTTAGCTCTAGAAGCTCACAGAGGGGTTTGGAGATTTTTGAGAAATCTTGTATGAATCTTCTGTAAAACCCTGCGTGTCCTAGGAAACTCCTTATGGATTTTACATTTTTAGGCTCAACCAGCTTCTCAATGACTTCTATCTTGGCCCTATCAACCTCTATTCCTGCCTTAGACACTCTATGCCCCAAAACTATGCCTTCCTCCACCATTAAGTGGCATTTTTCCCAATTCAAAATTAGATTGGTTTCCTCACACCGAGTGAGGACTTGTCCTAGATTGGCTAGGCAGTGGCTAAAAGAATCACCAAACACTGAAAAATCATCCATGAATATTACTACTATGGACTCAGCTAGATCAGAGAAGATTGCCAACATACATCGTTGGAATGTTGTTGGTGCATTGTAGAGGCCGAATGGCATTCTGCGAAATGCAAACGTGCCAAATGGACATGTAAATGTTGTCTTCTCTTGGTCTTTGGGGTCTATGGTGATTTGATTGTACCCTGAGTAGCCATCTAAAAAGCAATAGAAGGCTTGGCCAACTAATCTATCAAGCATTTGATCGATGAAGGGCAAAGGGAAATGGTCTTTTTTTGTTTCTTTGTTAAGCTTTCGATAATCCATACACACTCTCCATCCCGTGATGGTTCGAGTGGGTATTAACTCATTGCTCTCATTAACCACTACTGTCATACCCCATTTTTTTGGTACACATTGGATGGGGCTGACTGTTACGTCTCCAAAAGTGACTAATTTAGGGACTTAGTTGCTATAGAATTAGGTGAACTCTTAAGCGTTTTTGGTAGAATTTAGCCTAAACTTGTGCTTATATATGAGAATTTGTAGAATGAAGCTAAGTTAGGACTTATGTGCAAAAGGAAGGAAAAATAACAAAAAACAAAGCTAAAGAGTTAAAATTTGCATAGTGCTGAAACATTGCGAAAACATTGCTGTCTCAGCAATGTTTAAGTGAAATTTGTTAAGTTGTCTAACCGATTTCTATTTTGTTACGATCTTTCAGCTGCTCATTTTTTCTCCTGCTGCCACGTGGAAGGTTGTTGTTTAGAATGGATGGTTCTCCTTGGCCGAATCGTACCTGCAAAACACTATAAAAGGAGGTCAAAGTGGAAGGACAAACACACACTCGAAGACGTAGATCTCCCTTCGCAACGCAGTTTCTTATTGTTTTTTTCTTCCGGTTGTTGGCGTGAAGGTCTCAGCTGGTGGAATCGATAATCTAAGAGGAAGAAGAGAGGATCTTCCATCTCTTCTGATTGGATTCATCCACGATCAAGCTCACCTTCGGCTTTCATCCGAGGCGTTGCGGCGAGGAGTTCACACGCATACTTTACTGCTTTCTGCTGTTCTTTGTTTCACTTTTCGTTTTCGTCTGTTGTTATTTCACTTCTGTCTGCTACTCCACTCTATTTCGTACTCTTCTGTTTAGCCTTAGTTGTTTAAAGTTGTTATTTGTTTAGTTCAAACCTTGGTTAATCAAAGCATAATTTCATCACTTCGCAAGTTCTCCATTGCTTCTGTTTTCTGTCGTTTCTTCTTGAATACTGTCGAGCATGTTTAAATACTTAAATCTTTTCACTCCATCTTCATCCATGAGTAACTAAAACCACATAAGGGTCTGCTAATGATGAATCTATAGGTAGAAATACATGAATTCAGCATGTAAGTTAGCTTCGAATGCATTGAATGTATGTGTGCTTCATCCCACGGATAATTTCGATTGGCCATCCATTTTGTCTAAAGAATTCCTAACCTCTGGAAGGAGTAAGAGTTCAGAGTCGTCCATTCATGCTAGCCTTTCATGGTAACCAGAAAACGACCTAGGAATAGGCGGTTTCCTAGCACAAATCATTAACTTGCTTACATAAATAGATGCTTAAGCCTTACTTAGACATGAGTAAACTAAAGGATCTAATGCATGAAATCGAGAGATACATGAGAATGAGTTAGTTTGATGCATGGTAAGTTGATCTACTGCTGAAGAATCGTATGAAAAAGCCTATAGAGGAGTCGTTAGTAGCCCTTGTTTCCACACTTTACCCTTAAAACGTTGTTAGTACAATTGCTAGAAAATTGCTGTTTCCGCAATTTTCTTAGTTTAAATTTTGCCTTAGCCATTTTTCTTAGTTTTTTGCTTTGCGATTTTATTGCTAGTTAATTGCTTTCTCCGCAATTATTTTTCTCCTACATTCAAGTTAACCTCTTTACTTGTCTTTGTTTATGCTTGCATATATTGCACGTCCTTTATTAGTTAGGCACTTAAATCTCAATTCTACCCCATTCAACCATCATTTCTAGTTTAACATCTCACTTCGCTAGTAACTAAGAATAAATCTCTGTGGGAAATCGAATGAAAAAATACTTATTACTTGCTACAAGACCATGTATACTTGCATGTTCTGAGTGCTCTCACATTGCATTTTAATTTACACATTGAGCACGCAACACTGACCCACTGACTGTTAGATATTGGGAAGATTACACCAGCATCCAACCATTTAATAATTTTCTTCTTAACTACCTCCTTCATGGAAGGGTTCAGCCTACGCTGATGTTCTATTTTAGGAGTGTGCCCTTCCTCTAACAGTATCTTATGCATACAATAAGAAGGACTTATGCCCCTAATGTCAGCAATCGTCCACCCAATTGCTTTTTTGTGTTGCTTAAGCAGCAAAATTAACGCATTTTCATGTTGTTCATGCAATTTGGAGGAAATGATGACAGGCAATGTGTCTCTTTCACCTAAGTATGCATATTTGAGGTTGTCTGGCAATGGTTTTAACTCTAACAGGGTGGTTGTTCAATTGATGGAATCATGGGAGTGGTGGTTCTTTCAGATATTTCTTTGGTCATACACACATGCTGAGGGGTATTCACAGGTGCATCAACAAATTCAGAAATGTTTAAATCATTCAAGTCAATTTGAGCATAATCAGTAGCATGCTTGACTAATAATTCTTGTTCATGCTTGTCTTCAATCAGAGTGTTCAAAATATCAATGGCAGCACAATGTTCAAGGTCAGAAGGATACCTCAAGGCTTTAAAGACACTAAACTTAACCTCTTCATCGTTGACTCTCGTGGTAAGTTCACCCTTTTGAACATCAATCAGGGCCCTACCTGTGGCTAAGAAGGGTCTGCCTAAGATGATTGACACCTCTTTGTCTGCATCGTAGTCCAGGATAATGAAATCTGCAAGGAAAATAAATTTGTCAACCTTGACTAGAATATCCTCAATCTTACCTTCGGGGTATGAGATTGATCTGTCTATAAGATGCAAGGTGACTATTGTTGGACGTGCCTCGCCAATTCCAAGCTGTTGGAACAATGATAAAGGCATGAGGTTTATGCTGGCTCCCAGATCACATAAGTAACGTCCCACATGCTTGCCTCCTAATTCGACTGGTAGAGTGAAAGAACCAGGATCCTTCTCTTTCGGTGGCAGCTTGTTCTGGAGTATTGCACTACATTCTTCAGTGAGATTAACAGTTTCAAACTCTCCAATGACCCTCTTGTTTGTTATGATGTCTTTCAGAAACTTAACATATGTTGGCATGGACTGCAAAAATTCAACAAAGGGAATGTTAACATGAACCTGCTTTAAAATTTCCAAAAAATTATGGAAATGAGCTTCCTATTCCTGCTTCTTTTTCAGCCTTATAGGGAATGGAGGTGGTGGCACATAGGGAGGCAAATTCAGTTGCCTAATGACAGGGGGAGGCCTTGAAATTTCTTCTGGTTCCTCAATAATGGGCTCAAGTCTCGCCCTTGTCCTTGCTCTTGGTTGCACTTGGTCAATATCAGGCAGAGAGTCCAGTGGAGCACTAGACTCTTCATTCTCTACTCTCTTTGGTACTTCTCTACTATTAATCACCAATGGCCTACCACTTCGCAGCTCAATACCTTGAACTTGCTCCTTGCCATCCCTTCTAGGATTTTCAGTGTCAGCAGACAGTCTGCCTTGGGGCCTGTTCTTTAGCTAATTTGCTAATTGCCCAATTTGATTTTCCAAATTTCTCAAAGATGCTTGCTGACTTTGCAAGGTTGCATCGTTCTTTGCTATATATTCCTTCAGCAAGCTTTCCACTGATGTTCCCATAGGCTGATTACTGACATGCTGTTTTTGGTACTGAGGTTGATTATTGAGCTGATGTTGAGTGAACCCAGGTGGTCCATTTGGTCTGGTTTGGTTTTGCATCTGGCCTATGTCTTGCTGTCCATTCCAAGAGAAATTAGGATGACTTCTCCAGCCAGGATTATACGTACTCGAATAGGGATTGTTTCTTGCTTGCTGCTGATTCCCAACATAGCACACAGAGGCTAGAATCGCAGGGCAGTAGTCATATACATGACCTTCCCCACAGAATCCACAAACTAGTGCATTTATCTAATTAGCCACTGCTGCGCTTGTTGAAGCAGATGCCACTGCATTGGCATTCTGTTGGATGCTTGTCTGAGCCATTTGCTTCATCATGTTAGTCAGTGCATTTATCTGGTTGCTCATTGCACTAAGCATCCATGTCATAAGCCTTCCTTCTATTTGGCTCCACAAGATCATCTGACCACCGGTAGTGTGAGGCTGAAATTTTCTCCAAAACTCATAAGCTTCATTATAGCTTTTAGACAGCATAGATCCTCCAGCTGAGGAATTCAGGACTTGCCTCGTGCTGGGATTATATCCTTTGAAGAATACTTCAATCTTGATGCACCATGGGATGCCATGGTGTGGACATTTGAGTAGAAGATCCTTGAATCTGGTTCAGGCTTCATGCAGAGATTCATTCTCAGCTTGTTTAAACTTGATGATGTCGTCACGAAAGTTGGAGTTCCTATCTGGAGGAAAAATTTTCACCAGAAATTTCTCAGCTAAGTCTGTCCAGTTGACAATTGATCCGGATGGAAAAGAATTCAACCACGTCTTTGCTTTGTCTCTTAACGAGTACGGAAATAGGTACGGACGCAAAGCCTCTTGAGACACCCCTGGAATGAAAAATGTGTCACTCACTCCCAGGAAGTTCCTTAAGTGATTATGAGGGTCTTCATTCTCAACACCGAAGAATGTGCCTACTGTTGACAGCATATGAAACATCACAGGTTTCAGTTCGAATGAGTGAGCTGTAATTTCTGGGCGTATTATGCTCGGATTGAGCTCCTCAGGCATAGGCACAAGGTAGGATAATATAACACTGTCCTTGTCATTCGCAATGTCAATGGGATTGCGAGCGTTAGGTGCTCGATTTGGTGCTTCTTCTGGTCTTTCCATTTCAGCTGGTTGCGGTGCAGTTAATACTGGTTCTGCTTGGTCAACAACGTGCTGAACTGCAGGCTGATTTTGAACTGGTTGGTTTCCAGGTGGAACTGGAGTTTGCTGATTCAAACGTCGCGCAACTTCCCTTCTAATTCTAATTCTATTCCTTAGAGTTCTTTCAGGCTCGGGATCAAACTCAAAATTGCAGTTTGGAAGCTCATTCATAAACCAACGTTGTTAGTGCCTGCAAAAAGGAAACAAAAGATTAGCTCATATCATTTAAGCTCTTTCTAAAGTAACACAAATCGTTTTTACTCAACAGAGTCCCCGACAACGGCGCCAAAAACTTGTTGCTTTGCTCAATGGGGTTATATATTGATTAATTTAAGCAAATAACCATGCAAGTATACACGGTCTGCAGCAAGTGATAAGTAAGTTTTATATCGATTCCCACAGAGACTAAGTTGAATAAACGACGAGTTTATGCGTGTTTAATTAGAGAAGGTAACCAGGGATGATATGGGGTTTGTTTCGAGACACAAAATTGTAAAGGACGCAAAGAAAACGCAAAGTTGACGCAATGCAAAATAAAAACTAAGGAGACTACAGTCCAAAAATAGGCTAACTAACGTGCAAAGTAGAAAATAGTATTGCGGGTCTAACAAAGCTTTCGCAACAGACTAACAAACAAGTAAAATCTAAGATAAAAACAGCAAGGTTGGCTAAGAATCCTCCATAGACATAGACCATGATCATTCAACAGCAAATAAACATTACATGCACCGTTTTAGTTAGATCTCATACATCTTCCGATTATATGCTTTAGATTTTTAAGTTACTCATATCCAAGTAAGTTTAAAAACCTATTTATAACTTCATGCTATCAACGTGCTAGGAGAGTGCCTATTCCTAGACCACTCTCTATTTACCGGGAAAGGCTAACATGAATGAGTGACTCTGAGCTCTTACTCCTTCCGGAGGTTAGGAACTCTTTAGAACAAAATGGATGGCCGATCTAAAATGTTCATGGGATGAAGTTCACACTCAATCAATGCATTCATGCTTATTTACATGCTGAAATCACATAATTGTTTCCTACGGATTCATCCTAGCAAACCTTTATAACCCTAGCCACTCATGATATTGGAAGAACTCAACAAAACTAATATATTAAGCATGATAAGCGAATACAACAATAGTTCAAATAGAAGTTTCAAACAATACAAAAACAGTAGCTACAAGAAAATAGTAGAGTAGGCAAAGGTTTGCTCGTCCACGTTTTGCTTCGGTTGAAGGAGAAGGGTAACTTGTCTTGGAAGGAAAACCAATTCAGAAGAGAAGAGGAATCTTCTCTTCTTCCTTTGAATTTTGGAGCGCCAAGGAAGCTTTTTCTCGGATCCACAAATGGAGAGAATATTTCTTGGGGTTTGGACTTTTACGATTTTCTTCAAGGTAGGTTGTGATGATCCCCCAATTCTTTTATCTTGTTATATATATATGGTCCTCAAAAGTGATGGAGCGACATGCGCAGCGGAAAGCGATTTCGGACCGATGATACTCTAATTTCATCAATTTAACAAATAGAAAACATGCTCAAAACGACGAAAATAAGAAATTAGAAATACATACCCTTGTAGTTCCAATTTTTTCAAGCTCCGCCGCACGTTCCTCGTCACGAACTCTTCCGGCCTCTTCTCACGAGCACCCCGAGGACCACCCCAGGTAGTCCCGCTATCCTCGGCGCCGAGCAACGGAGTGGTGGGACTCCGATAAAAGAGAAAAGAAAAGAAGAAGAGGAAGAAGTAAAAGAAACTTTGAGAGGCAGAGAGAGGGGTTCACAAAAAAAACAACAATTGAATTTTTTTTCACTATTCGTAAACCCACAATTGAAAATTTTCAATTTCTTTTCAAAACCAAACTCCTCTGCACCAACCTCAGCTCATGGCCACACATCTGTATATATATATTACTTTACATATATGTGTCTTGCTGCATGCAAGACACATATATATATAATTATTATTATTATTAAAAATAATAATAATAATTTTATTTATTAAACTTTTTAATAAATAAAAAATATATATAATTATTAATTAAACTTTTTAATTAATAATTATTATTTAATTCAATATCAAATATTAATTAAATAATATGATTAAACCCGGTTTTCCGAAAACCGACTTTTTTACACATGAATCCTATTCATGTTTTAGGCCAATCCCATATTTAAATCATATTTAAATATGTGCATATTTAAATCATATTTAAATATGTTCATCCTTCTTCCAAAAACTGAATTTGAACAATTCAAATTCTTTATCTTTTTCTTTTATTTTCTCTTATATTGTTGCACGGCGTTATCCGAGCTAGCCAGGAGAACCTAAAGGACCTACAGATCATGAGCTCCAACGATACAAGATTATTCGGTCAAAACTCTTTTAACCCGAATCAATCAACTTTCGTTAACCCCCGGAGACTCCACTATAGTCCGAGGGTTGCACTCTCCTCACTGTAGATATATTATGTCCTCTGATATAACCGTCACTGGCAAGTCGACCCTTCACAGGTTGTTCGTAATCACAGCTGGGTCATTTAAACCGTTTAACCCCTGCATTACGTCTTCTTCCTTAATTACCACTGACACCTCTAATGAACAATAGATCTGTGGTCCAACCAACAGATCAATTAACCCTCTCATCACATGAGAGTGTGAGCGCTCATTGTTCAAGCCCCGGAGTCAGCTATTAAGGGAACAACCTATCTACTAACCCTGAAGAGCGGGTTAGGAGTGAACTCCAATCTTGCTGTACTATGTCCCCAGCTACCTATTCGACTTTATCCCCAAGATGGTAGGCTTATTGAGTCGGCGCTTATGGGCCACTCTCACCCGTGCAAGTCAAAGGATACTATCGAATAAGCAGGAGTTCATAGCGAGCTCAGGATTGAGATCGAGCTACCTAGGCCATCAATATGTATAAGTCGGTCTCATCAGTAAACGGAGTTATAAAGAGAGAGCGACTTAATACGCGGTTCGGTCTTATGTAAACTCTTTACACAGGACGCCCTCACTTCTCACATCTCCATGTGGAACGATTCAGATCACATCGTTCTGTACAATACAAAGTGAGCCGCATCCAATAGTGTTACCAGGATAAGGTACCCAGCCTTATCCGTATACTATAGACCGTTTTAACTGACTACTTGAGCCTGATCCACAATCATGTCATACATGAAGCTCAAGTACTCATATTCAGCCAAGGGTGTTGGTCATTGGTATAGGTTAAACCAAACACATTTCACTTTATTCCAGTAAACTCTTTTACGGAATAAAACTAATAACTCTTTATTCTAAATAGAATATTTACAAACATAACAGTTTACAATCCACGAGTTTTAGGACATAAAACCCAACAAAAAGTTCCATAATCCGTACCCTAATCGCAGCTCTCTCTCCTAATTGGAGGATACAAATTTAGACGTGGAAGATACGGAAGGGCCGACGGCTAAAGAATGCAGCAGATGATAGTACAAGTATTGCGATTGCGTTGCGATAGCAAAGTTCCTTAAAGACTCCACCTTTGCTAGCGCGTTGCGACCGCAAAGCTCTGTTTTCAGCTACCCTTCTTCTTATCCTATTGCGCTCCTCGCGAAACTTCAGCAACACTCCTGAAAGGCATTAATTAGACATTTTTCACCAAATACACACTTATGCACAAATTTTCCACATAAGCATTAACTTAACACCACTTCACAAATGTCACTGCTAATCACATATTATGCTCAATAATAGCTACAATGCTCAAAAGACTTCATGGATATTTAGCAAATAAAGACCTAAATAACTCTCATTTGGAGAGTTAACACAGCCCCAACAGTGCAACCGAAGGGAATGTCAGAGTTGAGAATGACCTTGTGTTTCCTTATCCATAAATGGTGACTGACTTGTTCGACTACCATGAAACGACCCTCCGAAGGGATCGGTACCATTTGTGGGCACCTAGCAGGCAGAACATGAGAATCTCACGGTTCAATCCAATGGAGGAGACCGCAGGATGTACTGACGTACTTCCTTCTCCCACTTACTATAAATACTTACTCCATTCACCTTGCTATTGAAAGATGCAAATGTCAACCGAAGGGGGATGCCCTATTGACATCACGAGGCCGAGCATAATTCTCACGTTGTGAACTTTAGGGAGTGCGTAGCAGGAGAAGGATATATCATATATTCCTTCTCAACACTTCTACTAAGTATCATAGACGGTTTAGGGTAAATACTCAGGTTTTATCTGGCTAAGTAAATAAAACCTTAAGTCTAGGCAAACAATTTACTTGAGATGTCTAGGTTATAAACACTTTATTAAACTCACACCTCTCACGCATGCTCATAAAGTCGGGTTAACTTTACTCAAGTACCGGATAGTTCCCAAGTAGAAGGTGTTCCGTCAATTCAAATCCTCCAACCTTAGACAGGATTTCACCGGGTGAGTTTCTCATAACCTTAGCATTTACGAGATTTCGACCTATTCATCTAATGAACCAGATCGAATCATTTAACCATAAATGAACATGCTTTAATCTTTGTTATAGATTTTAAAAGTCTAAGCCATTTTTACAACGCTTGCAAAAACTAGACTTTCTACAACAACCATCTACATGCTTCTCAAACATGCCTTCGCTAAGGCATGATAAATTGAATATTTAATTTCATAATCAATATAACACTTATATCAATTATGCTTTTAAACATACAACTCCTAATTCATAATCAATATAACACTTATATCGATTCTCTGAATTAAGCATGCATCCTATACATTATAACACTTATAACATACAAAATGCATTTAATGTTGGATGTTTAATTTCATAATTAATATAACACTTATATCAATTATTCTATTAAGCAAACAACATCTAATTCATGAATTAATATAACTTTTATTTTAATACTCATGAATAAAACATGCATCCTATACATTATAACACTTATAACCTACAATATGCATAAAATCAGGGCAACCTATGTTGTATGTTTAATTTCATAATTAATATAACACTTATATTAATTATTCTATTAAACTAACAACATCTAATTCATGAATTAATATAACTCTTATATTAATACTCATAAATTCCCAAATATGCATACTATATATTATAACACTTATAACATATTTTCTATGCATGGAGCATGCTTCCTACGGTGGGATTTTAAATCTATATGGCATACGTTATGCACATACAAACATGGAATTTAATTAAAACATACATTCACAATGCATAATTAACTAAACACACTAAAGTGGAACGGTTTTGGCATCAAGCAACCAATAACTAATTTATTAAAAGCTTGAACAACAAGTTAAGTCGTGAGCAGACTTCGAACTCTTCGTACCGCCTCAGACAAGATTGCTCCCCCGAACGCTTCGGTCAATTTCTCTTCAAGCTTCTCTTTGAACCGCCCAGAACGAGTTTGAACTTGCACCGAACACTTCGGCGAGCTTAAAAACTCGAGCTTCTTTCACAAAGAAACCTATATGGACTCCAATGACTCTAAAGAATCCAGACTCTTCAGCACACATTAAAGCCCATACATTCTCGGGCAAGTACAAATAATGAAATTAAAAAAGAAATAATGCCAAAACCGATATTCACTTTAGACGCCCATTCAGAAACAATTTCTAAATTAAAATACCCACCAACTTAAATTGATGCAAATTAAGTTTATCAAAATACGCTCTGATACCAAATGATGGAGCGTATCACGATGCAGAAGCGATTTTGGAACGTTGATACTCCAATTTCATCAATTTAAGATAAAGAAAACATGCTCAAATGACAGAATTAAGAAAATTAGAATTACATACCCTTGTAGTTCTAATTTTCTTCGTGTTCCGTCGATCGTTCCTCGTCACGAACACATCGAACTTCTTCTCACGAACTCCCCGAGGACCACCCCAGGTAGTCCCGCTATCCTCGGCGTCGCGCAACGGAGTTGTGGGACTCTGAAACAAAAGAAAAGAAAGGAAAAGATGGAGATGGAATTAATGGGAAATGGGTTGCAGAACTGGAGGTTGAAGAAGAAGCTAGTTCTTCACAGAAGCGAAAAAAACTTCAAATTGTATGTTTTTTCAAGCACCTCAATTGTATACCCAAAAACCCACTGTTGACCGAGAAATTGCGGTTGCCACGTGTCTTCATCATGACCGTGGGATCAAATAAACTTAACCGAGCAAATTCGGTCATAGCTCAATTCGGCTCTCAACCTTTCATCTCTCTCTCTCAACAAAAATTAACAATGACATCAAAGAAAACAACATTTCAGGCTGTCAGTTCCAACAGCCCTTACAGGGGACCTGCCACCCGCAGCCGCGTCATCAAAGAAGTCTCGCAGACGGGCGAGCACACTCCTGCCATCGTGAGCAAAATATACAAGCGACTGACGGAGTCTGCGCAGGTTGGGATAATCATCAAGGACAATCCCTTGTTCGATGAGGTTGTTCCCTCCTCTCATCAGCCGGAGAAGGTGTCTAACTCCAACGTATCTGTAATGATGGCGGATGCGCGCACTAACGACGAAGCGATGGCTGAAATGGAAAAGAAAATTAGCTTTCTGATGAAAGCAGTCGAGGACAAAGACTTCGAGATTGTCCAACTGAGGAATCAGATGCAAAGTCGTGAGGTCGCGGAGTCAAGTCTAACTCCTGCGGCCAGAAAAAGTGATAAAGAAAAAATGGTCATCCAGGAAGACCAAGCGCAACACTCAACGTCGGTTGCTTCCTTATCTGTCCAACAACTGCAGGACATGATTACCAACACCATCCGAGCCCAGTACGGTGGACCAGCCCAGAGCACCCTCTTGTATACCAAACCGTATTCCAAGAGGATCGACAGCTTGAGGATGCCCACCGGGTACCAGCCGCCGAAATTTCAACAGTTCGATGGGAAGGGAAATCCTAAACAGCACATTGCCCACTTCGTCGAAACGTGCGAGAACGCTGGAACTCGCGGAGACTTGCTGGTTAGGCAATTCGTCCGAACTTTGAAAGGAAACGCCTTTGACTGGTATACCGACTTGGAACCCGAGATGATTGACAGATGGGAGCAGTTTGAGAGAGACTTCTTGAATCGCTTCTACAGCACGAGGCGGACAGTCAGCATGTCTGAACTCTCGCACACTAGCCAAAGAATGGGCGAGCCAGTCGTCGATTTCATTAACCGTTGGAGATCGTTAAGTCTTGACTGCAAGGACCGACTCACAGAAGTGTCCGCTGTCGAGATGTGCATCGGCGGCATGCATTGGGGACTTCACTACATCCTACAAGGGATAAAGCCCCAAACATTCGAGGAGTTAGCAACTCGCGCCCATGATATGGAGCTCAGTATTGCCAACAGAGGAAACAAAGACCTTTTAGTCCCCGACGTAAAGAAAATAAAGACGGAAACGAAGGGAGTTGGGAAAATCACGAAGAATATCGTGAAAGAATCTATGGTCGTCAACACGACCCCTTTAAGGTTTTCCCCCAAAGGAAAGGAAACCAAGATGGAAAAAAGAAATGACGGAGGCGAGAGACGTCGCCTTACTTTAAAAGAGAGACAAGAAAAAGTCTACCCGTTTCCAGACTCTGACATTCCAGACATGTTAGAGCAATTGCTGGAAACACGACTCATCCAACTTCCCGAATGTAAACGACCAGAGGAGTTAGGAAAGATAAATGATCCTAACTACTGCAAATATCATTGGGTCGTCAGTCATCCAGTAGGGAAGTGTTTTGTTCTGAAAGAGCTAATCATGAGGTTAGCCGGTGAAAAGAAAATCGAGTTGGATCTTGACGAGGTAGCTCAGACAAATCATGCCGCCGTAACAATGAACTCCGGCATTCAGTTACCTCCAGACTCATCTGAGAAACAAAATGAAGGCCTGATCCAGTTTGGGACTTTCGAACCAATACTTGTTCAGTTCAAATGTAAGGTCTCAAACAAGACTTCGCAGGTAAAAATCGAACCTGTCGAAGATGAAGATGAAGGTTGGACCGTCGTAACTCGTCGGAAAATGCGACGACAAAGATCTGTCCAGAAAGAAACCCGCATATTTCAAGAGTATAGGCGAAAAAGCAAACTTCCAAATAGGAAAGGAAGAAAGAGTACGAGAAGGTCTAAGCTCGTCGTGGAGGAAAACAAAGACCTCCCTCGACCGCGACAGCCTATGACCCTACGGGAATTTTTCCCCAAGGGATTCTTTAATGAGAAGCATGAAGAAACATTTGGGACTGCTACATGCCATGTCGTCGGTATAATCGAGGACGATAACACTACTCCAAGTTCAACGGAGTTGGTAACGAAGTTGGAGGAAACACCTTCCCTCGAAGTAGCGGAGTTGCCTCAAATGGACGAAACTACTCTTATCGACGCGTTGAAGGACTCTAATGTTTCAAATGCTTCAACCTCTACAGCACATGCATGCGCATCCTGTTGCATGTCTATAGGTTTCACCGACGAAGATTTGATGTTGGGATCGAAACCTCACAATAGACCTTTGTTTGTCTCAGGGTACATCCGAGAACAGAAGGTTGGTCGAATCCTCATTGACGATGGATCAGCTGTCAATATAATGCCGAAATCAGTCATGAAAGAGGTTGGCATTTTAATGGAAGAGTTATCAAGTAGCAGACTGGTAATCCAGGGCTTCAATCAGGGAGGACAGCGAGCGATCGGCATGATTCGCTTGGAGCTCATCATTGGGGACTTAAAAGCACATACCCTATTTCATGTTATAGATTCCAGGACTACCTACAAAATATTATTAGGTCGCCCTTGGATTCATGGAAATGGGGTAATAAGTTCCACCTTACATCAATGCTTCAAATTTTATCAAGATGGTGTAAAAAAAAGGTTGAGGCAGACACTAAGCCATTTTCAGAGGCCGAGTCTCACTTTGCGGACGCCAAATTTTACATAAATGACGGCAACGTCGGGGAAATAATACCGATAGAAATTCCTTTGATCAATAGGGATGATAAACTCAGCGTGAAACAAAAAATTGACGCGGGAGAAGAATCTATCAAAGAAGAGAACGTTTCCAGTTTTCAAGAAAGCAAGACATCCGCCAGCCCTACAAAGGCTAAGGCCTTGAAGGATGAAAAAATGTCTAACCCTCCTATTTTACGCTACGTCCCTTTGTCCCGGCGTAAGAAGGGTGAATCACCATTCGCGGAATGTACGAAAAGTTTGAAAGTTGGTGACATTAAGATCCTAAAAGAAAGCTTTGTCACCCCTCTTACGAAGATAACAAAACAAGAGATCAAAAAGCCTAAAGATACCCAGAAAGGGATGGTCTTGCTTGAGAAACGGACGAAAGAGGGATACGATCCTAAAGCATATAAACTGTTAGCAAAAGCAGGTTATGACTTCACAACAAACACCGAGTTCAAGGGCCGGAAAATCTTAGAAGGCAGGCCTGAGCTTTCTTCGACACAAAAGAGGCTCCTAAAGGAGGGATACCCCTTACCGGCATCAAGAAAAAGGCTTGGATACAAGTCGCCCGAACCGGTCCGTATAACCCGAAAAGGGAAAGAGACGGTGGTCAACGCTAATAACACAACGACCAAGGAGGTAGACAACTCAAAAGAAGAGGAAGTTGTCAAACCCAGAATTTCTATCTTTAACCGCATCAAGCCGCCGGCTACGCGCGCTTCGGCTCTCCAGCGATTGAAAGCGGCTGTGACAGAAGAAAACAGTTCGCACTCAACACATAATCCCATCAGATCTTCCATTTTTCAAAGGTTGAGTAAACCGACAGATAAAAGAGAAAACATGTTGTTCACTGAACCTCTCTCACGGCAATCAGCATTTCAAAGGTTGAGTAAGCCAGCAGATGAGAAGGAAAACACACAGTCCACTAAAACTCGCTCACGGAAGTCAGCATTTCAAAGATTATGTAAGCCGACAGAGGAGAAAGAAAATACGTTGCCCGATAAATCTCTCTCACGAACGTCAGCGTTGCAAAGACTAAGCGTGACCACAAAGAGAGATAAGAAACTTTCATCCACTTCCATTTTTGATCGCCTCCTACACGAAGAGGCTCGAGAGACTTTGAACGATAAAGAGTCTAGCAAGACAAAAAAAGATGAAGATATCCGCAGTATCGTTCCGTCACGAATGAAAAGAAAAACTTTTGTTACCGTGAATACAGATGGTGCACTGAAGGTTAAACGACGCAATGTCATCATCACCAACCCTGCAAGCAAATGTGCAGTGGAGAATGGGGGTGAAGCCTCTTGTTACCATATTACTGCCGAGGAAGAAACGGAGGCCGAGATATCTGAAGAGGATGTTGAAGAGGCACCACTGCCACTCGAAGATGGAAGTCAACCAACAGTTGATGAACTAAAAGAAGTTAATCTGGGTACGACGGAAGAACCACGTCCAACCTTTATAAGCGCATCACTTTTCGGTGAAGAGGAGTGCGAATACTTGAGTTTGCTCATTGCGTACAAGGATGTCTTTGCTTGGTCGTATAAAGAGATGCCGGGACTTGATCCAAAAGTCGCAGTACATCATCTCGCTATCGAACATGGGTATCGACCAGTCAAACAAGCTGAACGACGTTTCAGGCCAGCGCTCATTCCCCAAATTGAAAATGAGGTTAACAAGTTAATTGAAGCAGGGTTCATTCGCGAAGTAAACTACCCGACATGGATAGCAAACATTGTCCCCGTCAGAAAGAAAAACGGACAATTACGGGTATGCGTTGACTTTCGCGATCTGAATAGTGCATGTCCGAAAGACGACTTCTCATTGCCCATCACTGAACTAATGGTCGATGCTACCACAGGGCATGAAGCTTTGTCTTTCATGGATGGGTCATCAGGATACAACCAGATTCGAATAGCCCTCAAAGATAAAGAAATGACAGCGTTCCGGACTCCGAAAGGGATATACTGTTACAAGGTAATGCCCTTTGGATTAAAGAACGCCGGCGCAACTTATCAACGTGCCATGCAAAAGATCTTCGATGATATGCTGCATAAACATGTCGAGTGCTACGTCGACGATCTCGTAGTCAAGTCCAAAAAGCGACAGGATCACTTGAAAGATCTAAAGGTGGTTTTCGATCGTTTGAGGAAGTACCAATTGAGGATGAACCCTCTCAAATGCGCATTCGGTGTAACTTCAGGGAAATTCCTTGGTTTCGTCGTAAAACATCGAGGGATCGAGATTGATCAATCCAAGATCGAGGCCATTCAAAAAATGCCAGAGCCGCGAAACTTGCATGAACTAAGAAGTCTCCAAGGACGACTTGCTTATATCAGGAGGTTCATCTCCAATCTAGCAGGTCGATGCTAACCATTTCAAAGATTGATGAGGAAAGACACGACCTTTGAGTGGGATGAAGCATGTCAAAATGCCTTTAACAACATAAAGCAATATTTGTTTAACCCTCCTGTCTTGAGCGCCCCCGTAGCAGGAAAGCCATTGATACTCTACATTACTGCGCAAGAAAGGTCGCTTGGGGCATTGCTTGCACAAGAAAGCGAGAAGGGTAAAGAATGTGCCCTCTACTACTTAAGTAGAACTCTCAATGGGGAAAAGCTGAATTATTCACCCATTGAGAAGATGTGTCTTTCGCTCTTCTTCGCCATTGACAAGTTGAGGCATTATATGCAGGCATTCACAGTGCATCTGGTGGCTAAGGCTGACCCAATCAAGTATGTTATGTCTAGACCAATTATCTCAGGTCGGTTGGCAAAGTGGGCAATCTTACTACAACAGTATGATATTGTTTATGTTCCGCAAAAGGCGGTGAAGGGGCAAGCCTTGGTTGATTTCTTGGCAGATCATCCAGTGCCGTCAGACTGGAAATTATCTGACGACCTGCCTGACGAAGAAATCTTCTACGTTGAAATTGTTGACCCATGGATTATGTATTTGTTGGGTTTTATGTCCTAAAACTCGTAGTTTGTAAACTGAATGAATGTATATATTATATTTCAATAAAGTTGTTATTGAATTTTAGTGAATTGTGTTTGTATTAACCTATACCAATAACTAACACCCATGGCTGTAGTGTGAGTACTTGAACTTCATGTGTGACATGAATGTGAATCAAGTTCAAGTAGACAGCCAAAATGGTCTATAGTATAGGGATAAGGCTGGGTACCTTATCCTGGGGACACTATTGGACGCGGCTCACTTTGTATAGTACAAAACGATGTGATTCGAATCGTTTCATGTAGAGACATGTGAGTGAGGGCGTCCTGTGCAATGAGTTTGCACAAGACCGAACCAAGAATTAAAATCGCTCTTTCTTTATAACACCGTTTACTGTAAAGACCGGTTTATTCATATGATGACTTAGGTAACTTGATCTCAATCCTGAGCTTACTATGGACTCCTGTTTATTTGACCTTATCCTTTGACTTGTACGGGTGAGAGTGGCCAGATCGCCGACTCAATATGCCTACCATCTTGGGGATAAGATTGAATAAGTGGCTGAGGACATAGTTGTAGCAAGATTGGAGTTCACTCCTACCCGCTTTCAGGGTTAGTAGAGAGGTTGTTCCCTTAAGTGCTGACTCCAGGTCTTGAACATTGGGCCCATCCTCTCCTGATCAGGGAGGAATCTGATTTGATGGTTGGACCACAAATCAATTGTTCATTAGAGGTGTCAGTGGTACTTAAGGAACAAGATATAATACAAGGGTTAAACGGTATAAATGACCCGTTGTGATTATGAACGACCTGTGAAGGATCGACTTACTGATGATAGTTATATCAACAGGACACAATATATCTACAGTGAGGAGAGTGCAGCCCTTGGACTTTACTGGAGTCTCCGGGGGTTAACGAATGTTGGTTAGTTCGGTTAAAAGAGTTTTGACCGGATAATCTCGTATCGTTGGAGCTCATGATCTGTAGGTCCTTACGGTTCTCCTGGCTAGCTCGGATAAAGCCGTGAAACAGTATAAAAGAAAAGAAAAGAATTTGAATCATTCAAATTCGGGTTTGTGGAAGAAGGATAGACATATTTAAATATGATTTAAATATGGCATCGGCCTGAAACATGAATGAGATTCATGTGAAAAAAAGTCGGGTTTTTATGAAAAACCGAGTTTAGTTATATTATTTAATCAATATTTGATATTGAATTAAATAATATTTATTAATTAAAAAGTTTAATTAATAAATATATATATTTTTTATTTATTAAAATGTTTAATAAATAAAGTTATTATTATTATTTTTAATAATAATAATAATTATATATTTATATATATATATATATATATATATATATATATACATGTGTCTTGCATGCAGCAAGACACATGTTGATATATATCAATATATATATATATTACGTACGCTTTGGGCTGAATAAGATGCAAGGTGAGCAGAAGAGTTTTAAAAGAAATTTCATAAATTGAATTTGATTCAATTTATCAAAGAAGGGTACATGATTTCAAATTGAGAATTTTGATTCTCTCTCTGTTCTGCTCCGTCTTCTTCCTCTGCTTGCTGAGAAAATAGTTTTTTCAGTTGAAGCTTCTTCCCTTTTTTCTTGAATTAAAGGAGTCCCACCACTCCGTTTCTCGGCCTGAGGATAGCGGGACTACCGTGGGTGGTCCACGAACGTTTCGTGAGAAGGCTCGGTGAGCTCGTGAGGAGCTTCTGGCGGTGAATTTGGAGAATTACGAACGACAAGGGTATGTGTTCTAACTTCTCTTTTTCATCGCTTTTGCATGTTTCCGTTTGTTTAAATTGATGAAATTAGAGTCTCCATGATCCAAAATCGCTTCCGCTGCGTGCCATGGGCGCTCCATCAATTGGTATCAGAGCGTTTTTGGCCACTCAATTTCTATCAATTTAAATTATGGTGGGTTTATTTAGAAATTGTTTCTGAATGGAATTCTAAAGTGAATATCGATTTTGGCATAGTTTCTTTTTGAATTTCATTATTTGTAATTGCCCGAGAATGTATGGGCTTTATTGCATGCTAAAGAGTCTGTATTTTTAGAGTCATTAGAGTCCATATAGGTTTCTTTGTGAAAGAAATTTGAGATTGAAACTCGCCGAAATGTTCGGTGTAAGTTCAATTTCATTCAGGGCAATTCGAGGAGAAATTCGAAGAAAATTTGGCCGAAGCGTTCGGAGGAAGCAAGTTAGTCAAAGGCGGTGCGAAGAGTTCGAAGTCCGCTCATGACGTGGCTTGTTGATCAAGCTTGTAATAAATTAGTTATTGCTTGCTAAATGCCAAAATCGATCCACTTTAGTATGTTTAATTAATTATGCATTGCGAATGTATGTTTTAATTAAATTCCATGTTTGTATGTGCATAACGTATGCCATATAGATTTAAAATCCCACCGTAGGAAGCATGCTTCATGCATTGAAATATGTTATAAGTGTTATAATATATCGTATGCATATTTGGCAATTCATGAGTTTTGATATAAAAGTTATATTAATTCATGAATTAGTTGTTGATTAGTTCATTAGGATAATTGATATAAGTGTTATATTAATTATGAAATTGAATCAACAACATAGGTTGCCCTTGTTTTATGCACATGGTATATTATAAGTGTTATAATGTATAGGATGCATGTTTATTCATGAGTATTAATATAAGAGTTATATTAATTCATGAATTAGATGTTGTTTGCTTAATAGAATAATTGATATAAGTGTTATATTAATTATGAAATTAAACATCCAACATTAGATGCATTTTGTTTGTTATAAGTGTTATATTGTATAGGATGCATGCTTAATTCATGAGAATTGATATAAGTGTTATATTAATTTATGAATTAGGAGTTGTATATTTAAAAACATAATTGATATAATTGTTATATTAATTATGAAATTAAATATTCAATTTGTCATGCCTTAGTGATGCATGTTTGAGAAGCATGTAGAAGTTTGTTGTAGTAAGTCTTAGTTTTGCAAAGTGTTGTAAAATTGGCATAGACTTTTAAAATCTATAACAAAGACAAAGGCATGCTCACTTAGGGTTGAATGTATCGTTCCGTTTCATTAGATGAATAGGTCGATATCTTGTAAATGCTAAGGTTACAAGAAACTCACCCGGGGACATCCTGTTCGAGGTTGGAGGTATTTAAGCTGACGGTTTACGGAACACCTCCTACCTGGGGACCATCCGGTTCTTGAGTAAAGTTAACCCGGCTTTATGAGCATGCGTGAGTGGTGTAAGGTAATAAAGTGTTTATCACCTAGACATCATAGGTAAAAGTTTGTTTTACCTAGACTTAGGTCTTATTGTCTTAGCCGGATAATGCCTGAGTAATTTACCCATTCCGTCTTAAAATACTTAGTAGAGGTGTTGAGAAGGTATATATGATATGTCCCTCTCCTCCTACGTTCTCTGTCAAGTTCACACTGTGAGAATTATGCTCGGCCTCGTGATGTCAATAGGGCATCCCCATTCGGATGGTATTTGCATAATTCAAGAGCAAGGTGAATGGAGAAAGTATTTATAGTAAGTGGGAGAAGGAAGTATGTCAATACATCCTGCGGTCTCCTCCATTGGATTGAACCGTGAGATTCCTATGTTCTGCCTGCTAGGTGCCCACAAGTGGTACCGATCCATTCGGAGGGCCGTTTCATAGAAATCGGAACATCTCAATCACCATTTATGGATAAAGAAACATAGAGCCATTCCCAACTTTGACATTTCCATTCGGTTGCATCGTTGGGGCCGCCCTATGAATTCTAAAAATGGAGGGTCACACTTACGAGATTTGCTAAGGAGTTAGTAAATCTTGACCAAACAGCGATAACTAAGATGCTATAGGAATATGAGATATTCTGGTATTAGCATTTAGTCAAGAATGTCTTGATTCAGTGAAGGAATGCTTGACTGCCCCTCGGTAGCGACCATTCTGACCCACTGAAGTATCGTTGCAGGTTAATAATGAGTTTTGGGTACATTATTATTCTTTGCTAAATTCTTGATTGGTGTGTAAATTAGGTTAAAACATTATCACTAATATTTATTCATTCTCTTTTCAGCATGTCTAGCTCTTTTATTCACTTACTAGCTTCCGATAAGTTAACCGGCGATAACTACGCGACCTGGAAATCGAACTTGAATACGATTCTCGTTCTAGATGATCTAAGGTTCGTCTTATCAGAGGATTGTCCTCCCCCTCCAAGCTCGGATGCGACTCGAACTGTTCGAGAAGCATATGATAGATGGACAAGGGCTAATGATAAAGCCCGAGTCTATATCTTAGCCAGCATATCTGATGTGTTAGCTAAGAAGCACGAGGATATGGTTTCTGCTAAAGAAATCATGTCTTCATTACAGGAGATGTTTGGACTTCCGTCCTCATCGGTCTGTCATGAAGCCCTCAAATTCGTTTACAACTCTCGCATGAAGGAGGGAACCTCTGTTAGGGAGCATGTCCTTAACATGATGGTCCACTTCAATGTGGCGGAAGTAAACGGAGCTATTATAAATGAGTCAAGTCAAGTAAGCTTTATCTTGGAATCTCTTCCGAAGAGTTTCCTTCAGTTCAGAACCAATTTGGTAATGAACAAGATAAAGTATAATTTGACTTCTCTCCTCAGCGAGCTACAGACCTATCAGTCCCTACAAACTTCTAAAGGAAAAGAGAAGGAGGCAAACGTTGTCACTTCTAGGAAATTCCAAAAGGGGTCGTCTTCTGGGAGTAAGTCTGAACTTTCTTCTATTAAGAATAAGAGTATTCAAAAGAAGAAGAAAGATAAAAGGAAGGGAAAAACACCTGCTGCTGCTAAGAGCAAGACTAAATCTACAGACAAAGGAAAATGTTTCCATTGTGGTGTAGATGGGCACTGGAAACGCAATTGCCCAAAGTATCTTGCAGAGAAAAAGGCTGAGAAAGAAAGACAAGGTAAATATGATTTACTTGTTGTTGAAACATGTTTAGTAGAACATGATTGTCATACCTGGATACTTGATTCAGGAGCTACTAACCATGTTTGTTCTTCTTTTCAGGAAACTAGTTCTTGGCAGCCACTTTCTCGCGGTGAGATAACTCTCAGAGTTGGAACTGGAGAGGTTGTCTCAGCTGAAGCAGTGGGAGCTGTAAAGTTGTTGTATAGAGATAGTTTCATTTTACTAGAAAATGTACTCCTGGTTCCTACCTTCCAGAGGAATCTTGTATCTATATCTTGTTTGTTAGAACAGTTGTATAAAGTATCTTTTGTTCATAATGAAGCGTTCATTAGCAAAAGAGGTGTACGTATTTGTTCTGCAAAACTTGAAAACAACTTGTATGTGTTAAGACCAACCGAAGCCAAAGCTATTTTGAACACTGAAATGTTTAAAACAGCTGAGACTCAAACTAAAAGGCAGAAACTTTCTCCAAGTACTTATCTTTGGCACTTAAGACTAGGCCACATTAATCTCAATAGGATTGGGAGATTGGTTAAGAGTGGTCTGCTAAATCGTTTAGAGGACAACTCTTTACCGCCATGTGAGTCTTGTCTTGAGGGCAAGATGACCAAACGATCTTTTTCTGAAAAAGGTCATAGGTCCAAAGAACCTCTAGAAATCGTGCATTCGGATCTCTGCGGTCCTTTGAATGTCAAAGCACGAGGAGGGTATGAATATTTCATCAGTTTCATTGATGATTATTCTAGGTACGGTTATCTTTATCTAATGCATCATAAGTCCGAAGCTCTTGAAAAGTTCAAAGAGTATAAGGCAGAGGTTGAGAACACATTAGGTAAATCGATAAAAACACTCCGATCAGATCGAGGTGGAGAGTATATGGATTTAAGATTCCAGGACTATATGATAGAACATGGAATAGTATCTCAACTCTCAGCGCCAGGAACACCACAGCAGAATGGTGTGTCCGAGAGGAGAAATAGAACCCTGTTAGACATGGTTCGATCTATGATGAGTTATGCTCATTTGCCTAGTTCGTTTTGGGGATATGCAGTAGAGACTGCAGTATATATTTTGAACATGGTTCCCTCTAAGAGTGTTTCTGAAACACCTTATGAGTTATGGAGAGGGCGTAAAGGTAGTTTACGTCACTTCAGAATTTGGGGGTGTCCGGCACATGTGCTAGTACCCAATCCAAAGAAGTTGGAACATCGTTCAAAATTGTGCCTATTTGTAGGTTACCCCAAGGAAACGAAAGGTGGTCTATTTTATGATCCTCATGAGAACAAGGTACTAGTATCGACTAATGCCACGTTCTTAGAGGAAGACCACATGAGGGATCATCAACCGTCGAGCAAAATTTTTTGTCCGAATTTTCCAGGAAAGCTACAGACGGATCAACAAAGGTTGTTGATCAGGCTGGTCCTTCTCAAGAGTTGAGAAAGCCTCGACGTAGTGGGAGGGATGTAAGACAGCCTGACCGCTACATCGGCTTGTCTGAAACTCAAGTCGTCATACCTGATGATGGCGTTGAGGATCCATTGACCTTTAAACAGGCAATGAATGATACAGACAAGGACCAGTGGCTTAAAGCCATGGATCTCGAAATGGAGTCTATGTACTTCAATTCGGTCTGGGATCTTGTAGACCAACCAGATAGTGAAAGACCTATCGGTTGCAAGTGGATCTACAAGAGAAAACGAGACCAAGCCGTTAAGGTGCAAACCTTTAAGGCTCGACTTGTGGCAAAAGGTTATTCCCAAAGAGAAGGGGTGGACTATGAAGAAACCTTTTCTCCTGTTGCCATGTTAAAGTCGATTAGAATACTCTTATCCATTGCTACATTTTATGATTATGAAATCTGGCAAATGGATGTCAAGACTGCCTTTCTGAATGGTAATCTTGAGGAGAGTATCTATATGGCTCAACCACAGGGATTCATACTTCAGGGTCAAGAGCAAAAGGTTTGCAAGCTTAATCGATCCATTTATGGGTTGAAGCAAGCATCTAGATCCTGGAATATAAGGTTTGATACGGCGATCAAATCTTATGGCTTTGAACAAAATATTGACGAACCTTGTGTTTACAAGAAAGTAGTCAATACTGTTGTAGCTTTCTTAGTCTTGTACGTAGACGATATACTACTCATTGGGAATGATGTAGGGTTCCTAACTGACGTTAAGAATTGGCTAGCGACCCAATTCCAAATGAAAGATTTGGGAGAGGCTCAGTTTGTTCTAGGGATTCAGATCGTAAGGAATCATAAGAACAAAGTGCTAGCGCTGTCTCAAGCATCTTATATTGACAAGGTGTTGTCAAGATATTCGATGCAGAATTCCAAGAAAGGTCCGCTGCCTTTTAGGCATGGAATTCACTTGTCTAAGGAACAGTCTCCTAAGACACCTCAAGAGGTTGAGGATATGAGACGAATTCCCTATGCATCTGCAGTTGGTAGTCTCATGTACGCTATGTTGTGTACACGACCCGACATCTGCTATGCAGTAGGAATTGTCAGTAGGTTCCAGTCCAATCCAGGATATGATCACTGGACAGCCGTTAAACATGTCCTCAAGTATCTTAGGAGAACGAGAGACTATGTGCTTGTGTATGGCGCGAAGGATTTGATCCTTGCAGGATACACTGACTCTGATTTTCAGACTGATATAGATTCTAGGAAATCTACATCAGGATCAGTGTTCACTCTTAACGGAGGAGCAATAGTATGGAGGAGTATAAAGCAAGGTTGTATTGCTGACTCCACCATGGAAGCTGAGTATGTCGCAGCTTGTGAAGCAGCGAAGGAAGCTGTATGGCTTAGGAAGTTCTTGACAGATTTGGAAGTTGTTCCAAATATGAACTTGCCAATCACCCTTTATTGTGATAACAGCGGTGCAGTGGCAAATTCTAAAGAACCTAGAAGCCATAAGCGTGGAAAGCATATTGAGCGAAAGTATCATCTCATCAGGGAGATAGTGCAACGAGGAGATGTGATCGTCACACAGGTAGCCTCGGAGCACAACATTGCTGATCCGTTTACTAAGTCTCTCACGGCTAAAGTGTTTGAGAGACACCTAAAAAGTTTAGGGCTGCGAGCTGCTCAGTAGGACAGTGGGAGAAACTTTAGATATTTGATATTCTAGTTCTCTCGACCAGCATGTACTCCACTGACGTTTTAGTCCAAGTGGGAGTTTGTTGGGTTTTATGTCCTAAAACTCGTAGTTTGTAAACTGAATGAATGTATATATTATATTTCAATAAAGTTGTTATTGAATTTTAGTGAATTGTGTTTGTATTAACCTATACCAATAACTAACACCCATGGCTGTAGTGTGAGTACTTGAACTTCATGTGTGACATGAATGTGAATCAAGTTCAAGTAGACAGCCAAAATGGTCTATAGTATAGGGATAAGGCTGGGTACCTTATCCTGGGGACACTATTGGACGCGGCTCACTTTGTATAGTACAAAACGATGTGATTCGAATCGTTTCATGTAGAGACATGTGAGTGAGGGCGTCCTGTGCAATGAGTTTGCACAAGACCGAACCAAGAATTAAAATCGCTCTTTCTTTATAACACCGTTTACTGTAAAGACCGGTTTATTCATATGATGACTTAGGTAACTTGATCTCAATCCTGAGCTTACTATGGACTCCTGTTTATTTGACCTTATCCTTTGACTTGTACGGGTGAGAGTGGCCAGATCGCCGACTCAATATGCCTACCATCTTGGGGATAAGATTGAATAAGTGGCTGGGGACATAGTTGTAGCAAGATTGGAGTTCACTCCTACCCGCTTTCAGGGTTAGTAGAGAGGTTGTTCCCTTAAGTGCTGACTCCAGGTCTTGAACATTGGGCCCATCCTCTCCTGATCAGGGAGGAATCTGATTTGATGGTTGGACCACAAATCAATTGTTCATTAGAGGTGCCAGTGGTACTTAAGGAACAAGATATAATACAAGGGTTAAACGGTATAAATGACCCGTTGTGATTATGAACGACCTGTGAAGGATCGACTTACTGATGATAGTTATATCAACAGGACACAATATATCTACAGTGAGGAGAGTGCAGCCCTTGGACTTTAGTGGAGTCTCCGGGGGTTAACGAATGTTGGTTAGTTCGGTTAAAAGAGTTTTGACCGGATAATCTCGTATCGTTGGAGCTCATGATCTGTAGGTCCTTACGGTTCTCCTGGCTAGCTCGGATAAAGCCGTGAAACAGTATAAAAGAAAAGAAAAGAATTTGAATCGTTCAAATTCGGGTTTGTGGAAGAAGGATAGACATATTTAAATATGATTTAAATATGGCATCGGCCTGAAACATGAATGAGATTCATGTGAAAAAAAGTCGGGTTTTTATGAAAAACCGAGTTTAGTTATATTATTTAATCAATATTTGATATTGAATTAAATAATATTTATTAATTAAAAAGTTTAATTAATAAATATATATATTTTTTATTTATTAAAATGTTTAATAAATAAAATTATTATTATTATTTTTAATAATAATAATAATTATATATTTATATATATATATATATATATATATATATACATGTGTCTTGCATGCAGCAAGACACATGTTGATATATATCAATATATATATATTACGTACGCTTTTGGGCTGAAGTAAGATGCAAGGTGAGCAGAAGAGTTTTAAAAGAAATTTCATAAATTGAATTTGATTCAATTTATCAAAGAAGGGGTACATGATTTCAAATTGAGAATTTTGATTCTCTCTCTCTTCTGCTCCGTCTTCTTCCTCTGCTTGCTGAGAAAATAGTTTTTTCAGTTGAAGCTTCTTCCCTTTTTTCTTGAATTAAAGGAGTCCCACCACTCCGTTTCTCGGCCTGAGGATAGCGGGACTACCGTGGGTGGTCCACGAACGTTTCGTGAGAAGGCTCGGTGAGCTCGTGAGGAGCTTCTGGCGGTGAATTTGGAGAATTACGAACGACAAGGGTATGTGTTCTAACTTCTCTTTTTCATCGCTTTTGCATGTTTCCGTTTGTTTAAATTGATGAAATTAGAGTGTCCATGATCCAAAATCGCTTCCGCTGCGTGCCATGGGCGCTCCATCAGTATTTTGACAGTGCAGCTCGAAGATATGGCGCAGGAGCGGGTATAGTATTCATTACCCCTGAAAAACACATGTTGCCGTATAGCTTCACATTTGAAGAGGTATGTTCGAATAATGTTGCTGAATATCAAGCACTCATTATGGTTCTTCAAATAGCAATAGAAATTGGAGTGACCTACATTGAGATCTATGGAGATTCAAAACTGATAATTAATCAGTTGTCGCTCCAATACGAGGTGAAGCATCCAGATTTAATACCTTACTTTAATTATGCAAGACGACTCTTAGAGAGCTTTGATAGTATGACGATAGAGCATATTCCAAGAGCTGAAAATGCAAAGGCAGATGCATTAGCAAACTTGGCCACAGCGCTGACTGTATCAGAAAGTGAAATATTGAACGTCCCGATTTGTCAAAAATGGGTTGTACCGCCAACTGAAATTGAAAGTCAAGAAGCAAACGTAATATCAGTCTATGTGATTGAGGAAGAGGATTGGCGACAACCGATTGTAGATTATCTACAACATGGAAAACTTCCCACAGAGTCCCGACGTAAGGCCGATATACGAAGAAGAAGTGCTCGATTCATCTACTACAAGGAAACCCTTTATCGACGCTCCTATGACGGACTTTTTCTTCGATGCCTAGAAAAAGAAGAATCGATAAAGGCATTAGAGGAAGTGCACTCAGGGGTCTGTGGTGCTCATCAATCTGGACCGAAACTTCATTTTCAGTTGAAGAGAATGGGTTATCACTGGCCAACGATGATTCAAGACTCGATGGAGTATGCAAAGAAATTTGAGGCTTGTCAGTTTCATGCAAACTTCATACATCAACCGCCAGAACCCCTTCACCCAACCATAGCTTCATGGCCCTTTGAAGCTTGGGGGCTCGATCTCGTTGGTCCAATAACACCTAAGTCCTCAGCGGGACATTCTTATATCCTCGCTGGGACAGATTATTTTTCAAGGTGGGCCGAGGCGATTGCGTTAAAAGAGGCAAAGAAGGAAACTGTTGTGAATTTCATCCGAACCCACATCATTTACCGTTACGACATCCCTCACCGCATCGTGACCGATAATGGAAGACAATTTTCCAATAGTCTAATGGACAATTTATGTGAGAAATTCAAGTTCAAGCAATGCAAGTCATCCATGTACAACGCTCCGACAAATGGATTGGCAGAAGCAATCAATAAGACATTGTGCAACTTGTTGAAAAAAGTGGTCTCCAAGTCAAAAAGAGACTGGCAGGAAAAGATTGGTGAGGCATTATGGGCTTACCGAACTACACACCGCACTCCTACAGGGGTCACACCTTATTCCCTAGTCTATGGGGTTGAAGCTGTGCTCCCTTTGGAAAGAGAAATCCCATCCTTAAGGATGGCGGTGCAAGAGGGGTTAACTACGGAAGATAATGCAAGATTGCGTCTTGAAGAATTGGAAGCACTCGATGAAAGAAGATTAGATGCTCAGCAAGCGTTGGAATGTTACCAAGCGCGAATGACCAAGGCCTTCAACAAAAATTTGAAGCCTCGATCATTTCAAGTGGGCGATCTAGTACTTGCAGTTCGAAGACCCATTATCACAACGCGACACACGGGGAGCAAATTCACCCCTAAATGGAACGGACCCTATGTTGTCAAAGAAGTCTACACAAATGGGGCATACAAGATCGTGGATCAGGACGGATTAAGGATTGGCCCAATCAACGACAAGTTTCTCAAGAAATTTTATGCATAAAATGTAATACTCCTTAACGTAAGAGTATAAACTACATGTTGCTCCTGGCCCGCACGAGCTTAAAAGGTGAACGACCCAAGTAAAAAAAAAATTCACTCATCATGTAATTTGAACTACGTTATGACTTGATCCCTTCCATCTAAGGGTACGTAGGCAACTTAAAGAAAAAAAATATATATATACTTTAAGTCTAGTCACAATAAAAAAAAAATATTCATTCCATTTGAACTACGTTCAAACAAGTGATCTCTTACTTTCAAGAATATGTAGGCAACAAAAAGTTAAGTTCAATAAAGCAATAAAGGAAAATTATTATTCCAAAATGAGGGAGACAAGCCAAATGGTCATAAAGCAAATATGAAGTTCTTTTACACGAGAGAAATCTAGAGGAAGATAGGTGGAGAAGAAAAAAAAATATATGCGTAAATCAAGGCGCCCACTGAAACTCTTTCAGCTCCGCGCGCGAGCTCTCTAGAAGCTCGCGAACTGCAGCAACGGCTCGAGCATCGTCCTCATCAATAATGGGGGCACATTCGAGGACACTAATCTCTTCACGTACACGTGAGACTTCAAGTGTCCCTCGACTCAAGACTTGCTCCTGGGCGGAGACAAAAGTGGAAAGCCTCTCAAGCTCGATCTTCGCAGCTTCTATCTTCGTTTTCGCCTATTTTATCTTCGTTTTCGTCTCTGTAACCTCTAGGAGGGATCGTTCCAAATAAATCTTTTTTTCTTCTAGTTGACGATCCCTACTGTTGGAGTTTAGGTGGGTGGAAATTGAAGATTGCATCTGGTTGTAGTCTTCCACTCTCTTACAGTAGTCTTCTACAAATTCTTGCAGAGGTGCCAGGTTGTCTGCCCGAGTGTCCGAGATGCCTTTAAAAATCTTACGCATCTCTGGCTCAAGTTTGGGAACGTCCTCAAAAGGGGTACGCGCCATTTTCTCTCGCAAGCTTTGCCACATAGACATGGCCGCCTTTCATTGAAGGCTGGATACTATATTATCAGCACAATAAACAGAAGTTTCAGGGGCTTGCGAAACTACATTTAATGAAACACGTTGAGGACGCTCCTTGATAGTAAGCAGAGACAAATTGGTACTTCGCTCTTCCAGCAGGGCAGAAGAGCTCCCAGGTCGCCTATCAATAGAAACCGAATCCTCTGAACCCTCCGACGATTGGTCGCTATGTTGCTCGCCCTCGGCTTGAACATAATCATCCATGTGAAGCTGTAACAATAGAAGATTTTCAAACAAGTTATTTCCTGATATATATATATATATACATATAAATTTAAACGAAAGGCGGATATAAAAAAAAAAATTTTAAAAAAAGGGAGAAAGTTACTGAACTAAGGCTCCGACATCATCGGGAATGTCACAAGCGGTAGGAACATTGGCGAAGAATCTGTCACCGAGATCGGGGGTCTCTCTGAGCCTCTTATCTTTCCTCCAATAGACGTCTCTATCATTGCCTTGACTATCTTTAGCTTGATCTGAGGCGTTGCATGACGGTTTATCTTGGAGCAAGTGAATTTTTTTTCCTCCAAGGTTAGCGTTGACCTTCCTAGGTTTTGAACGATCTGAGTGAGGAAGAGCGCTGTCAATCAATTTATCCACACCTCTTCTCAAATAATCACCATGCTTGATCGACCACCAATTTTGGTAATACGTAGTGACATGGTCATGGGGATTCAACATTCGAGCCGGAAGAAACACCTCCCACCCTACGTCAGCGCAAATACAAACCCGCCAATGATGTAAAACATTACACAAATTGACTGAAGGAGAAGCTTCCCCTATATCATTTGGCACGTCTTGGTAGAACCCGAACTGACGACCAAATCGATATGGACTGTATGATTCGATGACAAGCGATTCTCCACATCGCACTGATATATAGCACGATCGGAGGCTCGAAAAGTATGAAGAATCTTCAGAGTCGTTGATGGTTTCATTATTTAAGATTTCGTGTTTATTCCTATGTTGGAGATTCACGTGCCATGCTATCGATGCGCCCTCATGGATCAGTTCATGAGCTTCGGATTCATCTAGATATCTAGCCCCACCTTCGCCGAAAAATTCAACCATCCCTGGACCTTAGACCTCCTCAGGAGTCTTATGATGGGTATTAAAATAATGAGCTAACCAGCCAATAATGTAGTGTACCGGGAGACAAGTTTCCATACTGCCGACCGAATTAGAAGTCGTTGAGATTTTGCCTAACCCATGGTAAAGGTTAGCTAAGACAGGAATGGAAAAACTAAAAGTTTCGCCCTCGGCCATGATACAAGCAATTTTGAAAACACCTGGACGAATGTGATGAGCACTGGCCTGAGGAAATACGAAGGCGCAGAGCCAGCAACATAAAAAGGCGGCCAAGTATGTTTTATCCTTCCATCCTGCTTCAATGTTGAGACTATGGAACATGTTGCACTCATCGTCTGACCATTCACGATATTTAACTTTCGTGCCGTCGGGGTTATGAGTCACGCCAGAGCGAGAAGTAGCCTTAGAAGCAATTCTCTTCTTTGACCTCCGCGCTGGTATTTTACCATATCGTTGGGTGCCCTTAAACCATAGTGAAATCCAATCACTAATGGCAACATGTGAATGATCTGTCTTTTTAGAGTTAGTATATAATAAGCGCGAAATAAATGCTCGAAGCTTTTTGGGAGATATCTGTCATTCCGCCCCGATCCAGTCAACTCTTTAAGACACGGAATGACTTCCTCGTAAAATTTTCCCTCGATAGGAAGACCCCCATATTTCCAAAGGTCCCACAAAGAGATGGAAAGTTCCCCAGCCTGGGTGTGAAGAGTATTGGTTGCAGGGCACCATGCTTCACAAAAGGCTTGTACCACGTCTTTATTGCGATCGTAAGTATAGAGCGAAGCCATCACATCATCTAGCAGACAAGCATGGCGAAGTATTTTCTTACTGCGACCGACGACAAGCTCCAACCACTCCCAATATTGAGGGATAAAAAGGAATTCTCCAGGAATCTTTAATACAGAGCCCCAACGAGTGGTACCCTCGATAATTCGGCGTCCCAATGTTAGCTCGGGGGTTTGACTGGGATTTTGGCGGTGGAGCGCAGTACCTAACATCCACACCATAGACGGGGAACCCTGACCCAAAGGTTTTTCTGAGGACCATTTTGACAAACGACTTGGTTTTCCGAGTGACGGCCACTTATTTGAGTAATCGTCGATCTTTGGTTCTTCTACTAGGAGGCTAACTCCGCGTTTTAAAGACTGATGTTCATCTTGTAAAATACACCATGTTCCTGCAAAAAAAATTCGAAAGAGTTAATAAATTCAAAACAAAGCGATAATTGTGACGACGACATTAAATGAGCTAAAAAAAAATGCGAGCATGAAGTGATTACCAAGAAAATACAACAACAAAAAAATATATACAACCTTAAAAAAAGAAAATATATTTATATATATATATATATATATATATATAACCAAACGACAAAAAAACAACACATATAGCCTTCCTAAAAAAAAAGGAGGAATCTTAAAGCGCGACCTTTAGCGTTTAAACAAAAGTTGAGAGAATGTTATAGTGGAAGCACACCAACAAGAACGGAGTACGTTCCCTAAGCAAACGCGCCCATTTCACATAAAGTGGAAATGTCAAACTAGCGCATCTACGAAGGAAAAGTAACGTCCCTAAGTCGGTGTATCATCCTTAAGTCGGCACACCAACAAGGACGGAGTACATTCTCTAAGTAGACGCGCTCATTTCACATAAAGTGGAAATGCCCAAACTGGCGCATCTACAAAGGAGAAATAACGCCCTTAAGTCAGCACGCCGATCTCATAGAAACGGAACGCGGCGATCCGACGCACCAACAAGGGCGGAGTACGTTCCCTAAGCAGACATGCATCTGCAAAGGAGAAGTAACGTCCTTAAATTGTTACGCCGAGACCATAGAAATGGAACACGGCGATCCGACGCACCAACAAGGACGGAGTACGTTCCCTAAGCAGACGTGCATCTGCAAAGGAGAAGTAACGTCTTTAAATTGTTACGCCGAGACCATAGAAACGGAACACGGCGATCCAACGCACAACCAAGGACGGAGTACGTTCCCTAAGCAGACGTCCATCTGCGAAGGAGAAGTAACGCCCTTAATTTGTTATGTCGATCTCACAGAAACAGAACACGGCGATCCAACGCACAACCAAGGACGGAGTACGTTCCCTAAGCAGACGTCCATCTGCAAAGGAGAAGTAACGCCCTTAATTTGTTACGTCGATCTCACAGAAACAGAACACGACGATCCGACGCACCAACAAGGATGGAGTACGTTCCCTAACCAGACGTGCATCTGCAAGGGAGAAGTAACGTCCTTAAATCAGTACGCCGATCACACAGAAACGGAACATAACGACTCGACGCTCCAACAAGGACGGAGTACGTTCCCTGAGCAGACGTGCATCTGCAAAGGAGAAGTAACGTCCTTAAATTGTTACGCCGAGGCCACAGGAACGGAACATAACGACTCGACGCTCCAACAAGGACGGAGTACGTTCCCTGAGCAGACGTGCATCTGCAAAGGAGAAGTAACGTCCTTAAATTGTTACGCCGAGGCCACAGGAACTTAACATAACGACTCGACGCTCCAACAAGGACGGAGTACGTTCCCTAAGCAGAGGTGCATCTGCAAAGGAGAAGTAACGTCCTTAAATTATTACGCCGAGGCCACAGGAACTGAACATAACGACTCGACGCTCCAACAAGGACGGAGTACGTTCCCTGAGCAGACGTGCATCTGCAAAGGACAAGTAACGTCCTTAAATTGTTACACCGAGACCACAGGAACTGAACATAACGACTCGACGCTCCAACAAGGACGGAGTACGTTCCCTAAGCAGAGGTGCATCTGCAAAGGAGAAGTAACGTCCTTAAATTGTTACGCCGAGGCCACTGGAACTGAACATAACGACTCGACGCTCCAACAAGGACGGAGTACGTTCCCTGAGCAGACGTGCATCTGCAAAGGAGAAGTAACGTCCTTAAATTGTTACGCCGAGGCCACGGGAACTGAACATAACGACTCGACGCTCCAACAAGGACGGAATACGTTCCCTAAGCAGACGTGCATCTGCAAAAGAGAAGTAACGTCCTTAAATTGTTACGTCGAGGCCACAGGAGCTGAACATGACGATTCGGCGCACCAACAAGGACGGAGTACGTTCCCCAAGCAAACACTTCGATCTCACACAAAGTAAGAATCGAAGCCTCCGCAAAGAAGAAGTAACGCCCTTAAATCAGTACGTCAAATCCTGAATCGGCGGTAATGGAAATGGCGCACCTACAAAAAAAATAATGTCGCAACACTCACCCATTTGTTTGTTCCAATTTAAAATTGAAAAGTGAACAAATTTCAAAATATATATATATATATATATATATATATATACAATAATAATGATAAAATAATACATACATGTATATAGTTAAACAAAATCCCAATTCCAAAACTTGGCAAGTCTTACATAAAATTACTTAGAGATCATTTCTAATTTCTCAATGCCAGAGTTTCGGATAATTTCTAAATTTTAATTCCAAATTAAGATTAATCACGAATTGCCAATTACAAAATGAAATTTATTTTTACTAATTTTAAAATTCCTAATTCCAAATTCTCAATTAGTTGCTATTTAATTATAAAATCTCAAATACAAAATTACTTTACTAATTTTAAAATTCCTAATTCCCAATTCCCAATTCCCAATTACTTGTTATTTAATTATAAAATCCCAAATTCAAAATTACTTAACTAATTTTAAAAATTCCTAATTCCAAATTCTCAATTACTTGCTATTTAATTATAAAATCTCAAATTCAAAATTACTTAGTGATTTCTAAACACCAAATCACTAAATTAAACTCCCACCAAAATTACAACCCCCACCAAAATTCACCACAATTAATTTACAACTACCACCCCAATTAATTTACAACTCCCACCAAATTAACAAATTAATTTACAACTCCCACCAAATTAACACATTAAAATACAAATAATACACTCAAATAACCGAATACACCCAATAACCCAATAACCCAATAGAATCAAAATAACCAAATTAAAAATACATCCAAATAAATATACCGTCCAAAATATTAATACAGTCCAAAATATTAATACAGTCCAAAAATATTAATATACATTCCAAAATATTAATACAGTCCAAAATATTAATACAATCCAAAATATTAATACAACCAAATCAAAGGATAATAACAAATTATATAATTACCCAAATCAATCACAACAAAATCAAATGATAATAAAAAAATTTATATAATTACCAAAATAACGTTTGGCACGAAGAACACGGTTGAGATTGATGGCGGACTGTAAAAAAAAAAAAGAGATATATATATTAAGAGTTGTAAAAAAAATATATATATATACACAATATAAAAAAAAAAACGAAAATACGAAGAAAAAAAAATTAAAAAAAAAAACTTCTGTAACAAAATAAACAACAAAGAAAAAAAAACTTCTGTACAAAAAAAATTGCATTCCAAAAAAATCAGTAAATTACAGTAAAAATATTACAGCCCAAATAGAAGTGGGTTTAAGATTTTCGAAAAAAAAAAAGATAAACCAAAGATAAACCACTAAAAAAAACCCAAAATCGAAAAAAAAAAAAAAAAAAAAAAAAAAAAAAAAAAAAAAAAAAAAAAAAAAAAATGCAAGCTTGATTTAAAAAAAAAAACACAAAACACAAGAGAAGAAACTTCATCACGTTTCTGACTTTTGAAAAAAAAAAAAAAAGACCAAGGAAAACAATGGTTGTCCAAGTTCCACTTTGCCAACCAAGATTCAATTTTATCATTTGGCTTCAGATTTTAATATTTCGTTCAACCTGGATGAGAAATTTTAATCCATTCGTTGAATTGAAATTTGGGGCGTGTTCTAAATTTCGTTCCATGAGCACCAGTTGAGTTCAAATTTCATCTCAAAATTCAAGCTTTAGATCCGTCAAATGTCCATCAATTTTTCTTCACGTTCCAGCAAATTTTTTGAACATAAACCAAATTTACTTGGACTTGAAGGAAGGACATATTCCAAATTTCACTCCCGAGCAAGATTTAGAGTCAAAATTTATCCAAATCCAAGTCTCAAATCGAAATTGGTGGTTTGGGTATACTCCAATTTTATCTCGCGTCGAAATTGGGGTAAAAAAAAAAAAATTCAAAGTCAAACCTTATTCAAAATTAAATTGGGTAGACACAAAACTCTACTCTACATCCAAAAATAGAATTAAAGTAGAACACAAAAATCTACTAAAATTCAAGTCAAATTTCTGTCAGATAAGAAAGATCAAAATTACGAGCCAAATTCATATTTTTGATCAATTGACATGGAAAGATGTGTCAATTAAAATAATTGATTTATGAACCATATTTCATATTTTGATAAAATTGACATGTCAAAGCGGAGTCGAAATTAGGGGTGTCCTACATTTCAATTTCAAAGTTTTACTTTTCCGAGACTCACCCACACATATTTGTGCATAACTCTCGAAAAAAGGGAGCATTTGTTGACCGAGAAATTGCGGTCAATCGGTGGTTGCCACGTGTCTTCATCATGACCGTGGGATCAAATAAACTTAACCGAGCAAATTCGGTCATAGCTCAATTGGGCTCGAAATCGAATCGGGCTAGAAAGCTATTTAAATGGAAATTTGACCCAAAGCCCAAAAGCCCATTGGGCCCAGAACCCAAAAGTTCATTGGACCCAAGCCCATTGGATCCAGGCCCAAGCCCATTAGGCCCACGAGAAACTCTATAAATAGAGAACTCATTCTTCATTTTGAGGGTTCAGAAAATTTCTTCTCCTAAGAACTCAGAGAGAATTCCCAAACAACGAAAGAATCTTTGAATCCTGAAGACTGAACGTCACTTGAAGATCAAACACCTGAAGACTTCACCGCTACGCGAAGCTGAAGATTCAACCTCGAGAACAAGCTGCGAAGCCCTCGAGTACGGTTACATTTAAGAGAGAGAATCAGAGGATCAAACATTAGAGATTGTAATCCACTACGCACTGATACATACAAATACATACAATACAAATTCAAATTTCATTTACACGTGTCGAATTTCCATTCATCGTTCGAATTCTCGTGTGAACACCCACTAACCATTATTTAGCCAAATTTTATATATATATAAAATATATATTTCAACATATGTGTCTTATATGCAAGCATGTAAGACACACACATATATATATTTTATATATTAAAAAAATTTAATAAATAATTTTTTTATTATTATTTATAATTGTTGAATAATAAATTTCGGTCAATCACAAATTGACACATCATTAATTTGAGTTAATTCAAGTTAAGGATAAAAATATATATTTATAAATTTAGGACCAATTACAAAGTTACACCGGTCCTCAATTTAAATGAAGAGACATATAAAATCGGCAAATCAAATTATGCCACATGTCCCTCAGAGTCAAATCAAACATTGCCACATGGCGGTTGGACCCGAAGCTATTTAACCCGAGATAGCTAAAAATAATTTTGGGCTAAGTTTAAATAATCCAAGTTATTGAAAAATAAATAATTTAAACTCAAATAAATAAAAGCCCAAAGGTTGGGCCAAAAGTTAATCAGGCCCAAGCCCATACTAGGTCCATCAAACTCTATAAATAGAGTAGACCACCATTCATTCTGGGCATTCAGCCTTGAGCCAGAATCCAGACCAGCAATCAGAGTCCAGAGAATTCAGAGACATCAAAGACTCAGAGTTCAGAAGATTCGAAGACTACAGACTTCAACAACAAATTAACAGGCCGCTCCAAAGATCAACAACTTCAAGATCAACAAGTCAACAGGCCGCTCCAAAGATCAACAACTTCAAGATCAACAAGTCAACAGGCAGCTCCAACTCCAAAGATCAACAACTTCAAGATCAACAAGTCAACAGGCCGCTCCAAAGATCAACAGGTCGCTCCAAAGATCAACAGGCCGCTCCAAAGATCAATAAGCCGACAGGCCGATCCAGGAAATCAACCAGCCCAAAGCAAACGTCTACATTGGAGAGAAAGCATCAGAGGATAAAGATTAGAGACTGTAACACTCAAATATATATCAAAATCAATAAAATTCAAGTTCATTTCCACGTATCAAATTTCTCCTATATCGAAATCTCGTGTGAACAAATTGACACGCCCAGTGGGACACGTGTCAAATTTCATTTACAATACAAATTCAAATTTCATTTACACGTGTCGAATTTCCATTCGTCGTTCGAGTTCTCGTGTGAACACCCACTAACCATTATTTAGCCAAATTTTATATATATATAAAATATATATTTCAACATATGTGTCTTATATGCAAGCATGTAAGACACACACACATATATATTTTATATATTAAAAAAATTTAATAAATAATTTTTTTATTATTATTTATAATCATAATATATATATAATTTTTTAATATATAAAATATATATATATATATATATTTATTTATTAATTAAACTTTTTAATTAATAAATATTATTTAATTCAATATCAAATATTAATTAAATAATATGCCTAAACCCGATTTTCCGAAACCGACTTTTTTACACATGAATCTTATTCATGTTTTAGGCCATTCCTATATTTAAATCATATTTAAATATGTTCATCATTCTTCCACAAACCGAATTTGAACAATTCAAATTCTTTTTCTTTTTCTTTTCTCTTATACTGTTGCACAACGTTATCCAAGCTAGCCAAGAGAGCCTAAAGGACCTACAGATCATGAGCTTCAACGATACGAGATTATCCGGTCAAAACTCTTTTAACCGAACTAATCAACATTCGTTAACCCCCGGAGACTCCACTATAGTCTGAGGGATGCACTCTCCTCATTGTAGATATATTATGTCCTCTAATATAACCGCCATGGGCAAGTCGACCCTTCACAGGTTGTTCGTAATCACAGCTGGGTCATTTAAACCGTTTAACCCCTACATTACTTCTTGTTCCTTAAGTACCATTGACACCTCTAATGAACAATAGATATGTGGTCCAATCAACATATCAATTAACCCTCTCATCTCATGAGAGTGTGGGCGCTCATTATTCAAGCCCCGAAGTCAGCTATTAAGGGAACAACCTATCTACTAACCCTGAAGAGCGGGTTAGGAGTGAAATCCAATCTTACTGTACTATGTCCCCAGCTACCTATTCGACTTTATACCCAAGATGGTAGGCTTATTGAGTCGGCGCTAATGGGCCACTCTCACCCGTGCAAGTCAAAGGATAACTTCGAATAAGCAGAAGTTCATAGCGAGCTCAGGATTAAGATCGAGTTACCTAGGCCATCATATGAAAATCTCGGTCTCATCAGTAAATGGTGTTAAAAAGAGAGAGCGACATATTTCACGGTTCGGTCTTATGCAAACTCTTTGCACAGGACGCCCTCACTCGCACATCTCCAGGTGAAACACGATTCGGATCACATCGATTTGTACAATACAAAAGTGAGCCGCATCCAATAGTGTTACCAGGATAAGGTACCCAACCTTATCCGTATAATATAGACCGTTTTGACTGACTACTTGAGCCTGATCCACAATCATGTCATACATGAGGCTCAAGTACTCATATTCAGCCATGGGTGTTGGTCATTGGTATAGGTTAACCTAAACACGTTTCACTTTATTCTAGTAAACTCCTTTACTGAATAAAACTAATAACTCTTTATTCTAAATAGAGTATTTACAAACATAACAGTTTACAAACCACGAGTTTTAGGACATAAAACCCAACATTGGCAAGCATGCAAGATGTTTTGGCCAAGAAGCATGAGGTTATCGTTTCCGCGTACGAAATCATTTCTTCATTACCAGCGATGGGTGGACAGTCGTCCTCATCGCTTCATCATGAAGCCCTCAAGTTCGTTTACAACTCTCGCATGGTGGAGGGTACCTCTGTTAGGGAGCTTGTCCTTAACATGATGGTTCACTTTAATGCGGCAGAAGTAAACGTTTCTACCATCAACATTTTAGACTTATCAGTCTCTGTACACTTCCAAAGGAATAGAGAAGGAGGCAAATGTTGTCACTTCGAAGAAATTCCAAAAAGGGTTGGTGTCAGGGAATAAGTCTGAATCTACTTCTTTGATTAATGAGATTATTCGAAAGAAGAAGAGAAACATGAGGAAAGGCAAAGCCCCTGCTGCTCGCAAGGCGAAGTCTTCAGACAAAGGAAAGTGTTTCTTTTGTAATGAAGATGGGCATTGGAAGCGTAATTGCCCCAAATACCTTGCTGAGAAACAAGCTGAGAAGGAAACTAGTTCCTGACAGCAGATTTCTCGTTGTGAGATGACTTGTGAAGACATCGTCACAACAGAGCCAGTGAGAGCTTGATATAGTTGTTGTATAGATATAATTTCATTGGATGTAATTATTGTCTATATTTCTAGTTTAATTTGAACAGTTGTATATAATATCTTTTGTTTTATAATGAACAGTTCATTTTACAAAAAGATGTATACCTTGGTGTTCTATTAAACTCGAAAACAACTAGCGTGTTAAGACTTACAGTTTTAAGACGATAGCTATAGTCATTTCAACAATGGTTGTTGATCAAGTTGGCGCTTCTCAACCGTTGAGAAAGACACAATGCAGTGGGAGGGATGTAGGACAACCCGGTCCACTGTATTGGCTTGTCCTAAACTCAAAGTTATCATACGCGTTGATGACATTAAGGATTCATTGCTCTTTAATTAAACAATGGATTATGTAGACAAAGCCGAATGGCTCAAAGCCATGGACCTTTAAGTGGTATTGAGACCAAGCCTCTAAGGTGAAAACCTTTATGGCTTGACTTTATGGTAAAGGGATTGTCCCGAAGAGAAAGGGTTTATTGGGTATACTCTTTTTCTCTTGTTTCCTGATATAAGTTAAATAGATGACTCTTATCCATTTCATGTTCTATTTTTATCAAATAAGGCAAGTGGATGTCAAGACTGCTTTCCTATAGAATAGCTATCTTGATCTAAGTATCTATAAGTCTCGACCAGAAAGATTCATAATTCGAGGACAAAGAGCAAATGGTTTGCTGGCTTATTCGATTCATTTATGAATTGGAGAAAGCATCTTCGTCCTGAATTGTAAGGTTTGATATGGTGATCAAATCCTATGGCTTTGAACAATAGTTTGATCAACCTTGTTTGACAAGGGTTTAGTCAATGTTGTAGGTTTCATAATTCATTCTCGTAGTTTATGTCCTAATCATGAAAAATGATGTAGGATTCACCTCTGACAAATAAGCATAAACTAGCGACCCATTCCCAAATAGTTGATTTGGAGGTAGGCTTAGTTTGTTCTAAGGATTCAGGTTGATTTGAGTCGTAAGAACAAATCGCTAGTGTTGTCTCTAAAAATATTATATTGACAAAGTGTTGTCGATATTCGATGGTCTATGGAAATGGTTTCCTAAGACACCTCAGGTGTTGAGGATATGAGACGCATCCGTGTGCGTTTACATATTGGAGGTCATATGTATCTTTTGAGATACATGACTCGATATGTGTTATGCAGTGGAAGTTGTCAGAAGTTGTTAGTCCAATTGGATTGGACTCTGGTAAAGTTTTGTCCCAGTGCAAACGAGGAATAGAATACAAGAGTTGTATTGTTGATTTCTCGGTAGGAGTTAAGTCTTGTTGCAGCTTGAAAAAACAGCAAGTCTATAAGTGGAGCTCGTAGTTAGTGTAGTGAGGAGATGTGATGGTCACATGGAAAGCCTCGCAACACTTCATGCTGATTAGTTTACTAAGTCTCTCATGGCTAAAGTGATTGAGAGACACCTAGAAGAATCTAGGGCTCCGAGTTGCTAAATAGAACAGTGGGAGAAAACTTCTGATATATGATATATTAGATTTCTCGACCAACATGTACACCCCGGACGTTTAAGTCCAAGTGGGAGTTTGTTGGGTTATATGTCCTAAAACTCGTGGTTTGTAAACAGTTATGTTTGTAAATAATCTATTTAGAATAAAGAGTTATTAGTTTTAACAGTAAAAGAGTTTACTGGAATAAGTGAAACGTGTTTAGTTTATCCTATACTAATGACCAACACCCATGGCGAAGGATGAGTACTTGAGCTTCATGTATGACATGATTGTGGATCAGGCTCAAGTAGACAGTCAAAATGGTCTATAGTATATGGATAAGGTTGGGTACCTTATCCTGGGAACACTATTGGATGCGACTCGCTTTGTATAGTACAAAACGATGTGATCCGAATCGTTTCACATTGAGATGTACGAGCGAAGGCGTCCTAATGCAATGAGTCTGCATAAGACTGAACCGCGAAATTAAGTCGCTCTCTCTTTATAACACCGTTTACTGAAGAGACCGACTTTTTCATATGATGGCCTAGGTAACTCGATCTTAATCCTGAGCTCGCTATGAACTCCTATTTATTCGAGAGTAGCTTTTGATTTGCACAGGTGAGAGTGGCCCATTAGCGCCGACTCAATAAGTCTACCATCTTGGGGATAAACTCGAATAGGTGGCTGGGGACATAGTACAACAATACAGAATTCACTCATAACACGCTCTTCAGGGTTCGTAGATAGGTTGTTCCCTTAATAGCTGACTTCATGGCTTGAACAATGGGTACCCACCCTCTCATGATCAGAGAGGGTTCTAATCTGCTGGTTGGACCACAAATTAATTGTTCATTAGAGGTGTCAGTGGTACTTAAGGAACAAGAGGTAACACAGGGGTTTAATGGTATAAAAGACCCTGTTGTGATTACGAACAACCTGTGAAGGGTCGACTTGCCCGTGACAGTTATATCAAGAGGATATAATATATCTACAGTGAGGAGAGTGCAGCCCTCAGACTTTAGTGGAGTCTTCGGGGGTTTGACGAATGTTGATTGATTCAGTTAAAAGAGTTTTGACCGAATAATCTCGTATCGTTGGAGCACGTGATCTGTAGGTCCTTTTAGGTTCTCCTAGTTAGCTCGGATAAAGCGGCGTAGCAGTGTTATAGGATAGAATTGGAAGAAATCTAAATTCGGGTATGTTGATCGAGGTTAAACATATTTAAATATGATTTAAATATGTAACCGAAGGAAGACGTATTTAAATATGATTTAAATACATGACCGGAGAAAAATATGAATAAAGATTCATATTGGAAAAGTCAGTTTTCGGAAAATCGGGGATAGGTTTGTTATTTAATTAATATTTGATATTATTAAATAATAAAATAATTAATTAAAAAGGTTTAATTAATTATAATTATAATTATAATTTATTATTCTTATAATGTTAATGGATTAAACATGTGCATGTGATGCACATGTAATCCACTCACTATCCAACTAGTTTGAGATTGGGTCAAGGAGATTCTTGACCAACAATCTTTTCTCTCAACTTCTCCTTTTTCTCTCTTTTGGAAGTTCTCTCTCGGTTCTTCAATGGTTAAAGGAGACCTTGGTGAGTTGCTGAAGAGATGAAGCTTTTGTTGTTGAAATTGAGGTAAGTTCTTTAACAAGAATTCGTGAAGGGCTGAAGGAGTTCAATTGTCTTCCCTCAATTTTGTAATTCAATGGTTGAATTACATGAGTTTTGTTGAGATGTGCTTCAAGGAGTTGATGAATTGTTCATCATCTTCAAGTTGGTTTTCATCTCCAAACTCAACTTCATCAGCTTCTTCTTCTTCTTCCTTCTTCTCCCTCTCCACATACCCCCTTACCTCAAGGAGACCCACAACTCCGCTACTAAGCCCGAGATTAGCTGGGACTCCTCTAAGGGTGGTCATCGCCGTGTTCGTGCTGAATTCGTGACCGGAGGAGAGGTAGAGGACGAGGGGGCAGTAGAGGTGCTGAGGAGACGAGAAGACGAACATCTGCAAAAGGTAAGTTTTGCCTAGTTCTTCGCTCTCTGGTAAATTTACCGGTCAGTAAATCGGTCGGATTTACCGGTAGGAAATTTACCGGTGGGGGAGTCCAACGCATTTTTGCTTTGGTTCCTCGGTGTGATTTACCGGTCGGGCATATCGGTGATCACTTTCCCGAAGGTTCTGATCGGTAAGTGTTACCGGTCGAAGACCAGACCAATATATCGGTAAAAATCTTGTGAAGTTTTTTCCCTCGATTTACCAGTCCAGGGCTTACTGGTATCGTGATACCGATCGAGCTTACCGGTTGAAAACTTATCGTTGTGAATTTTATCGGTTTACCGGTGCGAGTTAAGTGTTACTTGAACCAGTTTACCGGTGGTAAACTTACCGGTTCGGTTTACCGATGTGAAGTTACCGGTGCCGATTTCTTCACATGGTTTACCGGTGTGCTCTTACCGGTTAAAATTTACTGGAGTGCCTCTTACCAGTTTAGGCTTGTGAAGTTTTTCGATTGGCACACCTCGGTAAATTTACCGGTGGTTTCCTTACCTGTTTGAAATCTTGAGAAGATTTACCAGTCGAGGCTTACGGGTGAATATACGTGATATTTATCGGTGGCTTACCGAAGCCTTTACCGGTTGTTCATTACCGGTCAACCCTTACCGGTCGTGTTTACTGGTGTTAATCGAATTTACCGATGGGTCTCAAGACTTCAGAAAAGCTTCTGAATGTTAGATTTTTTCTCTCTCTCGTTTGTTGCTCATTGATAGCTGAAGATCCTCAGCCAGTTTAGGCATTTTCCGCTGCACCTCTAGTTGGTTAGGAATTCAGTTCCATCAAGATGAACCCTAAAAACGTCATACAGAGATGGGGATGAGAGGCGTAGATGGTGCAAACCGGATTAATGTAACACATAACCTCAAAAATTCACCTGATGAAGGACGAATGCGTTGTTTCTGCCTCTCGAAAATTCGTTCTAGTATTTGTCGAAGCGTGGCGGCCGAATAATGAAACCCTAATCACATTCGCGTGCTTTTATACTGGGTGCACATTTTTCAAAAACTAATTGTGAAACAAATCGTGATCATGTTCAAAATAGTGGGAACAATCATAATACCAATCGTGTGCGTGGAACCACTCATGTGAGTACTCTGTATACCAAACAGGGAACGAATCGTGAACATGTTTATACTCGTGGGTCAACTCATGTGTATGTTTAAGTACACCAACTACCAAGTTTATGACTTTAATTTCCATCGTCAGACGAGCAGTAACTACACTTGGGAACCCAAACGCCAGCTAATATTTACGTGATGGTGATATCTTGTAATGATTTAGGGGGGTTTAAATGTCAATCGTGGCAATAAATGACCAATAGAAAACATTATTTATGTTAGAACTTCCCATAATTTTACCACTTCCATTTCATTTCTCCTAAACCCCAAAACAAAATATCAGTCTTCTTCCATTTCATTTCTCTTAAACCCGAAAACACAATATCAGTCTTTTTCACCCTCCGAACATGTCTTCACAAGATTCCTACAATGACATTTACCCATCATATATTCCTTCAGACCGATCTTTGGATTCTTCTTACTATATCGGTAGATCCACATCAGACGAATATGGGGAGGAACCAGTGGACAGTCCAATTTTACTTCACTCAGATGATTTTTCATCATACTCCTCGTCGCCAACATTTCAGCCTGGAGAGCAAATGGAAATTGGAACAGTTGCTAATCGTCTGAATGACAAGTTAGCACCTCCGGAACAACAACAATCGTTGTCAAGTGTCAATCAACCACTAAGGAATGAGGCTGAGACGAGTAGGGTGAAGAAAAAGTTAGAATATCCGGAAGAAGTGGTGGATAAGAAGTTGAATGAAGAGAAGAGGACTGTAGAAGGATTGAAGAAGGACAGTAGGAAGAGGAAGGCCAGGGAAGAACCCCAAATCGTCATATTAATATCATCGGACACAGAGGAATCAATGTAGACAAGTCAACCAACAACTTGGCAACCAACAACCTTTATTTCATGTTTTTCTTGTGTATGGTAGTTTGTTTGTTTTTGTTTTCATGTTTTTTTTAAGAAGAAGTTGGTGATTGCTTCACTTGGAAAGTGTGGATGGAATACTTTATCTGTTTAGGAAAGAATAGCCGCATGATATAAATCATGTTCACGGTCGAGTTCGTACTTGTGTAATGAATCAGGTTTGTAATCATTTTGATGGTATTAATATAAATCGTGATAGTTTTCCAAATCGTGTAATTTTGTATTAATTTTCTTCGTCTGCGCCCTAAACCGAACGATTACGAGGTTGAAGACGATATTCCTTCTCCGTAAACACCTACAATAAATATACAAAAACTATGAAGATGTTCTTGGATTTGATCTGCGTAAACACCCAGAATAATTAATCTGAAATGCGTTGGATGAAAAAAAATCATATTTTTTTTTTATCAAAAGTAAAGAACAGATCAAAAACCAGAGAAGCATGAGAAAAAATGGAAAAGTGTAAAAGTTACAGTGAGAATCTAGGAAGAGAGAGGAGGCATTTGTGGAAGAAAATGGGTAAAAAATTAGTGGGCCCCACGTAATCTGCAATGGTAATCCCATTGAGGACCCCCAAGGTGGTAGAGATTGAGTGTAATAGGATTAGTCACTTCGAGATCGGACCCACAGTTTAATTACGTTTACATATTTTGGTAAACATCCTCAAACGTAATGAATGTGGGTCCCACTGTCAGAATTACCATTGTTTCATTACGTTTGGAGGGAAGTAAACGCAACCTAAGTAACTTTAGGTTAGAATGAGTTCACCAGACCACCTAGGTGTATTCAAAAAACTAGAAAACCCAAAAAAAAACTAAGTGACTCAACTCGAATCACAAGGTTAGAATGGTTTAGGTAAATTCTCGATTTGGGTTGGGTTGAGAGTTTTAAGATCAGCTCGATTTGTGGGTTTCATTCATTTCCCCTCTACTAATAGCCTCAACCCACAGGTTCTCTTGAACGAACAAACAAACTCCGAACTTCGACTTGTCGTCAATGCAAAGGATTGTCGTCATTGTAAATGTCAAATGTCGAAGGCCTATCGCCAATGTCTGTTTGTAGTTAAATCTTTGAACAACACTAGCAGTCGTCGCCCATCGCCTCGCCAATGCCAATGTTCAACAATTGTGCCACCGTTTGTCGTCCACCCTCATCGTTAGTAACATTTTTTTCCCTTTTTCTTTTCAATAGTCTTTAATATTTAGCATATGATAAGTTCTTACATTCGGAATAACTCGAAAGACCCAACTCGATCCAACCGAAAACAATTATAAGAGTTGTTGAGTTGGGTTACTCACTAAATTCGAGTTAGGCGGTTCAAAGAACCTTCAAGTTGGTTAAAAAAAAGGCTCTTAACTTGACCCAACTCATCCCGTGTACAACTCCTAAGCCCACCCCACAAGTGAAGGGTGGGCAATGTTGGGTCTATTTTTACTTAATTGGAAAAAGTTCATTATGGGTCTTAAGCACATTAGGTTTTTTGTTAATTAAAATAAAAAACTGAAGCAGTCGGTCAAAGTTTTAGGAGCGCAAACTGAGGAGAGAGAAAACCAGCAATTAGAGAGAGAAAAAAAAAGAAAGAGGAAAAGATAAGCCATTCGTTTCAGATTCCGTTTTCAATATGTTGGGGTCAATTTGTGGTTTGATCGATCTGAAATTTTGATAGCGTGTTCTTGACCAAGGGTCTTCAATCTGAACGGTGAAGATTCTTAGATTTTTTTTTAATTAAAACATAAAACTGAAGCAGTCAGTCAAAGTCAAACCGAGGAGAGAGAAAAAATAGCAATTAGAGAAAGAGAAAAAGAAAGAAAAAGGAAAAGAGAAGTCATCCGTTCGAGATTCTCTTTTCAGTCTGTTGGGGTCAATCCGTGGTCCTATCAAGCTGAAATTTTGATAGCGTGTTCTTGGCATGAGGGTCTTCAATCAAAACGATGAAGATTTTGTTTGAAGCTACCTACAACTAGATTCCAATGGATAGTTGATTTCCACTTTAAGTGAGATCTTTCTAATTATTTTTTTATCTTGAATTGTGTCATTTGTTACAAAGATTAATTATCTTGAGATATCTATTGTTGTATGCCTCTAGTTGTGACAAGAGAGAACTTGTTGTAGCCCATTATTGATTTTACTGAAGTTTTTTATTTTGGTCTGTGGTTTTTTACTCTTCGCATTGAATAGGTTTTTCCACGTTAAAAATGTTTGTGTTCCTGTGCTTGAATTTTATTGTTGTTTTTACTTGTCTAATTTCCTATTAGGTTCACACAAGAGAGGGAGAATTATAATTGAATTATAGAATATAGTAATTATCCCAACAAGTGGTATTAGAGCAAGGTTGTGATTAATTAAGTGCCTTGTGTCTAACATGGAAACTAGTACACGTAAGATGATAACTTTGAATGGCTCAAATTATCAAGTTTGGAAATGGAAGATGGAAGATATTCTATATGTGAAGAATTTGTTGTAGGGTTTCTTTATTCCTAGTTCATGATTCTAACTCGTTAGATTTCTTTTAGGCTTTAATCTATAATCCTATAGATTGATAATATCTAACATGCATGAATGACAAACCTAATACATGAATCTCTATGTTCATGAGTTGATTAAATAAGCGGAAGCGTACCTGGATTCATGATGAAGAAGATCTTTGAATTGGGTTTGCTCTTCCAATTCTACAAGCGGTTTTCTCCCTTATTCTCTCTAACGATGGAGGTTAATGAGAGATGAAAACTTATCACTTATGAATCGGGGAACCACAACCCTTTATATATTTGTTATTTATTTATTATTTAACCATCATAAATAATAAATAAATTTGACGGTTTCTACACATAACTTCCATACCATTAATTATATTAATTATGTAACTTACTCAATAAAAATAATAAATGCTTAATGATCACCTTATTTTTATTGAGTTCTAAATAAAAAATAGCCCAAACACATTTTATATATATATATTTGTCCAATAAATCTAACAATCTCCCACTTGGACAATATATATAATTACATGTGTTCATCTTTATGCGCAAATAATGTGGCTATCATAATTTAAAGTTACTCCAAATCAATCTCGTCCATTAATCATATCAACATTGAACCAAAGCGGTTTAATTACATTAGTTCGTAATTCAACCCATCAATGATCACGAATATCAATATAATTAAATGACATAGATCATAGTACGGATGTGTAGCATAGAAATGACATCCAATGTGATCCATCATGTCAACTTCTAACTGGTCCCTAATGAGATCAAAATTTTCCATAAACAGAGTGTAACAAAATTCTTTATTATCCATAAACTGCAGTAATCAATAAGTCTGTATAACATACATATATATAGAAACAAACTCCCACTAAATCTGAATATCTTCAAATAACATAACACCCATTTGAGCAGTATGCTCCAAAAAGACCTTGGGTGGTAGTCCCTTAGTTAACGGATCCGCAATCATAGAGTTTGTACCAATATGTTCTATATATAAATGACCACTCTGAACTCTTTCTTTAACAACTAGGAACTTGATGTCAATGTGCTTTGACTTAGTTGAACTCCTATTGTTGTTCGAATACATGACTGCTGATTTATTGTCACAGAATAACTTTAGTGGTCTTTCAATTCCTTTCACAATCTTTAGCCCAGTGACAAAATTCCGCAGCCACATTCCATGATTGGATGCCTCATGACATGCTATAAATTCAGCGGCCATAGTGGAAGAAGCAATGAGTGTTTGTTTAACACTTTTCCATGAGATTGCTCCTCCAGCAAGCATAAAGATATAACCTGAAGTGGATCTCCGACTGTTTTGGCATCCAGCAAAATCTGAATCTGAATATCCAACGATCTCCAGTTGGTCCGATTTCTTATATGTGAGCATGTAGTCTTTAGTTCTTTTCAAATAACGCATAACCCGCTTGACAGCTACCCAATGATCCATACCAGGGTTACTCAGATATCTGCCCAACATTCCGACAATCATGCCAAATCTGGTCGAGTACATACTTGTGCATACATCAAACTTCCTACTGCAGATGCATAAGGAATTTGCTGCATTTCTTTAACTTCAAGATCATTCTTAAGACATTGTTGAAGACAAAATTTGTCTCCTTTAACAACGGGGGTATTTCCTGATTTACAATCCTGCATACCATATCTTTTTAGTACATTTTCAATGTAACTCTTTTGTGATAATCCAAGTATACCTCGAGAACGATCTCGATGTATCTGAATTCCTAATACAAAAGAGGCCTCACTAAGATCTTTCATTTCAAACTTAGTTGAAAGAAATCTTTTAGTTTCATGCAGTAAGCATGTATCATTGCTAGCGAGCAATATATCATCAACATATAAAATCAGAAAAAATATGTCTGCTCCCACTGAATTTGTGGTATACACAATCATCAATTAAATTACTCTCAAAACTAAATGAGATAATAATTTCATGAAATTTGTGATACCATTGACGAGAAGCTTGCTTGAGACCATATATGAATTTCTTTAGTTTACAAACCATTTTGTTTGAATCTCCCACCACAAAATTTTCTGGTTGATTCATAAAAATTGTTTCATCAATGTTGCCATTTAGAAACGCAGTCTTAACATCCATTTGGTGTAGCTCAAGATCAAAATGCGCCACTAATGCCATGATCGTCCTAAAAGAGTCCTTTGTCGAAACAGGGGAAAAGGTTTCTGTAAAATCAATACCTTCCCTCTGAGTGAAACCCTTTGCAACAAGACGTGCCTTATATCTTTCTACATCACCCTTTGAATCCCTTTTGGTTTTAAATATCCATTTACAACCAATAGGTTTCACACCTTCAGGTAATGAGACTAGATCCCAAATGTCATTGTCTTCCATAGACTTAATTTCTTCATTCATGGCAATAATCCATTTATGAGAATTAGAACTATGCATTGCTTGATGTAAGTTGATAGGATCATCTTCCATCATTTCAACGCTATCCTCATGTTCTTGGAGAAATACAATATAGTCATCCGAAATAGCATTTCTCCTTTCTCTCGTGGATCTCCGTAATGGCATTTGTTCTTGAGGTTGTTGAGTTTGTTCTTCAGGAATGTTTACCTCATTTTCAATGGGAAGATTTGTATTATTGTCTTGAAGTTCTGGAATTGCTTCTTGATTAATATCATAAATAAATTCATGATTATCATCAGTAGCAATTGTAGGAATTTGAACAAATTCCTCTTCAAATACAATTTCCTTAGTATTTCTCCCCTCAAACTCAATATCCTCAAAGAACACCGCATTTCCCGTCTCAAAAATAGTTCTGTTCGTGGGAACAAAAAACTTATAACCCCTTGATTTCTCAGAATATCCAATAAAGTAACAACTAACTGTTTTGGAGTCCAATTTCTTTTCATTAGGCTTATAAGGTCTTGCCTCTGCTGGACATCCCCAAATATGAAAATGCTTTAGGACTGGCTTTTTACCGGTCCAAAGCTCGAAAGGAGTTTTAGTTGTTGCTTTAGTTGGAACTCTATTAAGAATATATGCTGCAGTCTTTATTGCTTCTCCCCAGAGAGATTCCGGTAAAGTAGAATGAGAAATCATGCTTCTTACGATATCTTTAAGAGTTCTGTTTCGTCTCTCAGATACAACATTCATGCGAGGAGAACCTGGCATAGTGTATTGAGGTACAATTCCACATTCCTCTAGGAATTTAGCAAATGGTCCTGGACGTTGTTCTCCTGATCCATCATATCGACCATAGTATTCACCACCACGGTCAGATCTGACAGCTTTAATTCTTTTACCAAGCTGATTTTCTACTTCAGCTTTGTATGCCTTAAACACGTCCAGTGCTTGGGACTTCTCACTAATGAGATAAAGGTAGCCATATCTTGAATAATTGTCTATGAACAAAATAAAATATCGTTGACCATTCCAAGAAGCCGTAGGGAATGGCCCACAAATATCAGTATGAATGAGTTCTAAGACGTCTGTAGTTCTGTTGCCACCCAATTTCTTTACATTTGTTTGCTTTCCCTTAATACATCCAATACAAACCTCAAAATTGGAAAAATCAAGAGAATCATGAATTCCATCACTTACAAGCCTTTCAATTCTGTGTTTAGATATATGACCTAAACGCTTGTGCCAAATTGATGCAGAATTTTCATTTGTTAATTTTCTTTTAGTACCGCGAGTACTTGTATGCAAGGTTTCATTATATGAGGCAATTGTATCAAGTAAATATAGATTATCATAAACCGACAAAAAACCAGTTGCAATAATACTTGAATTTAAAGAAAGACTAAACTGACAATTTCCAAATGAACAACAATAACCAAATTTGTCCAAAACAGAAATAGAAACCAAATTCCGTCTAAAAGACGGTACAACAAAAGTGTCTTTCAAATCCAAATAAAAACCAGTTCTTAATAATAATCTAAAATTCCCAATAGCCTCGACCTCAACTGATTTGCCATCGCCCACAAAAATGAATCTTTCATCATCACTTGGCTTTCGGCAGCTCAGGCAACCCTGCATAGAAACACTAATGTGAGTAGTAGCACCAGAATCTACCCACCAAGTGTGACTCGGTACTGAAGTTAAATTAACCTCAGAGCAAACTAAAGTAAGAGATTCACCTTTCTTTGCACGCCATGCGTGATATTTGGTACAGTCCCTCTTCAAGTGTGTGGATTGCCGACAAAAGAAACAACTAAATTCCTCATTTTCTTTAGTTTGTTGTTTCTTTTGCACGGGACCACCTGCAGCTTCTTTAGGGTTCTTCCTTTTATTCCTTTTATCTCTGAAATTACTTCCTGAAGCCAAATGAGCACTTTCAGTCCGATCTTGCTTCAATCTCTCTTCTTCTTGCACACAGTATGAAATGAGCTCATTAAGAGTCCATTTCTCCTTCTGACAGTTATAGCTGACCTTAAACTGATTAAATTGTGCAGGAAGAGAGATCAAAACCAAATGCACGAGCAGTTCATCAGAAAGCTCTAACTTTAGTGCTTTTAGTTTTGAAGCAAGGTGAGACATTTCCATTATGTACTCCCTTATGTTTCCTTTTCCCTTATACTTCATTGAGGTCAAGCTCGCAAGAAGCGTGCTTGTTTCAGCCTTATCGTTTTTTGCAAAACGTTTCTCAATTTCCTCAATGAATTCCTTAGCATTAGTGACTTCAGAGATATCACCCCTAAACGTTTCTGGAATTCCTCGCTTAATGATCATTAGACACATGCGATTTGATCTTTCCCATTTTTCAAGGTCCTGTTTTTCAACAAGGGTACCTTGATCCGTAATAGTGGGTCGATCAATCCGAAGCGCAAGGTCTAGATCCATACACCCGAGGATAATCAAAACATTTTCTTTCCAATCTTTAAAGTTATTTCCATTCAGTATAGGAATAGAATTGACATTGGCAGATATTGTAGATGCGGAAGCATTAACTGGAATTAAAACAAAAGAATACTATGAACACATTTTTACATCTTGATTAATAAATTCACATTGAGATTTTTCCATCATAAAAAAAAAATATCTAGCACAACATTAATATTTAGTCTTTGGACAGAAATATTAACTTGTAAGTGATATTTTTGTGCAATGATCAAATACTGACAATAAATCCTGTCAAACAATAATTTTATCTTTGGATTGAATTATTGTTCACATGGAACCGAATAATCGTCACATATTTATCATCACAGGTACTTCTGTAATTCGGCCCGACAATATTAATCTTTCTTTGGACCGATATAATATCCGCATGAATTACAGACGTACTTATCATTTAAAATCCATACCGAATCAACATTCACAAGATAAATTACTTTGGTAATTAATATGTTGTTTCAATTGATTGGTTTAAAATAATAAACTCCTTAAATCTCAAAAAAAAAAACTTTATTGAATTTATTAATTAAATTTTTAATTTCTTAAGTTCTTAATTATTTTATTTACGATAATTATCTAGAAAAACTCAAGCAAACCCTAAAACTTTTAATATTTTTCTGTAAATCTTAATCTCAATATCATGAAAATCTTATACGATTATAAAAACTTAATCTTAATCATAATCTTATATCATGAAAATCTTAATCTTAATATCAAGAAAATCTTATACGATTATAAAAATCTTAATCTTAATCATAATCTTATATCATGAAAATCTTAATCTTAATATCAACAAATTAACATAGAGATCGGCTCTGATACCAATTGTAGGGTTTCTTTATTCCTAGTTCATGATTCTAACTCGTTAGATTTCTTTTAGGCTTTAATCTATAATCCTATAGATTGATAATATCTAACATGCATGAATGACAAACCTAATACATGAATCTCTATGTTCATGAGTTGATTAAATAAGCGGAAGCGTACCTGGATTCATGATGAAGAAGATCTTTGAATTGGGTTTGCTCTTCCAATTCTACAAGCGGTTTTCTCCCTTATTCTCTCTAACGATGGAGGTTAATGAGAGATGAAAACTTATCACTTATGAATCGGGGAACCACAACCCTTTATATATTTGTTATTTATTTATTATTTAACCATCATAAATAATAAATAAATTTGACGGTTTCTACACAAAACTTCCATACCATTAATTATATTAATTATCTAACTTACTCAATAAAAATAATAAATGCTTAATGATCACCTTATTTTTATTGAGTTCTAAATAAAAAAATAGCCCAAACACATTTTATATATATATTTGTCCAATAAATCTAACATTTGTATCATCATGTTTTTTGACTTGAGAAACCTAAAGATAAAACTGATTCAGAATGAGAATTATGTCCTAGGAAGGTGTGTGGCACAATTAGACTTTGGGCAGATGAAAATTTCCTGAATTATATTGGTGAAGAAAATCATGCATGGTCTATATGGAACAAGCTTGAATCCAAGGGCGGACCCCGACATTGGTGTTTGGGGGACCAAAAAATTATAGTATATAAATATTAAAAAAAAAAGTTCACAAAAAAGTCAGAGATTCGAATTCACACTCTCACGTTATCTTGACCTTAAAAAAATTATTGGTGATAAAAATATGTAAGTATACTAAAGGTTTCTGACTTAGTAACCTCTAATAATTTAGCTCATCTCAGAATCTTATTAAACATTAAAACAAGAAGAAAAAAAACGGTTAAGTTAGAGTGTAGTCCATGAACTTTAAAACTTGAGTAGATCCCTAAACTTTAAAAACTCTTTAATGAGTCTCCAAACTTTCAATCTTATCTTATAAGTTTCTAAATATTAAACGTGTTGAATATGTCTCTATACTTTCAATTTTGTTTCTAATGAATTCCTTAATTTTAAAAAATGTCAAATAAAACAAGGATATATTAGACTTAAACATGAAAATTCAAGGACCTATTAGATACAAAATTGAAAGTTGAAAATTATATTGAACACATTTTTGAAGTTTGTGGGTTTATTAAACACAAAATTGAAAGTTCAAAAACTTATTAGACACTATTAAAATAAAATTATTCAATAAAAAATACAATATAATATAAAAAAGTTTCCAAAATTTATAGAATGGTGTTAATATAGACTAAATTATTTTTGAAAATGTTATCAAATAAACTAATGGTAAAAGTTAATTTTAATATTTGTTCAAAGTATGAAGGGTACTAAATTTGGACATTTGAAATGACAATGACTAAAATAATACAATTCTGAAGTATACATTCTAAAATGACATTTCAATATTTTTTTTAATATAAATATATAAAAAATAAAATAAAACTTGAAATAATAATTAAAAAAAAACGTATAGAATTAAATAGTAAAAATCTAAATATGAAATGTAGGTCATTTAAAAAAATATATATAAATATTAATGTTGAGTTTCAAACTCACGCACAGAACCATCCATGTCATGCACATTCTCCACTGGGGCAGAATACAAGTATGAAAACTTGGGGGAGCAAAATGTTATTTAATAGTTGTACTATATATTTAAGGTAATATTTTTACCTACATATATAAAAAAAATCAAAAAAAATGGGGGGGTCGTGGCCCCCCTAGTCCCTTCATAGGTCTGCCCCTACTTGAATCCCTACTCTATTACGTACAATCCAGGATGGAGGGATCATCCTACCCTGAGCTACAGAAATCGAGATAGGCAACAGAGGTTTCAAAATCAGTTTTACGAGAGACCCCAGATTTCCACGCAAGCTAAGTCATCGACCTCGGGAAGTTCTTTGGCAGATATGGTCAGGACCATTGTCACACCAACTAGTTAATTTAAGAAATAGGCTCGTGAGGAGCTGAATAATCATAAAGTTGAACTTCAAAATTTGAACAAACAGTTGTCACAAATGGTGGTGTCGATAAGTAGGATTGAGAGCAAGAGCTCAGGGAAGCTTCCTTCGCAAACCACGGTAACCTCAGGTGAAAACGTGAGTGCAATGATTTTGAGGGATGGGAAGGAAATTCCTTCCAACACTACACTAGTGGAGGAAGATCGGAGCGATGCCGAGCAGAAGGTTGAAAGCCCTAGGGCGATAAGGAAGGGGGTTCACTTTGATCCACCTTTGAACCTGAAGAATTATGTGCCTAAAGCTCCCTTTCCGAGCAGACTGCTGAGTCCTGGACCCAGAGAAAAAGAGAATCAATCTGAGAAAATTCCCTTGCATGTGCAAGAAGGTGTTCCAAAAGCGTCATTTCCATGTAGGTTGGCCAAGCCTAAGGAGAACAAAGCTGATAAGGAAGTCTTGAAGACTTTCTAAAAAGTGGCGGTGAACATTCCTCTCTTTGAGGCCATTAAGAAAATTCCAAAGTATTCGAAGTTTCTGAAAAATTAGTGTAGCTGCAAGAGAAAGTCAAAGGTTAAAGAAGAAGTGAAGAGCGAGAATTTCTCAACAATGTCCCAAGGTATTTTGCCAAAGAAGTGCAGGTATGTTTACTTTACTTTGCACAATAGAGGATAAAATGATTAATCATGCCATGTTAGATCTAGGAGCATCAATTAATGTGATGTCTTATGCTGTTTTTAAAGAGATTGAACTGAATGATATGCATGAAACTGGTGTTATCGTGCAACTGGCTAATAGATCATATGTGCACCCTTTGGGAAAAGTTGAGGATGTTCTTGTTCAAGTAAATGATCTGTATTTCCCAGTCGATTTTTATGTGCTTGAAATGAATGAAAACACATCTCGTATTTCCGCTTCAATTCTTTTAGGACGTCCCTTTATGAAGATTGCTAAGGTAAAAATTGATGTAGATAAATGAGTCTTATCTGTGGAATTTGATGGAGTTTGATGTTGCTTGTGTGCAGGATACACAAGAGAAAAAAATTTATGTAAAGTTTGAAAGGATGGATGGATCATCTCCCAAGTTGTTGGACTATGGTTGAATGGAGTCTGTTGGTAAAGTCGAGCAATCGACTCCAAAAATTTGCGCTTCTCGAAGGCACCCAAGCTTGAACAACTTGAACTGTCTTTTTGCTTGCTTGTTATTTATTGTTTGAGTTGATTAGTTGTTGAAGTTTGTTGGTTTGCTGGTTTGTCTGTTTTAGAGAATAAAAGGCTTGTTTGGCTTGTGGACCTGAAATTGAAGAAAAGATTGCGCCTCTCTTTCCGCAAACCTCTCAAAGATCATGGGAGTTTTCATGTACCCCTATATTTTGTTCATTAAATTCTTTATCTGATGGATTGATACATTGAGGACGATGTATCTTTTAAGGTTGGGGGTGGAGTAGGTTGTTGGAATTCTTTTTAGTTGTCAAACATGTAGATACTCTGAATTTGATATGTTTTAGTATGTTTTTGCATGTTGTTGATGAGGTCGATCTAGGAAATGCTTCTAAAATCTTTGTATTTGCATATTAAGAAAAGCATGAGATTGTATGTACTGGTTGAACTTATTTTAGAAAATTTTAAAATTTTGATTGTTGCTCCCTTGCACCCATCGAACACATAGCATCCTATTCTTGGTTCTGTAGGCTTAGAATTGTCTTATTTAGCCTGAAATCGCGTTGTCGCCCTGAAAGGCACCCCTAGGGAAGGCTTGATGCGTTAGTATGTTGTAATAATTCAATTGTGTTATAGCGAAGCTATTTGCCTAAAAGTAAAAAAAAAAAAAATTGAAGCATGTCAAATAAAAACTCTTGAGATACTCCTCCTTCTTAAGTGCGAGCTAAAGAAGTGAGTATTAGTCCTTAAATTATGAAGTTTGCCCGCAGTCAGATACGTTGTGTAGTGGAACTGCGGGTAAGCTGGAACGAAAGCAAGTCTGACATTAAAAGCTCTTTTGGAGAAGTAAAAGTAAAAAAAAAAAAAAGTGGTTCAAAATTAAAGTGAAGGGTACAAAGTACTCCAAAGTAAAAAATAAAAAAAAATAAAAAAATAAAAAAAAATCTAGGCCTTTTGATTAGTTGCTCTCTCTGATGTTGAAAAGTCATAGACAGCTCTTATTTGCTAGAAGTAGGAAAAAACGAGATGTAAGGTTGCATAAGGTTTTTCCGAGTCTATAAGAGCTAGAATATGAGGTCTACGCACACACGCACGTAAGGGAGTAGTAGTTTAATTTTTGAAATGTTCTCAACTTGTGCATGCAATCGTTTGCTTTCTTTCGTTGCAAATGCCTTGTATTCATAAGCATTGAGGTTAGAGTCGTCATCATGGGAATTCATTCTTTTGAGATAATTCAGAGTTTGCCTTGCTCGAGGACTAGAAAGATTCAAGTTGTATTTGATAGCTCCCTAAAAAAGCTATTATTTACCTCATAATTATGACTAATTATCGTGCTTAATGTTGATAAATTGACATTGTTATAGGTGATTCGTGGTAGAGAGCTCGAGAAGTCCAAGAACGCATTTCGGAGCTAAGAAGATCGTTTTAAGTCTTCGGGAGTGAATCAGGCAAAGTAGAAGAGTTAAAGGACAAATTGACACTAAAGGTCCTACGTCGAGATGCTGCAAAGAGCGTCCCGACGCTGCTCCAAGGAAAAATCTGAAAATTAAACCCGAGAGCAAAATAGGTTTCAGCGCCTCGACGCTCGGAAAGCGCGCGCGCGGGGATTTCCGTCTGTAACGTCGCGACGCTGCCTGTAGCGTTTCGACGCTACGTCGAGTATAAAACTCATCTTTTCCGATTTTAGGTCATTATTCTATTGTGTTCAACCTCGAGATTTGCAATTTTCTTCCATTTCTTTTAGCTTTTCTTCTTCCCTTTGTTGTATGAACTCTGACAATTCCATGGAATCTTGGAATACTCCATCTCTCATGGAATGCTAGAGGTAAGTGACTTGATTTGAGGTTTAAGGGATTGTCTAATTACTGTTTCAATGTGAGATTTGTGAATTTATTTCTACTTAGCCTTAATTATTCAAGCATCTTCTTCTTCTAAGCATATTCCCATTAGCATGTATCTTTGATTTGATTGACACTCAAATTGTTTATGCTTGTTAGATTATTAATTAGATTAGTGATGCGGTCGCCTCTCCTAATCGCCAAAGTAACGGGGGTTAAGTTAAGTTGTGGGTAGCATTGCATGTTTACCTTAGCTTGCATTAGCTAACCTTGAAGAAGAGGATAAATCAAAATATTGTCTTTGGCTATCCAAGTTAAACATCCGTCATAATTTCTCGTCACTGACTTTTGATTAATTTAGGATTGATCACCTTAGATTAGTTGAATGCCAAGTTTAGTTAGAATTGCACGCTTCTAATTAATTAATTGGGCTTGTTTACTACGACAGTTTCGAGTAAGCAATTTATGTGTTTGAATTGTTCTGACTAAGTTAGTAGAATGTCGATGATCTGAGATGCATTAATTAACAATCCTAGTTCCTCAAGTCAAGCACGTTTGTTTAAATTGTTAATTTCTTCCGTTAGCATTACTTTCTCGCATGTTTCTATAAACCAATCACCCTCCCCAGTGTTTTCTTCGAATTGCAAATTTAATTTAATTAAGTACAGATTATAACTAGTTTCCTGCGGACCGACTTAACTACTGTTATCTACAAGTTAGAGAAGCATAGGCAGCTTATAAATATTAATTTGGCAGGCCTCGAAAACCTGTTATCACTAGTAACCAGATCGTTAGTCAAATTGAACAGCAACTCAAGAATAAAGAGTTTGGGTTTGATGCCTATAAATGGTTTGAAACTCAAAGAGTTTGGGTTGGTTGCTTTGTTGAAAGTTTTGACAAAATCTCTTGGTGTAGACCGTTCCTTCTTCTCTCTCAAATTTCTCTCATTGAAGGGTCCCACAACCCATTCCAAGGCCTGAGAATAGTAGGGAAAACTCTAGAGGTGGTCCACGAAGTGTTCGTGGGGAGAAACAAGCAACGGGTTTGGAGAATTTGAGCAACAAAGGTATGTGTTCATACTTCTTTGCAATTTTCCAGCATTGAGCATGCTTTTTGTATGGCTAAATTGATGAAATTAGAGTGCTTTTGATCCAAATTGTTTCTGCTTTTGTGATATGCACTCCTTCAGGGGCACCCTTAGACTACCTCATCAACCTAACTCAACAAAACATGAACAAAGGGTTAAACTTGGAGCTCTTCGCATTGTGTGTATTTGAGACAATCTTGTTCCCAAACCTCCAAGGTTATACAGACATGAAGGTTGCTAAATTATTCCTGCAGGTCCAGCATGGTACTAATCCAATTATCCCTATCCTGGAGGAAATAATATGATCCTTGGATTTCTGTAAAATGTGAGGGAATGGTAGATTTATTGGCTGCTCCCATCTACTATATGTTTGGTTGATGAGTCATTTGAAATGTCCACGAGAGTTCGGTCACCCACATGTAAAGTTTTCCAATCCTTGGAACCTGACTAGAGATCCAATTGCTGAATTTGGAATCGTAGAGCGCAAGAGGAATTTTATCAGTGAAGATGCATGGATGGTGTTTTTGAAAAATTTAAGAGCATAAGATATTACATGGAGGGTCCTATGGATGCCTCTGAAACCAATGATATACAGATGTTGGAGTTTTTTCAATGTTCCTTTATTAGGTCATTGGGGAGGGACTAGTTACAACCCCATTTTAGTCTTGCGCCAGATGTGGATAGACCAATTTATCCCTATAGCACCCGGTCCGAAGGATTTTGATTTCAGTTATGAACTGGAGAATTTAGGGCAGAAGGTTCTGCAAGCGACTAAAGCCTGGAAAGAGGTTAAAAAATTCAATATTAAGAGGCATAGTGAGACGACCACACCCGAATATAAATCGTGGTACGAGGCCCACCGAATGACCCACGCGACCCCGAAAAGAAAAAGATTAGAAGAGGGGGAACCATCACTAAAGAAGTAGACCACAAATGGGCACACTCTCTTGAAAGCCGAAAACCTATCACTCCACCCAAAAGAATGAGAAGTTGCTTCAAAAGGTGAGTCACTGGAAGCATCAGGCGACAGAAACGGAAAAATACTTGATCAAGAAAAGGGGTTTGCTGAAGAATCAAATCAGGCTTGAAAAAGAGGGCCAAGAATTAGATATCGAAAATAGACAGTTGGACAGAAGGGTCAAATGAGAGAGGGAAAGAATGCCTTACAAAGGAATTTACAGGAAAGAGATGCATGAATCGCTAGTTTGGAGAGCAGCATTGCAACCATTCGCCAGCTCATCTTAGAACTAAACTCGTCCATAGATGCGCGAACTAAACAGGTCATTGAGTTCGAAGAAAAAAATGGCACTTTGCGTATTGTCATTGAGAATTTGGAGCATCGAATCCAAAAGAGCCATGATGCTGCAATAAAGATATTGTCCAACCACGGGCAATTAAAGGAGAGAAATGAGTCGGTGTTGGGTCGTCTAGCAAATAACGAAGGTCTACGACAAGAACATTCAAGGCTGATGCAAGAATGCGAAAGTAAGAATGCGAAAGTATGAGGATTCAAATAAATAGCGTTGTGGAAAGAATAAGAGTCTTAGCTAGAAGAGCTGGGGAATTTTAGAATGGGGATTTAAACTTAGAAGCGGCATTCCACCACTACACTCCAACGGAGAACAGTTAGCATAGTTTTTTACTATTTTGTGTAGGGAGTTATCCTACTTTAGTCGTTTCTTTTAGCATTGACAATCTATGTTTTCAATAGTTCTGATTGAGTCTTATATTTCATTTCTTTTTAAATTTAATGAAGTTTGATGTTTTGTTTCCAATTTCGCGCAACAAATGGAGTCGATGCACTTTATCAATCTCATCCTTATATTTACCTATTTCCATTTCATATCATTTTTGTTTATCTCAACACTTTTGTACAAAGGTTCTAGTTAATTATTAAATAACATTAAAAAAAAAGACAAAAAATTTGACATTTATAAGTCATTTTATGGCTAAACTTTAATATTCATTTATTTCTATCCAATAAGTATAAAATATTTAATTCATTTTTGGGTTAAAATTTGATATTCATTTATGAGTATAAATTATTTAATTCATTTTTGGATTAAATATTTGATATTCATTTATGAGTATAAATTATTTAATTCATTTTTGGGTTACAATTTGATATTCATTTATGAGTATAAATTATTTAATTCATTTTTGGATTAAAAATTTGATATTTATTTATGAGTATAACATATTTGTTCATTTTTTGTCAAAATCTGTTTCAATTAAGAATAAAATTTCGAGTCATTAGTTTGATTTTAACCTTGTTTGACGTTCTCATCGTCTATAAATATCGGGTAAAGAATCATTCAAAAAGAGGAAGATCAGAGCGAAAGGCTTGTAAAAAAGAAAACGACATAGAATATCGGAGGAAAGACTCGAACAAAATGCTAAGCATAATTAGGAAGAAATATTGAGGTTAGAGGAGTCAAACCACAAATCAACCCATTTTCTCTCTCCTCCAAAAACCCCAATTCTCTTCACTTTTCTCTTTCCTCCAAAAAAAACTCCAACTTTCTTCACTTTTCTCTCTCCTCCTTACTATTCATCATCACTTACCTTCCACCCCCAAGCTCTTCATCTTCAACCTCAAATTCCGGCGATACCCACCATCTTCGGCCAAGCTCCACGACGGCTTCGATCTTGACAGCGGCGCCACTTGAACAGACCCGAACCAATTTCGAGTAGACAACGGCGCTCAAGCAGACGGTTGCACGAGACAACCACGGACCAGGCGACGACGAAGCGCGAACCAACAGGACCACGGCGGCGGACGGAGAACGGTTGCGCGCACGGCGGCACACCTGCGACGAAGTCCCACGACGGCTGCACACGAAGTTTCCAGATCCACGGTGGCGGTACAAACAGACCTCAACTCCAGCACATAGACCCACGTGCAGACTCCGGCGGACCTTCACGAACACAGCGTCGAACCAAGCTCCACGACAAACAGCGTGCTCCCTCGAACCAGAGACGGTGACCAAACTCCGGGCAGACGGCGGCGCTCGAGCAGACGACAAAACAATGGAGTTCCGACCTCCAGCGGCGGCCCACGAACCACAGCTCCCACGACGGCGAGACCCGAGCAAGTGACGGTAACGACGGTAGAAGGCGACGAAGGCGACTTACCTCCAACGGCGATGGTGGCGGGATTCGAAGTCCCTGTCGGCGGCTGAACATCGAGGAAGGGAAGGTATAATTTAGATTTTCAAATTATTTACCAAAATGCCATTAGTTTATTATTAATTACAATTTTACCATTGTTGCTTAATTACAAAACTGCCATTCTTTGTTTTATTTATTTATTTACAATTTTAACATTTTGACTTATAATTCAATATTTGACCTTTGATTTTCAATTAAATTATGATATATTTTGCTTTTAATTTTAAGTCAAAACTTCTTCCAATTTTACCTTATTTTAAATCTTTAGAATAAATTTTAATTATTTTTGTAAATACATATTTCAAACAAATTTCAACTTTATCTTTAATTTGAATTTTCCTAAATCTCAATTTGATTTTATAATCAAAATCATATTTTCGTTTAAAAATAACTTTAAAAAAAAAACATTGTATTTATTTGAGGGTTGAGTAGTGTGACTTCGTAGAGTTTCGATTCTCGTGCAAGCATACGAAAATCCTTTCAATCACTTCAAAAAAATAACAAATCAATATGTTTAAAATAAAATATTATCATATAAATCCTATGACGGAATTTGGATAAATTTCTCAAATTCTTGAGGTAAACAATTTCCTTTAAATAAAAGGAAATTTAATATGATAATTAACTAAGGATAATTCTCCCTCAATATATCAAACTCTTACTTTATTTTTAAAGTTAGGAATCGATTAAATGAGAATTTGTTTTTTTTATAAAAACTATTTGTTTATTTTCTCAAATTAAGGACGTTTTAAAGTTAATTGGATAATATAAGATAAAATTTGGCTAGGGTGTTGTAGGCTGTTAACACCTTCCCTACACTCAACCGACCCCCGAACTTGATTTCTATTTTCATTGACCAGTTTTTGTTTTAAGGTGACCAATCACACCCAAAATGGTTGGTGGCGACTCCATCTCTTTTATTTTTAAAACAAAACCCTTGAAAGAGGACGTCGGCCGCTCCGCGTCGCGATGACGTTGCGACAAGAATTATTTAGTAAAATTGTTATTCAATAAAGTAAAATTGTGTTTGCATTAACCTATACCAATAACAAACACACATGGCGATAGTATGAGTACTTGAGCTTCATGTATGACATGATTGTGGATCAAGTCCAAGTAGACAGCCAAAACGGTCTATAGTATATGGATAAGGCTGGGTACCTTATCCTGGTAACACTATTGGATACGACTCACTTTGTATAGTACAAAACGATGTGATCTGAATCGTTTCATGTGGAGACATGTGAGTGAGGGTGTCCTATGCAATGAGTTTGCATAAGACTGAACCGAGATATCAAGTCGTTCTTTCTTTATAACACCGTTTACTGCAAAGACCGACTTTTTCATATGATGACCTAGGTAACTCGATCTCAATCTTGAGCTCGCTATGAACTCCTGTTTATTCGAGCTTATCCTTTGACTTGCAAGGGTGAGAGTGGCCAGATCGCAGACTCAATAAGCCTACCATCTTGGGGATAAGAACGAATAGATATCTGGAGACATAGTCTTGCAATACGAAATTCACTTCTACCCGCTTTTAAGGGGTAGTAGAGAGGTTGTTCTCTTAATAGCTGACTTCAGGTCTTGAACAATGCGCGCCCACCCTCTCCTGGCCCGAGAGGGATCTGATTTGCTAGTTGGACCACAAATCAATTGTTCATTAGAGGTGTCAGTGGTACTTAAGGAACAAGATGTAATGCAGGGGTTAAACGGTATAAATGACCCGCTGTGACTACGAACGACCTGTGAAGGATCGACTTACTGATGATGGTTATATCAAGAGGACACAATATATATACAGGGAGGAGAGTGCAGCCCTTGGACTTTAGTGGAGTCTCCGAGGGTTAACTAATGTTGATTAGGTCGGTTAAAAGAGTTTAACCGGATAATCTCGTATCGTTGGAGCTCATGATCTGTAGGTCCTTTAGGTTCTCTTGGCTAGCTCGGATAATGTCGTGCAACAATATAAGAGAAAAAGAATTTGAATTTATTCAAATTTGGTTTTAGAAGAATGGTGGACATATTTAAATATGATTTAAATATGAGAACGGTCTAAAACATGAATAGGGATTCATGTGCAAAAAGTCGATTTTCATAAAATCGGGATTAGTCACATTATTTAATTAATATTTGATATTGAATTAAATAATATTAATTAATTAAAAAAAATTAATTAATAAAATATATATATGGGTTGGTTGCACAACAACAATCAGGCCCAAAATAATTTCAAATTTAGCAAAGTTTAAAACCCTTTGCAAATATGGCAAAAAATCAGTGGCTATCACTGACTTTATGACTATTACTGATAGACTTTTATCATTGATAGACTATTATCACCGACAAAATTCTATAAAAAATACTACTATCAGCGATAGACTTTTATCAGCGATAAACTTCTATCAACGATAGACCATACTATCAGTGATAGAAATTGCCATATCTGCAAAAAAAAAAAAAAAAAAAATGTTATATTTTTAATTATTTTACTCTAAATTGACATCGGTTACAATTTCTCATATATATTATATTTATTTAAAATTAATTTTTAAATAAATATTAAAATTATATATATATATATATATATATATATATATATATATATACACGGTGGCTTTTTGCATGTCTTACACGAATAATTGTTTTTATGACTCCTTTTGGCTTGATTGCTAAGTTTTTCTTAAAACAAAAGCATAAGTGGAGAATGGTGACTTTTCATTGTGATTGTGTAACAAAACGAAGATAACGGGAAGTGTGGAAACAGAAGATAAATGGCACGAAGGAAAGAATTATATCAATTGAGTTTGATAATTCGATATCTTGAATTGAAAATGTTACAAACATTATATAGTAAATTAATTAGTAAATTAACCCACTAACCTTGTAATTCTCTGGCATAATCTCATTAGGCCACTAACACATTTTCTCTTAGTTATAACCACACACATGTCACTAATCCCACTAACACATTTTCTCTCGATTATAACCACACACATGTCACTATAAGATTTAAATTAAATTAAATAAATAAATAGTTTGCACTAATTTTTAACACTCCCTCTTAGTGCAAACATACGATCAACAACACCAACTCCAATACTGAATTCTTCACACTTGGACTTGTTAAATATATCAGCAACTTCCAAGGATAACTTCATAGGAGTAGTAATTGATTTTGACTTCTTCATGTCAAACCGAGTTAACAAAGTATTTGCATACCCTTTCTGTGAGACAAAGTATCCACCTGACTTTTCAACCTTCAAGCCAAGAAAACGTCTCGCTTCATCGAAACTCTTCATTTTAAAACCAATAGACAAACCATCTCGAAAAATAAAATTTTCTCTTCTATTTGGATCCATGCATCTCCATCTTTTTCTGTGAGTACCATATCCAACAAATATACAACGCCTAACCTTTGGAACATGAATATAACAAACTGACCCAAAAACTCGAACATAACTCACATTGGGTTTACGAATTATGACGTGACAAGCTGACTGAATAGTTGCTGCCCAAAGCTCCTTTGGAAGATTCTTTGCATGCAGCCAAGACAGCCACATAGATGTAAGGCGTTGAATGCTATGCTCTTTGCAATATGTCTGAAATTGATCAGACATATATTCTCCCCCATTATCTGTGCGAAAACACTTTATCGGCAGCATAAATTCTTTCTCCACTAGCTCCTTGAACTGGATAAACTTTGAGAAAGCCTCACTTTTAGCCTCCAAAAAATACACCCAAGTGAACCGAGTAAAATCGTCCACTATAACCATAACATAATGACAACCAGAATAATTGGGTATTTTCGTCGGCCCCATCAAATCTGAATGAACTAACTGCAATGCAACCGTAGCTCTATTATTTGAATTTGGGAAAGAAAGAAGATGTGATTTCCCAAATTGAGAACCAGGACAAACCACATCACGGCGAATTTCTTTAAAGATGGGAGTACCACCAATAAGTTTCTTCATAGAAATTCTTTGCAACAATTGATAACCAACATGACCCGACCGAGCATGCCAAGGTGTTGCACTATCATTCTCACATGTCTTTTCAACATATGCACCAGTTGCAGACAAAACATAGAGGGAATTTTTCCTCTTTCCAGTAAACAAAACATCAACATCAAATTGTTTAATATTAGAAACAATTTTCACATCATCTGGACCAAAGAGAACATTGATGGAGTGCATGGCACGCAGCGGAAGCGATTTGGATCATAGACACTCTAATTTCATCAATTTAAACAAACAGAAACATGCAAAAGCAATGAAAAAAGAGAAATTAGAACACATACCCTTGTCGTTCGAATTTCTTCAAATTTCACTGCCAGAAGCTCCTCACGAGCTCAACGAGCCTTCTCACGAAAACTTCGTGGACCACCCCCGGTAGTCCCGCTATCCTCGGGCCGAGAAGCAGAGTAGTGGGACTCCTTTTACAAGAGAAAAGAAGGAAGAAGCTCACTGAAAAAAAACTAAACAGAGAGCAGAGGCCGAGAGGAAGAAGACGGAGGAATTCAAAAACTAAATTGAAATCAAAATTTCAATTTTTACAACTTTTGAAGACCCAAAAATGCACTCACGCATTTATTTATTTTTTTTTTTTATTTTTTTTTTTTAATTGATCTGACGTTTCAGATATATATCCCTTGTATATATTACATGTGTCTTACATCTTGCATGTAAGACACATGTATGTATATATATATATATATATATATATTATTATATATTATTATTATTAAAAATAATAATAATTATTTTATTAATTAAACTTTTTAATTAATAAAAAATATATATATATTAATTAATATTATTTAATTCAATATCAAATATTAATTAAATAATATAATTAAACCCGGTTTTCCGAAAACCGACTTTTTGCATATGAATCCAATTCATATTGTAGATCAATCTCATATTTAAATCATATTTAAATATGTCCATATTCTTCCACAAACCCGAATTTGAACGATTTAAATTCTTTTCTTTTCTTTTATATTGTTTCACGGCTTTATCCGAGCTAGCCAGGAGAACCGTAAGGACCTACAGATCATGAGTTCCAACGATACGAGATTATCCGGTCAAAACTCTTTCAACCGAACTAACCAACATTCGTTAACCCCCGGAGACTCCACTAAAGTCCAAGGGCTGCACTCTCCTCACTGTAGATGTATTGTGTCCTCTTGATATAACTATCATCAGTAAGTCGATCCTTCACAAGTCGTTCGTAATCACAACGGGTCATTTATACCGTTTAACCCTTGTATTATATCTTGTTCCTAAAGTACCACTGACACCTATAATGAACAATTGATTTGTGGTCCAACCATCAAATCAGATTCCTCCCTGATCAGGAGAGGATGGGCCCATTGTTCAAGACCTAGAGTCGGCACTTAAGGGAACAACCTCTCTACTAACCCTTAAAGCGGGTAGGAGTGAATTCCATCTCGCACAACTATGTCCCCAGCCACTTATTCGATCTTATCCCCAAGATGGTAGGCTTATTGAGTCGGCGATCAGGCCACTCTCACCCGTACAAGTCAAAGGATAAGGTCGAATAAACAGGAGTTCATAGTGAGCTCAGGATTGAGATCGAGTTACCTAAGTCATCAAATGAAATAAAAACGGTCTTTACAGTAAACGGTGTTATAAAGAAAGAGCGATTTTATTTTTTGGTTCGGTCTTGTGCAAACTCACTGCACAGGACGCCCTCACTCACATGTCTCTACATGAAATGATTCGAATCACATCGTTTTGTACTATACAAAGTGAGCCGCGTCCAATAGTGTCCCCAGGATAAGGTACCCAGCCTTATCCCTATACTATAGACCATTTTGGCTGTCTACTTGAACTTGATCTACATTCATGTCACACATGAAGTTCAAGTACTTACACTATCGCCATGGGTGTTAGTTATTGGTATAGGTTAATACAAACACAATTCACTAAAATTCAATAACAACTTTATTGAAATAGAATATATACATTCAAACAGTTTACAAACTACGAGTTTTAGGACATAAAACCCAACAAACTCCCACTTGGACTAAAACGTCAGTGAAGTACATGCTGGTCGAGAGAACTAGAATATCAAATATCTAAAGTTTCTCCCACTGTCCTACTGAGCAGCTCGCAGCCCAAGACTTTTTAGGTGTCTCTCAAACACTTTAGCCGTGAGAGACTTAGTAAACGGATCAGCAATGTTGTGCTCCGAGGCTACCTGTGTGACGATCACATCTCCTCGTTGCACTATCTCCCTGATGAGATGATACTTCCGCTCAATATGCTTTCCACGCTTATGGCTTCTAGGTTCTTTAAAATTTGCCACTGCACCGCTGTTATCACAATAAAGGGTGATTGGCAAGTTCATATTTGGAACAATTTCCAAATCTGTCAAGAACTTCCTAAGCCATACAGCTTCCTTCGCTGCTTCGCAAGCTGCGACATACTCAGCTTCCATGGTGGAGTCAGCAATACAACCTTGCTTTATACTTCTCCATACTATTGCTCCTCCGTTAAGAGTGAACACTGATCCTGATGTAGATTTCCTGGAATCTATATCAGTCTGAAAATCAGAGTCAGTGTATCCTGCAAGGATCAAATCCTTCGCGCCATACACAAGCACATAGTCTCTCGTTCTCCTAAGATACTTGAGGACGTGTGTAACGGTTGTCCAGTGATCATATCCTAGATTGGACTGGAACCTACTGACAATTCCTACTGCATAGCAGATGTCGGGTCTTGTACACAACATAGCGTACATGAGACTACCAACTACAGATGCATAGGGAATTCGTCTCATATCCTCAACCTCTTGAGGTGTCTTAGGAGACTGTTCCTTAGACAAGTGAATTCCATGCCTAAAAGGCAGCGAACCTTTCTTGGAATTCTGCATCGAATATCTTGACAACACCTTGTCAATATAAGATGCTTGAGACAGTGCTAACACTTTGTTCTTACGATTCCTTATGATCTGAATCCCTAGAACAAACTGAGCCTCTCCCAAATCTTTCATTTGGAATTGGGTCGCTAGCCAATTCTTAACGTCAGTTAGGAACCCTACATCATTCCCAATGAGTAGTATATCGTCTACGTACAAGACTAAGAAAGCTACAACAGTATTGACTACTTTCTTGTAAACACAAGGTTCGTCAATATTTTGTTTAAAGCCATAAGATTTGATCGCCGTATCAAACCTTATATTCCAGGATCTAGATGCTTGCTTCAACCCATAAATGGATCGATTAAGCTTGCAAACCTTTTGCTCTTGACCCTGAAGTATGAATCCCTCTGGTTAAGCCATATAGATACTCTCCTCAAGATTACCATTCAGAAAGGCAGTCTTGACATCCATTTGCCAGATTTCATAATCATAAAATGTAGCAATGGATAAGAGTATTCTAATCGACTTTAACATGGCAAAAGGAGAAAAGGTTTCTTCATAGTCCACCCCTTCTCTTTGGGAATAACCTTTTGCCACAAGTCGAGCCTTAAAGGTTTGCACCTTACCGGCTTGGTCTCGTTTTCTCTTGAAGATCCACTTGCAACCGATAGGTCTTTCACTATCTGGTTGGTCTACAAGATCTCAGACCGAATTGAAGTACATGGACTCCATTTCGAGATCCATGGCTTTAAGCCACTGGTCCTTGTCTATGTCATTCATTGCCTGTTTAAAGGTCAATGGATCCTCAACGCTATCATCAGGTATGACGACTTGAGTTTCAGACAAGCCGATGTAGCGGTTAGGCTGTCTCACATCCCTCCCACTGCGTCGAGGCTTTCTCAACTCTTGAGAAGGATCAGCCTGATCAACAACCTTTGTTGATCCGTCTGTAGCTTTCCTGGAAAATTCGGACAAAACAATTTTGCTCGACGGTTGATGATCTCTCATGTGGTCTTCCTCTAAGAACGTGGCATTAGTCGATACTAATACCTTGTTCTCATGAGGATCGTAAAATAGACCACCTTTTGTTTCCTTGGGGTAACCTACAAATAGGCACAATTTTGAACGATGTTCCAACTTCTTTGGATTGGGTACTAGCACATGTGTTGGACACCCCCAAATCCTGAAGTGACGTAAACTACCTTTACGCCCTCTCCATAACTCATAAGGTGTTTCTGAAACACTCTTAGAGGGAACCATGTTCAAAATATATACTGCAGTCTCTACTGCATATCCCCAAAACGAACTAGGCAAATGAGCATAACTCATCATAGATCGAACCATGTCTAACAGGGTTCTATTTCTCCTCTCGGACACACCATTCTGCTGTGGTGTTCCTGGCGCTGAGAGTTGAGATACTATTCCATGTTCTATCATATAGTCCTGGAATCTTAAATCCATATACTCTCCACCTCGATCTGATCGGAGTGTTTTTATTGATTTACCTAATGTGTTCTCAACCTCTGCCTTATACTCTTTGAACTTTTCAAGAGCTTCGGACTTATGATGCATTAGATAAAGATAACCGTACCTAGAATAATCATCAATGAAACTGATGAAATATTCATACCCTCCTCGTGCTTTGACATTCAAAGGACCGCAGAGATCCGAATGCACGATTTCTAGAGGTTCTTTGGACCTATGACCTTTTTCAGAAAAAGATCGTTTGGTCATTTTGCCCTCAAGACAAGACTCACATGGTGGTAAAGAGTTGTCCTCTAAACGATTTAGCAGACCACTCTTAACCAATCTCCCAATCCTATTGAGATTAATGTGACCTAGTCTTAAGTGCCAAAGATAAGTACTTGGAGAAAGTTTCTGCATTTTAGTTTGAGTCTCAGCTGTTTTAAACATTTCAGTGTTCAAAATAGCTTTGGCTTCGGTTGGTCTTAACACATACAAGTTATTTTCAAGTTTCGCAGAACAAATACGTACACCTCTTTTGCTAATGAACGCTTCATTATGAACAAAAGATACTTTATACAACTGTTCTAACAATCAAGATATAGATACAAGATTCCTCTTGAAGGTAGGAACCAGGAGTACATTTTCTAGTAAAATGAAACTATCTCTATACAACAACTTTACATCTCCCACTGCTTTAGCTGAGACAACCTCTCCAGTTCCAACTCTGAGAGTTATCTCACCTCGAGAAAGTGGTTGCCAAGAACTAGTTTCCTGAAAAGAAGAACAAACATGGTTAGTAGCTCCTGAATCAAGTATCCAGGTATGACAATCATGTTCTACTAAACATGTTTCGACAACAAATAAATCATATTTACCTTGTCTTTCCTTCTCAGCCTTTTTCTCTGCAAGATACTTTGGGCAATTCCGTTTCCAGTGCCCATCTACACCACAATGGAAACATTTTCCTTTGTCTGTAGATTTAGTCTTGCTCTTACCTGCAGCAGGTGCTTTTCCCTTCCTTTTATCTTTCTTCTTCTTTTGAATACTCTTATTCTTAATAGAAGAAAGTTGAGACCTACTCCCTGAAGACGACCCCTTTTGGAATTTCCTAGAAGTGACAACGTTTGCCTCCTTCTCTTTTCCTTTAGAAGCGTGAAGGGACTGATAGGTCTGTAGCTCGCTGAGAAGAGAAGTCAAATTATACTTTATCTTGTTCATTACCATATTGGTTCTGAACTGAAGGAAACTCTTCGGAAGAGATTCCATGATAAAGCTTACTTGACTTGACTCATCAATAGTAGCTCCGTTTACTTCCGCCACATTGAAGTGGACCATCATGTTAAGGACATGCTCCCTAACAGAGGTACCCTCTTTCATGCGAGAGTTGTAAACGTATTTGAGGGCTTCATGACACACCGATGAGGACGTAGTCCAAACATCTCCTGAAATGAAGACATGATTTCTTTAGCAGAAACCATATCCTCGTGCTTCTTAGCTAACACATCAGATATGTTGGCTAAGATATAGACTCGGGCTTTATCATTAGCCCTTGTCCATCTATCATATGCTTCTCGAACAGTTCGAGTCGCATCCGAGCTAGGAGGGGGAGGACAATCCTCTGATAAGACGAACCTGAGATCATCTAGAACGAGAATCGTATTCAAGTTCGATTTCCAAGTCGCGTAGTTATCGCCCGTTAACTTATCGGAAGCTAGTAAGTGAATGAAAGAGCTAGACATGCTGAAAAGAGAATGAAAAATATTAGTGAAAAGGTTTTAACCTAATTTACACACCAATCAAGAATTTAGCAACGAATAATAATGTACCCAAAACTCATTATTAAACTGCAACGATACTTCAGTGGGTCAGAATGGTCGCTACCGAGGGGCAGTCAAGCATTCCTTCACTGAATCAAGACATTCTTGACTAAATGCTAATACCAGAATATCTCATATTCCTATAGCATCTTAGTTATCGCTGTTTGGTCAAGATTTACTAACTCCTTAGCAAATCTCGTAAGTGTGACCCTCCATTTTTAGAATTCATAGGGCGGCCCCAACGATGCAACCGAATGGAAATGTCAAAGTTGGGAATGACTCTATGTTTCTTTATCCATAAATGGTGATTGAGATGTTCCGATTCCTATGAAACGGCCCTCCGAATGGATCGGTACCTCTTGTGGGCACCTAGCAGGCAGAACATAGGAATCTCACGGTTCAATCCAATGGAGGAGACCGCAGGATGTATTGACATACTTCCTTCTCCCACTTACTATAAATACTTTCTCCATTCACCTTGTGTTAAGTGATATTTAGACTTATTAAAGCAAGGTGTTTTTAGAGTTTTAATTGAGTAAGAAGACGTTTTATCTCTTGTTTCTATCTAATTGTTGCTTATTTTGCTTGTAGGTGAAGAAAGAAGGAAGTTGGATGAAGATCGGAAATAAGAGTGAAAAGGGGGGCAAAGCAGCTAGAAATTGATGGAAAAAAGCCTAGCGCCTAGGCGCTGCCTTTCGGCGCCTAGGCGCTGATGAGAAGAATTGGTCAGAAGGTGTAGCGCCTAGGCGCTGCCTTTCGGCGCCTAGGCGCTGATCAGATGAAAAAAAGACAGTAGCTGTAGCGCCTAGGCGCTGCCTTTCGGCGCCTAGGCGCTGATCAGATGAAAAAAAGACAGTAGCTGTAGCGCCTAGGCGCTGCCTTTCGGCGCCTAGGCGCCCGAACGAAGAAAAAGACAGTAGCTGTAGCGCCTAGGCGCTGCCTTCCAGCGCCTAGGCGCTACGAAGTCTGAAGCGGTGATTCCTCCTAGCGCCTAGGCGCTGTATTTGGGCGCCTAGGCGCTGCGACGACTTTTTGCCCTAAGTTTAAAAGCAGTTTATTAGATTTTAAAGGGGTATCGGCTGGAGATTGGAGAAGAGACATAGAGAAACGGTTGAGCATAGAATTTGAAGATCCGAGCACCCCAACGGAGCGAGAGCAACGTTAGGAAACTCGTGGAATCGCCGGAATTTGTTTCTTTTCCTCTTTTCTTCCTCTATTTTCTTACTTGTTATGAACATGTTAAATTTTGAGATTGTTGTTTAGTTTTTCATTATGAACTAACTTTCTTATCTAGAGCGTTGATGTAGTTGTTATTGAACCCTATTTTTTTCATTATTGATTGTTAAGAATTTGATTTCATAATAGATTGTGAAAACCCTTATGAGCTTAATGGATGTTAGGATTTGGCCAATCTTAGTGTGACTATTATATCAATGTTTTGAGGTCGATAGACGATAATCATTGACGAACCTTAATTGTTTTCCCTAATTTATATGAGCGATAGACATATCCTTGTAGGTTTTGTGGGAATGCTAGTTTTACAACCTTCATAATTGAATTGTTCCGATTGTCATAGAAATATAGGCAATTGACATTTTAGTGAATATTGTTATTACTCGAGAGAGAGTAGCAAGTCATTTGAGTAGAACTTGTCAACAGTCTAGAAATCAAACTTTTATAACTTTCAATTATTGAAGAATAGGGGGAGATAGCGATGAAATCTTTGCTCTAGAGTCTCAATCATCTACATTTATCATAACGGTTGTTAGTTCTAGTATTTCAATTACTTTAGTTCAAAGCTTTTTAATAGTTCATTTATCCTTGACTGATCGATTGCTCAGATAAAATTGAAGCTCAAGAATTTGGTAATTAGTAACTTTCATTCCCTGTGGAGAACGATAATCAGTACTTACACTACTATATTACTTGGAACGATTCGTACACTTGCGATTTCGGACAACAAGTTTTTGGCGTCGTTGCCGGGGAATGATTGTTTTATTTTACTAATATCAAAATCAAGAGCGTTTGTCTTAATCTGAGTTTTGTTTTACTTTTATTAATTTTGTTCTTTTGTTTTTAGTCGCAGGAGTTAGAGAAAGTGCATGCGAAAATTTGGAAGTAGCAGTCTACTTCCAATTAATCTCGAAATCGAACGTACCTGTCGAAAGAACAGAAAAGAAAAGAGAGAGCGTGTTGCACAAGAAAAGTTGAAAATGGCGGACAACCAAGAGGTCGAAACCAGGACTTTGAGGGATTATGTATTGCCAAATGTAACGGGGTTACATTCTGCAATCCAGAGACCCGCAATTCAGGCGAACAACTTTGAGATTAAACCGGCCACGATTCAAATGATCCAAACCTCAGTGAACTACAGTGGTTTGAGGAATGAGGATCCAAACTCTCATATTTCAGATTTCCTGGAACTCTGCGATACATTCAAGATGAATGGAGTGACAGATGATGCCATTAGACTTAGGTTGTTTCCCTTTACTCTTAGGGGACAAGCTAAACAATGGTTGAGTTCGTTACCAGCAGGGTCAATAGAGACTTGGAATGATCTTGCCCAAAAGTTTCTCGCCAAGTTCTTCCCACCAGCAAAAACAGCAAAGATTCGGAGTGAGATTGGAAATTTTCTTCAAGAAGATGGAGAGTCTCTGTATGATGCATGGGAAAGATTTAAGGAACTTTTAAGAAAGTGTCCTCATCATGGGTTTCCTCGATGGATGCAAGTGCACAACTTTTACAATGGGTTAGATGGTGGCACTAGAACCACAATCGATGCAGCAGCTGGGGGATCTTTCATGAAGAAAACAGAGAATGATGCTTTTGAATTGTTGGAAGAAATGACGGTAAATCATTATGAATGCCCAAGCCGGAGAATGACTCAGAAACAGCCGATGGGTGTTAATGAAGTGGATTCAATAGCCGCGTTGACTGCACAGGTTGCCTCACTTACTAGGCAACTTCAGTCAAACCAATTTGCGGTAAAGTCGATTCAAGCTCCTACTTTATTCTGTGAAAATTGCAATGGAAGTCATAGGAGTGAAGATTGTCAGGTGGGGAATCCATTTATGCAAGGTCAAGTTGAGCAAGCTCAATTTGTTGGGAATTATAATCGCCAACAAAACAACCCGTACTCCAACACCTTTAATCCAGGGTGGCGAAATCATCCTAACTTCGCATGGAAGCAGAATCAGACACAAAATCCACCCCCTCCAGGATTCCATCAACCAGAAAAGAAAACTAGCCTTGAGGAGGCAATGATTCAGATGGCGAACACTACGAGTCAGTTCATGGCTGAAACAAGGACCAACTTCCAAAATCAAGGTGCCGCAATTAAGAATTTAGAAGTACAAGTTAGTCAGCTAGCCAATATGATGGTGGATAGGCTTCCAGGAAATTTACCAAGCACAACCGAAGTAGATTCAGTTGGACAACGAGCTGTTGATTTTAATATACTAAAAAAGGGAAAGGCTCATGTGGTTAGTGATCAAACTCAGATTGAGCATTGTAATGTCATCAGGGTGCATCACATGGATAAAAGTCAAGAACATGATCAAGAAAGGATTGAGGAGCCAACATCAATCATTGAAAAAGAAGTAGAAATAGTATCACGTTTACTTGAGGCCGAAAAGCCTATTACTTCTACTTTATCTACTTCTTCTATTCCTTCAGCTAATCCTCAACTCAAGAAAAAGAAAAAGGAAAATTTAAATTCTGAGGTTGTTAAATTTATGGACATTTGCATGAAACATAACATGAATCTTCCTTTTTCAGATGCTCTAAAGCAAATGCCTAACTACGTCAGGTTCATGAAGGAATGGCTCTCTAAGAAGAAGAAGAATAAAAAGGTTGAAACAGTGCATCTCGCTGAGGCATGCAGTGCTAGACTTAAGAAGAAACTACCGCATAAATTGAATTATCCAGGGAGTTTTTCTATTCCTTGCAGTTTTGGTAGTCATTCTTTTAGAGCTTTATGCGATCTAGGTGCTAGCATTAATTTACTCCCTTTGTCACTATGCAGGAAACTAAAAATCGGGGAGATAAAGCCCACTACTGTGAAACTCCAGTTAGCTGATAGATCCATAGTTTGTCCATATGGGGTTGTAGAGAATGCACTAATTAAAGTGGGAAAATTCTTTATCCCAATTGACTTTTATGTGATAGATGTGAAGGAAGACAATGCACTACCCGTTATTCTTGGAAGGTCATTCCTGGCAACTGGGAGAGTTTTAATTGATGTGGATAAAGGAGAATTGACCATTAGAGTCCAAAATGAAAAAGAACTTTTTAAAGCCATAGTGGACTCTAAGTATCAAACTGAAACATTGATGTTTGTCTACAAAAAGGGTGAAAGAAAGCGGGCTCGTGATATATTAAATGTCTTTCGACCTCCTTAATGCTTAATTGTTTAATGCGTCTAGCTAAAGACGTTAAATAAAGCGCTAATTGGGAGGCAACCCGTAAAAAAAAAAAAAAAAAAAAAAAAAAAAAAAAATGGAGGATGGAGGAAAGACAAGAGCAAGGACGAAGAAGAATGGAAAGACGAATGCAACGCCAAATGGAGCACAACACTAAATGCTTTGATAGGCTTTTTTTCAGGTGTTGGCACGTCCTGGGTTCAATCAAGGAGATGATCCCATTCTTTGTCCAACACCCCCCGATCATCTGATGAAGAAGAGAATATGTGAGCGGCGCTCACTCAGGGAAGTTTTCGTTTTCCTTATTCGTTTTCTTCTTATTTGTTGTGTTTTTCCTTTGAGTCGTTCGTTTCTTTTCGCATTGAGGACAATTTTGCATTTTAAGTTGGGGGTGGGATTAGATTCTGTTGAGTATGTTTTTTAGGATAGGTGTGACATTCTATATGATTTCTACATTCTAAGAAGTGTATCTCTTCAATTTTTCGAGATATTTTGGAAAACTATGTAAGTTAGAGACACATTGGTTGTTGGGTTATATTGCATAAGAGAGAAGAGCTTGATTCATGTTTTTACTTAAAAGGAATGCATGATAGTGTTTGTTGAATTATTGAATGTCGAATGCGCAAGATCTATTGCCAAAACAACCTGTTTTCATGTGAGCTTTTGAGCCTTTAAGCACATTCATTACATGGTGCTTTCAATTCTTAAAATGTGTGAATGCCGTGCATATTTAGATTTTTGTAGAACTTGCTTTGTTATGCATGTCTGTAGCCTCTGAATAGTTTTGAATGTTTAAATTTTAAGGGTAATTTAGGTGAAGCCAATGTTTAGCTTTCTAAAATAGCCTACCTCAACATTGAGTCCTTAGTTAAGCCAAATATTGAGCCTTAGACCTTTTTCATTGGAAGATTACCGCACTAAAAGCCAAAAATGCCATTTGTTGTAATCATTTTCTATGAATCCAAGATTGAAAGATTACATATGCTTACCACATGAAGTTTTTAATTTGTTGGGAAAGTTGCAACATGTGAATTAAGGGATTCCTAAATGGAAGTGTGATTAGAAAAAAAAAATAAAATAAATGGTGTGGATGAAAAGAAGTCGATGCTTAAAAAAAAAAAAAAAAAAAAAAAAAAAAAAAAAAAAAAAAAAAAAAAAAAAAAAAAAAAAAAAAAAAAATCGTACTTAAGTTTAAATTCCTTGGAAGTAGAAGTGTTAGTTTCATGTGGATAAGTTGTGTAAAAATTCTTTCAATAAAAAGCTTAAAATTTCCCTTTCCATCCACCCGTTCCTAAGCCAAATTACATCCAAACTAAGACCCTTAATTTTTGTGCATTCATTATGTTCATCGATGGCTTGGATGTGATATATGAGCAAGTTTATGACAAAAGTTTTGTATGTATTGGTGTGAGAGTCATTGAAATATGCCTTAAACAGTTGAGCATTATGAGTGAATCCCTGTGAGGGTAGTAGACCTTGTGCATTCAATTTTGATAGTTTGATGAGATACTTGAGTTTTAGTTAAAATTGTACTCGATGAATGCTTATTCTCTTGACTGTTTGTATAACCGAAGTAATTGATGTGTACTTAGCTTACCACTATTCTTAGATATTAAGAAATTTGAAAAGAACACTTGGAATTGTAAGGAATCTAGAAGTCTCACTGGTTGATTGTACTCAATTGTTTCACTTACTTTCGTGTGTCTTTCGGTCGTCAATAAATGCGTGAGATTTGAGTCATTTGAATGTAGTTGTCTTTCCTTAGAATCCTCTTGCTCTTTGCTCGAGGGCGAGCAAAATGATAAGTTGGGGGTAGTTTGTTAAGTGATATTTAGACTTATTAAAGCAAGGTGTTTTTAGAGTTTTAATTGAGTAAGAAGACGTTTTATCTCTTGTTTCTATCTAATTGTTGCTTATTTTGCTTGTAGGTGAAGAAAGAAGGAAGTTGGATGAAGATCGGAAATAAGAGTGAAAAGGGGGGCAAAGCAGCTGGAAATTGATGGAAAAAAGCCTAGCGCCTAGGCGCTGATGAGAAGAATTGGTCAGAAGGTGTAGCGCCTAGGCGCTGCCTTTCGGCGCCTAGGCGCTGATCAAATGAAAAAAAGACAGTAGTTGTAGCGCCTAGGCGCTGCCTTTCGGCGCCTAGGCGCCCGAACGAAGAAAAAGACAGTAGCTGTAGCGCCTAGGCGCTGCCTTCCAGCGCCTAGGCGCTACGAAGTCTGAAGCGGTGATTCCTCCTAGCGCCTAGGCGCTGCGACGACTTTTTGCCCTAAGTTTAAAAGCAGTTTATTAGATTTTAAAGGGGTATCGGCTGGAGATTGGAGAAGAGACATAGAGAAACGGTTGAGCATAGAATTTGAAGATCCGAGCACCCCAACGGAGCGAGAACAACGTTAGGAAACTCGTGGAATCGCCGGAATTTGTTTCTTTTCCTCTTTTCTTCCTCTATTTTCTTACTTGTTATGAACATGTTAAATTTTGAGATTGTTGTTTAGTTTTTCATTATGAACTAACTTTCTTATCTAGAGCGTTGATGTAGTTGTTATTGAACCCTATTTTTTTCATTATTGATTGTTAAGAATTTGATTTCATAATAGATTGTGAAAACCCTTATGAGCTTAATGGATGTTAGGATTTGGCCAATCTTAGTGTGACTATTATATCAATGTTTTGAGGTCGATAGACGATAATCATTGACGAACCTTAATTGTTTTCCCTAATTTATATGAGCGATAGACATATCCTTGTAGGTTTTGTGGCAATGCTAGTTTTACAACCTTCATAATTGAATTGTTCCGATTGTCATAGAAATATAGGCAATTGACATTTTAGTGAATATTGTTATTACTCGAGAGAGAGTAGCAAGTCATTTGAGTAGAACTTGTCAACAGTCTAGAAATCAAACTTTTATAACTTTCAATTATTGAAGAATAGGGGGAGATAGCGATGAAATCTTTGCTCTAGAGTCTCAATCATCTACATTTATCATAACGGTTGTTAGTTCTAGTATTTCAATTACTTTAGTTCAAAGCTTTTTAATAGTTCATTTATCCTTGACTGATCGATTGCTCAGATAAAATTGAAGCTCAAGAATTTGGTAATTAGTAACTTTCATTCCCTGTGGAGAACGATAATCAGTACTTACACTACTATATTACTTGGAACGATTCGTACACTTGCGATTTCGGACAACACCTTGCTCTTGAATTATGCAAATACCATCCGAATGGGGATGCCCTATTGACATCACGAGGCCGAGCATAATTCTCACGGTGTGAACTTGACAGAGAACGTAGGAGGAGAGGGATATATCATATATACCTTCTCAACACCTCTACTAAGTATTTTAAGACGAAATGGGTAAATTACTCAGGCATTATCCGGCTAAGACAATAAGACCTAAGTCTAGGTAAAACAAACTTTTACCTATGATGTCTAGGTGATAAACACTTTATTACCTCACACCACTCACGCATGCTCATAAATCCGGGTTAACTTTACTCAAGTACCGGATGGTCCCCAGGTAGGAGGTGTTCCGTAAACCGTCAGCTTAAATACCTCCAACCTCGAACAGGATGTCCCCGGGTGAGTTTCTTGTAACCTTAGCATTTACAAGATATCGACCTATTCATCTAATGAAACGGAACGATACATTCAACCCTAAGTGAGCATGCCTTTGTCTTTGTTATAGATTTTAAAAGTCTATGCCAATTTTACAACGCTTTGCAAAACTAAGACTAACTACAACAAACTTCTACATGCTTCTCAAACATGCATCACTAAGGCATGACAAGTTGAATATTTAATTTCATAATCAATAGAACACTTATATCAATTATGCTCTTAAACATTCAACTCTTAATTCATAATCAATAAAACACTTATATCAATACTCTGAATTAAGCATGCATCCTATACATTATAACACTTATAACAAACAAAATGCATCTAATGTTGGATGTTTAATTTCATAATTAATATAACATTTATATCAATTATTCTATTAAGCAAACAACATCTAATTCATGAATTAATATAACTCTTATATTAATACTCATGAATAAACATGCATCCTATACATTATAACACTTATAACATACCGTGTGCATAAAATTAGGACAACCTATGTTGTACATTCAATTTCATAATTAATATAACACTTATATCAATTATTCTATTGAACTAACAACAACTAATTCATGAATTAATATAACTTTTATATCAAAACTCATGAATTGCCAAATATGCATACGATATATTATAATACTTATAACATATTATCAATGCATGAAGCATGCTTCCTACGGTGGGATTTTAAATCTATATGGCATACGTTATGCACATACAAACATGGAATTTAATTAAAACATACATTCGCAATGCATAATTAATTAAACACACTAAAGTGGATCGATTTTGGCATTTAACAAGCAATAACTAATTTATTACAAGCTTGAACAACAAGCTACGTCTTGAGCGAACTTCGAACTCTTCGCACCGCCTTTGACCAACTTGCTTCCTCCGAACGCTTCGGCCAAAATCTCTTCGAATTTCTCCTCGTATTGCCTAGAACGAGTTTGAACTTACACCGAACAATTCGGCGAGTTCCAAACTCAAACTTCTTTCACAAAGAAACCTATATGGACTCTAATGACTCTAAAATACAGACTCTTTAGCATGCATTAAAGCCCATACATTCTCGGGCAATTACAAATAATGAAATTCAAAAAGAAACTATGCCAAAATCGATATTCACTTTAGACGCCAATCAGAAACAATTTCTAAAATAAAACCCACCATAACTTAAATTGATGGAAATTGAGTGGCCAAAAACGCTCTGATACCAATTGATGGAGCGCATGGCACGCAGCGGAAGCGATTTGGATCATAGACACTCTAATTTCATCAATTTAAACAAACGGAAACATGCAAAAGCAATGAAAAAAGAGAAATTAGAACACATACCCTTGTCGTTCGAATTTCTTCAAATTTCACCGCCAGAAGCTCCTCACGAGCTCAACGAGCCTTCTCACGAAAACTCCGTGGACCACCCCCGGTAGTCCCGCTATCCTCGGGCCGAGAAACGGAGTAGTGGGACTCCTTTTACAAGAGAAAAGAAGGAAGAAGCTCACTGAAAAAAAACTAAACAGAGAGCAGAGGCCGAGAGGAAGAAGACGGAGGAATTCAAAAACTAAATTGAAATCAAAATTTCAATTTTTACAACTTTTGAAGACCCAAAAATGCACTCACGCATTTATTTTTTTTTTATTTATTTTTTTTTTTTTTTTTTATTTTTTTTTTTTAATTGATCTGACGTTTCAGATATATATCACTTGTATATATTACATGTGTCTTACATCTTGCATGTAAGACACATGTATATATATATATTATTATTATTAAAAATAATTATTATTATTTTATTAATTAAATTTTTTAATTAATAAAAAATATATATATATATTAATTAATATTATTTAATTCAATATCAAATATTAATTAAATAATATAATTAAACCCGGTTTTCCGAAAACCAACTTTTTGCATATGAATCCAATTCATATTGTAGACCAATCTCATATTTAAATCATATTTAAATATGTCCATATTCTTCCACAAACCCGAATTTGAACGATTCAAATTCTTTTCTTTTCTTTTATATTGTTTCACGGCTTTATCCGAGCTAGCCAGGAGAACCGTAAGGACCTACAGATCATGAGCTCCAACGATACTAGATTATCCGGTCAAAACTCTTTCAACCGAACTAACCAACATTCGTTAACCCCCGGAGACTCCACTAAAGTCCAAGGGCTGCACTCTCCTCACTGTAGATGTATTGTGTCCTCTTGATATAACTATCATCAGTAAGTCGATCCTTCACAGGTCGTTCGTAATCACAACGGGTCATTTATACCGTTTAACCCTTGTATTATATCTTGTTCCTTAAGTACCACTGACACCTCTAATGAACAATTGATTTGTGGTCCAACCATCAAATCAGATTCCTCCCTGATCAGGAGAGGATGGGCCCATTGTTCAAGACCTGGAGTCAGCACTTAAGGGAACAACCTCTCTACTAACCCTTAAAGCGGGTAGGAGTGAATTCCATCTCGCACAACTATGTCCCCAGCCACTTATTCGATCTTATCCCCAAGATGGTAGGCTTATTGAGTCGGCGATCAGGCCACTCTCACCCGTACAAGTCAAAGGATAAGGTCGAATAAACAGGAGTTCATAGTGAGCTTAGGATTGAGATCGAGTTACCTAAGTCATCAAATGAAATAAAAACGGTCTTTACAGTAAACGGTGTTATAAAGAAAGAGCGATTTTATTTTTTGGTTCGGTCTTGTGCAAACTCATTGCACAGGACGCCCTCACTCACATGTCTCAACATGAAACGATTCGAATCACATCGTTTTGTACTATACAAAGTGAGCTGCGTCTAATAGTGTCCCCAGGATAAGGTACCCAGCTTTATCCCTATACTATAGACCATTTTGGCTGTCTACTTGAACTTGATCCACATTCATGTCACACATGAAGTTCAAGTACTTACACTATCGCCATGGGTGTTAGTTATTGGTATAGGTTAATACAAACACAATTCACTAAAATTTAATAACTGTATTGAAATAGAATATATACATTCAAACAGTTTACAAACTACGAGTTTTAGGACATAAAACTCAACAAACATACCTCCTAGAGTCGGCAATCTGAGAGACTGAAACCAGATTCTTCTTTAAATCCGGAATATGATAAACATCTTCCACACCATCGACATTTGATGTATCATCCTTAACGTTAACTTGTCCTTCTTGAACAACGGGATGTATGGAATTATCAGCCGTCGCAATGACTCTTCTTCCTTGATGAACACGTACATTAGAGAGAAGAGAAACATTTCCAGTTGAATGATGAGAACAACCAGAATCAACAATCCAGTCCTCATTATAATCTATAGAAGCATTGGCATGCAAATTATTTGGTTGATCAATAGCTTCAATTGATAAACAATGTTCCCAAGTAACTTGTTCAGGTTTGTTACTTTCCTGGACAACATTTGCTTCTGCTTCTTTGAGAATCACCCGACAATTTTGTCTAATATGGCCGAATTTTCCACAACATTGACACACCACCTTTATCCGACAATCACGTTTGATGTGTCCCGACTTGCCGCACCTAAAACATCCTTTTAAATTGCTCTTGGACTGCCTTTCAATTTTGGAATCATTGTCGTCATTTGAATAAAGCTTTGGAGAAAAATGAACTCTTCCCTTGTCTTTTGCATAATTAACAGCCTCCACCTCCGAGTGAGTTTCCTTGTAGTTGCTAAACATTTGTTTCATCAATGTTTCCTGATTTGGAAGCAAATTCTCCAACTCAATGATAGAAGGTTGAGTTGCCCAACCTTGTATCGATGAAATAAATGGCATAAACTCCTTTCGCAGTCCACGAATAAGATAGCGACGCATACGAGCATCACTAATAGGATCATCCTTATCTAATTCTGAAATTTCAGAACATAAAGTTTTAATTTTCAGAAAATATTCTGAAACCGACAAATTACCTTGAGTCCTTCCAGCAAGTTCGTTCTCCAAATATTGCAACCTCGTCGTGTTCTTTTGAGTGAACAACATTTCAACTGTGTCCCACACTTTCTTTGGACAACTTACATCACGAACATGCTCAATGTACTCTTTGCCAATGGAAGTCCGCAAAGCAAATAAAGTTTTGTCACACTTGACCTTCCACTTTCTTCGTGCCTCAGCATTCTCCAGAGTATCTTCTGGAATTTCTGCATCATCACCGGAAACAAGATCCCAAAGATCTTGCCATTGTAGAAAAGCTTCCATACATAGCTTCCAATAACTATAATTATCACCGGCAAGCTTGTCTACACAAACACTGTTTCCACCGTTCATCTTCAACGAGTATTTAAACTCAAACACAAAACAAAGAACCTTGAAGCTTTGATACCATGTAACAAAACGAAGATAACGGGAAGTGTGGAAACAGAAGAGAAATGGCACGAAGGAAAGAATTATATCAATTGAGTTTGATAATTCGATATCTTGAATTGAAAATGTTACAAACATTATATAGTAAATTAATTAGTAAATTAACCCACTAACCTTGTAATTCTCTGGCATAATCTCATTAGGCCACTAACACATTTTCTCTTAGTTATAACCACACACATGTCACTAATCCCACTAACACATTTTCTCTCAATTATAACCACACACATGTCACTATAAGATTTAAATTAAATTAAATAAATAAATAGTTTGCACTAATTTTTAACAGATTGGAAAGAGAGAATTAATTTTTGTAAAATCATTTCTTCATCTTCTCGGATGCTTGGTTTTTTTTTTTTTTTTTTTTTTTCTTCTTCTTTTGAAGAAACATGGTTATGTGGTTTGAAAAAGTTTGAAAATTGAAAATAAACAAAAGTTCATTTCTCATTTTTCAAAGTTCATTCAATCATTTCCAAGACCACTCTTCTCTTTCAATCTCTCTTGTAAAGGAGTCTCACCACCTCGTTGCTCGGCCCGAGGATAGCGGGACTATCGGAGGTGGTTCTCGAAGAGTTCGTGAGTAGATTCCAATGGCGAAATTGAAGAAATTTAGAACTACAAAGGTATATATATTCTAATTTCTTGTATTTCATTACTTTGAGCATGTTTCTGTTTTATTAAATTGATGAAATTAGAGTATCAACGATTCAAATCGCTTCTGCAGCGTTATACGCTCCAACACCATGGCTAACTTTTTTTTTATAGATCAGTTAAAAAAAATATATTTTTCTTTCCAATGATGGAACCTAGAGTGTTTGGGATGCCGCTACTCTAGGCTCTCAAGGTGAGAGAGATCATTTTTTGGATACCAAGATTTGGTTTCAATGTTTCTTTAAAAAAAAAATTATTTTGTTAAAAGGCATGTAAAAAAAAGAATTTGTAATTTTCTGAAAAAAAAAAAAAAAAAAAAAAAAAAAAACTCAAATCCAAATTCCGAATTTCAATAAAACTTCACTTATTTAAAATAAAAAATAAATGAAGAGTTTTTCTTATAAGCAATTTCTTAAATCATGCATTTGAAAATAATAAACCAACGGTTTAAAAATAACTAAAACTTTCGTGATGGAAATTGAGAATTAAAATATTTGATTTTCCAATAAACGATCAGTAAAACATGAGACATTTTAAAATTTTCAAAAATAAAATATTCTTTTACAAAAGGTAATTTTTTTTTTAAATATCACAAGAGAATTAAATATTCGTTCATGGAACGAGTGTCGTGGGGTGCTAATACTTTTCCGATGCACAAAAGACTTATGGACCCTAATCTTAAATTCACAGACCATTTTTTTAGTATTTTTGGGTGCCTAGTCACACTCTCTAAATAATTGTTGGTGGCGACTCCATTTCTCTCCTCTCGGGAACCAAGTCGGCCGCTCCACGTCGCAAACCGGTAGCGACAAATAAGATATAAGATATTTCAAAAAATGTTTAGCATAACTTTTTATTATATTCATGTTTATCCGGTACAAAAATAGGAAATAAGATAATTAATAGTTTTACCTTTTTATTTCTACATAATGTATTTTACGTTTTTTATAAATAAAAAAAAATCAAAAACATCAAGAAAATAAAAAAAAGTTAAAAAAAAATATAATAATGATTGATTTGACTAATTTGTAATTAATTCCTAAAAATATTCAAAATATCCAAGTTTTTTTTTTTATTATTATTATTATTATTATTATTGTAAAAAGGGCCTATCATCTCTACGCTACTGTTTCAACTTTTCAAAACTCACTTTTTCAAGATTGAAGCTTTCTTCTGTTTCAAGCTTTTCAAATCCCAGTATTTCAAGATTCAAGCTTTCTACCGCAGTGTTTGTGTCGTTTCGTCGCCGTTTAACCATCGAAAATTTCGACACCGCCATGTTTTTTCATCTTTGGTAAGTTTTTGCCGCATTTTTTTTCAACGTCGTCCGCCCCCGAAACTAAATACGTCGGTAAGTCTTCACCATCGTGGTTGTTCTTTGTTGTTTCTTATATATACGTGGTATATATCACGGTATTTCATATATAAACTTTGATAGTGTTGTAGAATCTAATTGCAACACTAGAGGGGGTGAATAGAGTTGTCTAGCAATTTTAAATTTTAAACGTTAAACCACTCAAGCAACAAAGAAAATGAATCAAAGCAAGTCTATATCATGCAATCTAAGAGATTAAAATAATTAAAACAAAAATTGAAATGCAGAAAAATAAAAGTAAGGAAGAGAGGACACCGAGAATTTATAGTGGTTCGGCGAATTGCCTACTCCACTCCCCAAGACTCCTTCTTGGGTATTTCACTAAGAGATCCTCTTGCGGGTGAGAACCAAACCGAAAACGACCCTCTTTATTTTTTTTTCACCTAGGCTAAAGAGAAACCCGTGATCCTTTTTACTGGTTCAGGATCCAACCAATTTCTTTTTCACACAACCCAAGGCGAATTACCTCTAAAAAGATAAGATATTACAGATGAACACAGTAGACAAACGCTCTAAAATTTCTCACAAATGTAGGATGATCAAGTTTAGGAGTATGTGAGAAATTTGCAAGTTGAATTCGATTTTGAGAGCAAAAGATCAAAAATGATTTTGCTAGGATTTTTTTTTTTTTGGAAATTGCTCACTTTCAAAAATGAGAATGGCTACCATTTTAAAAAGAAAATGTTCAAAACTAGCCATTAGATTTAGGGTAAGATGAATGTAGGGTGGAGATTGAAAGATGGGAAAGGAATGGATTTTTGAATTTTGAATTTGAGATATAGGAAATGAATGAATTTCATTTTGAATTTAGAATTTGAGAGATAGGAAATGAATGAGTTTTTTAATTTAGAAATTGAGAGATAGGAAAGGAATGGATTTTTGAATTTAGAATTTGATAGATAGGAAAGGAATTGATTTTAGAATTTAGAATTTGATAGATAGGAAATGAATTAATTTTTTAATTAATTTTTCTTAATTTCAAAAATTTAGTCCATGTGTCCACCTTTGGATGGTCCACGTTTGTCATGATCACTCGATCATTCTTTTGTCTTTGAGCTCTGATTTGAACCATTCAAAATGCGTTGGAATCGTCTTTCCGAACGCTACATAATAGATACTTTGAAACACTAAAAATGTGAGTACAAAAAATGAGTTTGTTATCATCAAAATATATAGTTTGATTGAAGCCATAAAGCTAACAATCTCCCCCTTTTTGATGATGACAAACAACACAATAATACATATAATCTCACAAATATTCTCCCCCTTTTGTTATCAACAAAAAGATCAAGCAGATAATTTAGCTCTCCCTTAATAAAAAAATACATATTAGAAAAAAAATGCTCCCCTCAAATAAACCATAAAACAATTTGCTCCCCCTATCAAACATAATTATGCAATTAGATGCGAATAATGTCGAGTGCAAGTTTATTCTTACAAAAAGTTTCTTCATTTAAGGTTTTAGTAAGAATATCTGCTACTTGTTTTTCTGTATGGACATAATTAAGCACAATATTTCAATTTTGCACATGTTCTCTCAAAAAATGATGCCTAATGTCTATATGCTTTGTCCTAGAATGCTGAATAGGATTTTTGGTCAAATTAATTGAACTAGTATTATCACAAAAGATAGGAACTTGTTCAAAATTCAAACCAAAATCATGCAAAGTTTGTTTCATCCATAAAACTTGAGCACAACAACTGGCAACAACAATATATTCAGCCTCAGTAGTAGATAATGCAACAGAGTTTTGCTTTTTACTATACCAAGAGACTAGAGAGCTTCCCAAAAATTGGCAAGTTCCACTAGTACTCTTCCTATCAGTTAAACTACCAGCAAAATCAGCATCAGAATAAGCAATTAAATCTAATGATGCATTCTTAGGATACCATAAACCCAAGTCAATAGTACCAAGCAAATATTTAAAAATTCTTTTTACAGCATACAGGTGTGATTCTTTAGGACAAGATTGAAATCTAGCACACATGCATACACTAAACATAATATCTGGCCTACTTGCAGTTAAGTAAAGTAAGGATCCGATCATACCTCTATAAGCTTTAATATCTACGTTTTTACCTTTTTCGTCCTTATCAAGCTTTGTAGTAGTACTCATCGGTGTCTTTGAAATTTTTGCATTGTCGAACTTAAACCTTTTGAGTAGATCTCTTGTGTACTTTTCTTGATTAATGAAAATTCCCTCTTCAACTTGTTTGATTTGAAGCCAAAGGAAAAACTTAAGTTCTCCCATCATGCTCATTTCAAACTCACTGTGCATACACTTAGAGAATTCTTCACATAGAGAAGGGTTAGTGGCACCAAATAAAATATCATCAACATAAATTTGCACTAACAAAATATCATTTTCTTTGGTTTTAATAAAAAGAGTAGTGTCAATAACTCCCATTTTAAAACCATTATCAAGCAAAAATTTACTCAAACGATCATACCAAGCTCTAGGAGCTTGTTTAAGACCATAAAGAGCTTTATTTAATTTAAAAACATGATTTGGATTTTCGAAGCTTTCAAAACCAGAAGGTTGTTCAACATAAACTTCCTCCAATATAAAACCATTTTAAAAAGCACTTTTCACATCCATTTGAAATCAAGTAATTTTTTTATGAGATGCAAATGCAAGCAACATTCTAATTGATTCAAGTCTAGCAACAGGAGCAAAAGTTTCCTCATAATCTATTCCTTCTTCCTGACTATATCCTTGTGCAACTAACCTAGCTTTATTCCTAACAATATTACCAGACTCATCCATTTTATTTCTAAATATCCATTTAGTACCTATAACAGGATGATCACAAGGACGAGGGACTAATTCCCATACACTATTTCTTTCGAACTGATTTAACTCATCTTGCATAGCAATTAACCAAAACTCGTCAGATTCAGCATCTTTAAAAGACTTTGGTTCAAATTGAGACACAAAAGCAACATTATTTATTGCATTTAAGGAAGAACGAGTTCTTACCCCTTGAGATACATCACCTATAATTAACTGTTGAGGATGGTGAGTGGAAAATCTCCAATCCTGAGGGAGGGTTTCCTTTGGATCTTTCTGAGTCTCACTGGCTACTACTTCTGAGTCCTTATCTTTAATGATTATATCTTCAAAAGGCTTTTCTAATTCATCACTAACAGAAGCTTTATTAAAAGCAACATGTGTTTCATCAAAAACAACATTCATGGATTCTTCAACTACAAGAGTTCTTTTATTAAAAACTCTATATGCTTTACTACATGTCGAATATCCTAAAAATATGCCAATGTCAGTTTTTGATTCAAAATTTCCAAGTTTCCCTTTGTCTTTCAAAATGAAACATTTGCAACCAAAGACCTTGAAATAATTGATATTTGGGGTATTATTATTAAAAATCTCATAAGGATTTTTATTCAAAATAGGTCTTATTAAAACTCGATTCATCACATAGGAGGCAGTATTAACGGCTTCAGCCCAAAAGTATTTTGGTAAATTATATTCATTTAACATGGAGGTAGCTAATTCTTGTAAAGACCGATTTTTCCTTTCTACAACACCATTTTGTTGAGGTGTTCTTGGAGAGGAAAAATCATGAGAAATACCATTTTCATCACAAAAAATTTCAAAAGAAGCATTTTCAAATTCTCCTCCATGATCACTTCTAATTTTTGAAATCATAAAATCTTTTTCATTTTGAATTCTTTTTGAAAAAGTAATAAAAGATTTTATGGCTTCATCCTTGTGAGATAAAAATAAAACTCAAGTAAATCTTGAAAAATCATCAACTATAACAAAAGCATAATGTTTTCCACTTAGACTTGCAACTCTAGTAGGTCCAAAAAGATCCATATGTAATAGTTGCAAAGGCCTAGAGGTAGAAACTATTTTCTTTGGTTTATAAGAAGACTTAGTTTGTTTACCCATTTGACAAGCATCACAAACTTTATCTTTTTCAAAGTTTAATTTTGGAAGACCTCTAACAAGGGATTTCTTAGAAATATTTGAAATTAAATGCATGCTAGCATGTCCTAATCTTCTATGCCACAACCATGAATCATCATGCAAAACAGACAAACATTTATCATCAATAATAGGATAATCAATCAAATCTATAGTGTAAACATTTTTATCTCTATTTCATTCAAACAATATTTTCTTATCACATGCATTTTCAATTATGCAATTTTTATCACTAAAAATTATCTTATAGCCTTTATCACATAATTGACTAATGCTCAACAGATCATGTTTTAAACCATCAACAAGCAAAACATTTTCAATTAAAAAATTTGAACCATTACCTATGTTACCTTTGCCAATAATCTTACCCTTTTTATTATCGCCGAAGGTAACGTATCCTCCATCTTTCTTTTCTAGGTATGTAAATTTTGTATGGTCCCCAGTCATGTGTTTTGAACATCCACTGTCCAAGTACCACTTGTTCTTTATCGATCTCAAGCATACCTAAAAACACAAATCTAAAGATGTAACCTTTGGTACCCAAATTTGTTTGGGTCCTTGGGGGTTAGTTAACAAAAATTTAGGAATCCATTTCTTTTTATTTTCATTCATAGCATTGAATTTCCTCAAATTACATGCATAAGCTTTATGACCTTGTTTTCCACATGCATGACAAATAACTGAAGATATGGAGCTTTCTTTGACAAAGTAATTAGTAAATTTCTTTTGTTTTTGGTGAGGTTTGTAACCTAAACCACTTTTATCAAAGACGCCTTGTTGCTTACCCATCATGATATCTAAGTTTTTCTTTCCATTTGTAAACTTTAAAAGAGTAGATGATATATCTTCATTTTTCTCTACTAATACTTTATACTCTTCTTTTAAAGCATGCAAATTTGACTTAGATAAAACAAGCTCTTTTCTTAATGTCTCATTTTTCTCTTTTAGATTATCTAGCTCAATGAATAAGTCATTGTTCTCATGAGCTAATCTAGTATTTTTCTTCCTAAGAGACATATATTTGCAACCTACTTTTTCAAATTCATTTTTAATTTCATTATAAGCATCAACAAGCTCATCAAAAGTAAGGTTTTCAGGACTTACCTCGTCTTCGTCGTCTTCATCTCCAAAAGCCATAAAACATAGGTTAGCTACTTCTTCCTCGCTTTCAGAGTCACTCTCATCACTTTCATCCCACGTAGCTTTCATGGCCTTCTTGTTCTTCTTTGAAAATGATTTTCTTTGAGGACAATCATACTTTACATGTCCAGGCTTTTTGCACTCATAACAGATGATGGAGTCCCTATTTCTCTTTTCTCCTTTGTCATCTTGACTATAGTTCTTCTTGGAGAAGTTTCTTTTCCGAAAATGCTTCTTGAACTTCCTTGTTAGGTAGGCAAATTCTTCTTTAATGCCAAGCTTTTCTTCTTTTTGACGTCATCTTCCATATTGCCCTTCATAATTATCTCATGTGTCATGAGAGATCCGATGAGCTCCTCCAATTTAAGTGTTGAAAGGTCCTTAGCTTCTTGAATCGCCGTCACTTTAGCTTCCCAGCTTTTAGGCAACGACCTGAGAATCTTCCTCACGTTTTCAGATGTAGTATATATTTTTCCTAATCCCTTCAAAGCATTCACAATATTTGTAAATTTCGTAAACATTTCAGAAATGGATTCATTAGCATTCATTTTAAATAATTCATAATTATGAACAAGCATGCTAATTTTTTACTCTTTTACTTGATTAGTTCATTCATGAGTTACTTCAAGCATATCCCATATTTCTTTAGCAGTATTACATGCAGAGACTCGATTAAACTCATCAGAGCACAAAGCACAAAATAGATTATTCATGGCTCTAGCATTTATAGATAATTTATTTTATCTTCATCATTTAGCTCATTTTCTTCCTTAGGCACATCCTTATTAGCAACTATCTTGGTTGGAATTAGAGGACCATTAGAAATAATTTCCCATAAATTGTAATCAATAGAAATTAAATAAATTATCATTCTTGTTTTCCACCAAGCATAATTATTTCCATCAAAGAGAGGTGGTCTAGTGGTAGATTGACCCTCAGTAAACCCATTCACTCCAATATTTGCCATAAGCTCAAGGAAATTTGATTTTGTCAACTTTTCTCAAATAAATACAAAATTTCAGATTTAAAGAAAAAAAAATGTTTTTTTTTTTAAATATGAAAAATGAAATTATGCAACACTTTAAATCAAAGACCGAGCAACCGGCTCTGATACCAATTGTAGAATCTAATGGCAACACTAGAGGGGTGAATAGATTTGTCTAGCAATTTTAAATTTTAAACGTTAAACCACTCAAGCAACAAAGAAAACGAATCAAAGCAAGTCTATATCATGCAATCTAAGAGATTAAAATAATTAAAACAAAAATTGAAATGCAGAAAAATAAAAGTAAGGAAGAGAGGACACCGAGAATTTATAGTGGTTCGGCGAATTGCCTACTCCACTCCCCAAGACTCTTTCTTGGGTATTTCACTAAGAGATCCTCTTGCAGGTGAGAACCAAACCGAAAACGACCCTCTTTATTTTTTTTTCACCTAGGCTAAAGAGAAACCCGTGATCCTTTTTACTGGTTCAGGATCCAACCAATTTCTTTTTCACACAACCCAAGGTGTACCCACACCTTAATACAAAACCCGAGAAAATAAAACTTACAACGAATTACCTCTAAAAAGATAAGATATTACAGATGAACACAGTAGACAAACGCTCTAAAATTTCTCACAAATGTAGGATGATCAAGTTTAGGAGTATGTGAGAGATTTGCAAGTTGAATTCGATTTTGAGAGCAAAAGATCAAAAATGATTTTGCTAGGATTTTTTTTTCTTGGAAATTGCTCACTTTCAAAAATGAGAATGGCTACCATTTTAAAAAGAAAATGTTCAAAACTAGCCATTAGATTTAGGGTAAGATGAATGTAGGGTGGAGATTGAAAGATGAGAAAGGAATGAATTTTTGAATTTTGAATTTGAGATATAAGAAAGGAATGAATTTCATTTTGAATTTAGAATTTGAGAGATAGGAAAGGAATGAGTTTTTTAATTTAGAAATTGAGAGATAGGAAATGAATGGATTTTTGAATTTAGAATTTGATAGATACGAAAGGAATTGATTTTAGAATTTAGAATTTGATAGACAGGAAATGAATTAATTTTTGAATTAATTTTTCTTAATTTCAAAAATTTAGTCGCCTCTGCCATGTGTCCACCTTTGGATGGTCCACGTTTGTCATGATCACTCGATCCTTCTTTTGTCTTTGAGCTCTAATTCGAACCATTCAAAATGCGTTGGAATCGTCTTTCCGAACTCTACATAATAGATACTTTGAAACACTAAAAATGTGAGTACAAAAAATGAGTTTGTTATCATCAAAATATATAGTTTGATTGAAGCCATAAAGCTAACAAGTGTTTTGAGAATAATATCAGCTTCAAACTATAACAAGGTATTAGAGGGTGTATATCAAGGTATTTTTAATGGTCATAGTTTTCGTAATGCATTCTGTAAATTAAGCTTCCCACTAAACATAACATTCACCCTAATGTGGAATTTTTCCTTAATTCTTGGCATGTCAATGTTGTGATGAAAGCGACCTTGAAATTGTAATTCATTGGCGGTGGAGGTAGTAACAACATAATGTCTACTATAACTGAGAGACTGTTTATATTATTTATTACCAATGAACAAAGATTCGATGAAACATTGCATAACATGTTGAAGAACCAACCAACATCCTTGTCGTCTATCAATTTCATACCTATTCCTATAAAAGTAGGATGACCAACACTAGCAAATGCATCAGGGAAGTCGTAATTATCGTCCATTCCTAGTTGTTTCATAATTATGTCCATCAAATTATTGAAGGACATTCCTAATTCCATAATCACCTCTGAAACTTCGAAGTGAACATAATTGTCTCTCTTGTTTCAATTACCAACAGAAACAATGCGCACAAGAATAAGATTGAAACCTACAAATGGAGGAATATATAATATAATATATTAATATGTATAGTAAGTATTAAGGGGGCGTTTGGCCCCCTGTTTTGGAATCAGAACCCTGGGAATCAGAACCCCGGGGTTTGTCAGGGCGGGTTCTGAACCCTGGGAATCTAAAAACTGTGTTTGGGGTGCAGGGTTGGGAAGCCTCGAAATCAGAAACCAGTGTTTGGGGTGCAGTGTTCTGAACCCCGGGTTGAACAGTTTTTTTTTTTTTCCTTTTACTATTTTGTTTCTCTTTTATACCCTTATTTTCTAGTGGTGAATTGTAAAACCCGACCTCACGTAACATGAGCAAAATTCTTTTGGAACTTAAAAATGAAGCATTTAATTTATGTTATATTCTAAGAATAAGAAAATAAATTGAATAATTTTCATATTTGTACTCGTACAAAAAAAAAGTTTATGAAATAGGATGAAAAAATATACCTTTTATAAATTAAGAAAAACAAAAAAATAAAAGGAAAGGAAAAAAAGTTTTTACAACATGTTGGGGTTACGCTCATGGTCACTAAGCAATATATCATGTCGTTGGGCTACGCTCTTGTTGAAACAAAAGAAAAAAAAAAGTTATATTACTATTGATGAAAAAAGTTTTATGGAAAAAAGATATATTTTAATAAAATATTAAAAAGAAAAACATTTAACAAAAACAACAAAAACAAAAAACAAGAAATAGAAGAATGGAAAAAAATACATTATTGATGAAAATTTTGTATATTTCAATTAAAAAAATATATTATAAAAGGAAAAAAAAAGTTACAAACACAACATTAATTTATAGAATATGGTTGAAAAAATACATAAAATAAACAAATAATAAAGAGGAAAAAAATTGAAAAAAAACCTTAATTCGGATATAACGTAGATTCCAATAATTCCCTATTATTAATGGAAATTTTATAAAAATATTAAAATATATTCATATTAGAAAGTAGTAAAAAAAACATTACAAAAGAATATCATTTTTCATAATAGAAAAAAAATATTTTTTAACTAAAAAGAAATTACTACGGTTAGTTAATGGAATAAGATGGGACAAAATATATATATATATATAAATTACTAACACGGTTAGTTAATGGAATAAGATGGGACAAAATATATATATATATAATATAAAGGAAAAATGAATAGACATAGAGCAAAAATTGATGGCAAAATTGAAAAAAAGATAAAAAAAAAAAAAAAAAAAAAAATTGTTGGTGTTAGTGTCAAATGGATTAAGAGAGAGATAAAATTGTTGATGTGACGAAGAGAGAGAAACAAAATTGGAGAAGTGATGGGTTTAGAACCCAAAACCATGGGTTTGAGTTCTAAACCCATGGATTTCCAATACATCCATCCAAACATGGGTTTGGCTTCAAAAGCCAAACCCACCCAAACACAAGACAGAGAGCCAAACGCCCCCTAAAATGTTTGTCAAACAGAAAGAAAGAAAGAAAGAAAGAAAGAAAGAAAGAAAGAAAAAAAAAAAAAAAAAAAAAAACAACAACTGAAGATTTACATGTCAAAAAAATATGATGTACTATATACCTAGTGTATATTATGGGACAAATACATAATAAAAAAATAAAAAAACAGGCATAAACAACTTGTTGTATATAATGATGATTATATATACCTGGTATATATTATATAATAAATACATATAAACAAAAAACATACACAAACAACTTGTTGTATATATGATGTACTATATTACACGTTATTATTTATAGAATTTAGATGGTATATATTATATAATGAAGTATATATATTATATATTTCAGCTTGCTATATTTAATGGGTGTAGGGTTAGAACATAATGAAGACTATATACACTTGATATATTATATAATAAATAAATAAAAACAAAAAATACAGGCGAAAGCGATATAGGGTGGCGACGAACAGACGACGGAGTTAAGATAATGATGAGAGAATTATGGTGGTTAAGGAGAACAAGAGAAATTTATGGAGGATAAATTGATTCTTTTAATAAATATCATACAAAATAAAATCTAATTAATGATAATGAGTAATTGTTATAAGTCAAAACACTTAATATTGCAAAATTTAAAAAAAAAAAAAATTTTTTTTAGAATTTAAATGAAAGATAAATTGGTAAAATAAAAATAAAATTAATTAATTAAATAATACCATAAATACTAAAAAAATATATATATAGAAATGATAAATAAATTTATCATAAATATTTGTAAAAATATGGGTTAAAGAATAGGGAAATCAGAGTAAATAGTCTGGAACCCCATTTCAACCCATGTCTCTTTTTTTAAAATTAAGTTTGGTGTCCCTTTTCTTTTTTAATTTTCTCTATCCTCAATTTTTCATTCATTTTTTACCCTCCTAACTTCTCCTCTCATTCTAAAATTATATCCTTAAAAAAACTTATCATCTCTCCCTACCAAGATTTTCTCTAACAAAATTTATCTCTCTCCTCCTCCTAATCTTCCTTCACAGATTCTTCATTATCCATTCTCTCTCCTTTCACCCATACGCAATGATTCACTCTCTATCGTCTAAAAAAAATCATTATATCTCATCTCACCCCTAATCTTGTATTAGATGATTTTTGTTGGGAGATGGGAGATGAATTTTTTAGATGTGGATTTTGTTGGAAAATCGTGATTTGGGAGATAATTGCTTAAATGATTTTTGATTTCACAAAAGTATGGTGAATTTTTTAGATGATTTTTTATTTCACTGAAATATGGTGGATTTTTTAGATGATCTTTGATTTCAATGAGGATGGGAGATGGGAAATCGTGATTTAGGAGCGAGGAGATTGTAGCCAAGGTGATTGATAAAATGTCTAATTATGACTTGAAGGTCAAAAACTTAATGGTGGAGCTTGTAGATAACATTTTCAATGGGTGATCGAAACGTTTTGTATTATTTCTCCGTCATTCATTGGAATCTTGGCGTCTACATAAGCTTCGTCAGGTTTTTATTTAAATGTTTATTTTCCTAATGTATTGGTGTTGATTTTCCAAAACAATTACAATTCGCAAAATTGTAAAAGTACGGTATAATTTTAATTTGTGAAATTGTAAATACACGGTGAAGTACAATTTGCGAAATTTCAACTACACTTGGAAGTGCACTTTGCAAAATGCAAAATTTAAAATACAATGTAATTTCATTTTCATCCCTGCTTTATTTTCTTCCTGAAAATTTGTAATGGATGTAGTTTGTTTGTAATACGAAGTGGACTACACTTTATTTGTTATTCAGTGGATTGCAGTTACACTTTATTTGTTAGGCAGTGAATTACAATTACGCTTTATATTTGTTATGCAGTGAATTGCAATTGCACTTTATTTGCTATTTAGTGGATTGCAATTACACTTTATTTGTTATTCGGTAAATCACAATTACACTGTTATTTGGTGCATCGCAAATACAATGTATTTTCCTCCAATTTTTTGTCACTATTTACAATATGTTATGTTTTTTTTTTGTCTTCTGATGTATTTACCGTGTATTTGTTAATTGTAAATACAATTTAATTAAAATTTCCAAAATAATGTTTTTTTGTGTCACTATCTACAATATGTTATTTTATTTTATTATTATTATTTTTTTTTTGTCTTCTGATGTATTTACCGTGTATTTGTTAATTGCAAATACATTGTAATTAAAATTTGCAAAATTGTAAATACACTCGTAATTACAATTTGGACAATTGCATGTACCTAATGGATTTGCAAATACACTGTAATTAAAATTTGCAAAATTGTAAATACACTCGTAAATACAATTTGGACAATTGCAAGTACCTAATGGATTTACAATTTTGTATTTATAATTTTGTAAACACATTGTATTATGAGGTGAAGTTTGTCTCAATTACACTGTATTTACAATTTTGTATGGATTGAAAAGGGTAGGAGAATTTTGTATAAGTTCTGATTTATTTTTCTCTTATTCTTATAATTTTTTACAATTTTGTATGGATTGAAAAGGGTAGGAGAATTTTGTATAAGTTCTGATTTATTTTTCTCTTATTCTTATAATTTTTTAGGTGGATGTTTTTTTAGAGTTTTTGCTATTCTTAATTTTTGAAACCGTTAAATGAGAGAGAAGGGAGAAAATCTGGTAAGAGAGAGAGAGTTAGTTTTTGGAGAAAATTTTAGAGGAGAGAAAAATGTTTTTTTTTTTTTTTAAATTACAAAATCTTATAAATGAGGAGAGATTGAGATTTGGGTGTAGGTAAATAAGGAACCAAAAAAAAGGAGAGAGAGAAATTAAATTAAGAATGAACATATATCCAACTTTAAAAAAAAAACATCTGTCGATTTTGATAGGTCATATGTCTCATTGCCACTAAAGAATATATGGTAAATCTTACTATATTACGTGTTGTGAAACAATAGAACAAGAACAAAGTAGGAAGGAGAAGAAAGTAGGGAGTCAATGTATTTTTTATTCAGTTGTCCATGTCAAAGGCTACAACGACCACTATTTATAGGGTTTACAAAATATGAAGAAGATCAGGAAAGATTGAAGATCATGGAGAAGATCATGGAGGAGATAAGATCATGATATCTTATCTATATGGACATATATATATATAAATATTCATAACACTCCCCCTTAGATGTCCATAATATATAGAATATATGCCTCGTTAAAACCTTATTAGGAAAAACCCAATGGGACAAAATCCTAGTGAAGAAAAAAGAGTACATTATTCATATATATTTTAGTAACCGTCTCATTAAAAAGCTTGTTAGGAAAACTCAGTGGGATAAAACCATAGTCAAGGGAAAAAGAGTGCAGCACATTTTCTCCCCTTGAGATCTTTGAGTCGTCGCTTTTCAATGTTGTTCACCAACTTCTGAAATGTTGCAGTAGGTAATGTCTTTGTAAATAAGTCTGTCGAGTTATCTTCTGAAGAAATTTGAACGGTAATATCATCATTTTCTTCAAGATCATGGGTGTAGAAGATCTTTAGTGAGACATGCTTCGTTCTATCTTCTTCAATATATACACTCCTCTGATTTGTGTTATACATGTTGTGTTGTCTTCCCTAAAGGGAGAAACTTTCTCTTCCCATTTTGCCCATTTCTTTTTTATGTATCTTTTTTATCTTTATAACTAAAAACGTAAATTCAAAAGTTTCGAAATTTTAAAATTAATTAAATTTTTTTATTTTTTTTTATTTTTTTTCATGTATTTTTTAAAAAGTCATTTCAAATTGTTCAACTTCTTCAACTCTCTACCATCTTCGCTTCAATGCAAAAGTTAATTAGAACTAATAACTTTCTAATGGTTCAACTTCTCATCTCTCCACTATCTTGATTTCAATGAAAAATTAATTAAAATCTCTAATTTATAGGAAAAAAAAAATATGTCAAATTTATCTACCTTGAAATTTTTTCCTCTTCATTTTACCCTTTCATTTTAACCATTCACACTACTATGGCTATTTTTTTTTAAAAAAAAAAAAATCCATTTTTAGAATTAATTTTTTTATTGGTTTTTAGATAGAATTTATTTATTGTTTTCTCAATTAAAATATAAAAAATGTCTACTCCACTTCTAAGTCTCCCTCATCGAAAAATCATCAACATGTTGTAAAACAATAAAAACTTAAAAACTTAAATTTTAGGAAACCGTTGTTTATTGCAATTAATTTTTTAAGTTTATGGATGACTCTTGGAATACAAAATTTCAATTCTAAGACTTATCCTCTTCTTCGGTTACAAAAAAATCTTTAACTATAAATATGAAGTTGTTTTGTCAATCAAATCAATATTTATTTGCATCTCTTTCTAAGGAAGAAAGACGAAGATGAGGATGAAAAAATACAGGTATTATAGGAAACGGTGCGACACGAACTACTATGTACAAGAGGACGTCAGTGACTTGAATGAGAGAGAGGCGGGGCGACATGAGCAGCGAAGAGAAAGCTTCAAATCCAACTATTGAAGAGGGAATTCAAATAATTGTATCAACAACACGGTGTAAACTAGAAAAATTCTACTTTTTGAAAAACAATGCTTTAATTAGTTTTTTTTTTCTATTTAGCATATAGTACATGAGTTTTTTTTTACTAATAAAGGAGAGGATTATTTATTTATTTATTTGAGGCGAGAGCATTTGTGCACAAAAGGAGAGTTTATTTTAGAAGAGAAATTATATGGCCCCTTACAAGAACCCATTTAAAAGGAACCAAATGTTGAGCCCAGTTTGTTAGTTTGTTGGAAAGATTCAAAACAACTAATTTTTCTCTTAAGACAAATGAGAGAAATCTTGGCTAATTATGTAATCAATCTAGAATGCCATTTATTTTCAAAAAAAAAAAAAAAAAAAAAATCTAGAATGCCATTTGATCGGTTAGATTGTAGCAGTGGGTGACGGCAGTTGTGGTTAAGTTGCCTAGGGTTTCGATTTTTTATTTTATTTTATTTTTTTCATTTAATTTAATGAGTATTTTTTTCAAGTGTGTTTGTTTGTGGTGATAGGAACGGTAGTATGTGAGATGATTTGGGAAAAATATTTGGGGCAATTAGAGGAATAACTAGAATGAAATAGTGGTTAGTGAAAAATAGCTATAGTAGTTACTGAAAAATAGCTAACTTCCTAAAATTAATGAAATATAGGCAACAACTATAATTAGTAAATTGCTTAACCTACTACCTTGAGAAATAAATACCCGTATTAGATTTAACCCGTTGAAAAATGGAATATTGTTATAAATAGCTACATTAAAAAACCCGAAATGAAATATAGCTAACTAAGTTTTCTATTTGCATCCAATAACTAATTAGATTTTAGGAAGGGAGAGAGAACATTTTATATACCGGTTATGCCTCTAGTAGATAACCTTATTTGCAGTCAGACCACATAATCGAAATTTAATTTTGTAATTTATTTAATTTTAATTTTTAAATATCTCAACAACCAACCAAGAAAATCAGTATCTTTCGTCCTAGATTTTTTCCTAAAATAAAATTAGCTCCCTTACAAATCCCTAAAAATAAAAATATGAGACTGATTTTAGACTCTGTAAAATTGAAATTTTAAAAGATTTTTTCTTCTTCATATTCTTCATTCCATTCACGGTCAATTGTCACTTCCTTCTCACCGACATCTCTTTTCTCCTTCACAGTCGACCATAGCCACTCATCCTATATTTTTCCAAGAAATCATCGACAACTCGAGGAAACTATTGATGCACATAATGGGCGGGTAAGAAGAATGCCAACAAATCGAATTAGCAACAGACAACGACAAAGTTAAGAATGTTGTTCAGAATCAAGAAGACGAGGATGAAGAATCAAAAGGATATCAAAGCTTGTCTAAAGTATGAAGACGAGGATGAAGAATCTGTTTGTCTAGTTTAAGAATGCCGTTCAAAATCTGTTTGATTTTTTGACTGAAAGGATATCAAAGCTTGAAGACGAGTTTAAGGGCCTGAATAACTTGTTTTAGTGAAGCTGAACCATCGAGAAAAACAGAGCCTTGAGTCGAATTTGAGTATCATGTGTGTAATTAGTTTTATCTACCCGTTTTTCTTGAAGATCAAGTATGTAATTAGTTTTATCTACCTGTTTTTCTTGAGAATCGGGTGTGTAATTAGTTTTGTCTACCCGTTTTTCTTGTTTTTAAACCTGAGTATTCTATGAGTATTGATTGTTTCCCCTGATATTCTCTTATATATATTTTGTCTAGGTACACTATCTACACTTTTTGACAAATGTATTTTCTGGGTACACTATCTACACATTTTTACAGATGTATTTTCTTATATATACTAATTAAGGGTGTATTTTCCTATTTCATAATTTCTTAGTACAGTATCTACACTTTTTGATAAATGTATTTTACAATATATACTAATTATTATTAGGTGTATGTCTCAATATATATTACTTCCTCAAGTCATCAAGGGTGTATTTCACAGCGCATACTACTTATCCTAGGTCATTTTTTTAATCCGTCTGAATGAGTTTTTTTTTACCACTTTTATTAGTATTGTAGTTTCCATCCATCTTGAAATTAATCTTTGTTTCGTTTAAATTTAGTTTATGCACTTTAAATGAAACTTGATGGGAATTGAAATATGTATGTCTATATATATATATATATATATCTATCTATATACTATGTATATGTTTCTTTATTCCTCGTGTTTTGAACCTATTAAGTGTATTTTTCAATATATACTACTTGTTTGGGCATGACTGTTTATCTTTTTCTAGGGTGTCGTGTTCGTGTTCGTCGAGTTAGTGTATACTGGTCAATATAATGGGTGACAGGTTAGTTTAATTCAAATTATTTTAAATATTTTCAACCGTTTACTAGTTGTTACGTTTTTTCCTCCCAACTATTTTCTCTCTCATAAAATCAACCCTTTTTTGTAGTTGATTTGATTTTCAACGGATTAAATTTTATAGGGGTATTTCAGTCTCAATATAGTTTAAAGATTATACTAAATATAGTTGTCAGCTATTTTTCATTAAGGTAATTGTGTTAGCTATTTTTCAGTAACAACTATTTCATTTTTTTAGTTTTTCATCTTGTTGCCCCTTGAAAAATCAAATCAACTAAAAACAAGGGTTGATTTTATGAGAGAGAAATTAGTTGGAAGAAAAAAACGTAACAATTAGTAAGTCGTAGAAAATTTAGAAATAATTTGAATGAAATGTAAACCGAACCTACCACTCCTTGTATTTACCCGTATACACCCGACTCGAAGAACACAACAATGAACTCCAGAAATTCTATCAGTTATACACAGAACATTAACAATCTGCACAAACACAATTATGAAACATAAAAATGGTGTAAACAAATGGTTTGACAAAAATAAAATAAACAAAAAATATACACTCTCTCATTCAACATCCCCATGGTCACATCAAAAAGTTTACATAGAGCCAATAAATTGATGGAAATCCCTTCACCTGACACAATCATGTCAACCTCGATTCCAGCACCCCAATATTGGTTAAAATATAAAAATTGAAAACCCCTTCCATAATGTTTGTTAAAATATCCCAACGAAATTAAAACCCTTGGGTCACATCCATTAATTTAACACCTTTCACCTTCCCAAAATCAAAGAACACAACTCACCTCCCTCAAGAAAATCGGCGTAAATATTTTTCACCCCAAGCATCGATGGTCGCCGGTGGAAGGTAAAGAACGAGAGGCAACAAACGATCGGGTCGCCTTCGTGCGCGATAGAGAGCTTGGGCGACCATCGTGAGCCCGCTAAACTTTATACACAACTACGACGAAAAATCGAACATTCTTTCGCTAAACAGTCTCTTCACCTCTCTAAAGCTCCGATTCCCTAGTCCTAGCTCCGATTCCAGCTGACAAAAGGTAGACAAAAGAGGTCATCATGAGTTCGTGAAACCCTATAAAAGCTACGGTGCAAATCGAACATCAAGACTACCGGTACGCTTGAATGAATGAACGAAATAATGTTCCGTAGATTTTCTATTTTTCATATAGTTTAGGATCCCTATTTTTTAGGGATTTCTTTGTTATCTATTTTTATTTATTTAATTGACCGGTTTCCGCATGAATGTTGAGCGTGAGTCTAGGGTTTAAATATTTTTGTTCTACAACCTCTTCATTTTTGTAGATGGAAAGGGCGAGTGAAAGATTGAAAGTTGTCGGTGTCACTACAAGAAACTTGACCTTTTTCGGAGGTCACAACCTTCGAAAAAGCCCTAAATGAGCCTTTGAAAAATCTTTTTTCGAAGGTTAACTCAACCTTCAAAAAGTGTCGAAATAAATTCCGTCGGGAAAAAACTTTTCAAAGGTTCGTTAACCTTCGAAATTAACTTTTTTTCGAGCGTTCATTAACCTTCGAAAAATTCATTTTTACGAGGGTTCATTAACCTTCGAAAAATAGTTTTTTTCGAGGGTTATCATTAACCTTCGAAAATTATTTTTTCGAGGGTTCATTAACCTTCGATAGTTATCAAATTATTTGTTGTCAAATTATCTTTTTTTGAAGGGTTTCCTTTTTTAGAGGCTTATAATGTTATTTTCAACAATTTTAAAGCCTACAAAAATAATTCTTTATCAACATTTGTAAATCCTTCAAAATAACAAAATTAAACAAAATTTCAAATTAATGTTATTTTCTGCTTGATTATTGATCCTCCAATATACAAAAACTAGATAAATTTGATTCTTCTAAAGAGAAAGCTAAAGCAACAAACACAATAGTTTCACTTTCTTAAATATGTAACTCTAATCAAATACAAACAATGACTTTCAAGAATTTCAAGAATTAAAGGTTAGTAATATCACCATCACATACCAACTTCAGATCTCCACCTTAAAAAAAATACACTCTAATTTCTCAAATGTCTGAAACCAAATGAAAATTTGTTGAAGAACTAAAGAACTTACCACATAAAACTGTCTTTGTAGCAAAGAGTCTTCTTCCATAGCCACAAGATCGTCTCTGCTTAATCCTTCTTCTTCTTTCACAATTTTGAATTTTCCAATACTCTTTGAACAGGCACTTGTGTGTATCTCTATCTTCCAAATCCACAGATTTCTACTCAATAAAAAGAAAATTTTGAGGATCAATTAATGAAAGCCCGCCCCGTTTGATAACCATTTGATTTTTAAAAACCAAGCCAAGTTTTGAAATTTTATTAAGAATTAAAATGTTGACTTAATATTTTAAGTAGAAAAGTAAAAACGAAATACCTTGGAAAATGAGAGTTTTTCAGCAAGATGAGGAGGGGGTCGAGCAGTGTGTGCAGAAGCCCTTGTTGGGTCGCAATGCAACAAACTTGATAGATTGGATACAATTTTTGCAAAAAGATGTTGGCAGCACAAGCAAGAATAACAAGAATGACAATCTGAAAAGAAAAACAAAGGGTCTATAAATCTTGGAATCTGGTCCAATGGCCATGCAAATATATAATCAATAATCATTTTGGAATGGTGGGGTGGGACTGGGGGTTAATTAAACTAATTACCACAGGTCCAATTATCTTCTATTTCATAGGTTGTTTATCGTCGTACCCCACACATTCAAGATCGTAGACCTTCGAGCAGTTCCTGTGAGAAGCAATCAATCTTTATAGCTATTACCTTGTTCATGAAAAAACAATCGTCACCAATCCGGGTGGATGAGAAAGTCAAGGTAATGACCCTTATATTATTACCTTGTTCATGTCTGTATCCTAATAACTAATTATAAATCTTCTATTGGTATATATTATGGTTGTAATTTGAAGTATACACATGCATGACTCCTTACTCGAAGTAATAAATGCAATGAACAAGGAGACAAAAGACAATGTGAAACGTAGCAAGGCGGTTAAAAAGGAAAGACAATCTGGGGGACTAGGGCGAAGACAAAGGTATCGCCTACAAAGAAGGAGAAAGGAAAGTCACGAGAGGTTACGAGACCCGATGAATTAAGTGACGTATATAGCCGTATTTACAGTCATTGGTACCGACATTTCACCTGCATATACCTGTATTTACACACCTTAATTTGTTGTCCTACATGAAGCACAAATGGAGAATCTGGATGATGCACCTTCAGGGTCGAAACGTAAGAAACAAAAAAGGAAGGTGGAGAAGAGGGATATGGCTGCCGAGGGAAGCAAAGATAAGAATTGAGGGACACCGAGATCGAAGGACAAAGAGAAGGTCAAGTAGGTTGAGCTAAAAGACTCCGACCACAGTAATGTAATACCCTTTAAATGATGTTTGCTATGTATAAATTTAGATTTATTCAGTAACACATGTGTTATGTAAGTCTGATGTTGACAAGAGCGATGAGAGTTTGCGTGGGGGACAGAGAGGACGACTCAATTGCCCAATATTATTCGGATGAATCCAGTGATAGTGGTGGTAGTTTGAAAAAGAAGTCAAAGCATGACGAGGTTAAGTAGATATGTAGTAAAATGAATTTGAGCGTTCGTATTCGAAGGAAAGGAATGTATGATATGTTAATTACATGGTATATACTATGTTGTACTAAGATAAGGTATAATTTTTACTACAACATGTTGTTGTGAGAGAAACCGAGACCAAAGGTAAAGGGAAGTCGAAGTGGAGGGACGGGGTGAACACTGGAAATGTGCACGACTCAGAGGAGTTTTTGGAAACAAAGGTAATGCATTTCTATTTCCATTGTAGACATTACACATATGAAAAATTACATTATGAAAAATTTGGTGATATAAATCGTATTTGTTCTTATACACCTCTAATAGAATATACCTATCACAATACATCTTAGTATCTAGCCCAATTATAGTGCATTTCTTTCTTCTGTGCTTCCATTGTCGAATTTAAGAATATGTGAATTAATTTTGTAGCCATAGGTGGTATAGACCGTATATGTTCTTGTATACCTCCACCAGAGTATACCTATCGTAGTACATCTTAGTATATACCCCAACTGTAGTGCATTTATTTATTATGTACTTCCATTGTCAACATTAAGAATATGCGGAATTAATTCTCTAGTCATATTTTAATGAGGTGGTATACCCGGTATGTAGTTAGTATTTAATTAAATTTTATACTTCGTATCTGTTGATATATACCTCACTCATTTAATTGTGGCAATTTATTTGTTTGGGTGGTATATTCCATATATTTTGTTATATACCTCGCAAATAGTATACATGTCTTTGTACAACATAGCATGTACAAAGTAAATATGTCTATCGAATGTTTGTCGATACGTATGTATGATGTTATATAAATCTCAACATGTATGTTCATACCATATAAAAATGATTAGTAAATGGATATTTCACCACGTATACCTGATTGTGTAACCACCGTCCCATAACATGACAAGATGTGACGTGCGTCATTAGTTGATAGTTGTGTATGTTGTTATATACGTCAAACAATGCATGTCCATACTCATATGTTATATGTGGTGTTTTGTATTTGTTAATATATGCACTCTAGCTTACTACATATGCCCCATCCACACCTACTTGACTTTATACATCTACCAAATTAAAATAATAAATAAATAGATGGTTCGCCGCCCGTATCTGGTTGTGTCCCTAGTATGTATTGACAGTATGAAATGATATTATCAATAAATGATACCCATATGTTATCTGTGGTCTTCTCCGTTCCTAAATAATGAGAGTTGTGAGATCTTTCGACGAGGATCAAGTGATAGCAATTGAGAGAGCAAGTTGTGAAACTCATCAATGATAGACACGCTTGGAACATGAACGGTGCAACACTCAAAGTTGTTGTATATGTTATTATTGTCCCATACTCCATCGAATGTAATGTTAATGTGACAAAATGCCATTAATTTAGTGGTGAATGACACATAATATGATTGTTCAAAAGATGGAGGAGGAGAAACCAATGAGTATGAGTGTAGAAGACATAGAATTATTGTTTGGCTAATATTAAGTAGGTTTTTGTGAAACCTTAAATTTTCGAAGATGGGTAGAAATAATAAGAGAATAAACTTGGTGGTTTGAAGGTTGAATGTGAGCTATGAAGATTTTTAAATCAATTGCCAGGTGTTTGTTGGCTAGTTGAGTAAAACTTAGTTGCAGGCTGGGCTACAACTATCTTTTGCAGCCCAGTCACGAGGCAAATTTTGATTGACTAAGTATTATGTTATTATTTTTAATTAAAAAAATCATATTTAATGCACGTCACTTCAACTTTTTTTTTTCCTCTTCTCCATGACTTTTAATTTTGGATTTTGTCCTTCCCTATTCAATCATCTCCAATATCTCTTTGTTATCAATGAGATCCTATGATGATAATATCTAAAACCTCACTATTGTCCAACATCCTATGACATTTTTTAATAAAATTTCTCTTTCCTCTTCTATCTAATTTCTTTGTTCATTTCAAGTTTTCAACTCAATTTCACTTCATTTATAATAAAAATAAATAATTAACTATTACCTTTCTAAAATTCTGGAATAAAATTCCTCTTTCCTCTTCAATCTAATTTTTTTTTTGTTCATTTCAAGTTTTCAACTCAATTTCACTTCATTTATCATAGGATAAATAATTAACTATTACCTTTCTAAAATTCTGTCAATTTTCGCTATGCTATTAGGCATATGGAGAGTTTAAGAAAGGTTTACTCAGATTTGACAGTAGCAAATCATCCATAAAAAGAGATACGGGAGAAAATTGAGGAGAGAAGGGCAAAATTAGAAATTGAAAGTTATGGGGAGGTGGAAAAAAAATGAAAGAAAAAAAAAAACGTTAAAGTGACATGAGTCATTAAATATGATTTTTTAATTAAAAAAATAACATAAAATCTGGCCAATCAAATTCTGACATGTTACTCGACTGCAAAAAATAGTTGTACCCCGTGCAACTAAGTTTTACTCTCGCTAGTTTATGTAAAAGTGAGTGAAAAAAAATAAAGTGTAAAAATCAATTTATACCCTTAAACTTTTGAGGTTGTATCGATTAAAACCCTAAACTATTGATTGTATCAATTTAAACCCTTAACTTTCAGAACTGTATCAATTTACACCTTCTATTAGAATTTCATTTTAAAAACATTAATTTAAATACATAAAGACTTATAATTTTAGCAATTAAACCCCTAAACTTTCATCAGTGAATCAATTATATGAAAGTTTAGGGGTTTAATTAATAAATTATAAGTCTCTACATGTGTGAAAACTAACATTTTTTTTAAAAGAGGGTGTAAATTGATATACTTATGAAAGTTCAGGGTTTAAATTGATACAATCATTAGTTTAGAGACCTCTAAAGTTTAAGGGTATAAATTGATTTTTACTCAAAAATAAAATTGCGTCCGGTAGTTGGAGTTGGAGTGGTATGCAATAAGGTCCAGTCAGGGCCCAAACGAAATCCGGAAAAACAATCCACCGTACAGTAGACGCCCTCGGAATTGCCGTCTTCAGCTGTCTCTAATTCAATTTGTCCCTTTTTATTATTATTCCCCATCAGCCTCTTCGATAACTCAAAGGGTCATCCTCGATTCACCTTTGCAGCTACCCGAATTTGATGGCTTGAGATTTCTTCCCCAGACCACTCTTATATATATATATATATCTTCATTCCAAATCCCCGATTCTTAATTTCTTCAACCCATCCATCTTCATGGATTGTCACTTCAGGTCCACTTCTTCTTCTTCAGCTACCTTCCTCCCATCTTCTCTCAAGAATGACACTATTTTACCCAGAAAATTTGTCTCCTCTCCAAGAAAAACACATTTCCCTTCATGGGTCTCTCAGATTTCTGTCAGAAATTGTGTTAAAGGCCATCTCCAGCTTAAGTCATCAAATGGGCATCCCCTGAATGCAGTTTTTTTACCAGATGGTGGGTAATTCTTTTGCATGACCTTTACTTTCTGATCTGCTTGAATTGCCTGTTTTCTTTTTTTCACTTTGACTTGGCGTATATTGTTATAGATAAAGCTGCTATATCATTAGATACCTTTTTCTTGTCTGTCTTGATAACCTTAAATCACAAATGCTAACTTTTTGCTGATTGGGATACTTTTGCTTGGGAAGTTCATCTTCTATAAGGGGTTTTGGACAGTTAGTGTTAGTGGTATCTGAAAGTGAATGAGATAACACTTTCAGAAAGCCACATTTCTCCATGTTTTGATGCTTTATTTGAAATATCTCTATTCATTTGCCTCAAATGTATGTTGATTTTGTTGCTTTAACCTGAGTGGGGCATGAACTTAGGTAGTCCTGGAAGTTCTCTTCTCAATGAACAAGTTGCACTTCAAGAGGAAGACAAATCTGTTCCAAATTCTGATAAAGTTCAATCTACACTCAGTATAACTGTTGTTGGAGCTTCAGGTGACCTGGCAAAAAAGAAGATCTTTCCTGCACTTTTTGCTCTTTATTATGAGGATTGTCTACCAGAGGTCTTATCTCATGCCACAAGTCTGCCTTCTATTTATTTTAATGGAGTATATGAACTCTGATGACTTAGAAAGTATTGTATTCTGAAAAGTTGACTAATTCCTTTCTTTTCTTTCTCCTTTTCAGGATTTTATCGTGTTCGGTTATGCTCGGACCAGTATGACCGATGAGCAACTCCGAAATATGATTAGTAAAACTTTGACTTGCAGAATTGATAAGAGGTATTAGTAGTTATTGCTTAATCAATATACATTTATGATCACCGACTTTTGTTTCTGAATCCGTTTACATATATTGATACCCAACATCGAATCGCAGGGCAAACTGTGAGGATAAGATGGATGAGTTTTTAAAAAGATGCTTTTATCATTCTGGTCAGTATAGCTCTGAGGAAGATTTCGCTGAGTTGGACAGAAAGTTGAAAGAAAAAGAGGTAATTCTTGGGCTCCTGACACTAGATGAGTAAGATTCTATACAGTATGTCATTTTCTACTAGTAATTATTACTGGTAATTATTAACATCACTCAACAATGTACCAGTACGAAATGCTATAGAAAGCTCCTTCTAAACTGAGGGGTAGGTTTTTGCTATCGATTAGGGGTTCTTAAGATAGTTTTAACAACTTATCAAAATTCCAGATAGATTCACTTATCCTAGAGCAGTTCCATTATAAGTGTTGTACTGGCTTTTGATTTCTTGTCATTTTTGCATAATTTCTTAGTAGTGTACTGTTCCCCCTTTTGGTCAGTTGGTTCATTGGCACTGAGATGGAAATGGGGACCTTAGACCCCGTTTGATTAAAATTTTGTTTTTAGTTTTCTGCGTTTGAAAATTCTGCTTGTTTTCTCACCATTTCTTTATTATGGTTTTCATATTTCTTAAAGAAATGTTTGAATTCTTAGCCAAATTCTAAAAATAAAAACAAGCTTTTAAAAACTACTTTTTTAGTTTTCAAAATTTGGCTTGGATTTTGAAAACATTTTTAAAAGTAGATAACAAAAGAAAGAAACTCATGGGTGAAAGTAGTATTTATAAGCTTAATTATCAAAAACCAAAAACTAAAAATTAAATTGTTATCAAACAGGATCTTACTGTTGAGTTATTTTAGTTGTCATCGATCCAGTTGTTTGAAATGATATTAGATATCCCTTAGGTTTCTAATGCCAAATGTTGTCTGTTAGGATGTTTGATACATAGGATTAGTTCACTTGCATGTAACCTAGCTTCGACACTCTGGCCACGATTATAAAGAGAGAAGAAGAAGGAATGATAAGTACTAGGTGTTATTTGATTGTACTCTTGCTTCTGCTGAAGTTTAGAATATGTTGGAACTTTGGCTTTTGAAGAGCAATATGGATATGTCATCAGCTAAATTAAACTCTTCCTCCTTTAGACACTTATGTATTGATCTGCATTTGCATCATAGCAAGTTGATTGAAGCAATATGTTCTATGTTTTGAATCTTTCTATAATAAGTTTCTTCTCTTCAGGATGGAAAAGTTTCAAATAGGTTATTTTATTTATCAATTCCTCCAAACATATTCGTTGACGTTGTCAAGTCTGCTAGCCAACGAGCATCTTCAGAAAGTGGTTGGACCAGAGTCATTGTTGAAAAGCCATTTGGCCGTGACTCAGAATCTTCTGGTGAGCTAACCAGAAGCTTAAAGCAATATCTCACAGAAGACCAAATATTTAGGTGAAACCTCTTGCACTAGTCGAATTGCCAGATCTAAAGAAAGAAATTGATTTTTAATGATAATTCTTTTAGGATTGATCACTACTTGGGCAAGGAGCTCGTAGAGAATCTGTCAGTTCTTCGGTTCTCCAATCTTGTTTTTGAGCCTCTTTGGTCCAGGAGCTATATCCGCAATGTTCAACTGATATTTTCTGAAGATTTCGGAACAGAGGGGCGGGGAGGGTGAGTGTCACATCCTTCTGATATTGCAGCTTGGGAAATGATAATAAGGTAGAGCAATGAATTTTTTGTTTTTTTATGGACAAGATTAGTCAACTTTCTTTTGTTCTTTTCCCAGATACTTCGATAACTATGGAATCATACGAGATATAATGCAAAACCATCTCCTTCAAATTTTGGCTTTATTTGCTATGGAGACACCTGTCAGTTTAGACGCCGAGGACATCAGGAACGAAAAGGTACTCGAATCATTTTTCTTCAAATGCCTTTGAGGTTCTGGCAATTTATTGTTGCACCAGATAACATGTCTGCATAACTTTGATATTGGTTAAATTACATTTTTAATCCTTAAACTCCATGTTTGTGTCTATTTGGTTCCTGAACTTTAAAAAGTGTCTGATAGGGTCTCTGAACTTTCAGTAGTTCAATTTTGTGTCTAATTGGTCCCTAAACTTTATAGAGTTTAATAAGTCCTCCAACTTCCAATTTTGTATCCAATAGGTCACTGAATTTTCAATTTTGTGCTGAATAGGTCCTTGAACGGTTTGATATTTTTTAAAATTCTTGGTTCTATTAGACACTAAGATTAAAAGTTTAGGGTCTGATTTGCCACATAATTCAATTTTATGTCTCATAAATCAGTTAATTTTCAAATTTTCAAATATATCAAGGACCTATTGGATACAAAATTGAAAGTTTAAGGACCTATTAGACACTTTTTAAAGTTTAGACACCTATTAGACACAAACTTGAAAGTTCATGGACTTGTAATTTAACCCGAAAGATTCTTTAGCTTTTGACATTATGGTCACTTGGTTGTAGTAATAGTGATTAGTGTCTATCATTGTGATTCAGGTAAAGGTTCTGAAGTCAATGAGGCCACTACAACTTGAAGATGTAGTTGTTGGGCAATACAAGGGGCACAACAAGGGTGGGAAATCATTTTCTGCTTATACAGATGATCCAACTGTTCCCAATGATAGCATCACTCCGACGTTTGCGGCGGCCGCTATTTTTATCGATAATGCTAGATGGGATGGGGTGCCTTTCTTGATGAAAGCTGGAAAGGCTCTACATACAAGGAGGTTGGCATTTCATCCTTTACAATGATTGTATTTTCTGCTTATCATTTTGAGCACATTTATGGTAATTTGATTTTGAATAATCTCACACTTTTTTTATGATGACAATCCAGAGCAGAGATCAGAGTTCAGTTCAGACATGTCCCAGGTAACTTGTACAAGAGGAACTTCGGAACGGATTTAGACAAAGCTACAAATGAGCTCGTGTTGCGTGTTCAACCCGATGAGGCTATTTATCTGAAGATCAACAATAAAGTTCCTGGTCTCGGAATGCGATTAGATCGTAGTGATCTGAACTTGCTGTATCGAGCGAGGTATGAGAACTTCGGTGGTGTGTGATCTTGTCTGCATAGAAGATGGGGTTGCATGATATTTTATGTTTCCGTTTTGTCCATTAATATTATAGAGAAGTACTAGATGAGCTTTTGTTGACAATTCAGTGATCCTGTGAAGGTACCCGAGCGAAATACCAGATGCATATGAGAGGTTGCTTTTGGATGCCGTTGAAGGGGAGCGGAGGTTATTCATTAGGAGTGATGAGCTTGACGCTGCATGGTCATTGTTTACTCCATTGTTAAAGGAACTTGAAGAGAAAAGGATTGCTCCAGAGCTTTATCCCTACGGCAGCAGGGGCCCAGTCGGAGCTCACTACTTAGCTGCAAAGTACAATGTAAGATGGGGAGATCTCGGCGAGGACCGTGACCCTTAGGTGTGAGTAGCAGCTCCATCTACAATTGGTATGGCCATGGCTAGTAGGTTCATTTTCACAGCAAAATGATATTATCATGTGTACAATGTGCTTACACAATGGATTAAGGCTTTTTTAGTATGGGGTGTAGCTGTGAATGATAAATGATCCATACTCTTGGCAAGTAATCAATCTCAATTCAATTAAGGCAATGAATTTGCAATAATAAAATGCCTATGTAGACTTTTAGTACCAAAGTTGTATTAACTTTTTCAGTGTTACCCAGAAATTTCTTGTGGTTTAGAATCTTGGATTCCAGATATTATTTCAAGTGCTTTGATATTAAACACAACTTATAGTGGCGTTAGTGCAAGTTTTTAGTTGGTTTAAATACTATACTTTCATTCATTTTGATGTTTTTAACTTTCAAATGTCTATTTTAGTCATTTATTTACATTCATTTTGATCTTTTCAACTTTCAAATGTCTATTTTTGCCCTTCAATGTTTTTTTTTTTTTTTTTGTTCTTTTTAGTCCATTTATTTGCAAAACGTTTGTTGTGGACTCTAGTACTTCTAAAGTGTTATTATTATTATTTTTTATTTTTTATTTTTAATTTTGAACTTTGTATTAGAGTTTCAACTGTGTATAGAGTTTGTGTTAAAATTTGCAACTAGAGACAAACATGGTCAATTTTTCAAAGTACAAAAACCAAAAGACCAAAATGGATTTTTTTGGTAGTATATGACTAAATTGAACAAAACTTCAAAATTGAAGTTATGTAGACCAAAATAGGATTTTTTTGGGGGGAATTAGGGGAAAAGTTAAAATGAAATAGTGAACTTAAAAAATAGCTAATCCAAAAACAGTTTTGAAAAATAGTTGAATGTTATATTTAGCATAAAAAGAAGCAATAAAAATTTACTACCTAATAAAAAGAAACAATAAAAATTAGTAAATCATTTGACTAATTTAGACTAATTCGAATTTGAGTGAATTTGAGACTAGTGCATGTGCATGCAACAAAAGTAACAACTATAGAAAAAAAAGGATATTTTTAATATTTTATTTAAAAAATGGTCAAATACTAGAATCTAAAACAATGTCTTGGACTAAAATACCCCTCTAAACCCTAAGGGGCGTTTGGGGCGCAGAGTGAGTTATTATAGTTGGTGGGTTATAATAGTTTGTGAGTTATAATAGTCTGTGTTTGGGGTGCAGAATTATTTAGTCTAAGTTTAGTAAATTTGTGTTTGGGGTCGTAGAGTTGTATAGTCTGAGTTTAGTAAGTCTGTGTTTGAGGTGCAAAGTTGTTTAGTCTGAGTTTAGGAAGTCTGTGTTTGGGATGTAGTTTTCTTTAACATGAAGTTCTGAAGTATGTGTTTATGATAGTTTTTTTTTTTGTTACAACTTTTTTGGTTGTATTGTATAGTTAAATGTATATTGTTGACACCGTATTGCGTCCGACCTTGTTTATCATCATTTTGGGTTTTTTACTCATTTTATGTTTTTTTTTTTTTTTTTTTTTTTTTTTTTTTTTTTTTTTTTTTTCAGTTTCTCTTTAATTTCGCGTTTTTCCGTTATTTTCGAAGTTTTCAAGAAAATCACCAAAAAAAATTGTATTCCGGTAGTGGGCTGTTCGAAACATCCTGATTTTGTTTTAGGGTTTAGCGCTTCGATCCCAGATTCCCGCTACGTTTCGTTTTTTGATTTTTAGTTCTGGGTGTTTCTTTTTTTAGGGTTTCATGTTTTAGGGTTAGGTGTGTTGGTTTAAAATATTTCAGAGTAAGGTTGTTTCAGGGTGTTTGGTTTAGTGCTTGGTCTAGTGCTTCGTTTGTTAGTGTTTCGGTTTAGAGCTTCAGTTCGGTTATTTGATTTGTAGGTCATGAAATTTAAAGAAGAACCAAACCAAGGCTCATTTGTGACCTAGTTTTTGCTATAAATAGAAAGAGATAAAGACAAAAAAGATAGAGAGAAAAAGTTGGAGGGTTTTGGGAGAGAAAAAGGACAAAAATTGGGGATCCAAAGTTCCATAAAAATTATTACTCTCTCTCCTCATTATTCATCATCTCCTTCATCCTTCACATCCATCTCCACCATCCTCAACCTAACTCCGGCAAGACCCAAGGCGGCGCACGGCGACGGAGCTCCGGTGATCCACGGCGGCGGACCATCTCAAATTTGTCTTCTCCGGTGAAGCTCGTTCTTCGGCCTCTCCTCAAATCCAGACGACGGAAAACCTCAAACCAGACGACGGTCTTCATCAGCTTCAAAATCACTCTGACGGCGAAGCTACACTCATAGCGGCGGCAGTACAACGATTTCGCGGCGGCGCCAACACCTTAAACCAGCAGCTCCGGCAACGCAACCACGAACGACGGTCATCCTCACGAACCAGACAGCAGCGCAAGCAACCCAAACCCAAATCCTCGAAGCAGAGGGCTGCGGCTTCACGAACCGGCGATTTTAACCTTCTTCAGACGGCGGAGCCAACTTCGTCTTCAACCTCCTCCAGACGCACGACGAAGTTCCAAGATCTCAGCCACCTCGAACCCAGACGCACCAGCTTCGTCTTCAACCTCGAACCAGCGGCGGATCTCACCGGCAAACCTCACCGGCGAACCTCACGACGAACCCAGACGGAGGCGAGTGAGCGGAGCTCCCCAAATTCGGCGCCGGATTCGATCTCGAACGAGCGGAGGCGACCTTCCATCTCCGATTGAACCAGACCGGCGACCCAACTCTCCGACGATGAACGACAGCGGACCTCCGGTGGCAGCATCGTGAAGAAGAAGAAGGTGGAAGAAGAACTAGACAGATGAAAATCGTGGGTAACGAAATTTTTAGTTTTTTTTAGTAAAATTACTATAATGCCCCTGCCTTTATTTACTTAATATTTGGCTGATTTGTTGTGTATATACCTAGGCTATATGCATATGTATCCATGCCTGTTTGGTTTATATACCTTGGGATATATCGCATATGCCTGTTATTTTTGTTATTTTTTGTTTCAGTTCTTTTAAATTTCAAGTTTGTTTTCAGGTTTATTTAGGTAGTTTACCTAATTATTTATCTGTCGCTTCTCTTATTTTTTGTCGTCTTCGTTCATATTTCATGTGCATTATTTTAATTTTAATTCGTAACCCCGTGTGAGATAAAAGACTGTTCCTCTCATCTCGTGGGTATTTTAATTTTAATTCGTAACCCTAGGAGAGATGAATGACTATTCCTCTCATCTCGAGGGTACTTTAGTTTTAATTTGTAACCCCGGGAGAGATGAAGGATTGCTCCTCTCATCTCGAGGGTATATTAGTTTTAATTTGTAACCCCGGGAGAGATGAATGACTGTTCCTCTCATCTCGAGGGTATATTAATTTTAATAAAATTCCGGGATAAATAAGGCTTCCCTATTTTTGAGAATTTGTTGTTACAACCATTATGTGCTAATTACAAGAATCGCCCTTTTCTTAAAAAAGGTTTTCATTTAATTTTAAAATTGAATTTCGATTTATTTTGATTTCAAAACAAAAGATTTTTATTTCAAATCAGGTTTTAGAATCGGAGATTGAGTAGTGTGACTTTCGTGGAACTTCGGTTCTCGTGCAGACGCATGAAATTCTCCACTCGAGCTATCCGCGCTGTTTAATCAGTTGGAAAGCTCGGGGACCGTTTCCTCCTAGGATTGTTTAGAACCTAAATTACACTCATACATCCTACAGCTAACCGTCAATTGTCCAAACTCTGAATTTTAGAATACACCTACTTTGTCGCATGTTTGATTCTCGTGCTTGTATCGTATTGCGTGTTTCATTCACATATTTAAGTTGTGTGTGTTGATTTCATTATATGTGTTTAATTTTGATTTTTTACAAAAATATTATCGAGTCGTCTCCTTTTGGTTTAGAACTGATAATCGAGTAATGCTGACCTTCAAAGAGACATAATCGCCCTTGTATGGCGTACGAAAGATTCTCGTTCAAGTTAATTCGTTTGTTAATCTTTAGCATTCGATTAAAATTGGGGACCTGTTTATTTAGATTTAGAATGGAGAGTCGAGTAATGTCGACCTTCGGGAGGATGTAAAATGCCCCCGTAAAGGCGCATGAAAAGTCTTCGTTCATGTTTATTTTTATTTAGGTTTTGAATGGAAAGTCAAGTAATGTCGACCTACGGGATGACGTAAAATGCCCCCATAAAGGCGCACGAAAAGTCTTCGTTCATTTTTCGTATTTTTCGTTTCCAGAAAATTTTCCTTTTGTGAATACTTGTTTTACATACGTCAGTTCTTAAAAAAAAAAAAATCATTTGTGTTTCGACACCTTAGAATTTAAGAATCATGCATCTTTCAAGACTCATCGCGTTCTCATCCAAATAAAGTCTTTCGTTTAAGGTTTAGAGACGTGAAAAAAAAAGGTCTTTTTTGTTAATTGAATTATTTGCACAATATCATCACTCATGCATATAAGTAAAATAAATCGAAAAAAAATAATTTGCATGCATGAAAATGTTCATTCCAAAAATCTTCCTCACGTCTCATCCATCATTTGCACAATATCATGCATACATAAAAATTCATGCATAATGTGCATTATCTTATTTTGCATGATGTCATTTCACACGTGCACATGTAATAAAAACATCAATTCTTGCATTTTGCATGTAAAAAAAATCATCTCATATTGCATTGTGTCATGTCACACGTGCACGTATAATAAAAATGAAAATTCATGCATTTTGCATGTCAAAAAATTATCTCATATTGCATGGTGTCATGTCACACGTGCACATGTAATAAAAATATCAATTCTTGCATTTTGCATGACAAAAATCATTTTATATTGCATGGTATCATGTCACACGTGCACGTGTAATAAAAACATAAATTCATGCATTTTGCATGTCAAAAAAATAATTTCATATTGCATGGTGTCGTGTCACACGTGCACATGTAATAAAAACATAAATTCATGCATTTTGCATGTCAAAAAAATCATCTCATATTGCATGGTGTCATGTCACACGTGCACATGTAATAAAAACATCAATTAATGCATTTTGCATGTAAAAAAAAACCATCTCATATTGCATGGTATCATGTCACACGTGCGCATGTAATAAAAATATCAATTCTTGCATTTTGCATGACAAAAATCTTTTCATATTGCATGGTATCATGTCACACGTGCACGTGTAATGAAAACATAAATTCATGCATTTTACATGTCAAAAAAATCATCTCATATTGCATGGTGTCGTGTCACACGTGCACATGTAATAAAAACATAAATTCATGCATTTTGCATGTCAAAAAAATCATCTCATATTGCATGGTGTCATGTCACACGTGCACATGTAATAAAAACATCAATTAATGCATTTTGCATGTAAAAAAAAAATCATCTCATATTGCATAGTATCATGTCACACGTGCACGTGTAATAAAAACATAAATTCATGCATTTTGCATGTCAAAAAAATCATCTCATATTGTATGGTGTCATGTCACACGTGCACATGTAATAAAAACATAAATTCATGTATTTTGCATTTCAAAAAATCTTCTCATATTGCATGGTGTCATGTCACACGTGCACATGTAATAAAAATATCAATTAATGCATTTTGCATGTAAAAAAAATCATCTCATATTGCATGATGTCATTTCACACATGCACGTGTAATAAAAACATAAATTCATGCATTTTGCATGTCAAAAAAATCATCTCATATTGCATGGTGTCATGTCACACGTGCACATGGAATAAAAACATCAATTCTTGCATTTTGCATGTCAAAAATCATTTCATCAATTGCATGAGGTCATTTCACACGTGCATCATAAAAAATGTGCATTCATGCATCATCTCATTTTGCATGTCGTTTGATCATTTGTTTATCATTCAATTGCAGTTCATACATACATAGAAAAATGTTCATGCATCATAAACTCATTTCGCATGTCGAATAATCATTCAATTACATATCATCATGCATATTAAAAAAAATGTTCATGCATCATCAACTCATTTTGCATGTCGTTTGATCTTTTGTTATTCATTCAATTGCATTTTATCATGCATACAAAGAATGTTCATGCATCATAAACTCATTTCGGATGTCGAATAATCATTCAATTGCATATCGTTATGCATAATAAAAAATGTTCATACGCCGTTAATTCATTAAGCATGCATCAAAGTTCATCACATTATCAGGTCATAAAAAAATGTTCATGCATCATAAACTCATTTCGCGTGGCGAATTATCATTTGTATAACATCATGCATGTAAAAAAAAATGTGTGCATATTGCATGACAAGTCTAAAAAATCATATGCATTGTAGAAAGAGTCCATGCATGCATTATTTCATTTTGCATGACATACATAGAATCTCAAAAAATGCATACATAAAAATTCTTGAAAAAAAAAAAAAAAAAAAATGCATTAACTCATCTTGCATGACAAGTCATAATATTCATATTTCAAACAAATCAAAATCGTTGCATAACATTGTGGGTTCGTTAGCTCATCTTGCATGTCAAGTCATAACATCTCAATTTCAAAAAGCATTAATCATTTGCATAATATCATGCATTCATTAACTCATTTGCATGGTTATCTATAGCATTAAAAAAAAAAAAACATTTGCATAACATCATGCGTAAAATAAAAATAAAAATAAAAAAAAGTGTCCATGCATGCGTCGTTTCATTTTGCATGATAGGAAAAAAATCAAAATTGTTGCATAATCTCACGTCATTACATCATGAAAATTGTTCATGCATTATTTCATTTAATTGAAATTTCGTAAAAAAAATATATAAAAAAAAAAATCATTTGTTGTATCATATTGTTTCATTTTACATGACAAGCCAAAAAAATCAGATTCAAAATCAGTTGCATTACATTATATCATGTCGTTCATGCATGCATTATCGCATTTCGCATGTCAAGTCGTTCAAAGATTTTGTTTGTTCTTAATTGCATAAAATCGCATATGGCAATAATTTCATGCATCGTCTCATTTTGCATATCAAAAAATAAAAAAATCATGTCTTTCAAAAATTGCATCTAATGCATATTTTGAAATTAAAAATCTCATCACTATCATTTCTAAAAAAAAAAAAAAAAAAAAAATGCCTTTTGTGTGTTTACTAGATCATCTTTGTGATTGTTTTAATCGTTCTCATTGGTTGAAACCTTAGCAAGGCTTAATGACAGAATCATGGTGAATCATTGTTTAAAAAAAAAAAAATGGAAAGAAAGAAAAATGATTGCTTTCATGGCTCTTCTGTTGGAAAATTTGTCGAGTCTCAACCATTTTATTACCTTTTCAAAGTACTCTCTTCTCAAGCTTAATTGTTAAGCCAAACTCGAAATTCGAGAAAAACTTTATTTTTACCTTCATTATCCCTCATGTGCTAAAATTCATACCATCATACACCACTGAGCAGTGTTTTAATCATCACACTGGGGCAAACCCATCTTGCAGTGAGAGTTCAAAATTACTCACTGTGAAACATTGTACCTGCATGCCGCACATAATTTTGAGGCAATCTTCTCAATTGGTAGGTCCACCGTAAAATCTTTGGCTAATTTCACAAGCTACGTTTATACGGTGATCTTTACATTTATCTACCCACCAGGCCTTTTGCAAAGCATGTCACACTCAACTATGTGGCGAACCGCTCGAAATTATCCACCCGAAGTTACCGAGAGAGCTTCAAACGTAATGAAATAGTGTTGAACACTTGTGATTTACTGCTTCATAATTAAGACTTGTAGTTTCTCATACACTTTTCCATTCTAGCTTCATCTGTTATGAATTCATTCTTTTTTTTCCTATCCTTTATCTATCTCTTTCCTCGATTAGAAATTGATTCCAAGACTAAGAATGTTTGTTTTGAGAGCTGGATAGTTAGTAATTTGGGAAATTATCTCAAGGTCTTAAATGAGTTTTTGCTCGGGGTTAACATCATCACAGTATCAAGGATCGTGGATAAAGAAATGATAGGGAATGTCTGATAGAGTGACATTAGAGTCTGGTTGCACCGTCTCAAAAAAAAAAAAAAAACGCAAGGATGATGCAATAAAAACTACATCTTGAAGACGCTGAAAGGTCTTCGTGGTAAATCAATAAGCTGGGGCAAAACCTTCGCCTTTGCCACATCAGAGTAAAGCCCATGTCTTTTGCACATTGGATTTCATCTTTGCAACACTGGGGCAAAGCCTTCGTTTTCGCAACACTAGGGCAAAGCCCACGTCTTTGTCACACCTAGGGCAAGACCGACATCAACAATCTGGCGTATGTGTTTCAAAAAAAAAAAAACGCAAGGTTGGTTAATCAGTCGTTGCAAAAATTATATATCAAAGTGCTTGTAAAAGATCATTTCCACTAGACTGGGGCAAAGCCTACGTCTTTGCCACAATAGAGCAAAGTCGCCGTCAACAAGCTTGAGCATCTTATTGCACCTTTCATTGCTAAAAAAAAGTTGCAAGGAGGGTTCAAGAAGCCACATCTCGCAAAGCCTGTAATATCTCATTTACACATCACAAACTGAGGCGAAACACATCAACAATGGGGGCAGGGCCTTCACCTTCGCCACACGCAAGAGCGAGATGTCATCATAAACAGAGGCGAAACACATCAACAATGGGGCAAAGCTTTCACCTTTGCCACACACAGGAGCAAGCCTACCATCAACATACTGAGATGAAATATTCGTTTTTACTAGACTGGGGCAAAGCCTTCGTCTTTGCAACACTGGGGCAAAACCTACGTCTTTGCCACAATAGAGCGAAGTCATCTTCAACAAGCTGTGACATTTTATTGCATCATTTCTTTTCAAAAAAAAAAAAAAAAAAGTGCAAAGCTGGTGCAATCAGTAGATCAAGAGGCTACATCTCGCAAAGCTAGGGGTATCTCAGTCACACATCATCAATACTGGGGCAAAACCTACGTCTTTGCCACGTCGGATCAACATCTTCAATACTGGGGCAAAACCTTCACCTTCGCAAAACTGGGGCAAAGCCTACGCCTTTGCCACGCTGGATCAAATATCATAAAAAACCTCGAGCTTACTCAAAGAAAGTGAGAATTTCTTAAGAAGCTACTTCTAGCTCTCAAAACTTTTGTCCGAGGAAGTGGAGTCATATCACTCATCTTTCCATTTAACCAGTTCCTAATCTCTTACTCAAATGTAAAAAATATTTTCAATCTCTTATCGTCCAAGAGATCTTCTGAAAACATGCGAGTATTACATCCTCCTTCGCATTCCTTCCTTCAATTGTTTACCAAAAAAAAAAAATTAAAAAAAAAATAACTTCAATATTGACTGGTTGTCATCCCATATTTCAAATCTAAATTCACTTTCTTGTAATCCAACATTCTTGTTCATTACAAAGCTAAGTTATGAAGCAATTTAATCAGAAGATGTTCAACATTATCAATTACTGTGGATAAGTTCTCTAACCTAGCACATGAGAATCTACCCAACAACCCACAATGTCCAATATGGTTGAGTGATCTAGGATTGACACATTTAATTTCTCTCAGGTGAAAGCATTCCAAAGGAAAAAAAAATCCAAAATAATCCAAAAAAAATCCAAAAACAATATCTTGATGATGACACCATTATTTTCATTTGATTCTCTGCTAAGTATTGGCTGATAAGATCGATGGACTTAAGCAAGAGTGATCATTTCAATAACACAAAAGTCATTTTTTATCAAGCATTTGTTTTCACAAATCCTGCATTCCATCATGTGAGTTGATATCATTTACATCATAATAATTAAAAAAAAAAAAAAATCACGTGGAGATGGTAAATCATATGAATCATGCACACACATTGCATTCGATCATTTTTCTTACCTTAGCATGTTGCATTCAATCATTCATTACCTTTAACATATTACGCACACACGTTGCATTCAATCATTCTGCTACTCTCGACATGCATCCGTATCATACATACATGTTGCATTCATGACATTCATTATTCTACTCCTAGCATGTTCATGTATACATGCTACATTTATGACATTTTGTTAATGCACATGCATACGTGTTGCATTCATGACATCCATTATCTTTAACATATTATGCACACATGTTGCATTCATAAACATTCATCTTCTACCATTAGCATGCATATGCATCATTCCGTCATGCTTTCAAAAGTCAAGTCCATTGGTCAAGCAAAGCAAATCAAGACATATCTTCATCAAATTGTCAAATTACATTGCCATTTCCCAGAATTAATGAACATTGTTTCCTTCATGCCATCGAATAAGTACACATCAACGATGCACTCATGTTTTGCGCGACATTCGAGTCAATCGCATTTTGCAACTTGCATTTGCATCACATTCGCTTTCGAGGGCCAGTCATAAACACATGTTGATTTCCACATCATACAAAAAAAAAAAAAAAAAATCATTTAGAACTTCTTCATATCCATGAGAGTTTCTAATGCTTTCCAAAAAGTCTTTTTCAAGTTTTGTGTTGGCAACTAAGTTTTGAAATAAAAACCGTTGTCTTTTGTTTTGCAGCTAAGTTTTGAAATAAAAACCGCTGCTTTTGTTCGACAACTAAGTTTTGAAATAAAAATCGTTGTCTTTTGTGTTGCAGCTAAGTTTTGAAATAAAAACCGTTGTCTTTTGTGTTGACAACTAAGTTTTGAAATAAAAACCGCTGTCTTTTGTTTTGACAACTAAGTTTTGAAATAAAAACCGTTGTCTTGAAATAAAAAAAAACTCTTGTCTCCCTAAAACACACAAAAAAAAAAAATCACCCATCTCACTCTGTTTTTAAATTCCTGTTGGTTAAATCGAACCCTAATCCAAGATTAGCTGGTCGAAGCCTGACAAAACCAGGTCCGTTTAAATTTTTGTTGGTTAAATCGAACCCTATGTATGTGGTTCCGTCCCGATAGTTGGGCGAAGCCTGGCAAAGCCAGGTCCGTTTAAATTTCTGTTGGTTAAATCGAACCCTATGTCTGTGGTTCCGTCTCGATAGCTGGTCGAAGCCTGGCAAAACCATGTCCGTTTAAAGTTTTGTTGGTTAAATCGAACCCTATGTCTGTGGTTCCGTCCCGATAGCTGGTCGAAGCCTGGCAAAACCAGGTCCGTTTAAATTTCTGTTGGTTAAATCGAACCCTATGTCTGTTGTTCCGTCCCGATAGCTGGTTGAAGCCTGGCAAAACAAAGTCCGTTTAAATTTCTGTGGGTTAAATCGAACCCTATGTCTGTGGTTCCGTCCCGGTAGCTGGTCGAAGCCTGGCAAAACCAGGTCCGTTTAATTTTTTGTTGGTTAAATCGAACCCTATGTCTGTGGTTCCGTCCCGATAGCTGGTCGAAGCCTGGCAAAATCAGGTCCGTTTAAATTCCTGTTGGTTAAATCGAACCCTATGTCTGTGGTTCCGTCCCGGTAGCTGGTCGAAGCCTGGCAAAACCAGGTCCGTTTAAATTTCTGTTGGTTAAATCGAATCCTATATCTGTGATTCCGTCCCGATAGCTGGTCGAAGCCTAGCAAAACTAGACCCGTTTAAATTTCTGTTGGTTAAATCGAACCCTATGTCTGTGGTTCTGTCCCGATAGCTGGTCGAAGCCTGGCAAGACCAGGTCCGTTTAAATTTCTGTTGGTTAAATCGAACCCTATGTCTGTGGTTCCGTCCCGATAGTTGGTCGAAGCCTGGTCAAACCAGGTCCGTCGTTGTTGTTGATGATAAACAAATTGTGGCCGCCCAAATACTTTGTCTTTATCATTTGTCTACCCTTTCAATTCTTCAAGGATATACAAAGAGGGGCAAGCTGTTGACACCGTATTTCGTCCGACCTTGTTTATCATCATTTTGAGTTTTTTACTCATTTTATGTTTTTTAACCTATTTTTTAGTTTTTTTTTTTTTATTTTTCAGTTTTTCTTTAATTTCGCGTTTTTCCGTTATTTTCGAAGTTTTCAAGAAAATCACCAAATAAATTGTATTCCGTTAGTGGGTCGTTCGAAGCGTCCTGGTTTTGTTTTAGGCTTTAGCGCTTCGATCCCGGATTCCTGCCGCGTTTCGTTTTTAGATTTTTAGTTTTGGGTGTTTCTTTTTTTAAGGTTTCATGTTTTATGTTTTAGTGTTAGGTGTGTTGGTTTTCAAGATTAAAGTTTAGGGTTGTTTTAGGGTGTTTGGTTTAGTGCTTGGTCTAGTGCTTCGTTTGTTAGTGTTTCGGTTTAGAGCTTCGGTTCGGTTCTTTTATTTGTAGGTCATGAAATTTAAAGAAGAACCAAATCAAGACCCATTTGTGACCTAGCTTTTGCTATAAATAGAAAGAGATAAGACAAAAAAGATAGAGAGAAAATGTTGGAGGGTTTTGCGGGAGAAAAAGGACAAAAATTGGGGGATCCCAAAGTTCCATAAAAATTATTACTCTCTCTCCTCATTATTCATCATCTCCTTCATCCTTCACATCCATCTCCACCATCCTCAACCTAACTCCGGCAAGACCCAAGGCGGCGCACGGCGCCACGACGGTGGAGCTCCGGTGATCCACGGTGGCGCACGACGGCGGACCATCTCAAATTTGTCTTCTCCGGTAAAGCTCGTTCTTCGGCCTCTCCTCAAATCCAGACGACCGGAAACCTCGAACCAGACGACGATCTTCATCAGCTTCAAAATCACTCTGACGGCGATGCTACACTCACAGCGGCGACGGTACAACGATTTTGCGGAGGCGCCAACACCTTAAACTAGCAGCTGGGGCAGCGCAATCACGAACGACGATCATCCTCACGAACCAGACAGCGGCGCAAGCAACCCAAACCCAGATCCTCGAACCAGACGGTTGTGGCTTCACGAACTGGCGTTTCAATCTTCTCCAGACGGCAGAGCCAGCTTCGTCTTCAACCTCCTCTAGATGCACGACGAAGTTCCAAGATCCCAGCACCACCTCGAACCCAGACGAACCAGCTTCTTCTTCAACCTCGAACCAGCGGCGGATCTCACCGGCGAACCTCACGACGAACCCTGACGGAGGTGAGCGAGTGGAGCTCCACGAATTCGGCGCCAGATTCGATCTCGGACGAGCGGAGGCGACCTTCCTTCTCCGATTGAACCAGACCAGCGGCCCAGCTCTCCGGCGATGAACGTCAACGGACCTCCAGTGGCAGCATCATGAAGAAGAAGAAGCTGAAGAAGGTGGAAGAAGAACCAGACGGCTGAAAATCGTGGGTAACGAAATTTTTAGTTTTTTTTAGTAAAATTACTATAATGCCCCTGCCTTTATTTACTTAATATTTGGCTGATTTGTTGTGTATATACCTAGGCTATATGCATATGTACCCATGCCTATTTGATATATGCATGCTTGTTTGGTTTATATACCTTGGGATATATCGCATATGCCTGTTATTTTTCTTATTTTTTGTTTCAGTTCTTTTAAATTTCAAGTTTGTTTTCAGGTTTATTTATGTAGTTTACTCAATTATTTATCTGTCGCTTCTCTTATTTTTTGTCGTCTTCGTTCATATTTCATGCACATTATTTTAATTTTAATTTGTAACCCTGGGAGAGATGAAGGATTGTTCCTCTCATCTCGAGGGTATTTTAATTTTAATTCGTAACCCCGGGAGAGATGAAGGACTGTTCCTCTCATCTCGAGGGTACTTTAGTTTTAATTTGTAATCCCGGGAGAGATGAAGGACTGTTCCTCTCATCTCGAGGGTATATTAGTTTTAATTTGTAACTCCGGGAAAGATGAATGACTGTTCCTCTCAGCTCGGGGTATATTAATTTTAATGAAATCCTGGGATAAATAGGGCTTCCCTATTTTTGAGGATTTGTTGTTACAACCATTATGTGCTAATTACAAGAATCGCCATTTTCTTAAAAAAAGTTTTCATTTAATTTTAAAATTAAGTTTTAAAATTGAATTTCAATTTATTTTGATTTCAAAACAAAATATTTTTATTTCAAATCAGGTTTTAAATTAAATTTCAAAATTGTTTGTTTTCAAAGCAAAAGTGTTTTAATCTCAATTCGAGTTTTAATCGGATTTCAAATTGAATTTGAAACAAAACGATTTTATTAAATGATTTTTAAAATTCTTGTTTTTGTCGTATGATCTTGGTGTCGGGATTAGGGCGATTAATGGCAAAATTAACAACCTCGATCACAAAGTCAAATCCCTACTTTTTTTTAAAGTTAGGGGTATGATTAGTTGAGACATTGTTTTATTGTTAATTGTTTATTTTATTTGTTAAGGACCATTTGAAATTAGCTAGATAATTAGGATAAAACGTTTTGGCTACCGTTTTTAAACGGGATGTTGTAGGGTGCTAACACCTTCCCTACACTCAAACGACCCCCGAACCTCGTTTTTTTACTTCGTAGACCGTTTTTTTAGGTGACCAATCACACCCAAAATGATTGGTGGCGACTCCATTTTTTTGTGAAAACTCCTGTTTAACAGAAGGTTGTCGGTCGCTCCGCGTCGCAAAAACGTTGCGACATATATTACATAATAATTTCTTAAAACTAAAAAAGAATAAATATTATAGGATGTGTCGCAATGTTTTTGCGACGCGGAGCTGCCGACAACCTTCTATTAAACACGGATTTTCACAAAAAATGGAGTTGCCACCAATCATTTTGGGTATGATTGGTCACCTAAAAAACGGTCTACGAAATTAAAAAAAAAAAAAGGTTCGGGGGTCATTTGAGTGTAGGGAAGGTGCTAGCACCCTACAACATCCCGTTTAAAAACATTAGCCAAAACGTTTTATCCTAATTATCTAGCTAATTTCAAATGGTCCTCCATTTGAGAGAAAAAATGAAATAAACAACAATTAAAATTAAAATAATGTCTCAACTAATCGTACCCTGACTTTAAAATAAAGTAGGGACTTGATTTATGAGCGAGGTTGTTAATTTTGCCATTAGTTGCCTTCATCCCATTTACCGGGATCGTACAACAAAAACAAAAATTTGAAATCAATTAAGAAAATCCTTTTTGTTTTGAAATCAAAATAATTTTTAAAATTAATTTAAAACCCAATTTAAAACCAACAATTCTTTTTGTTTTGAAATCAAAGCAATTTTGGAATTTAATTTAAAAACTCAATTTGAAATCAACAATTCTTTTGTTTACAAATCAATACAAATTTTGAAATTCAATTTAAATCAAATTCTTTTTGCTTGAAATTTGATTAAAACTCAATTTGGAATTGAAAACTCTTTTGATTTGAAATCGAAAACAATTTGAAATTCAATTTTAAAACTTAATTTTAAAATTAAATGAAAACTTTTAAAAGAGGGCGATTCTTGTAATTAGCGCATAATGACATTGTTTTTTTTTTAAAAAAAAAGAATAACAACGAATTTTAACGACGTCCTCAAGGTGGGAGGAACAATCCTCCACCTATCCCGGGATTCTAAATTTAGATTACCAAATCCTCGAGGTGAGAGGAAGATTCCTTCACCTATCTCGGGATTGCAAATTTAAAACTAATAAACCCTCGAGGTGAGAGGAAAAGTACTTCACCTCTCCCGGGGTTACAAATTAAAACTAATAAACCCTCGAGGTGAGAGGAAAAGTCCTTCACCTCCCCCGGGGCTACAAATTAAAAGTTAGACGAACACACATAAAATAGCAATGAAGACGATAAAAAAAGAGCGACAAATAAATAAACGAGTAAGCTAGCGCAAGCAATCCCGAAAACAAACTTGAAAATTAAAAAGAACTAAAACGAATAATAAAACAACAGGCATATGCGATATAACCTAAGTACATAGACAAACAAGCATATATATATATATTGCATAGGCATGGGTATATATGAATCTAATAAACAGGGGCAGAATCGTATTTTAACTAAAAAACTAAAAAGGAAACTTCAGCCTCTTTACCCTCACGCGATGATGATCCTCCAACGACAGATCTGCTTCTTCTTCACGAGGTCACCGCCGTCGGAGCTCGCCGTGAACGCCGCCGCCGCTACCGGTTTGTGAAGATGCCAAGTGCAGCTTCACCGTCGTCGTCTGAGGTTCGAAAATGAAGAAGTCGTTGTCGGTTCGAAGAGCTGAGGAAGACGATGAAGCTCCACCGCTGGTCTGCTCGGAGGAAAAATCGCTGGTTCGTTTGAAGGACTGCAGCCGTTTGGATTCGGAGCTCAAAACTTGGCTCCGCCGTGCGTCTGGGTCTGCTGCGAAGTGAGACTGTCTGCCGTGAGGGGATTGTCGCCGGCGTCTGGATCTGGTTCGAGGGAGCTCCGCTGCCGTGAAGGGATCGTCGCCGGCGTCTGGGTCTGGTGTTAACTCTCCAAATGAGAGTTATTTAGGTCTTTATTTGCTAAATATCCATGAAGTCTTCTGAGCATTTTAACTATTATTGAGCATAATATGTGATCTTTAGTGACATTTGTGAAGTGGTGTTAATTTAATGCTTATGTGGAAAATCTGTGCATAAGTGTGTATTTGGTGAAAAATGTCTAAATAATGCCTTTCAGGAGTGTCGCTGAAGTCTCGCGAGGAGCGCAATAGGATAAGAAGAAGGGCAGCTGAAAACAGAGCTTTGCGGTCGCAACGCGCCAGCAAAGGTGGAATCTTTAAGGAACTTTGCGATCGCAACGCAATCGCAAAACTTGTACTTTCTTCTGTTGCGTTTTCAGACGCTGTCCCTTTCCGTACCGCATGCCTGCAAAGTCTGAATTTGTGTCTTCCAATGAGGATTGAGAGCTGCGATTAGGGTATGGATTATGGAGCCTTTGAAGGTCCATATATAAAGAACATGATAGAGGAAATGGGGGATATCACAACCTACCTTGGAGAAATCGGCAAGTCCAAACCCCAAGACAAAAATCCCATCCATTGTTGGATCCAAGAAAGCTTCCCTGGCGCTCAGAAATCCTAAGGACTCTTCTCTTCTTCCTTTTTTTTTTCCTTCCAAGTCAAGCTACTCTTCTCCTTCAACCGAGGCAACAAGTGGACAAGTAGATCTTCTCTTACTCTACTGTTTCATTACTGTCTTTTAGCTACTGTTTTTGTATTGTTCTTGAACCTCATTTGAACTTTTGCTGTAGTTATTATCATGTTTAATATATTTGAAGTTTTGTTGAGTTCTTCTATTGTCATGAGTAGCTAAGTTTATAAAGGTTTGCTAAGATGAATCTGTAGTAATTAAATCTGTGATTTCAGCATGAAAATAAGCATGAATGCACTGAATGAGTGTGAACTTCATTCCATGAGCATTTTCGATCGGCCATCTATTTTGTTCTAAAGAGTTCCTAACCTCCGGAAGGAGTAAGATCTCAGAGTCACTCATTCATGTTAGTCTTTCACGGTAAATAGAGAGTGGGTCTAGGAATAGACACTTTCCTAGCACGTTTGATAGCATGAAGTTATAAATATGAGTAACTTAAGAATCTAAAGCATATAATCGGAAGATGTATGAGATCTAGCTAAAACGGTGCATGCTAATGTTTATTTGCTGCTGAATGATCATGGTTTATGTCTATGGAGGATTCTTAGCCAACCTTGCTGTCTTTATCTTAGATCTTACTTGTTTGTTAGTCTGTTGCGAAAGCTTTGCTAGATCCGCAATACTATTTTTACTCTGCACGTTAGTTAACACTTTTAGACTGTAGTCAACTTAGTTTTTATCTTGCATTGCCTCAACTTTGCGTTTTCTTTGTGTCCTTTACAATTTTGTGTCTCGAATCAAACCCCATATCATCCCTTGTTACCTTATCTAATTTAACACGCATAAAATTGTCGTTTATTCAACTTAGTCTCTGTGGGAAATGATATCAAACTTACTTATCACTTGCTGCAGGCCGTGTATACTTGCATGGTTATTTGCTTGAAATTAATCGATTTATAACCCCATTGAGCAAAGCAACATCTGGTTCGAGAAGGAAACACAGCAGCTGCTGGTCCGAGATGGGAGATCGAAATCGCCGTCTGAAATGAGGCCCGATGTGGTCTGGTTCGAGGTTGGAGATCCACCAATCTCGAGTTCGCCGGAGAAGGTGGGCTTGCCGCCGTACGTCGAAGCTGGGCTAAGGAAGGCGAAGTCGTCTGGGAAGAGAGGTGTTGCCGTGCGCTGCTTATCCGCCATCGTCCGGAGATTGAAGAAGCCGCCGTCGGGTTGAAAAATGAAGAAGATCGTGCCGGAGCGCCGCCGTGCACGGTGGTTCTCCGCCGTGCGTGCCGCCGATTTGGTTCGCTGGAGTTAGGTTGCAATGGGGAAGGAGATGGAGGAAGAAGATGAATAGTGAAGAGAGAGAAAAAATAATTTTCTAATGAAATTTTGGGATCCCCACCCTTTTTGTCTTTATTCTAATTGTCCTATCCACTTCCTATTTATAGCCCCCTATTAGGTTAAAAGTCTTTCAAATGGGCCTCTACCTTTGGCCTTTCCCTAATTTCCCTAACCCAAAAAAATGAAACACTAAAACCCCAAAACTCTGCAAAACTAAAACTCCAAAATGAAACCCTAAATTGAAATCTCGATATAGAGACACCAAACGCTAAACTAAAAACCCTTAAAATAAATACTAAACCCTAAACCACTAAACACTGAACTGGAAACACTAAAATTTAAACCTTAAACCATAAAACACAAAACCATAAACTAGAAACCCTAAAATTGAACAATAAACCATAAACAACAAAACCCTAAACTAAAAACCCTAAAATTGAACTGGAACCCCTAAACTGGAAACCTTAAAATTGAACCTAAACCCTAAAACAACGAACCCTAAACTGGAAACCCTAAGCTGGAACACTAAAACTGGAACCTCGAGCCCGAGATACCAAACCCTAAACTGGAACCCCTAAAATTGAACACTAAACCATAAAATAAGAAACCCTAAACTCGAACCCCTAGACTCGAACCCTAAAACTAGAACCCCGAGCCTGAGATACCAAACCCTAAACTGGAAATAGTAAAATTGAAACACTAAACCCTAAAACAAAAACAAGACGCTTCGAATGACCCACTAATGAAATTCACTTTTTTTGCGATTTTCTTGAAAACTTCAAAAATAACTGAAAAGCACGAAATTAAAGAAAAACTCAAAAAATACTAAAAAAAATAGGTGAAAAACCCAAAATGATGATAACCAAGGCCGAACGAAATACGATGTCAACAACTTGCCCCTCTTTGTATATCCTTGAAGAATTTAAAGGGTAGACAAATGATAGAGACAAAGTATTTGGGCGGCCACAATTTGTTTATCATCAACAACAATGTGGTTCGATGTAACCAACATAAATTTAAACAGACCTGGTTTTGCCAGGCTTCAACCAACTACCGAGACTTACCCGCAGACATAGGGTTCAATTTAACCAACAAAAATTTAAACGGACCTGGTTTTGCCAGGCTTCGACCAGCTACCGGGACTTACCCGCAGACATAAGGTTCGATTTAACCAACATAAATTTAAACAAACCTGGGTTTGTCAGGCTTCGACCAGCTACCGAGACTTACCCGCAGACATAGGGTTCAATTTAACCAACAGAAATTTAAACGGACCTGGTTTTGCCAGGCTTCGACCAGCTACCTGGACTAACCCGTAGACATAGGGTTCGATTTAACCGATAGAAATTTAAACGGACCAGGTTTTGCAAGGCTTCGAACAGCTACCGGGACTTACCCGCAGACATAGGGTTCGATTTAACCAACAGAAATTTAAACGGACCTGATTTTGCCAAGCTTCGACCAGCTACCGAGACTTACCCGCAGACATAGAGTTCGATTTAACAACATAAATTTAAACAGACATGGTTTTGCCAGGCTTCGACCAGCTACCGGGACTTACCCGCAGACATAGGGTTCGATTTAACCAACAGGAATTTAAACGGACCTGGTTTTGCCATGCTTCGACCAGCTACCTGGATTTACCCACAGACATAGGGTTCGATTTAACCAACAGAAATTTAAACAAACCTGGTTTTGCCAGGCTTCGACCAGCTACTGGGACTTACCCGCAGACATAGGGTTCGATTTAACCAACAAAAATTTAAACGGACCTGGTTTTGCCAGGCTTCGACCAGCTACCGGGACTTACCCGCAAACGTAGGGTTCGATTTAACCAACAGAATTTAAACAAACCTGGTTTTGCCAGGCTTCGACAAGCTACCGGGACTTACCCACAAACATAGGGTTCGATTTAACCAACAGGAATTTAAACGGACCTGGTTTTGCCAGGCTTCGACCAGCTACCGGGACTTACCCGCAGACATAGGGTTCAATTAAACCAACATGAATTTAAACGGACCTGGTTTTGCCAGGCTTCGACCAGCTACCAGGACTTATCCGCAGACATAGAGTTCGATTTAACCAACAGAAATTTAAACGGACCAGGTTTTGCCAGGCTTCGACCAGCTACCGGGACTTACCCGCACACATAGGGTTTGATTTAACCAACAGGAATTTAAACGGACCTGGTTTTGGCAGGCTTCGACCAGCTACCGAGACTTACCTGCAGACATAGGGTTCGATTTAACCAACATGAATTTAAACGGACCTGGTTTTTCCAGGCTTCGACCAGCTACCGGGACTTACCCGCAGACATAGAGTTCGATTTAACAACATAAATTTAAACAGACATGGTTTTGCCAGGCTTCGACCAGCTACCGGGACTTACCCGCAGACATAGGGTTCGAATGAGTTGGCAGTAATTTCAGGGCGGATGATGCTTGGGTTTAGCTCCCCAGGCATGGGAACTAAGTATGAGAGAATGACACTATTCTTATCATTCGCTATTTCGATGGGATTGCGAGTGATAGGTACCGGATTTGGAACTAATCTATCCATTTCTTCTTGAGAGGATTGCGGAGACTCTGCGGTTTCAGCAATTACTTGAGGTAAAGGGGGTTGGTTAAAGAGACGTTTCTTGGCTCTATTTCTAGCCCTAAGTAATCTCTCAGGCTCAGGGTTGAACTCTAGATCACTACTTGAAGGCTCATTCATAAACTAACCCAAATAGTAACTGAAAAAGAAATGAAAATAGATCAGCTTCACTAGATATTAAGAGTTGGTTTTCTAACTTAACAAACTTCGTTTTCACTAAACTAAATCCCCGGCAGCGGCGCCAAAAACTTGTTGCGTGCTCAATGTGTGAAATAAATAGCAATAAGAGAGAGAGAGCACTCAGAACATGCAAGCATACATGATCTTGTTAGCAAGTAGTAGTATTTTTTCATTCGTTTTCCCACAGAGATTTATTATTAGCTACTCGTGAAGTGTATTGTTAAGCAAGAATGGGTGGATTTGATGGGGTAGAATTAGTTTTAAGTTGTCTAATTTCTAAGGAATATGTAAAGAGTAGCAACATAAACAAGTGCAAGTCAAAGATAAACTCAAATGAAAAGAGAAGAGATTAATAAACGAAGAGGAAAATAACTAAATAGTCTTTTTAACTTAGCAGAATTGCGAGAACAGCAATTCTACCGCAATGTTACTAACAGCGAAAGTGTGTAAAATGGAGAAACAAGGGCTACTAACGACTCCTCTATAGGCATTTTCACACGAAACTCAAGCATTGGATCAACTCACTATGCATCAAACTAACTCATTCTCATGTATCTTCCGATTTCATGCATTAGATTCTTTAGTTTACTCATGTCCAAGTAAGGTCTTAAGCATCTTGTTAAAACAGTAAGTTATGATTTGTACTAGGAAAACGCCTATTCCTAGGTCGTTTTCTGGCTACCTTGAGAGGCTAGCATGAGTGTATGACTCTGAACTCTTACTCTTTCCAGAGGTTAGGAGTTCTTTGGACAAAATGGATGGCCAATCGAAATTGCCCGTGGGATGAAGCTTACATACAATCAATGCATTCGAGAGCTATCCTACATGCTTGGTTCACGTTTTTTAGCCTATAGTATTGTCATTAGCATGCCCCTATGTGACTTAGTTACTCATGGATATAGAGAGAACAGAAATATTAGACAAAATAGGCATGCTCAGAAGAGGAATAAACTTAAAACAGCAAAGCAAAACAGTAAACCGCAAGGACAAGAAACTGTGAAAGAATGAATTGTGCTTTGATTAATCGATTGGTTGAATAAACAAAGGGAAATTTAAAGTGAATAACTCAAAGACAGAAAGCAACGAAATGAAATGTACTAACTAATGGAAAAGAAATGACAACAAACGGTGCTGGAAATGAAAAATAAAGACAGAAAGCAGGTAAAGTGAGCTTGAACGCCTCGTCGCAAACGCCTCGGCTGAAAGGTGAGAAAGGTAAGCCTTGCTTGGATGAATCCAATCAGGAGAGAAGATGAATCTTCTCTCCTTCCTATCAGATTGTCGACTCCAACAGCTAAGCTTTCCAACCCAACAGACGGAAGAGAAAAACAGGAGAAAGAATGGAGCTGCGAAGAGACTTCTACGCTTTCGGATGATGATCAAACCCTCTACTTTGACCCCCTTTTATAGTAATCTGCAGGTGCGTTTGGGCCAAGGAGAACCATCCATCCTCAACGTCGTACTTCAAAATGGATGGAGGAGAAAGAACGAATCCCTGAAATAACGGAACATAACAGAAAAAGATCAGTCAACTTACGGATTTCACTTGAAACATTGCGGTTTTAGCAATGTTTCCGCAATGCTGCCGCAATGCTCATTTTTCATTCTTTTAACTTCGTTTTTCATTCCTTTTCTTTCCTTTTGCATACAAGTCCTAATTTAGCTTCCTTCTTCTAATTCTCATAAATAACCATAGGTTTAAGCTAAATTCTATCAAAAACACCTAAGAGTGTACATCTTTTTATGGAAAACAAGTCCTAAAAAGGTCACTTTTGGAGACGTAACACACCCCCAAACTTAAGGTTTTGCTCGTCCTCGAGCAATCTAAGGATTTACCTAGGCTGCTGTTTTATCCTCTTAACCACTTGTTGACTCCCCTAATTTCCTATCTATAGCAGTGCTGTCCTGTGACACACTTCTAAGTTTACAACTATCCTCTTATCTAGCTTCTTCTGACTTCGCACGCCTAATGCTCCTACTGTTTCATTAACTCCTTACAACTGATCTACTTGCTTCTATTATATCGTGCAACTATCCCTAAGGTTTCAAATTCTACCTAGCTTTACCCCAGACTCAGTACATACTTCTAGTTTTACTTTTGAGCTACCTAGGATTCCTTAGAGTCATGCCAGTCTTAGTATTAACAGTGACAGTAGTACTTTTTGAGAACAACCTAAACCCTGGCATCACTACATTGGACATACATTCATCTCCCTAAACAACCCTACAAGTTACAACTTTGTGCTCAGCTAATTGAGGATCAAAGTTCTTTTTATTTAGGACATCTAAGCCACAAAGTTGCAACTCCTAGGTATACATTCTTCTTCCCTATTTCTTCCTTTTTATTTCTTTCTTACTTTAGGTGGAGCCTCTCCTTTGGTTTCCTTTTGATGCAATGCCACTTGTGGGTTACACACTTGGCACTGATTACTCAACAACTTAAGAGAGACACCCCTCTTTATTCTATTTTTTCATCATTTTTTTTTTCAGCTCATCATTTTTTTGTAAAGGAGAAGAAGAATGCTTATGCTTTAAGGGAGAGAGGAATGTTCCTAGGCCTAGGGTGGCCTCCCCCAAACTTAAACTACTCATTGTCCCCAATGAGTGTCTGAGGTTGCACACCCCCAAACTTGTCCTAGAAGCATCTAGTCTAAGGTAAAACAAAGAGAATCTAAAAGCCCTAGGCATAGACAGAACATTCTAAAAGCAAACATCACAGCAGCAGAAATTTATAAAAACAGTCAGGTAAGGACTTAAAGCTATGCATGCTGAGCACTTTTAAGAGGTTAATTTAAACTATCAAAGGTGTCCTATGACACTCATCCAGCATGCTTTTAGATAGGCTATATAAGGCAGTCAAGATAGCAGCAAAAGACAAAATTTAAACAGAACCAGCCTAGCTAAACAGTTAGTCAAAAACATGCATTTACTAATAAAAATTGCGGATTCCGCAATTTTTTCGCAATGGATACAGGGCAGATATACCAGTGATTAAGACCCCTATGCATGCTTTTTCCAGTCATTTAAGCTATACAAAAAGGAAACTAAACTAATCTACCTATTCAGCTACCATCAGACTACACTAAACAAATTTAAATACTAAAACTAAAGAACTAAAACAGATCAAAATATTAACTCAAAACAGCCAAATTCTCATGGTTCAACGAAAAGCAGTTTGTTTTTTTTTTCTTTTAAGGGAACAGCAATACTCCCTGGAGTGCTAATCAGCCAAGCACTCAGATGTCTTCCTCATCATCATCATTCCTTTGTGGCCTTGGAGGCTCCCATGGTGTCAGTAGGTCCGTGGGGAACTCAGGAAAGATGCAGCCCAATTGGTCTGCCACATCTTTATCCCTTGCCTGCGCATATGTGGCCCATTGAGCCATCTTCTTCTGCAGATCCATCAGGCAGGCCATGGACAGAGACTGTGCAGCAGCCAGGCCATCCAGCTCGAACTCCATGTTCCCCTTCCTTCGCATCCTCAAGGCAGTAGGCAACTCCAGGTGCCCCGTGTAGGCCAGCTGCCTTTCCATTCGCTCGATTGGGACCCCTGCACGTAAGCAGAGCTTAGTAATTGTATTAGGAAAGAAAAGTGGACCCTTACCCTTTTTAGCGCAGTCTGCGATTGAGGCTGCAATGACTTCACCAACGTTGATTGTGAGGCCCCTCATGATCGCATAGACCAGCAGCGATCTGCCTTGGTTGATGGTGGTCTCGTGGGTCACTAGGGACAACTTCCTCCGCACGAAGGAAAACCAGACAGCCGCCTTGGCTGTGAGGGTAGCACTCATCAGGGTGTGCTTCCCATTGCGCGAGACTGTCCACGCTGCCTCAGGTTGGCCGATGACTCGAATTGCTTCCTCCAGGACAGCTTCTGTTAGCTCATCAACGATCCTTGCATAGTCAGTGTGTTTTTGACCCTTGAGGCCATAGGCTTCGTTGATTGCCTTCGCTGAGAAATCCACCTCGACTCCTCTGACCACAGACATGCCATCCTCAGGGTTCATCAAATTGGCGTAAAAATCATACACCATGCTGGAGTAGGCGGGGTTGGGCGGCCTGCACAGCTCTTCCCAGCCGTGATTCGTGATCCCTGCGCGCAAGAATTGCGGCAGGTCAGCGAGCGCGTTGAGGAATCCTTTCTCGTGCAGCAGGTCCCTCTTCCTCAGCTCAGTGCCCCTTGATTCTGCATCAGAGGACACATACCTCACTGATTGAGGCTCATCTTCGGGGTACAGCTTGGCTTTCCCCTTGTCTTTTGGTTTGGCTGATTCAGCAGCCTCGATCTTGAGCTTCTTCAGAGACGGCTCATCACTCACCTTCTTTGATGAAGGCTCACCCCTGGCTTTCTTTTTCTTGGATTTCTTCGAGGCTTTCGGTCGTTTGGCCTTGACAACCTTGGCGGCCTTCTTTTTCAATCTTGCCTTGGTTGTGATCTGCTGGAGGCAATCCCCCAGTGTCTCGTCCATTGAGTCATTCCCCTGCGCTGGACTCTCGGGGCTGGCTTCCCTCAAAGGAGAGAAGACCTCTTCTTCTTCAGCTTCCTCACTACCCTGCGTCGATTCTTGATGCTCTCCATATGGAAATTCGGGGTCAGGCTTCTGGGAGATGGGTGATGCTTCAGGGCTCTGCGCCGGTGGAGTGTGTTCAGAGCTCTGTGGCGATGGAGAAAGCTCAGGGCTGCGCGCTGGTGGAGATGGCGAAGAGCTTTGCTTGGCCGACTCGTGTGACAGACGGCCACTTTCTTGACTCTCCACAGAGGGAGTCTTTTTCTTGATCGTTGCTTCGGCCACAGCCATACTCCACTTCCGTTTCTTGGGCGTTCCTGCTGGTTCAGAGGGTCCAGCAGGGATCTCCGTAACCACCTTCCACTTCTTCTTGCGGACAGGCAGCTTGGGGAGTCGTTCAGTGCGCGCAGCCTCAGCATCTGCCAAGGCAAGGAGTGCTTCCCTCGCAGCAATTTCAGCGTCGTCAGCCTTCTTTTTGGATGCAGATCTCTCAGCTCTCGTTAGCACCATGGTGGAATCGTAGGAGTCTGGAAAGAGGAATTGCAGATGAAAAGGGAGAAAGATTTCTTGGAGTTCAGAGAATGGGGGAAGCGTACGGATCAGCGCGCTTCTAACGGCTATAAGTAATGATGGAAATCCCAACGGCTATTTCCGTTGCGGATTCTGCAAATCCAGCGCAATTCTAGTGACCGTTGGAGATTTTTCCGTTTCAAATGCTAATATCTTCTCACCGTAATCTTTGATTTGGTCCCATATCTTCCCCGATTCTTTTATCCTAAATTCATCTCCTTGATTCCCTCTGTCGATCCCCTACAAAATAAAATAAAATTAACATCAAATTCGCAATTAAAATCACACAAAAATCTCTACAAACAGTAACCGAAAGAATAGCAAAAAATAAACTAAGGCATTAGCCTCGCATGGACGAGCACAGTGATCACTCGTCCTCTCTCGTTCTTATTTTCACGTTTCAGTCAAGAGGAAGGCCGAGAGAGTCTTCACATCTCCTTCCTCATAGTAATGCTTCAATCGTGCACCATTAACCATGAACGGTTGCCCTTGCTGCAGGTTCTTAATCTCGATTGCACCATGAACAAACACGTTAGTTATCACAAAAGGACCTGACCATCTGGACTTAAGTTTGCCTGGAAATAATTTCAACCGTGAGTTAAATAATAAGACAAGCTGGCCTTTCTTAAAGTCCTTAATCCTAAGTCTACTGTCGTGCCAAATCTTGGTCTTTTCCTTATACATTTTAGCATTTTCATAGGACATATGTCTAAGCTCATCAAGCTCATGTAATTGCAAAGACCGCAATGTTCCCGCATCGGTCACGCAATAATTCAACTCTTTTAGGGCCCAAAATGCTTTAATTTCTAATTCGAATGGTAAGTGACATGCTTTGCCATACACAAGTCTATAAGGAGACATACCTAGGGGTGTCTTATATGCAGTCCTATATGCCCAAAGTGCATCCTCGAGTTTAAACGACCAATCTTTTCTATTGGGTTTGACCACTTTTTCGAGTATGTTTTTAATCTCCCTATTTGATATTTCAGCTTGGCCATTCGAATGTGGGTGATAAGGGGTGGCTACTCTATGTCTAACATTATATTTAGCCAACACTCTCTCCATAGCTCTATTAATGAAATGTGTCCCTTCATCACTAATTATAGCACGAGGTGTTCCAAACCTAGTAAAGATATGTCTATGAAGGAACTTAATGACTGTTTTGGCATCATTATTTGGACATGCTATGGCCTCTACCCACTTAGATACATAGTCTACTGCTACAAGTATGTAAAGGTTACCTGATGATGGGGGAAATGGTCCCATGAAGTCAATGCCCCACACATCAAAGAGCTCCAACTCTAAGATGTAAGTGAGAGGCATCTCATCCTTTCGGCTAAGGTTACCTGTTCTCTGGCATTCATCACAGCTGTGTGCATAGTTGTGGGCATCCTTGAAGATCGTTGGCCAATAGTAGCCACTCTGGAACACCTTTGCAGCTGTCCTTTGACCACCAAAGTGTCCACCATAGGGGGCTGTATGGCAGTGCTGCAACACAGACTTTGCCTCAGCAGCTGATACACACTTCCTTAGCAGACCATCAGCACATGTCTTGTAAAGTGTGGGATCATCCCATATGAATTTCCTAGCTTCATGAAGGAACTTCTTCTTCTCTTGGCCTCCCTTGAAAGTTGGTAGTACCTGCGATGCAAGGAAGTTAGCAATGTCAGCAAACCAAGGTTCCTCATCGTTATCACGATGAGTCAATACAAAGACATGTTCATCAATAAAAGCATCAGAAATTGCGGTTTCCGCAATTTTTCCGCAATTATGCTGCAATCTAGAAAGATGATCCGCAACCACATTTTTACATCCTTTCTTATCTCTAATGTCCAGATCAAACTCTTGCAGCAGCAATACCCATCTAATCAACCTAGGCTTAGCATCAGCCTTCCTCATAAGGTACTTTAGTGCAGAGTGATCTGTATACACGATTGTTCTGGTGCCTACAATGTAATTCCTAAATTTCTCACAGGCAAATACTACAGCTAGCATCTCCTTCTCAGTGGTTGTGTAATTACATTGTGCCTCATTAAGTGTCTTACTAGCATAGTATACAGGGTGTGTTAGCTTGTCAATCTTTTGTCCTAGCATAACCCGTACAGCATAGTCACTTGCATCACATAACATCTCAAATGGGAGATCCCAATTTGGCCCTACTATAATAGGTGCTTTGACTAGTGCTTCCTTAAGGGTCTTCCAGGCTAGGAAACATTCTTTAGAGAAGATGAATGGTTTGTTCAGCTCTAGAAGCTCACATAAAGGCTTGGAGATCTTAGAAAAGTTCTCAATGAACCTTCTATAGAAGCCTGCATGTCCTAAGAAACTTCTAATGGCTTTTACATTCTGAGGTTCTACCAACTTCTCTATTATTTCAATCTTGGCCCTATCGACCTCCACTCCTGCTCTAGACACTCTATGACCTAGGACAATCCCTTCGTCCACCATGAAGTGGCACTTCTCCCAATTAAGGACTAGGTTGGTCTCCTCACACCTAGCCAGGACTTGTCCTAAGTTCTCTAAACAGTTTGTGAATGAATCACCAAAGACTGAGAAATCATCCATGAATATCTCTATCATGGACTCATCCAAATCAGAGAAGATTGCCAACATGCACCTTTGGAATGTTGCCGGTGCATTACATAAGCCAAAAGGCATTATGCTCTTCCTCTAGTATTATCTTATGCATGCAGTAGGAAGGGCTAATGCCTCTAATGTCAGCAATAGTCCATGCAATAGCCTTCCTATGTTGTTTAAGTAATAAAATCAGCTCAACCTCATGCTTCTCACTTAATTTAGATGAAATAATTACAGGCAGAGTCTCATTACTTCCTAAATATGCATACTTAAGATGTGTGGGCAGTGGTTTCAATTCTAAGACAGGTGGATGCTCAATGGATGGTTTTAAAGGATTCAAGGATCTATCAGTCAGGTCATTATTCATACAAACATGCTGTGTTTTATCTACAGGTATATCCATTATCTCAGAAACATTCAAATCAGTTAAATCTAATTGTACATATTCATTAGCATGCTTAGTTAATAATTCATGCTCCAGCTGTTCTTCCATCAGTGAATCTACAATGTCCATACTAGCACAAGATTCAGAGTCAGAGGGGTACCTTAAGGCTTTATAAACACTAAATTTAACCTCCTCGTCATGAACCCTCATGGTGAGCTCACCTTTTTGGACATCAATCAGGGCCCTACCTGTGGCTAGAAATGGTCTGCCTAATAGAATGGGGACCTCCTTGTCTGCTTCATAATCCAGGATAATGAAATCTGCAAGGAAAATAAACTTGTCAACCTTTACAAGAATATCCTCAATCTTACCCTCAGGGTATGCTATGGATCTGTCTGCAAGTTGTAAAGTGACAGTGGTTGGACGTGCTTCTCCTATTCCTAGCTGGCGGAATAGTGATAGGGGCATAAGGTTTATGCTGGCTCCTAGGTCACAAAGAGCTCTGCCCACGTGTTTGCCTCCTAGCTCTACTGGTAAGGTGAAGGAACCAGGATCCTTTTCCTTCTTGGGTAGCTTGTTCTGGAGTATGGCACTGCACTCCTCAGTGAGATTTACTGTTTCAAACTCACCAATTATTTTCTTGTTAGTGATAATATCCTTCAAAAACTTAACATAAGAGGGCATAGACTGTAAAACTTCTACAAAAGGAATATTAACATGCACTTGCTTAAGAATTTCTAAGAATTTATTAAAGTGCACTTCCTGTTCTTGTTTTTTCTTTAGCCTTCGAGGAAATGGAGGTGGTGGCACATATGCAGGCACTTCAGGTCGCCTCAGGATAGGTGGAGGCCTTGGAATTTCTTCTATCTCATCTATGATTGGCTCCATCCTTGCTCCTGATGTGCTTGGTGATGGTTGACCTTGGTTTGGTAGAGACTCCAGTGGAGCACTAGACTCATTGTTCTCTACTCTCTTTGGGGCTTCTTTAGTGTTGCTCACCAATGGTCTCCCACTTCTAAGTTCAATTGCTTGAACTTGCTCTTTTCCATCTCTCCTTGGCACTTCAGTGTCAGCAGGAAGTCTACCTTGGGGCCTACTTTTGAGTTCATTGGCTAGTTGCCCTATTTGGTTCTCTAGGCTCCTAAGGGTAGCTTGTTGACTTTGCAGGGTGGCATCATTCTTGGCTATGTATTCCTTAAGTAAGTTTTCTACAGAGGATCCTACAGGGTGGTTGTATGGTTTTTGATACATGGATTGGTTATGTTAGGGAGTGAAACCAGGTGTTCCACTAGGTCTTGGTTGGTTAGGAGCTTGGTTAGCATTTTGTTGGCCACCCCATGAAAGGTTTGGGTGGTTCCTCCAACCAGGGTTGTAAGTATTGGAATAGGGGTTGTTCCTAGGCTGCTGCTGGCTTCCAATATAGCAGACTGAGGCTGGATTCCCAGGGTAGTATTCATACAGGTGCCCTTCCCCACAGAATCCACAGATAAGTGTCTCACCTTGACTTGGTTGGGTGCCCATTGACATGGCTGTGGCGGTGTTGACACTAGTTTGGAGATTGGTTTGAGCCATTTGTTTAACTAGGTTGGTCAGGGCGCTTATTTGGCTACTCATGGCATTGAGTGCGTCCTTGTCTTGAGCTCTACTTGGCTCTATTGGATCATCTGACCACCTACAGTGAGATGCTGAGATCTTCTCCAAGATCTCATAGGCTTCATTATAACTCTTGGACAACATGGAACCTCCAGCAGATGAATTTAGAACTTGTCTGGTGCTGGGGTTGCATCCTTTGAAAAAGACCTCTATTTGGATACACCATGGGATGCCATGGTGTGGACATTTAAGTAGAAGGTCCTTGAACCTTGTCCACGCTTCGTGAAGAGACTCATTCTCAGCTTGTTTGAACTTAATTATGTCATCACGAAAGGTAGAATTCCTATCAGGTGGGAAGTATTTAACTAGGAATTTCTCCGCCAAGTCTGTCCAATTGAGGACTGATCCAGAGGGTAATGAGTTTAACCACGTCTTTGCTTTGTCCCTCAAAGAGTAAGGGAAGAGGTAGAGCCTCAAAGCTTCTTGGGAAACTCCAGGGATCAGGAAGGTATCACTAACTCCTAGGAAGTTTCTAAGATGGTTGTGGGGATCCTCATTTTCCACTCCAAAGAATTGTCCCACAGTCGACAACATTTGGAACATTACTGGCTTTAACTCGAATGGGTTGGCAGTAATTTCAGGGCGGATGATGCTTGGGTTTAGCTCCCCAGGCATGGGAACTAAGTATGACAGAATGGCACTATTCTTATCATTCGCTATTTCGATGGGATTGCGAGTGATAGGTACCGGATTTGGAACTAATCTATCCATTTCTTCTTGAGAGGATTGCGGAGACTCTGCGGTTTCAGCAATTACTTGAGGTAAAGGGGGTTGGTTAAAGAGACGTTTCTTGGCTCTATTTCTAGCCCTAAGTAATCTCTCAGGCTCAGGGTTGAACTCTAGATCACTACTTGAAGGCTCATTCATAAACTAACCCAAATAGTACCTGAAAAAGAAATGAAAATAGATCAGCTTCACTAGATATTAAGAGTTGGTTTTCTAACTTAACAAACTTCGTTTTCACTAAACTAAATCCCCGGCAGCGGCGCCAAAAACTTGTTGCGTGCTCAATGTGTGAAATAAATAGCAATAAGAGAGAGAGAGCACTCAGAACATGCAAGCATACATGATCTTGTTAGCAAGTAGTAGTATTTTTTCATTCGTTTTCCCACAGAGATTTATTATTAGCTACTCGTGAAGTGTATTGTTAAACAAGAATGGGTGGATTTGATGGGGTAGAATTGGTTTTAAGTTGTCTAATTTCTAAGGAATATGTAAAGGGTAGCAACATAAACAAGTGCAAGTCAAAGATAAACTCAAATGAAAAGAGAAGAGATTAATAAACGAAGAGGAAAATAGCTAAATAGTCTTTTTAAGTTAGCAGAATTGCGAGAACAGCAATTCTACCGCAATGTTACTAACAGCGAAAGTGTGTAAAATGGAGAAACAAGGGCTACTAACGACTCCTCTATAGGCATTTTCACACGAAACTCAAGCATTGGATCAACTCACTATGCATCAAACTAACTCATTCTCATGTATCCTCCGATTTCATGCATTAGATTCTTTAGTTTACTCATGTCCAAGTAAGGTCTTAAGCATCTTGTTAAAACAGTAAGTTATGATTTGTACTAGGAAAACGCCTATTCCTAGGTCGTTTTCTGGCTACCTTGAGAGGCTAGCATGAGTGTATGACTCTGAACTCTTACTCTTTCCAGAGGTTAGGAGTTCTTTGGACAAAATGGATGGCCAATCGAAATTGCCCGTGGGATGAAGCTTACATACAATCAATGCATTCGAGAGCTATCCTACATGCTTGGTTCACGTTTTTTAGCCTATAGTATTGTCATTAGCATGCCCCTATGTGACTTAGTTACTCATGGATATAGAGAGAACAGAAATATTAGACAAAATAGGCATGCTCAGAAGAGGAATAAACTTAAAACAGCAAAGCAAAACAGTAAACCGCAAGGACAAGAAACTGTGAAAGAATGAATTGTGCTTTGATTAATCGATTGGTTGAATAAACAAAGGGAAATTTAAAGTGAATAACTCAAAGACAGAAAGCAACGAAATGAAATGTACTAACTAATGGAAAAGAAATGACAACAAACGGTGCTGGAAATAAAAAATAAAGACAGAAAGCAGGTAAAGTGAGCTTGAACGCCTCGTCGCAAACGCCTCGGCTGAAAGGTGAGAAAGGTAAGCCTTGCTTGGATGAATCCAATCAGGAGAGAAGATGGATGAATCCAATCAGGAAAAGAAATTTCTTTCTCTCTCTTGCTTGGATGAATCCAATATTCTCTCCTTCCTATCAGATTGTCGACTCCAACAGCTAAGCTTTCCAACCCAACAGACGGAAGAGAAAAACAGGAGAAAGAATGGAGCTGCGAAGAGACTTCTACGCTTTCGGATGATGATCAAACCCTCTACTTTGACCCCCTTTTATAGTAATCTGCAGGTGCGTTTGGGCCAAGGAGAACCATCCATCCTCAACGTCGTACTTCAAAATGGATGGAGGAGAAAGAACGAATCCCTGAAATAACGGAACATAACAGAAAAAGATCAGTCAACTTACGGATTTCACTTGAAACATTGCAGTTTTAGCAATGTTTCCGCAATGCTGCCGCAATGCTCATTTTTCATTCTTTTAACTTCGTTTTTCATTCCTTTTCTTTCCTTTTGCATACAAGTCCTAATTTAGCTTCCTTCTTCTAATTCTCATAAATAACCATAGGTTTAAGCTAAATCCTATCAAAAACACCTAAGAGTGTACATCTTTTTATGGAAAACAAGTCCTAAAAAGGTCACTTTTGGAGACGTAACATCAACCTTGACAAGAATATCCTCTATCTTACCCTCAGGGTAGGCTATGGATCTGTCTGCCAACTGCAAGGTGACAGTGGTAGGACGTGCTTCCCCTATTCCAAGCTGACGGAATAGTGATAGGGGCATGAGATTTATGCTGGCTCCCAGGTCACAAAGAGCTCTGCCCATGATGGACCAAAACGTGTGTGTTTAATTTGGTTCAATAACCTGCAATGAAGTTTATGGTCAAGTGCAAGTATACACTGTCAATCAAGTAATAATTTGGAAAGTATTCCAAGTATCGTATCCCAAGAGACTGTTGAAGAATTTAGTTTTATAAAGAATTTGTTTTTCGAAAGCAATAAAAAGGTAACACAAATAAATTGATAATGTTTGGTTGGTTTTGGGTTGAAAAGAAATAATAAAAACAGGGATCCAATCATGTTTCAGCCCTAAGTTGAGTTTACTTGACAGCCTGTGACCACAGAGTCACCACATAGTACCTTATGCTTTTGGATCGGATTCGTCTCCTATTCAGCCTCTTTGCAAGTACCTTTAGGAGTCTAAGCCATTATACTCACGGTCCAGTGGATAATGTGATCTTAGATGGTTAAGAATGCAATCCTATTGATCCTATAGTCTTTTGCCCCAATCATCAAGGACAATCGACGAAATCCTATTCCTAGGTTTTTCTGCTATATCACCTTTACGAGAGCCGTTAATTGCCCGACCTGTCCAGTATCGACATTAACATTTCATGCTAATTAAGTGATCAAATTAATATAACATTTTTGCATATATTCAGTAAAGGACGAACCACAAAAGGCATAAGGGGTAAAACCGTAATTTACAGTTGTCAAGCTAGCTCATTTCTTAACGGGCATTCACATAATTGAATCCCTTAGGAAAACTTAGCTCATAATGAGAACTAGACTAAAATACTTCATTGAAAAATAATGCATAAGTACAAAAATTGCTAAAAGGGTAAAATGGTAATTTTACTCGAGAATTAAAGATAAAATGAAAATGGAATAAAAACGGAATGTAAATAATAAATAAAGGACAGAATTGGAATAACAAAGATTTTGAACTGAAAATTAAATTATAAATGCGAAAGTTTCTAAAAGGGTAAAATGGTAATTTTGCATGTAAAGTTAAGAACGGAAATAAATGCGAAATAAAAACAGAATGTAAATAGAAAATGTGCAGAATTAAATAGAAAGTAAATCTGGAAATTTTCCAACTTTCTCTCTCTCGAACTCGTGGACAACGGATGAAGGGTCTCTACTCGCTCGATTCACGTCGTCAATGCAAATCGAATCCTCGCAGCACCTTCCTTTCGGAGCTGGCTGAAGTAGAACTATTACAGAGGAGTGGTCCGCTCTTGTTTGGAATTTCGGGAATTTGGATGAGTTCTTCGAGAGAGAAAGGAGGTTGATCGACTATGTGGAGATTGATTGTTGTAAAGAAATTATCGATGATTTGAATGAAGGCTTGAGGTGCCTTTTAGGGGCCGTTTGGCCCACGGAGTTGGGAGGAGTGGAGTTGTGGGGAGTAACTTACTCCCCGTTTGGCCCAAGGAGTTGTTTAACTCGGAAAAAAAATATCAACTCCCCAGACTTCTACAGTAATTACTATTCAACTCTCCAGACTTCTACAGTAATTACTATTCAACTCTCCTTCATTTTCCTTTCTTTCTCTCTCTTCCTTTTACAATATTTTTTAATTATTTTAAAAAAAACATAATTTAGACAAAAGGTGTAAAATGACTAAAAATGCAATTCAACCTATTTTTTATTTTAAATATAAATTAAGTTGTTGAATTAAAATTAAAATTGATACCTAAACAAAATTTAAAATGTAGTATTCAAGAAGAAATAAAAATATAAAAATATAGCCTATTTGGATTCACTTAGATTAATGGATTAAAATCTTTCAAATTCACACGTAATAGTTAATCGACTATTGTACGACTATTTGTTTTATTTCAAAACGATCCAAATAAAATGAATAATTAATGTGAGTGATATTGAAAAAAAAAAGTGAAGTATGGTAGTCAAAGTTTTTTTGGTTATCTTCGAATAAATTTGTAAAGGATACATAAAATAAAAAACACAAAAATCGTATTCTTAAAATTTATTGGAAGAAGTTCTTGATAATAAAAATATGAAAAATTATAGAAAATAGGTTCTAGGTGTAGTGCATATGAAATTATGAGTTTAACTGGGTGTGGAAGCGAGGAAGAACGTGTTTGACACATAGATATGTTTATGTGTTGTTTTTTTTTTTCTTTAGAGAAATTTGTAAAATATACTTACACTAAAAAACAAAAACAAAATCTCACTTCTAAAATTCATAAAATTAAAAAAATTAAAGATTGAGTCTTTAAAAAATAATAATAAATATATATTATTGATAATGAGAGAGATTAAAAAAATAATGTGAGGTGTGTTCAAAATTATTTTTTTGTTATCTCCAAAGAAATTTGAAAAGTAGATAAAATAAAAATAAAAAATTGCATTGTTAGAATTTATTAGGAAAAGTTCTTAATAAGAAAAATTAGAAAGTTTGTAGAAAAAAAAATTGTATCGAAAAAACTATTAAAATAAACTCAGATTTCAGAACTTGAGGTTCAACAACTCTCTGTCAATGGGAGACAGAGAAAGATGTGTTTGACACATGAATAGACTATATTTATGGGTAGACAATCTTATAATTCATAAAATTAAGGATGAGTCCTAACAAAATATATATATATATATATATATATATATATTGATGGAGCGACTTGCGCAGCGGAAAGCGATTTCGGACCGATGATACTCTAATTTCATCAATTTAACAAATAGAAAACATGCTCTAAAGACGGAAATAAGAAATTAGAAATACATACCCTTGTAGCTCCAATTTCTTCAAGTCCGCCGGCCGATCCTCGTCACGAACTCTTCTAGCCTCTTCTCACGAACGCGCCAAGGACCACCTCAGGTAGTCCCGCTATCCTCGGCGCCGAGCAACAGAGTTGTGGGACTCCGTTTAGAAGAGAAAATGAAAAGAAAAGAAAAAGAGGAAGGAGAAGAGAGAAAGAGGCAGAGAGAAAGAGAAGGCTGAAGATTTTTTTTATAACTCTTCGTATCTCACCTCTCTCTAAATTGAAAAACTTTTCAATTTATAAAACCCATTTCTCAAATGAGTCCTCTGCCTTTCTTAAAACCAAACCAAAAGTTTTATATATATTTCAACATGTGTCTTGCTGCATGCAAGACATATATATATATATATTTATATATTTATATATATATATATATATATATAATTATTATTATAATAATAATAATAATTTTATTTATTAAATTTTTTAATAAATAAAAAATATATATAATTATTAATTAAACTTTTTAATTAATAAATATTATTTAATTTAATATCAAATATTAATTAAATAATATAACTAAACCCGGTTTTTCCGAAAAACCGACTTTTTTACACATGAATCCTATTCATGTTTTAGGCCATTCCCATATTTAAATCACATTTAAATATGTCCATCCTCTTTCCATAAACCGAATTTGAACAATTCAAATTCTTTTCCTTTTAATTTTCTCTTATATAGTTGCACGACGTTATCCGAGCTAGCCAGGAGAACCTAAAGGACCTACAGATCATGAGCTCCAACGATACGAGATTATTCGGTCAAAACTCTTTTAACCCGAATCAATCAACTTTCGTTAACCCCCGGAGACTCCACTATAGTCCGAGGGTTGCACTCTCCTCACTGTAGATATATTGTGTCCTCTTGATATAACCGTCATGGGCAAGTCGACCCTTCACAGGTTGTTCGTAACCACAGCTAGGTCATTTAAACCGTTTAACCCCTGCATTACGTCTTGTTCCTTAAGTACCACTGACACCTCTAATGAACAATAGATCTGTGGTCCAACCATCAGATCAATTAACCCTCTCATCTCATGAGAGTGTGCGCACTAATTGTTCAAGCCCCGAAGTCAGCTATTAAGGGAACAACCTATCTACTAACCCTGAAAAGCGGGTTAGGAGTGAACTCCAATCTTGCTGTACTATGTCCCCAGCTACCTATTCGACTTTATCCCCAAGATGGTAGGCTTATTGAGTCGGCGCTAAAGGGCCACTCTCACCCGTGCAAGTCAAAGGATACTATCGAATAAGCAGGAGTTCATAGCGAGCTCAGGATTGAGATCGAGTTACCTAGGCCATCAATATGTATAAGTCGGTCTCATCAGTAAACGGAGTTATAAAGAGAGAGCGACTTAATACGCGGTTCGGTCTTATGCAAACTCTTTGCACAAGACGCCCTCACTCGCACATCTCCATGTGAAACGATTCAGATCACATCGTTTTGTACAATACAAAGTGAGCCACATCCAATAGTGTTACCAGGATAAGGTACCCAGCCTTATCCGTATACTATAGACCGTTTTGACTGACTACTTGTGCCTGATCCACAATCATGTCGTACATGAAGCTCAAGTACTCATATTCAGGCAAGGATGTTGGTCATTGGTATAGGTTAACCTAAACACGTTTCACTTTATTCCAGTAAACTCTTTTACTGTATAAAACTAATAACTCTTTATTCTAAATAGAATATTTACAAACATAACAGTTTACAAACCACGAGTTTTAGGACATAAAACCCAACAAACTCCCACTTGGACTTAAACGTCCGTGGTGTACATGTTAGGTGGAGAAAACTAATATATCATATATAAGAAGTTTTCTCCCACTGTCCTCTCCAGCAACTCGGAGCTCTAGACTCTTCTAGGTGTCTCTCAAACACTTTAGCCATGAGAGACTTAGTAAACTAATCAGCATGAAGGACTACGAGACTTTCCATGTGACCATCACATCTCCTCATAGCACTATCTGCGAGCTCAACTTATAAACATATTGCTGCTTCACAAGCTGCAAATAGACTTAGCTACCAACGAGGAATCAACAATACAACTCTTGTATTCTACTCCTCTAAGTACAAGGACAAAACTTTAACCGGAATCCAATCCAATTGAACTAATATAACTGACAGCTCCCACTGCATAGCACATATCGGGTCATGTATCTCAAACGATACATCTGACCTCCACTATGCACTTGGGTGCATCTCGTATCCTCAACACTTGAGGTGTCTCAGGAAACCATTTCCATAGACCATCAAATATTGACAACAGCTTATCAGTAAAAGATTTTAGAGACAACACTAGCGATATGTTCTTATGACTCAGATCATCCTGAATCCATAGAACAAACTAAGCCTACCTCCAAATCAACTATTTGGGAATGGGTCGCTAGTTAATGCTTGATGTCAGAAAAGAATCCTACATCATTCTCAATGATTAGGACATTAATTACGGAAACAATTTATGAAAGCTACAACATTGTTTAAACCCTTGTCAAACAAGGTTTATCAAACTTTTTGTTCAAAGCCATAAGATTTGATCACTGTATCAAACCTTACAGTTCAGGACGAAGATGCTTTCTCCAATTCATAAATGAATCGAATAAACCAGCAAACCATTTGCTCTTTGTCCCAAACTATGAATCTTTCTGGTAGAGACTTATAGATACTCAATCAAGATAATAATTCTGTAGAAAAGCTATCTTGACATCCACTTGCCAAATTCTATAAAGATAGAACATGGTAGTGGATAAGAGTCATCTATTTAACTTACATCTGGCAACAAGAGAAAGAGAGTATACACAATAAACCCTTTCTCTTCGGGACAGTCCCTTTACCAGAAAGTCAAGCCATAAAAGTTTTCACCTTAGTGACTTGGTCTCAATACCATTCATAGATATTTGGCTTTGAGCCATTTGGCCTTGTCTATGTGATTCATTGCCTAATTAAAGACAACGAATCCTCAATGTTATCATCAAGTATGAGAACTTTGAGTTAAAGACAAGCCAGTGCAACGGATCGGGTTGTCCTACAACCCTCCCACTGCCTTGAGGCTTTCTCAACGGTTGAGAAACTCTAGTTTGATCAACAACCTTTGTTGATATCTACAATAGCTTTCGTTACACTGTGAGTCTTAACATGCTAGTTGTTTTCGAGTTTAATAGAACACATCAGTATATATCTTTTGCTAAATGAACTATTCATTTATAAAACCAAAAGATACAATATACAAGTGTTCAGTTAAAACCAGAAATATAGACAATAATTACATATAACAAATGTTATTATCTCTATACAACAACTACAAAGACTCCTACTAGTTCAGCTGCAACGATATCTCCATATCTCACAGCGAGAAAACGACTGTCAGGAACTAGTTTCCTGTAGAAAAACAAACACGAATAGTGGTTCCTGAAGACATCCAGGTATGACATTCATATCCACTAAACTTGTTTTGACAAATAAATCACATTTATCTTGTCGTTCTTTCTCAGCCTGTTTCTCAGCAAAGTATTTGGAGCAGTTACGCTTCCAATACCCATCTTCATTACAATGGAAACATTTTCCTTTGTCTGAAGACTTCACTTTGCGAACAGTAGGGGCTTTGCCCTTCCTTCTGTTACTCTTCTTCTTCTGAATAATCTCATTACTCAGAGAAGCAGACTTAGGCTTACTTCCTGACGCCGACCTCTTAAGGAACTTCGTCGAAGTGACAACACTTGCCTCCTTCTCTATTCCCTTGGAAGTGTACAGGAACTGATAAGTCTGAAATAACGATGGTAGCAACGTTTACTTCCGCCGCATTAAAGTGGGCCATCACGTTAAGGACAAGCTCCCTAACAGAGGTATCCTCCACTATGCGAGAGTTATAAACGAACTTGAGGACTTCATTACAAAGTGATGAGGACGAGTGTCCACCATTGCTTGTAATGAAGACATGATTTCCTTTACGGAAATCATAACCCCATACTACTTACACAAGGCATCAAATATGCTTGCCATGATATAGATTTGGGCTTTATCAATAGCCCTAATTCATCCATCGTATGCATCTCGAACACTTCGAGATGCACTCGAGCCAGGAGATGAATGACATTCCTCCGTTAAGACAAACCTCAGGTCGTCCAGAACTAGAATCGTATTCAGGTTCGACTTCCAGGTTCCATAATACTCTCCGGTTAATTTGTCGTGAGCTAACAACTGTATAAACGAGCTCGACATGTTCAAAAAGAATGTAAAACTATTAGTGAAACGAGTTTAACCTATTTAAACCAATCAAAAAATAGCAGTAAATAAAGTACCCAAACTCTTTATTTATATGCAACAATAATTTAGTGAGTTAGAATGGTTGCTACCGACTGGTAGTCAAGCATTCCTTCACTAAACCAAGACATTCTTGACTAAATGCTAACACCAGAATAACTCTTATTCCTATAGCATCTTAGTTATCGTTTTTGGTCAAGATTTACTAATACCTTAGCAAATCTGCAAGTGTGACCCTCCATTTTTAGAACGCACAGGACGGCCCCAACAACGCAACCGACTGGAATGACAAAGTTGGGAATGGCCCTATGTTTCTTTATCCATAACAGGTGACTGACTTGTTCGACCCCCATGAAACGGCCCTCCGACTGGATTGGTGCCTCCTAGGGTCACCTTGCAGGCGGAACATGGGAATCTCACGGTTCAATCCAATGGAGGAGACCGTAGGAAATACTGACGTACTTCCTTCTCCCACTTACTATAGATACTTACTCCATTCACCTTGCTATTGAAAGTTGCAAACACCACCCGACTGGAGATGCCTCTAATGGCATCATGAGGCCCTGCAAAATTCTCACTTTGTGAACTTTAGGGAGTGCGTAGCAGGAGAGGGATATATCATATATTCCTTCTCAACACATCTACTAAGCATCGTGGACGGTTTTTAGGGTAAACTACTCAGGTTTTATTCGGCTAAGAAAATAAAACCTTAAGTCTAGGCAAACTTTTTACCTGAGATGTCTAGGTTATAACAAATTTAAATAACCTCACACCTCTCCCGCACGCTCATAAAGCCTGGTTAACTTTACTCAAGTACCAGATCGTCCCCAGGTAGGAGGTGTTCCGTAAACCGTCAGCTTAAATACCTCCAACCTCGAACAGGATTTCACCGGGTGAGTTTCTCATAACCTTAGCATTTACGAGATAACGACCTATTCATCTAATGAAACAGACCGAACCATTTAACCCTAAATGAGCATGCCACTTATCTTTATTATATATTTTAAAAGTCTAAGTCATTTTTACAACGCTTGCAAAAACTAGACTTTCTATAATAACAAACTTCTATATGCTTCTCAAACATACATTCGCTAAGGCATGGCAAATTGAATATTTAACTTCATAATCAATATAACACTTAGATCGATTATGCTCTTTAAACATACAACTCCTAATTCATAAATTAATATAACACTTATATCAATTTTTAATGAATTAAGCATGCATCCTATACATTATAACAATTATAACATACAATATGCATAAAACTAATGTTGGATGTTTTAATTTCATAATTAATATAACACTTATATTAATTATTCTATTAACTAAACAACATCAAATTCATGAATTAATATAACTCTTATATTAATACTCATGAATTAAACATGCATATACATTACAACACTTATAATATACAATAAGTATAAAACTAGGATTTCCAATGTTGTACGTTTAATTTCATAATTAATATAACGCTTATATCAATTTCTCTATTAAACTAACAACATACAACTCATGAATTAATATAACTTTTATATTAATTCTTATGAATTCCTAAATATGCATACTATATATTATAACACTTATAACATATTTACTATGCATGGAGCATGCTTCCTACAGTGGGATTTTAAATTTATATGGCATACGTTATGCACATACAAATATGGATTTCAATTAAAACATACATTCACAATGCATAATTAATTAAACAAACTAAAGTGGATCGATTTTGGCATTTAGCAAGCAATAACTAATTTATTACAAGCTTGAACAACAAGCTAAGTCTTTAGCGAACTTCGAACTCTTCGCACCGCCTTTGACCAACTTGCTTCCCCGAACGCTTCGACCAATTTCTCTTCGAATTTCTCCTCGTATTGCCTAGAACGAGTTTGAACTTATACCGAACAATTCGGCGCGTTCCAAACTCAAGCTTCTTTCACAAAGAAACCTATATGGACTCTAATGACTCTAAAAATACAAATTTTTTCAGCACGCATTAACGCCCATACATTCTCGGGAAATTACAAATTATGAAATTCGAAAGAAACGATGCCAAAATCGATTTTCACTTTAGACGACCATTCAGAAACAATTTCTAAATTAAAATACCCACCAACTTAAATTGATGCAAATTGAGTTAATCACAAAATCGCTCTGATACCAATTGATGGAGCGACTTGCGCAGCGGAAAGCGATTTCGGACCGATGATACTCTAATTTCATCAATTTAACAAATAGAAAACATGCTCTAAAGACGGAAATAAGAAATTAGAAATACATACCCTTGTAGCTCCAATTTCTTCAAGTCCGCCGGCCGATCCTCGTCACGAACTCTTCTAGCCTCTTCTCACGAACGCGCCAAGGACCACCCCAGGTAGTCCCGCTATCCTCGGCGCCGAGCAACAGAGTTGTGGGACTCCGTTTAGAAGAGAAAATGAAAAGAAAAGAAAAAGAGGAAGGAGAAGAGAGAAAGAGAAGGCTGAAGATTTTTTTTTATAACTCTTCGTATCTCACCTCTCTCTAAATTGAAAAACTTTTCAATTTATAAAACCCATTTCTCAAATGAGTCCTCTACCTTTCTTAAAACCAAAGCCAAAAGTTTTATATATATTTCAACATGTGTCTTGCGGCATGCAAGACACATATATATATATATATATTTATATATTTATATATATATATATATATAAATATATATATAATTATTATAATAATAATAATAATAATTTTATTTATTAAACTTTTTAATAAATAAAAAATATATATAATTATTAATTAAACTTTTTAATTAATAAATATTATTTAATTTAATATCAAATATTAATTAAATAATATAACTAAACCCGGTTTTTCCGAAAAACCGACTTTTTTACACATGAATCCTATTCATGTTTTAGGCCATTCCCATATTTAAATCACATTTAAATATGTCCATATTTAAATCACATTTAAATATGTCCATCCTCTTTCCATAAACCGAATTTGAACAATTCAAATTCTTTTCCTTTTAATTTTCTCTTATACTGTTGCACGACGTTATCCGAGCTAGCCAGGAGAACCTAAAGGACCTACAGATCATGAGCTCCAACGATACGAGATTATTCGGTCAAAACTCTTTTAACCCGAATCAATCAACTTTCGTTAACCCCCGGAGACTCCACTATAGTCCGAGGGTTGCACTCTCCTCACTGTAGAGATATTGTGTCCTCTTGATATAAACGTCATGGGCAAGTCGACCCTTCACAGGTTGTTCGTAACCACAGCTAGGTCATTTAAACCGTTTAACCCCTGCATTACGTCTTGTTCCTTAAGTACCACTGACACCTCTAATGAACAATAGATCTGTGGTCCAACCATTAGATCAATTAACCCTCTCATCTCATGAGAGTGTGCGCACTAATTGTTCAAGCCCCGAAGTCAGCTATTAAGGGAACAACCTATCTACTAACCCTGAAAAGCGGGTTAGGAGTGAACTCCAATCTTGCTGTACTATGTCCCCAGCTACCTATTCGACTTTATCCCCAAGATGGTAGGCTTATTGAGTCGGCGCTAAAGGGCCACTCTCACCCGTGCAAGTCAAAGGATACTATCGAATAAGCAGGAGTTCATAGCGAGCTCAGGATTGAGATCGAGTTACCTAGGCCATCAATATGTATAAGTCGGTCTCATCAGTAAACGGAGTTATAAAGAGAGAGCGACTTAATACGCGGTTCGGTCTTATGCAAACTCTTTGCACAGGACGCCCTCACTCTCACATCTCCATGTGAAACGATTCAGATCACATCGTTTTGTACAATACAAAGTGAGCCGCATCCAATAGTGTTACCAGGATAAGGTACCCAGCCTTATCCGTATACTATAGACCGTTTTGACTGACTACTTGAGCCCGATCCACAATCATGTCGTACATGAAGCTCAAGTACTCATATTCAGGCAAGGATGTTGGTCATTGGTATAGGTTAACCTAAACACGTTTCACTTTATTCCAGTAAACTCTTTTACTGTATAAAACTAATAACTCTTTATTCTAAATAGAATATTTACAAACATAACAGTTTACAAACCACGAGTTTTAGGACATAAAACCCAACATATATATATATATATTTTTTTTTTTTTTTTATAATCAATGTGAAAAAATAATGTCAAATATTCTGCTCAAAATTATTTTTGTTGTCTTCAAAGAAATTTGTCAAGGATAGATAAAATAAAAATAAAATATTTCATTTTTAGAATTTATTGGAATTGGAAGAAGTCCTTAATAAGAAAATTTTGAAAGTTTGTAGAAAAAAATTGTGCGGAAGAAAACAGCTAAAATAAACTCAGACTTCAGAACTCCAGACTAAACAACTCCCTGCTCCAAACACACCACAGACTTCAGAACTCCAGACTAAACAACTCCCTGCCCCAAACAGACATACCTCAGAACTCCCCAGACTAAACAACTCCCCAGACTAAATAACTCCAGACAAAACAACTCCAACTCCCCCCAACTCCTTGGGCCAAACGCCCCCTTATAAGCCTTGGGGTTTGTTTGGAGGTTGCTAAAATGAGGGAGAAATCTTTGGAAATGTTTGTTAGGTCAAATAGGGAGTAGGTTGGCTGAATCTTTGGAAGATCTTTGACAAAATATCTCAACCAATTCGTTTGACCAGTCAGCTGTACTCTGTGGCCTCTTATGTGGCCACAAGCTGGATTCTGCACTCTGTGACTCCTCTGTGGCCACAAGCTGAAGCAGAATACAGTTTTCCTGCAAATAATTAAAACAACATTAATTCTTATAAAAAAATGACTCTTTTACCCTCTTAATTGCTTCATAATGACAAAACGACCTTGAGCATGTGACTTTCCTATTTTTATTCTTTTCTTATCAATTACATGCACAATTATGTTTAATTCAACTCAAAAAGTCAATTAATGAGTATGCTTTAAAGGGTAAAAACATGACATAAATGACGTTCATCACACCCCCAAACTTAGCTTATTGCTTGTCCTCAAGCAATTCAACACATAATAACAACAAGCATGTACAATTATGCAAATGTTTAACATGCTTTCAAACAAAGTTCGCTTATAAACAACCTTTCAGGAGAGGTCTCATACTCTAGTGCCAGCCATAATCCCATAAGTAATTTCTCACATAAGTTTCTACTTTCATTTTGTAAACAAAGCTTTTTCTAGTCTATCCTAACCATATGCTTAATCTATCTAACCTTTAGTCACTGAGTCTAGGATAGTCCCTTACGTGAAATAAACTAAGCTTAGACTTTTCCTTCCTTATGTGAACTTTTTAACACTTTCTCCCCCAAACTTGTGTTGCTGCTAGGCTTCTCATTTTTTTCTTTTCTTTACCAGTCTCTAGAGAATCTTTATTGTTAGACTCACCTTCATTCCAGCTTGCTTGCAATTTCATTGCACAGTGCATCTAGCTACGAGCAAGCCTCACAAACTAAGATAAATACTCACTTCCTAGTTACCCTTTCATGCAGTGACAACCATGGGGCCCATGATCGCCCCTGGTTACTCAGCTAACTTAAGAAGGAGGAGTACCTCTAGAAATAAGGTTTTTTTTTTTTTTTTTTTTTTTCCAACCATTCTTCCTTTGGAAGAGACATAACAATCAAGACCTAGCAGTCAACACATTACAAATATACTTCACCCCCCAAACTTAAAGGAGGCAATGTCCTCATTGACTATTCAAGAGATTTTTTTCAAAAGGGATGGTGTGAGCATTAGTCTACAAAAAAACGTCAAGGCTAAACTCTCCTAAACATGTTAAACGGGTTAAACAAAAGGAAGTTTAGACTTGTGAAAAACTTTTGCATAGAAAAGTACTAATGGAACCCTATGCTTTTGAAAAAAACTTACAAGCTATGACATGTGGCACTATTTGAGCAGAGATAAACTCTAGTTATCATCATAAAGGTTACTTTAAAGAAAACAAAAGAAAGATAGCATGCTAAAAACATTCTCATATTTGAGCAATCAAGTCATTAAGTTCAATTAGGCACTTTCCACAAAACATCTATCCTAGCAGAATCACATAAAACAACTACAACTACTATCCTAACAAAACAATGAAATAATGAAATAACAAAATGCATACTTCTATCCTACCAGAAAACAAACAACTAAAAACTGAATCTTAACAAATAACAAAATATGCAGAAAATGAAGGAAAGGAGTTTAGAGTAAGAAAGAACGGTACTCCCCTAATCTTCAGACGAGGTATCGTCTTCGGAATCAGTATTTGAAGGAATATTCAGGCAAACGGGAGGAAACATCGGGAAAACAGGCATCAAGGTCGGGGCCAAGGCATTAAAGAACCCGTGAATGAGCGCATCCCTCTCTTTGGCATATGCCCAGTAGGCCATATTCTGTTGGATCATATGCTGCCATTGAGAAGGGGTGATGCTTGGAATATTTTCTGAACTAGTGGCAGGTTGTGACTGCTCTGTGGCCACAGAGGTGGAACAACCTTTTAGCTTGGACGCACACGACGTCGATGCTTTCTCGGTGTTTTGGTTACTGAAAAGCTGTAACTTTTGAACAAGCTGCGCAGTGATGGCTGCCTTTGGCAAACTTGTCTCCTCACCTTGCCGAGGCTTAAGTCCTACTTTGAGGCAAAGTCGAGTGACAAGTGACCCAAAGAATAATTTGTCAGCCATCTTCTTGCCATAAGCAATCAACTCTTCTCTTAGCAACCTCCCAATATTGAGATCAAGACCGTTTTAGGATGCAATGCAGCAACATCCCTCGTTCCAAGGAAATGGTTGTGTCATTTGGAGGATTCCCTTCCTGAACTTCTTCATTATTTCCTTCAATCTCCTTCTCAGTTGAAGAAGTGTTTGACTCAAATTTCATTCCTTCAGTCTCATACTCAAATAATCGGTCGAATTATTCCCCAGTTGCTATCTCTTTTCCTTTCCTTTTTTTTTTCTTTCTCTAATCAATTTTTTTTCAATCTTTCTTCACCTTTCTTCATTTTTTTTTTTTACTTTTTTTTTCTCAGCTTGTATCAAAATTTTCTCTTCTCGTATTCTCTCTTCTTCTTTCCTTGTTTGTTCAGCGATATCTCTTTGGAGAGCTTGCTTCGTTTCTTGACAACTTTTATTTTCTTGATATTCTGCTACTAGCAAGGCTGCCTTCTCCACGACTTCTTTAATCATCCTCTCCAACGTGGTCGGGAAAAAAAAATTATTCTTGCATCGAACTCCCAACTGTATTTCTTCTTTTTTAATTCAAAGTTGTAGTCGATTGGGGTCTCAGATTGCTTCTTGGTGTGCCTGTACACTAAGGTTTTTCTATCAGAACGTTCAAGAATTGGTGGAGGAATACTTACTTTTGACACTATAGGTGGGTCCTCGCACACAGAACGTGATTTTGTTGAGGTCGTCCCAGCTTCCGGTTGAACTTCTTCTTCTCCACTTGATGAATTTTCAGCACATTCAGCTAGGGCTCGTAGCCTATGTTCTCCCATCTTTTTTATCATTTTACGCCAACCGGTAGTTCGAGTTTTCAAGGGCTTTTTCCCTATCACCGATTCTTGGGTTTGAACATTTTAGGGAGCTTGAATTCAACTTAGGGCTTCCAGTAGCTGGATTTTCCTTCTCTTCACCTTCACGCATAACAATGGCCGATTTTATAGGTTTCTTGAGTTCAACCTTCTTCTTCGAGGATGATGAAGGTAAATCGACCAAAGACTCCACTTGTATGGGCTTAGGTGGAACATCTTCGAACTACCTCCGGCGTCCAGAACGCAAGGAAGTTTAATCAGCGGCGGCCCCATCGGTGATCAGAGTGGATTTTCCAGCCATGGGCTCCGACGGGTTCTAGCATGCGTGAGAGAGGGAAGAATTTTCGGGAAGGGACTTTTCAACCTGGGAACTCTTGGAATGACTTGCATGTTGAAAAATGAAAGGGTCTCTTGACTTATATATGTTTCCAAAATAGGTCAACCCCTCTGACTTTTTTAAATGACGTCATTGCCCTTCACTTGTGTACTTTGTGGCCACATAACACTTTATGCTAGTCAGGTTTGTGGCCACAGAGTTCTATAAATCTATATTTTGAATTTCCTAGTCAAATCTCCATCCATGAGAATCTTTCCTGAAACACTCATAAAAACATTAAAATGTTCATAAACAAAAATAACAAGCTGGATTAGTTTGATTTTTTTTTTTTTTTTTTTCAAAACACATATTTTTTAATAATTCTTATAAGTTCCTATGGAGTGGTTTCAATCAAATCATCTCTCAGTTAGGTCCCCAGGAAAAGGTGTTCCCTATGGTCAACTTAAATACCTTTTCCTTGGCAGAACCAGTCTACGCCAGAGTTGATTTTTCTTGAAATTACTCTACAAAACTTATAATATATATATATATATTTTTTATTTTTTTATTTTTTTTAAATGAAATAAAAACATATTAAAAGAATACTTATCTAATCTCCAAAATGGAGATTGATGTCTTATTCACTCTCTTTGGACCGTCAACTTTCATCGTGCACCTAGGTCTTGATGATGGACGAGATTTAAGCCTTAGTTGAGGTGCTTTAATCATGTACGACTTTGTTGACTTAAAATTTTCTTTCATCATCTCAAGAGATCTATGTATGTTTTTGTATGCAGAAATTGCAGTTGTAATTTCTGGTGCATTATCCTCCTCCATGATCTCCTCTTCTACTTCTTCCCTGAATTCTTTTTCTTTTAGTGTTTCCTGCAAGTTACAACAAGTAGAAACATCAATGAAACCAATAGCAGGAAATTCTTGGATTACATCAGGGAAATTCAATGCTTGGAGAACATTGAATGTTGCTTTTTGCGAAGTTGCCGCCTCATGGCAAAGTGCAACTTCATTTTCTGGTTCCTTCTCTTTTTTGGTTTCTTGAAATGAATTTTCTTTAATCTCTTTTCTCCATTCTGGCTCTTTAATGCTTTCAATTGCTGGAGTGCTTCTTGTTTCTTCTGAGAACAAATATCCTTTATCTTCATATTCACTTTTGAGTGTCATTGCCTCACATTGTTCTATTTCTTTATATTCAGAAGTCTCTATGCCTTTAAGCAAGGTTTCTTGTGGGTTGATCTTCAATTCGTCCACACTTTGTTCTATCTGGATCTCGGAATCCTGAATAGATGTTCCTTGGCTTTGCATCTCAACATCGGTTTCCGCTCTATATTCCTTTATAAGTTCTTCGATGCTCTTGTCCTTGGTTGACACTTGTGAGATCTCTTGTTCTTGCACTTTTTGTTGATCTCCCCATATAAAGTTGGAGTGATGTCTCCATCTTGAGTCGCAAGTAGTGGGGTAAGGAATTAACATATTCTCACTACCTGGTTTCCCTATAAAAAATATAGAGTCGGGGTTATAAGGACAATTATCAAATTCATGACTTCCTCTACAATAAACACAAGAAATAGACATATAACGATTAAATGGACAATGTTGAGAGAAATGCTCATTGCCACAATTAACACAAAAGATATCAGAAAGTTTGTACACAAGAGAAATGTAGGTATCATTTCTCATGATTGATTTTCTCAGCATGTTTGTTATCTTTGTTGTGACGTCTACTTCCATTTTGTAGCTCAAAAGTGTTATGCCCTTTGTTTCTTAAATAAATAAACCTGCAAAAGAAAACAAAACAAAAATCAGATTCTTTGAGAAAGAGATATTTTTATTTTGTAGGTTGATAGGAGGATCGACTCCAGGTGGATGATTTAGAAGTTTTTTTTTGAGTAAACAAAACTTCTTATAGATTTCCCGTGCGCTCAACTCCTATTTTTCCTAACCGCAACCGAATAACAATATCTAAATAAAATAAAATTCCGCTAACAGTCCCCGGCAGCGGCGCCAAAAACTTGATGGACCAAAACGTGTGTGTTTAATTTGGTTCAATAACCTGCAATGAAGTTTATGGTCAAGTGCAAGTATACACTGTCAATCAAGTAATAATTTGGAAAGTATTCCAAGTATCGTATCCCAAGAGACTGTTGAAGAATTTAGTTTTATAAAGAATTTGTTTTTCGAAAGCAATAAAAAGGTAACACAAATAAATTGATAATGTTTGGTTGGTTTTGGGTTGAAAAGAAATAATAAAAACAGGGATCCAATCATGTTTCAGCCCTAAGTTGAGTTTACTTGACAGCCTGTGACCACAGAGTCACCACATAGTACCTTCTGCTTTTGGATCGGATTCGTCTCCTATTCAGCCTCTTTGCAAGTACCTTTAGGAGTCTAAGCCATTATACTCACGGTCCAGTGGATAATGTGATCTTAGATGGTTAAGAATGCAATCCTATTGATCCTATAGTCTTTTGCCCCAATCATCAAGGACAATCGACGAAATCCTATTCCTATGTTTTTCTGCTATATCACCTTTACGAGAGCCGTTAATTGCCCGACCTGTCCAGTATCAACATTAATATTTCATGCTAATTAAGTGATCAAATTAATATAACATTTTTGCATATATTCAGTAAAGGACGAACCACATAAGGCATAAGGGGTAAAACCGTAATTTATAGTTGTCAAGCTAGCTCATTTCTTAACGGGCATTCACATAATTGAATCCCTTAGGAAAACTTAGCTCATAATGAGAACTAGACTAAAATACTTCATTGAAAAATAATGCATAAGTACAAAAATTGCTAAAAGGGTAAAATGGTAATTTTACTCGAGAATTAAAGATAAAATGAAAATGGAATAAAAACAGAATGTAAATAATAAATAAAGGACAGAATTGGAATAACCAAAGTTTTGAACTGAAAATTAAATTATAAATGCGAAAGTTGCTAAAAGGGTAAAATGGTAATTTTGCATGTAAAGTTAAGAACGGAAATAAATGCGAAATAAAAACAGAATGTAAATAGAAAATGTGCAGAATTAAATAGAAAGTAAATCTGGAAATTTTCCAACTTTCTCTCTCTCGAACTCGTGGACAACGGATGAAGGGTCTCTACTCGCTCGATTCACGTCGTCAATGCAAATCGAATCCTCGCAGCACCTTCCTTTCGGAGCTGGCTGAAGTAGAACTATTACAGAGGAGTGGTCCGCTCTTGTTTGGAATTTCGGGAATTTGGGTGAGTTCTTCGAGAGAGAAAGGAGGTTGATCGACTATGTGGAGATTGATTGTTGTAAAGAAATTATCGATGATTTGAATGAAGGCTTGAGGTGCCTTTTATAGGCCTTGGGGTTTGTTTGGAGGTTGCTAAAATGAGGGAGAAATCTTTGGAAATGTTTGTTAGGTCAAATAGGGAGTAGGTTGGCTGAATCTTTGGAAGATCTTTGACAAAATATCTCAACCAATTCGTTTGACCAGTCAGCTGTACTCTGTGGCCTCTTATGTGGCCACAAGCTGGATTCTGCACTCTGTGACTCTTCTGTGGCCACAAGCTAGATTTTGCACTCTGTGACTCCTCTGTGGCCACAAGCTGAAGCAGAATACAGTTTTCCTGCAAATAATTAAAACAACATTAATTCTTATCAAAAATGACTCTTTTACCCTCTTAATTGCTTCATAATGACAAAACGACCTTGAGCATGTGACTTTCCTATTTTTATTCTTTTCTTATCAATTACATGCACAATTATGTTTAATTCAACTCAAAAAGTCAATTAATGAGTATGCTTTAAAGGGTAAAAACATGACATAAATGACGTTCATCAGCCCACGTGCTTGCCTCCCAACTCCACTGGTAAGGTGAAGGAACCAGGATCCTTCTCCTTCTTTGGTAGCTTGTTCTGGAGTATAGCACTGCACTCCTCAGTGAGATTCACTGTTTCAAATTCACCAATAATTTTCTTGTTAGTAATTATATCCTTAAAAAACATAACATAAGAAGGCATAGATTGCAAAACCTCTACAAACGGAATATTAACATGCACTTGCTTTAGAATTTCTAAAAATTTATTAAAGTGCACTTCCTGTTCTTGTTTTTTCTTTAGCCTTCTAGGGAATGGAGGTGGTGGCACATATTGATGGAGCGCATGTAGCGCAGCGGAAGCGAGACGGATCATTGGCACTCTAATTTAATCAATTTAGCTAAATAAGAAACATGCACAAAGCTTTGAAATAAAAGGAATTAGAACACATACCTCTTGTAGTTCTAAAGACTTCTCTTCCAACGCTCGAATCTCCTCACGAACCCTTCGAAGCTTCCCTCGAACTCCTCGAGAACCACCTCCGGTAGTCCCGCTATCCTCGGGCCGAGTAACGGAGTGGTGGGACTCCTTTATGAAAGAAAATTTTTGGAAGAAGAAGATGAGAAGATGAAAGTGATGAGGATTTTGTGAGAAGAAGTCTAACACTTAGCTTTCTAATTTCTCAAGTAACATGAACTCTTCATGCTCATCCAAATATTCAAACTCTTTGAAAATTCATCAACCTCAAACCATTTGAACTTCATCCAATTTATAGGCAATTCACATGCAACAAAGTCTTTGCTTAGCATGACACCTCAAATTGGATGGATTAGTCTTCAACCAAGTGTTCCAAAATTGATGAGTTTATATGCATGTTGTTGGTGATTCACAATCCACTTCACAACTTGGATAAACCCACTCAACTTGGATAAATCCACTCAACATGGATAATTCCACTTTGACTTGGATAATCCCACTTGTAATATTTTGTCATTTAAAATTAATTCATATTTAATTTTAATAAACAAAATAAATTATAATTAATTAAAATTTTTAATTAATTAATATTATTATTTAATTCAATATCAAATATTAATTAAATAATAAGACTAATCCCGGTTTCTTAAACCGAATCATCACACATGAATCCCTATTCATGTTTTACACCGATCCCATATTTAAATCATATTTAAATATGTTCATCATTCTTCCAAAACCGAATTTGAATAAATTCAAATTCTTTTTTTTTTTTTTTCATATTGTTACACGGCTTAATCCGAGCTAGCCAGGAGAACCTAAAGGACCTACAGATCATGAGCTCCAACGATACGAGATTAACCGATCAAACTCTTTAATCAAGCTAACCAACATTCGTTAACCCCTGGAGACTCCACTAAAGTCCAAGGGTTGCACTCTCCTCACCGTAGATATATTTCTGTCCTCTTGATATAACCATCATTAGTAAGTCGATCCTTCACAGGTCGTTCGTAATTACAGCTGGGTCAAAATAATCGTTTTACCCCCGTAATTACATCTTGTTCCTTAAGTCCCACTGATCCTCTAATGAACTATTGGTTTGTGGTCCAACCACCAAACCGATTGGTATGTGATCTCATCACTATACCAAGTCCCTCTCGGGCCAATGAGAGGGTGGGATCCCTAGTTCAAGACCCGGAGTCAGCACTTAAGGGAACAACCTCTCTACTAATCCCTCAGAGCGGGTAGGAGTGAATTCCATCTCGCAGGACTATGTTCCCAGCTACCTACCCGGTCTTATCCCCAAGATGGTAGGCTTATTGAGTCGGCGATCTCGGGCCACTCTCACCCATACAAGTCAAAGGATAAGCCCGAATAAACAGGAGTTCATAGCGTGCTCAGGATTCAGATCGAGTTACCTAGGTCATCATATGAAAAAGTCGGTCTTTACAGTAAACGGAGTTATAAAGAAAGAGCGACTTGTTTCGCGGTTCAGTCTTATGCAAACTCATTGCATAGGACGCTCCCACTCACATGTCTCCACATGAACGATTTCGGATCACATCGTTTGTACTATACAAAGTGGGCCGCGTCCAATAGTGTCCCCAGGATAAGGTACTCAGCCTTATCCCTATACTATAGACCGTTCTAGCTATTACTTGAACTTGATCCACAATCATGTCATACATGAAGTTCAAGTATACAACCTATAGCCATGGGTTCTTTGTTTATTGGAGTTAGGTTAAAAGTAAAAACAATTCATTTTATTCAATAACAACTTTACTGAATAAATCTCAATAACAACTTTATTGCAAAATAGAATATACATTCAGTTTACAAACCACGAGTTTTAGGACATAAAACCCAACACATATGTAGGCACTTCAGGTCGCCTCAGGACAGGTGGAGGCCTTGAAATTTCTTCTAGTTCCTCTATGATAGGTTCCAACCTCACCATTGATGTGCTTGTTGGTGGTTGACCTTGGTTTGGCAGAGAATCCAGTGGAGCACTAGACTCTTCATTCTCTACTCTCTTTGGTGTTTCTCTAGTGTTGCTCACCAATGGTCTTCCACTTCGAAGTTCAATTGCTTGAACTTAGCAGGCAATCTACCTTGGGGCCTACTTTTGAGTTCATTGGCTAATTGCCCTATTTGGTTCTCTAAGCTCCTAAGGGTAGCTTGCTGACTTTGTAGAGTGGCATCATTCTTTGCAATGTACTCCTTAAGTAGATTTTCTACAGATGACCCTATTGGCTGGTTATATGGTTTTTGATACATGGATTGGTTATTTTGGGGAGTGAAACCAGATGTTCCACTTGGTCTTGGTTGGTTTGGAGCTTGGTTAGTATTCTGTTGCCCACCCCACGAAAGATTTGGGTGGTTCCTCCAACCAGGATTGTAAGTGTTAGAGTAGGGGTTGTTCCTAGGCTGCTGTTGGCTTCCAACATAACAGACTGAGGCTGGATTCCCAGGGCAGTATTCATACAGGTGCCCTTCCCCACAGAATCCACAGATCAGTGTCTCACCTTGACTTGTTTGTGCCCCCATTGAGATGGCTGCGGCGGTGTTGACACTGGATTGGAGATTGGTTTGAGCCATTTGTTTGACTAGGTTGGTCAGGGCGTTTATTTGGTTGCTCATTGCACTGAGTGCATCCTTGTCTTGAGCTCTCCTAGGCTCTACTGGATCATCTGACCACCTACAGTGAGAGGCTGAGATCTTCTCCAGGATCTCATAGGCTTCATTATAGCTTTTAGAAAGCATGGAACCACCAGCTGACGAATTCAGCACTTGCCTAGTGCTGGGGTTACATCCTTTGAAAAAGACTTCTATTTGGATACACCATGGGATGCCATGGTGTGGACATTTAAGCAGAAGGTCCTTGAACCTTGTCCAAGTTTCGTGAAGAGACTCATTTTTCAGCCTGTTTGAATTTAATAATGTCATCACGAAAGTTTGAATTCCTATCAGGTGGAAAGTATTTGACTAGGAATTTCTCAGCCAGATCTGTCCAATTGACAATTGATCCGGAAGGTAATGAGTTTAACCACGTTTTGGCTTTATCTCTTAATGAGTAAGGGAAGAGGTAAAGCCTCAAGGCTTCTTGGGAAACTCCAGGGATAAGGAAGGTATCACTAACTCTTAGGAAGTTTCTTAGATGGTTGTGGGGGTCCTCATTTTCCACTCCAAAGAATTGTCCCACAGTGGACAACATTTGGAACATTACTGGCTTTAACTCGAATGAGTTGGCAGTAATTTCAGGGCGTATGATGCTTGGGTTTAGCTCCCCAGGCATGGGAACTAAGTAGGAGAGAATGGCACTATCCTTGTCATTCGCTATTTCGATGGGGTTGCGAATGGTAGGTGCTGGATTTGGGTTTGTTCTATCCATTTCTATTTGAGAGAATTGTGATGACTCTGTAGAGTCAGCAAGGTTTGGAGGTATAAGGGGTTGGTTGAAGAGACGTTTCTTAGCTCTGTTTCTGGCCCTAAGTAATCTCTCAGGCTTAGGATTGAACTCTAGATCGCTACTTGAATGCTCATTCATAAACTAACCCAATGGTACCTGCAAAAGAAATGAAAATAGATCAGCTCCAATAGATATTAAGATGTGTGTTTCTAACTTAACAAACTTCGTTTTCACTAAACTAAATCCCCGGCAGCGGCGCCAAAAACTTGTTGCGTGCTCAATGTTTAAAAGAAATATGCAAAGATAGAGCACTCAGAACATGCAAGCATACATGATCTTGTAGCAAGTAATAAGTATTTTTTCATTCGATTTCCCACAGAGATTTATTCTTAGTTACTAGCGAAGTGTTTTGTTAAGTGAGAATGGGTGGATTAAATGAGGTAGATTTGGTTTTAAGGTGCCTAATTACTAAGGAATGTGTAAAGGATGAAAGCATAAACAAGTGCAAGTAGATAATAAACTTGAATGTAAAGAGAAGAGAATAACAAATGAAGAGAAAAATGACTAGGCAAAATTTCAACTAAAGGAATTGCGGAAACAACAATTATTTAGCAATGTTACTAACAGCGAATTAAGTGTAAAGTGTGGAAACAAGGGCTACTAACGACTCCTCTATAGGTTTTTTCACACGATTCTCAAGCTGTAGATCAACTCATCATGCATCAAACTAACTCATTCTCATGTATCTTCCGATTTCATGCATTAGATCCTTTAGTTTACTCATGTCCAAGTAAGGTCTTAAGCATCTTTTTATATCAGCAAGTATTGGTTTGTACTAGGAAAACACCTATTCCTAGGTCGTTTTCTGGCTACCTTGAGAGGCTAGCATGAATGTACGACTCTGAACTCTTACTCCTTCCAGAGGTTAGGAGTTCTATGGACAAAATGGATGGCCAATCGAAATTGCCCGTGGGATGAAGCTTACATACATTCAATGCATTCGAGAGCTATCCTACATGCTTGATTCACGTGTTTCTACCTATAGATTTGTCATTAGCATGCCCTTATGTGATTTAGTTACTCATGGATGAAGATAGAATGGGAAGAAGAGATGAAGACGACATGCTCAGTAGAATAATAAAGACAAAACAGAAGGCAGAGACGGTAAGCAGAGAAGGTAAAGAACTTGCGAAGTGATGAAATTGTGCTTTGATTAACCAACGTTTGAACTAAACAAATGACGACTTTGAATAACTAAAGTAAAACAGAAAGCAACGAAATGAAGTAGAGTAGTTAACGAAAGAGAGATGACAACAAACAGCAATGAAAATAGAAAGCTAAAGCAGAAAAACAAGTAGATCCGTGCGTGATCGCCTCGTCGCAGACGCCTCGGCTGAAGGGGGAAGAAGGCAAGCTTTGCTTGGATGAATCCAATCAGAAGAGAAGACAAAACTTCTCTTCTTCCTCTCAGATTATCGACTCCAATAGCTGAGACCTTCAATCCAACAACCGGATGAGAAAAACAGGAGAAAAGACTGCGCTGAGAAGAGAGTTCTCCGCCTTTCGAGTGTGTTTCAACCTTCCATCTTGACCTCCTTTTATAGTGTTCTGCAGGTACGATTGGGTCAAGGAGAGCCATCCATTCTCAACGTCGTTCTTCCATGTGGCAGCAGGAGAAAGAATGGGCCCCTGAAAGATCGGAACAAAACAGAAATTGGTTAGACAACTTACGGATTTCACTTAAAACATTGCGGTTTTAGCAATGTTTTCGCAATGCTTCCGCAATGTGCTATTTTCATTCCTTTAACTTCGTTTTTGGTTCTTTTTCTTTCCTTTTGCATATAAGTCCTAATTTAGCTTCATTCTTCTAATTCTCATATATAAGCACGAGTTTAAGCTAAATCCTACCAAAAATACCTAAGAGTGTACATCTTTCTATAGCAAACAAGTCCTAAAATAGTCACTTTTGGAGACGTAACATCTCTAAAATCTTTTATTGTCCAGATGTTGTCAATATTCGATGGTCTATGGAAATGGTTTACTGAGACACCTCAAATGTTGAGGATACGAGATGCACCCAAGTGCATTTACATATTGGAGGTTAGGTGTATCTTTTGAGATACATGACCCGATATGTGCTATGCAGTGGGAGCTGTCAGTAATATTACTCCAATTGGATTGGATTCCGGTTAAAATTTTGTCCTTGTACTTAGAGGAGTAGAATACAAGAGTTGTATTGCTGATTCCTCGTTGGTAGCTAAGTCTATTTGCAGCTTGTGAAGCAGCAATAGGTTTAAAAGTTGAGCTCGCAGTTAGTACTATGAGGAGATGTGATGGTCACATGGAAAGCCTTGTAGTACTTCAAGCTGATTAGTTTACTAAGTCTCTAATGGCTAAAGTGTTTGAGAGACACCTAGAAGAGTATAGGGCTCCGAGTTGCTGGAGAGGACAGTGGGAGAAAACTATATGATATATGATATATTAGTTTTCTCCACCTAACATGTACACCACGGACGTTTAAGTCCAAGTGGGAGTTTGTTGGGTTTTATGTCCTAAAACTCGTGGTTTGCAAACTGTTATGTTTGTAAATACTCTATTTAGAATAAAGAGTTATTAGTTTTATTCAGTAAAGGAGTTTACTGGAATAAAGTGAAACGTGTTTAAGTTAACCTATACCAATGACCAACACCCTTGGCTGAATATGAGTACTTGAGCCTCATGTATGACATGATTGTGGATCAGGCTTAAGTAGTCAGTCAAAATGGTCTATAGTATACGGATAAGGCTGGGTACCTTATCCTGGTAACACTATAGGATGCGACTCACTTTTTATTGTACAAAACGATGTGATCCGAATCGTTTCACATGGAGATGTGCGAGTGAGGGCGTCCTGTACAAAGAGTTTGTATAAGACCGAACCGCGAAATATGTTGCTCTCTCTTTATAACACCGGTTACTGATGAGACCGACATTTTCATTTGATGGCCTAGGTAACTCGATCTTAATCTTGAGCTTACTATGAACTCCTGCTTATTAGACAGTATCCTTAGACTTGTACGGGTGAGAGTGGCCCATTAGCGCCGACTCAATAACTTATCAATAATTATATATATATTATAAAAAATTTAATCAATAATTATATAAATATCAAAATTTAATCAAAAATTTAATCGTTTGGGGGTTTTAGTTTTGGAGAGTTTTGGGGTTTTAATGTTTCATTCTTTTTGGGGTTAGGGAAATTAGGGAAAGGCCAAAGGTGGAAGCCCATTTGAAAGACTTTTAACCTAAGAGGGGGCTATAAATAGGAAGTAGATAGGACAATTACAATAATGACAAAAAGGGTGGGGATCCCAAAATTTCATTAGAAAATTATTTTCTCTCTCTCTTCACTATTCATCTTCTTCCTCCATCTCCTTCCCCATTGCAACCTAACTCCGGCGAACCAAATCGGCGGCACGCACGACGGAACTCCGACGAACACGGCGGCACGCACGACGGAGAACCACCGTGCACGACGGCGCTCCGGCATGATCTTCTTCATTTTTCAACCCGACGGCGACCTTCAATCTTCGGACGACGGCGGATAAGCAGCGCACGTCAACACATCTTTTCCCAGACGACTTCGCCTTCCTTAGCCTAGCTTTGATGTACGGCAGCAAGCCCACCTTCTCCGGCGAACTTGAGCTCGGTGGATCTCCAGCCTCGAACCAGACCACACCGGACCTCATTTCAGACGGCGATTTCGAGCTCCTATCTCGGACTAGCAGCTGCTGTGTTTTCTTCTCGAACCAGACCCAGACGTCGGCGATGATCCCTTCACGTCAGCCGAGTTCCCTCGAACCAGATCCAGACGCCGGCGATGATCTCACTTCGCAGCAGACCCCAGACGCACGGCGGAGCCAAGTTTCGAGCTCCAAATGTAGATGACTGCAGCCCTTCAGACGAACCAGCGACTTTTCCTCCGAGCAGACCAGCGGTGGAGCTTCATCGTCTTCCTCAGCTCTTCGAACCGACGACGACTTCTTCATTTTTGAACCTCAGACGACGACGACGAAGCTGCACTTGGCATCTTCACAGACCGACAGCGGCTTTTTTACCCTAAATTGAAATCTCGAGATAGAGACACCAAACTCTAAACTAGAAACCCTAAAAATGAACACTAAACCATAAAACAATAAACCATAAACTGGAAACCCTAAAAATTGAACACTAAACACTAAACACTAAACACTAAACACTAAACATGAAACCATAAACTGGAAACCCTAAAATTGAACATTAAACCCTAAACAACAAAACCATAAACTGGAAACCGTAAAATTGAACACTAAACCATAAAACAATAAAATCCTAAACTGGAAACCCTAAATTGGAAACCCTAAAATTGAACATTAAACCATAAAACATGAAACCTTAAACTGAAAACCCTAAGTTGGAACCCCTAAACTGGAAACCTTAAAATTGAACCTAAACCCTAAAACAACGAAACCCTAAACTGAAAACCCTAAACTAGAACCCCTAAGCTGGAACCCTAAACCCTAAACCCTAAACCATAGAACCCCTAAAATTGAACATTAAACACTAAAACACGAAACCCTAAACTAAACTGGAACCCTAAGTTGGAACCCTAAAACTAGAACCCCAAGCCCGAGATACCAAACCCTAAACTAGAAACCTTAAAATTGAAACACTAAACCCTAAAACAAAAACAAGACGCTTCGAATGACCCACTAATGAAATACACTTTTTTTGCGATTTTCTTGAAAACTTCAAAAATAACGGAAAGACACGAAATTAAAGAAAAACTAAAAAAATACTAAAAACAAATAGGTGAAAAACATAAAATGAGTGAAAAACCCAAAATGATGATAAACAAGGCCAGGCGAAATACGGTGTCAACACGATTCACTAAATAAATTATGATTCATAAAACATGCACTAAATCTCCATACTTGGAGGAGATGTATATTAGATAACTAATTGATAACTTCATTCTACCTAACATAAAATATTTTGGAGTTTTAATAGCCAATTTCGGTCAATTGCACAAAAAATAATTAAGATTCATTACAAATTTCACAAAAATAAATGCATCATCTGAGTGAAGCGAATCACACTTAATACAATAATATATATAAATAAAAAGTATAGGTAATACTATTTTTTGAGTAACCTAAATACTTGAAAAAATAAGAGGATAAAAAAATAGTAGTGAAACCACTCTACTCTGGATGGAGAGTCTACTACCTGACATGCACGTGAGTGCTTCTAACTTCTCTACCATAGTACTTTAGTGCTGCATGAAAATGTTATAAAGAGGAAGACAACCAATTGAAGCTCGACAATTCGTCAATTACTTTTTCTTTCAACTTTGATTCTTCTTCATCTTCGATTTTTTCTTCTTCGTCATTCTTATTCTGAAATATAATAATAATAATAATAATAATAAGTTGAACACTAAATAGTAACCATACTCACCTCAAGTATGGTGAAGACACAAAAAACGACGAAAGGCACCACTAGGAGCTTGCCTTGGTTGTCTTGAAGGCACACCACCCCAAGTTGCCTTGCCTCTCACTATAGGTGTGTCGCCCAGTATCACCTTGAAAACACTACTTGTAAAAGATAGATAGCTAAACAAAAAACTCATAGATGATAGTGTTTGTAGGCTTAATTTTTATAAATAAAAAATCAAATAGTATCAAATGAAGTCTACTAATTACATTTGGGACTAAATTATTGTTGTAAGGAAACCTTTTGAAGTAAAGAGAAGCATGTACACTACACTGCAGTTGGCGTAGAACAAAAATGTAATTTTTTTTTTAATTTAAATTACAAACCAAGTATACGTATCTTTTTTTTTTCTTTAGAGTTTAACAATACGTGGGTGTAGAAATTCGAACCGTTGTCCTCTTGATTCAGGACATATACTTTATAACAGTTAAACTATACTCATGATGACATATCCATCTTTCTTCCATGTCTTAATAAAGTAGTCATTGAAGAGAAAAACGAACATACAAAATGAGAGATATATACATTACACTCTTTGTTGGAAAGAGAAAAAGAAAAGATAAATAACATTTAAAAGGAAGTTAAATGATGGGTTAATAAAAGTTGGGTTGCTTTAACGCTAACCTTACACATCAGTAATTCCTACTCCCAACTGACAAAAAAACCCAACATTTCATATTTGCTAGAATCTAGCAAATAACAACATTTCTATTTTTCTAAACACAACTCAATCACACTAGCTAGTTTTGTTAAATATTAAGTTCTAAACCCTAAGAAGAAAGGACCCATGAAGTTAATTGCTTCTCCACGTCTTCCCAATTATGAACTTTTGTGACCAAGGGGGAAGATCCTCAGACTCTGTTGTCTTGCACCATGGATACAAAATTCTCAAAGTCAAAAAGCAGAACTCGAACACCCGCTCCAGCGCATTCAATCGCATAACTTGGGTTATCATCAATTAGCACAGTTGCTCCCAAAGACCTGCACGGAGAGATCGTCCACGGTCTCAACTAGTTAAGACATATATCTTCGACCAAAAATTCAGAAGTTTAAATCTCCACATAAAAAATATTGCACAATGAATGAATGTTGTTACTTGAATGGATCATTCGAATAGAGACATGTTGGATGAGAGCATAAAGATGAGATTTATCAAGGATGGGACAATAAAAGATAGAAAGAGTGTAAAGATTTGTTAACATACCTGCATATTTCTGCCTTTGATCTAGACTCTCCATCCAGAGCCAGAGCAAAGTGGTTTACAAAGTGAACTTCCTGAAACAGACCCAGATAGTGCTTCTCAATCCACTCAAGTGTGTTCTTTGATTGCATTTTGTCGAGACCTAAAATTAGTTCAAATGAGATTAGTTCATCTTCTATTGGGAGAAATTGGTAATTTGGTATCATATGGAAATGATCGAATGCAGCGATACATACATTACGACTGATAGGTGACATAATCTTGACAACTTGAGAAACAATTAACCAATTGAGAAAAATATTTTCATAGACATAAATTGTTAGGATACAAACAATATCCCACATGGGCTAGAAAAGAGAAAGATCATGGGTATATAATGGGTGACAATTATCTCCAATTGGTATGAGGCCTTTTGGGTGAAACCAAAAGTAAAACCATGAGAGTTTAGACCCAAAGTGAACAATATCATATCATTGGGAAATACCCCATGAGCCTTTCAGTTCCTATTTAAAACAAAAAAGTGTGGTTGGTTTGTTGGCAAGAGAAGTGTTTAGTTAAGTCCTTTACATTCAAGGTTTTGGGATTCAAATCCTAGAAGTAGCATTTTTGTCATATTTTTTTATCAACATTTTCATAAAATTGAGACATTGATATTTCTATCAACATCCACATTTCAAACTTTGCAAATAAGCATTTTCCGATTTTTAAATAAGTTTAATTTTCTTAGTATTAAATATTAGATTCACAATAATTATATTTATTTTATATAACGTCAATTTATCTAAAATATAATTGAAATGTCGATTCACCTCTCATGTCGATATTAAGTTCATTGACACATGAAAATGTTGATGAAGATGTATACACGTCGACGAAAATTTAAAACACGGTTCATAACAAATAATGAAAAATTGGCAATGACTTCGAGATTTTAGAGAAAAAAGACATCATCCATAAATGTTTAACTACTAACATTTCTCACTCCAAAATGTTAATGAATGTTGTTTTGGTGTGTAAAAGGCCCAATTCCTTATTCTTAAACAAACACACAAAAATATATACTAAATCAAATTGGGTAACATTTGAAGTATAAATACAATTTTATGGTTGTTTTTAATTTTGTATCGAGACTTATTTGTATTCGATTATGTAAACTTTGGATAGCTTTTTTTGTATATAATTTTTTAATGCATGTTATATATTTTTTATTTTATGTATACTAAATTATATTTAAACTATAAAAAAGAAAAAAACATAAAGAAAATAAACAATTACAAAAATTAATTATCAATCTATTTTTTTTTTCTTCAAGAAACAAGAAACAAGAAACGTTATCAAACAAGTTTCTGTTTCTGTTTCTTTTTTTCAAGAAACAATAAACAAGAGTAGTTATCAAACAGGTTCCTATTTCTAGTTCTAAAAAAATAGGGAACAAGAAACAGGGAACAAGAATCAAGAATTAAGGAACAAGAAATGGGAACGTTATCAAACGGGCCCTATGCGTCGCATTCCAACATAAACTAAAATGTCCAAGGAGGGTCAGGGCAGGAGCAAACAACAGATCAACATACATATCAAATTGAAGGAGTTTCCAAAGGACTTCGCACTAGACCACAATTACAAGCTTTATATCGCTAAAAAAACAGTCTAATCTTTTGCGACAAGTTCCAACAATCGCAAATCATCCATTTTATGCCTCTACTAGAAGGATAATAAGCAAACCACAATTGTAAAGAAGTTTTCGGACTGTTTCACAGAACATCTCCCAAAGCAATTCATCCAAGTGTCTTATAAAAGCATATATATATATGTGCAAAAGCCAAATTCAATATCAAAGATCAGACAAAAGTGTTGAAGCAAATAATAATTACCAAAAATACCTTCTAAAGGTCACTAGTGTTGAGGATCCCACATCGGAAAGATGAAGGGACTTCACTCACAATATAACATACATGGGCTACTCCTCCTGTCATCAATTGGTTTTAAGATGAAATTCCATGATGTGTAATAATGAGTATACAAATGTCATTTCCATGCTATTTTTTTTTTTTATTAAAACAATTATGTAACCCAAAAGAAGACTCATTCTTCGAACACATTGATAATAACATGATCTCAAACACTTTAGCTTTCGAAATTCTCACTAAAAAATCAGTAAGTTTCCTAACTTACTGATTTCCAGAAATAGGAAATCCACACCACTGTTCAAATAGCGATAATGGTTTTGAAGGACGATGCAATTTCTTCACAGATAACAACTCTCACATTCCTCCACGGCCACAACAACAATAAACAATTAGCATATTTTAAACCCTAAAATAATAAATTAATTTTAAAAAAAATAAAAATCGACAAAAAGAAACCGTTCCTTCACTCAGGCTGAAAATCACGCACACAAATCCATAAACAGTTGAATCAAAAGGAAGAATTATAAAGCCAAAAGCGAACTTGAATTGAAAATCATCCTGGAGAAAGTAGGGATTGAATTCGAAAATCAAAACCTCGGAACCCTAAGGGCATGTTTGGGAGTGATTTTGGAAGGACCAAAATCACTTTTACATGCCCACCATCACTTCTATTTCAAAATTGTTATGTTTGGCAAAAGTTAATTAGTAATTTTTGAATAATTCAAAATCACTTTGAGTGATTCCCCGTCAATCACATAAGAGGTGATTTTTAGTGAGTGATTGTGAAAAATTTATTTTTAATATGGTTATTAATTTAAATTAAAGATACGAAAATTATTATATATATATATATATATGTACTTTTTGTACAAATTATATTGTTTCCTTTGTTGGTAAACAAGTCAGGTTGTATCCCCTTAAGCCTCAGTTGGATTTCCAGAAAGGTTGGTTTATTTTATTATTATTTTTTTTTTCAATTTTGCAATATATACTTTTAAATCTTTAGTAATTTATTTTTTTAAAAACCCTTAAACTCAAGTTGCAATCCAAGATTTTTTTTCAATTTTTCAATATATATACTTTTAAATCTTTGGTAAATTATTTTTAAAAAAATAAAAATAATTTGATAACATTCTTTTGATTATATATTTTGGTAGTGTTCACACGAGATTTCGAACGAAGGATGAAAATTCGACACGTGTAAATGAAATTTGAATTTGTATTGTATTGCATGTATCTGTATCAGTGCGTAGTGGATTACAATCTCTAATGTTTATCCTCTACTTCTTTCTCTCTCAAATGTAAATGTATCTCGAGGGCTCTGCAGCTTGTTGGGTTTGTTTCGAGGCTCAGCTTGTTGGGCTTTGCAGCTTGTTGTTGAATCTTCAGTTTCGCGTAGTGATCTTCAAGTAATGTTCAGTCTTCAGGATTCAGGGAGTCTTCGTTGCTTGTGAATTCTCTCTGAGTTCTTAGGAGAATAAATTTTCTGAACCCTCAAAATGAAGAATGAGCTCTCTATTTATAGAGTTCTCATGGGCCTAATGGGCTTGGGCTTGGATTCAATGGGCTTGGACCCAATGAGCTTTTGGGCTTTGGGCCAAATTGTCATTTAAATAACTTTCTAGGCCGAGTTGATTTTGAGCCCAATTGCGATATGACCCAAATCGATCGGTTGAGTTTATTTGATCCAATGGTCCTGATGAAGACACGTGGCAACTGCCGATTGACAGAAATTTCTCGGTCAACAAACGCCCCATTTTTCGAGAGTTATGCACAAGTGTGTGTGGGTGAGTCTCGAAAAAGTTAAATTTTGAAATCGAAATGTAGGACACCCCTAATTTCGACTTCGCCTCGACATGTCAATTTTATCGAAATATGAAATTTGGTTCATAAATCAATTATTTTAATTGATACATCTTTCTATGCCAATTGATCAAAATATGAATTTGAGACATAACTTTGATTTTTTTGTTATTTGGCAACAAACTTAGAGTTTAACTTCGGTAGATATTTTTTTTGCTCTACCTTAATTCCATTTTGGGTGTAGAGTAGAATTTGGCGTCTACCTAATTTTGGAGTACACCCAAATTATCAATTTTGATTTGAGACTTGGATTTAGATAATGTTTTGAAACTAAATCTTGCTCGGGAATAAAATTTTGAATATGCCCAATTTTGTTTTTTAAATCTAGGTAAATTTTGGATTCTGTTCGAAATTTGGCTTGAACTCGGAGTAAGAGATGGAAGTTTGATTTGAGAAAATTTTGGGATTTCGACCACTTTTGACTTGAGCCTTGAATTTGAGATGAAATTTGAAGTCAACTCATGATTTTGTGATGAACTTCAAAATGCGTCTAAATTTCAATTCAACGTATGGATTAAAATTTCTTATCAAAGTTGAATGCGATATTATAATCGAAAGCCAAGTTGTATCAACAAAATTTGTTTGGTAAAGTGGAACTTGGACAACCTTTGCTTCCCTTGGTCCTGAGTTTGAGTCTCATTTCATACATTTTGTAAAAAAGTTCTTTCAAATTCATTTGTTTGGAGAAGTTGAAGAGTTCAAAGAAGAGGAGAGCCCCACGTCCCCCTCCAGTGGCACGTCCGCTGCCGCCACCGTACGCCTGCCGCGGTCAGCCTCCGCCGCGCGCCTTCCTCTTCGCGTAGCGCCGCCGTACTCCTTAGCCTTCATCTTCTCACGCCGCCTCCTTCACCGTCCTTGCGCGAAGGTGAAGAGACGCAATGCCGCCGTACTCCAAATAATAGAACTAGAGTGACACTTATCCCATGAGTATTACATAGATATACCTCCTGCCCCAAATAATTAATAAATGGGTCTAGATAGAACGAATCCATAAGTGGCGGTCGGTGTGTGAATGCATGCAAACATAATAAAAAGAATATGAACAGTTGCTGTGTGTGCATGACTGCATACGTAGTAAGAATGAGACATACACGACACTGGGGGGACCGAATATATTTAACCATAGGAAGTGTGATAGTCAACGAAGCAACAATCAACGTAGGTCTTTGTATGACTGCACATGTTTACGTCTCCAAAAGTGACTATTTTAGGACTTATTTGCTATAGAAAGATGTACACCCTTAAGCGTTTTTTGTAGAATTTAGCTTAAACTTGTGCTTATATATGAGAATTAGTAGAATGAAGCTAAATTAGGACTTATGTGTAAAAGGAAAGGAAAAGAACCAAAAACAAAGTTAAAGACTTGAAATTTGCACATTGCTGAAGCATTGCGAAAACATTGCGGTTTCAGCAATGTTTTAAGTGAAATCTGTAAGTTATCTAACCAATTTCTGTTTTGTTCCGATCTTTCAGGGGCCCATTCTTTCTCCTGCTGCCACGTAGAAGAACGACGTTCAGAATGGATGGTTCTCCTTGACCCAATCGTACCTGCAGAACACTATAAAAGGAGGTCAAGATGGAAGGTTGAAACACACTCGAAAGGCGTAGAAATCCCATCTCAGCGCAGTCTTTTCTTCCTGTTTTCTCATCCGGTTGTTGGCTTGAAGGTCTCAGCTATTGGAGTCGATAATCTGAGAGGAAGAAGAGAAGATTTGTCTTCTCTTCTGATTGGATTCATCCAAACAAAGCTCTCCTTCCCCCTTCAACCGAGGCGTCTGCGTCGAGGGGCTCACGCACGGATTTACTTGCTTTTGTTGTTTCTGTTTCTGTTTCCATTGCTGTCTGTTGTTGTTTCCCTGTCGTTGCTACTCTACTTCATTTCGTTTCTGGCTGTTTAGCTTTAGTTGTTCAAAGTTGTCATTTGCTTAGTTCAAACTTTGGTTAATCAAGCATTATTTCATCACTTCGCAAGTTCTTCATCTCTTCTGTTTACTATTTTCTTCTTCTGTTTTGTCCTTTATATTCTGTTAAGCATGTCGTCTCCATCTATTCTCCTTATTTCACCTTCATCCATGAGTAACTAAGTCACATAGGAGCATGCTAAAGACAAGACTATAGGTAGAAGTACGTGAAACAAGCATGTAAGTTAGCTCGAATGCATTGAATGTATGTAAGCTTCATCCCACGGGCAATTTCGATTGGCCATCCATTTTGTCCAAAGAACTCCTAACCTCCGGAAGGAGTAAGAGTTCAGAGTCGTACATTCATGCTAGCCTTCCATGGTAGCCAGAAAACGACCTAGGAATAGGCGTTTTCCTAGTACAAATCAATAACTTGCTTTTATAAATAGATGCTTAAGGCCTTACTTGGACATGAGTAAACTAAAGGATCTAATGCATGAAATCGAAAGATACATGAGAATGAGTTAGTTTGATGCATGATGAGTTGATCTACTGCTTGAGAATCGTATGAAAAAGCCTATAGAGGAGTGATAACTCCATTTTGGAGCTATTAAATACTTCCTAATTATAGCTAAAGTCCGCTTTCAATTGATATAAATATATCTCTTTTGTAGGAGAAAAGCGGCAAAGAGCTCGTGCGTCCGTTGGGCATGTTCGAGTGCTTAAAGCAGAGTTTTAGCGCCCCGGGAATGCATCGGGAAGAGGGGAATTTGTTCCGTGAAGAAACGGGCCAAAACTGCCTTGGAGAGGCAAAGCTTCAGCCCCAAACCCGAGAGCCAGCGTCGAGCTATAGCGTCGAGACGCTGGCTCGACGCTGGAAAAACCCGAGAGCAAGCGTCGAGACCCTGTTTGGCGTCGAGACGCTCCGGAGGAGGCGCGCGCAGGAATTTTATCGGGGCAGCGTCGCGACGCTGGCCTTGCGTCGCGACGCCATCGCGAGCGCGCGCGGAAAACTTAGGGCACAGCGTCGAGACGCTGGCCTAGCGTCTCGACGCTACGACGATGGCAATAGCTAAAAGACGATTTTCTGCACATTTTTTTAGTATCTTCATCTTCTTCATCTCTCTACGGATTTGGCTGATTTTAGTCTTCTTCTTCCCCATTTTCTCTCTATTTTCCGTGGAGCTCCGCCATTGTTGGCATGCTAGTGAGCTCCACTTTCCTTTGTAATAAGTAGACGGATCCTTCCATGGCCGTGGTTGGAGCGGGATTGACGAACCACGCCATGAGCGGCTAAGGTAAGGGTGACGGTTTGGGATTTGTTTAGGGGGATTTTGTTAAACATATATGGTTTTGATAATCTGAGCTTTTATATGCATATTGGTTCTGTTTATTAGCATTCATTTACCTTGCTTAATCCAACGCGCATGCTAAAATACGTTGATTGACACTCGGGTAGTTTCGCATGTTGTGTATGTTAAAGAGTAGCGATGCCGTGCCTCTCACTGCTCGACTAAGTAACACAGGTAGATGGAATTAAATCGAAGTATCGAGTCGGGTAGGATAATTGTTGATTGCATACGGCGTTTGCGGGCAATCTACTAGCAATTAGAATTCACGCTCGAATGTTCGTCGCGGTTAGCTAGTGACTGTCTAATTTTACCTTAGGGCTGATCACCTTGACGTAGGCTTAGATAACGTGTAATTAGAACTGTGTGGTCTAATTAAAATCCATGGAGTCGGCTACTTTGGGGCTTCTCTGGTAGTCGTCCGCGTGCTCAATAAACTGAAATCCATGTTATTAGAATTAAATGATAAACTGAACTTGTTTAACAATTGATCCCGAGACTCCCAAACCGTGCACACGCTCTCTTCTTATTATTCTTCTTTCGTTGCTTTCTCATTATTTCCTCTTGCATGATTAAAACCCCCCGTTACCAATTAATCAATTAAATCCCAATTTCACTAGTAAATTCAATCTTCCTGTTCCTTGGATCGACCCTGTTACCACTGGCTGCAAAGCCTTGGTCATAGGCTTTATAAATCGTATTTTGGCAAGCCTCGACAGCTTGAGATTAAGTGGATATTCAAAAATCCGCCCACCAAAATTGGCACCGCTGCCGGGGAACAGGCAATTGATTGAATTTATGATTGAAGTTTGAATTTGATTTATTGATGGTTGACTGAAATTTTTTTTCTGTTTGTATATTGTATGTTTGGAATTTTGTTTGTGTATGACCCGTTCCTCTGAGGGTAGTAGTTTGCAGTTTATCCCTGAGATTGACAGAGAGGAGCGGCGGTTACGTAGAGAAGCCCGGGAGGGGCAAGGAACGTTGGAAAGAGAAGAAGGCAATCCCTTCTTATTTGACGAGATGGCGCAAGGTGATGCGCCACGGACGCTGAAGCAACTGGCAGCGCCAGACCTTAACCTGCAGCCTTTGTGCATTAACTAGCCCGTGGTAGCAGGTAACTTCGAGTTGAAATCTGGTTTAATTCACCAGTTACCTTCCTTTCATGGCAATGCAGGTGTTAAGTCTCTGAAAGTGACTTATTTAGGACCCATTTAGCTTAAGAAGATGTACACTTTTAGGTGTTTTTGATAGCATTTAGCTTAAACCTATGCTTAGATATGAGAATGAGAAGAGGGTAGCTAAATTAGGACTTATGCACAATAGGAAAGAAAAAGGGTTGAAAACCGAAGGAAAAGAATGAAAATAACGCATTGCGACAGCATTGCGAAAACATTGCTGAAGCCGCAATTATTCAAGTGAAAACCGTAAGTTGACTGATCTTTTTCTGTTAATTTCCGTAATTTCAGGGATTCGTTCTTTCTCCTCCATCCATTCTGATATATGACGTTGAAGATTGATGGTTCTCCTTGGCCCAAACACACCTGCAAACTACTATAAAAGGGGGTCAAAGTCGGAGGTTTGATCATCATCCGAAAGCGTAGAAGCCTTCTCACAGTCCACTTTTTCTCCCTGTTTTCCTTTGCCGTCTGTTGGAGTGAGAGTCTCAGCTGTTGGAATCGATAATCTGATAGGAAGGAGAGGAGATTCTTCTTCTCTCTCGATTGGATTCATCCAAGCAAGGCTGACCTTTCATCCCCTTCATTCGAGGCGACTGCAACGAAGCTTTCAAGCGCCATTTTACTGTTTTCTGTCGTTCTTCTTCTAATTTCTAGTTTTGATCATTGTTGTTCCTAGTTTAGTGTTTTAGTTACTGCATTTCGTTGTTGTCTGTCTTTGAATTACTGCCTTTAAGTTTCTCTTTGTTCGTTCAACATTCAAAGTAATCAGAGTGCAAGTTTCATTTCACGGGTTCTTTCTTCTGCTGCTACGGTTTTGTCTTGCTGTTTTAAGTTTGTTTCCCTTCTAAGCATGTCTGTTTCATCTTACATTTCTGTTCTCTACATATCCATGAGTAGCTAAGTCACTTAGGGGCATGCTAATGACAGAACTATAGGCTAAAAAACGTGAACCAAGCATGTAGGATCGCCTTCGAAGCATTGATTGTATGTAAGCTTCATCCCACGGGCAATTTCGATTGGCCATCCATTTTGTCCAAAGAACTCCTAACCTCTGGAAGGAGTAAGAGTTCAGAGTCATATAATCATGCTAGCCTTTCATGGTAATCAGGAAACGGCCTAGGAATAGGCGTTTCCCTAGTACAAACTAAACACTTCTGTTTTAACAAGATGATTAAGACCTTACTTTGAAGTCGAGTAAACTTAGGAATCTAATGCATGGAATCGGACGATACATGAGATAGAGTGAGTTTGATGCATAGAGAGTAGATCCAGTGCTTGAGAATCGTATAATAATGCCTATAGGATAGTCATTAGTAGCCCTTAACTCACCCATTTACACACTTTCGCTGCTGTTTAATTGCGGAAACATTGCGGTCCCCGCAATTCTGCTAAATTTTCATTCTGTTTAGCTGTTTTCTTCTTCGTTTATCAACTCCATCTCTTGTCCTTTGAGTCTAATTTCAACTTGCATTTGTTTATGTTATATCCCTTTACACATTCAGCAAAGATTAGATAATTAAAAACCAATTTTACCCCATCAAATCCACCCCATCTTTCTTAACAAATACACTTCGCGAATAGCTAAACATAAGTCTCTGTGGAAAAAACGAATGAAATATACTTACTACTTGCTGTGAGACCATGTATGCTTGCATGTTCTGAGTGCTCTCTCTACTTTCTTGCTTATTTATCTTTACACATTGAGCACGCAACAAGTTTTTGGCGCCGCTGCCGGGGACTTATTTTAAGTGAAAACGAAGTTTGTTAAGTTTGAAACATCAAGTTATTTTCCATTGAATTTGATCCATCTTCATTTCTTTTTCAGGTACCATTTAGGGTAGTTTATGAATGAGACTCCATCTAGTGATCTAGAGTTCAACCCTGAGCCTGAGAGATTATTTAAAGCTAGAAATAGAGCCAAGAAACGTCTCTTTAAACAAACCCTTTTACCTCCAATCATTGCGGAAACTACAATTCCTCCGCAATTACCTCAAGAAGAAATGGCTGGAGTAAATCAAAACCTGGTGCCTGTCACTCGCAATCCCATTGAAATAGCGAATGACAAGGATAGCGCCATCCTTTCATATTTAGTACCTATGCCTGGGGAGCTGAACCCCAACATAATCCGTCCTGAAATCACTGCCAACTCATTCGAGTTAAAGCCAGTGATGTTCCAAATGTTGTCCACTGTGGGACAATTCTTTGGAATAGAAAATGAGGACCCCCATAACCACCTTAGGAACTTCTTAGGAGTTAGTGACACATTCCTAATCCCTGGAGTTTCCCAAGAAGCCCTGAGGCTATATCTTTTCCCTTACTCTTTAAGGGACAAAGCCAAAACATGGTTAAATTCTTTACCCTCAGGATCTGTCCTCAATTGGACAGACTTAGCAGAGAAATTCCTAGTCAAATATTTCCCACCAGATAGGAATTCTACCTTTCGTGATGATATCATCAAATTCAAACAAGCTCCAAGTGAGTCTCTTCACGAACCTTGGACAAGATTCAAAGACCTTCTCATTAAATGTCCACACCATGGCATCCCATGGTGTATCCAAATAGAAGTCTTCTTTAAAGGATGCAACCCCAGCACCAGACAAGTTCTAAACTCATCCGCTGGTGGTTCCATGTTGTCCAAGAGTTATAACGAAGCCTATGAGATCTTGGAGAAGATCTCAGCATCTCACTGTAGGTGGTCAGATGATCCAGTTGAGCCAACTAGGGCTCAAGACAAGGATGCTCTAAGTGCAATGAGCACCCAAATAAACGCCCTGACCAACCTAGTTAAGCAAATGGCTTAGGCCAATCTCCAAACCAGTGCCAATACCGCCACAGCCATGTCAATGGGCACCCAACCAAGTCAAGGCGAGGCACTTGTCTGTGGATTCTGTGGGGAAGGGCACCCATATGAATACTGCCCTGGGAATCCATCCTCAGTCTGCTACATTGGAAGCCAGCAGCAGCCTAGGAATAACCCCTACTCCAACACCTATAACCCTGGTTGGAGAAACCACCCTAACCTGTCATGGGGTGGCCAACAAAACGCTAACCAAAATTCTAACCAACCAAGGCCGAGTGGAACACCTGGTTTCACTCCTCAACATAACCAGTCAATGTACCAAAAACCATACAATCAACCTGTAGGATCTTCTGTAGAAAACCTACTCAAGGAATACATCGCTAAGAATGATGCTACGCTTCAAAGCCAGCAAGCTACTCTTAGGAGCCTAGAAAACCAAATAGGCCAATTAGCCAATGAACTTAAGAGTAGGCCCCAAGGTAGACTCCCTGCTGACACCGAGGTACCAAGAAGAGATGGTAAAGAACAAGTTCAAGCAATTGAACTTAGGAGTGGAAGACCACTGGTGAGCAACACAAAAGACATACCAAAGAGAGTAGAGAACACTGAGTCTAGTGCTCCACTGGAGTCTCTGCCAAACCAAGGTCCACCACCAACTAGCACATCAGGAGTCAGGCTAGAACCAATTATTGAGGAGGTAGAAGAAATTCCAAGGCCTCCACCTATCCTAAAGCGCCCTGACATACCTGCATATGTGCCACCACCTCCATACCCTCGAAGGCTTAAGAAGAAGCAGGAACAGGAAGTTCATTTTAATAAATTCTTAGAAATTCTTAAGCAAGTGCATGTTAACATTCCTTTTGTAGAGGTTTTACAGTCGATGCCTTCTTATGTAAAGTTTTTGAAGGACATTATTACTAACAAAAAAATAATTGGTGAGTTTGAAACAGTAAACCTCACCGAGGAGTGCAGTGCCATCCTCCAGAACAAGCTGCCCAAGAAGGAGAAGGATCCTGGTTCCTTCACCTTACCTGTAGAACTTGGAGGCAAGCACGTGGGCAGAGCGCTTTGTGACCTGGGCGCCAGCATAAATCTCATGCCCCTGTCCCTATTCCGCCAGTTGGGAATGGGAAAAGCACGTCCAACCACAGTCACTTTACAACTAGCAGACAGATCCATCGCATATCCAGAAGGTAAGATTGAGGATATTCTAGTTAAAGTTGACAAATTCATTTTCCTTGCAGATTTCATTGTCCTGGACTATGAGGCAGACAAGGAGGTCCCCATCCTGCTAGGTAGACCATTTCTAGCCACAGGTAGGGCACTTATAGACGTCCAAAAAGGTGAGCTTACTATGAGGGTTCATGATGAAGAGGTGAAGTTTAGTGTATATAAAGCTTTAAGGTATCCCTCTGACCTTGAATCCTGTGCTAGCATGGATATTGTTGACTCACTGATGGAAGAACAATTAGAGCATGTATTATTAACCAAGCATGCTAATGAATATGTAGAATTAGATGTAGCTGATTTAAATGTATCTGACATAATGGATATGCCTGTAGATAAACCACAGCATGTATGTATGAATATAGATTTAACTGATAGAACTGTAAATCCTTTGAAGCCCTCCATTGAGCATCCACCTGTTTTAGAACTAAAACCACTACCCACTCACCTCAAATATGCATATTTAGGAAATAATGATACACTGCCTGTAATTATTTCTTCTAAACTAAGTGAACAGCATGAGGGTGAATTAATTTTACTGCTTAAGCAACATAGGAAGGCTATAGCATGGACTATTGCTGATATTCGAGGCATTAGCCCTTCTTATTGCATGCACAAAATTATACTAGAGGAAGAGCACACACCTAGGGTAGATCACCAGCGTAGGCTAAACCCCTCTATGAAAGAGGTAGTAAAGAAGGAAATAATAAAATGGTTAGATGCAGGAGTGATTTTCCCCATAGCAAGTAGCCAATGGGTGAACCCCATCCAATGTGTACCTAAAAAGGGGGGAATAACTGTGGTAGTCAATGAGAATAACGAACTGATTCCAACAAGGACTGTCACAGGGTGGAGAGTGTGTATGGATTACAGAAAATTAAATAAAGAGACTAAAAAAGACCATTTCCCTATACCGTTCATTGACCAGATGCTAGACAGAATAGCTGGTAGAGCCTACTATTGTTTCTTAGATGGCTATTCAGGCTATAATCAAATTACTATAGACCCTAAGGATCAAGAGAAGACCACCTTCACTTGCCCTTTTGGAACGTTTGCCTTCCGCAGAATGCCTTTTGGCTTATGCAACGCACCGACAACTTTCCAAAGGTGCATGATGGCAATCTTCTCTGAGTTGGATGAGTCCATGATAGAAATATTCATGGATGACTTCTCAGTTTTTGGGGATTCATTTAAAACCTGTCTAGAAAACTTAGGACAAGTCCTGGCTAGGTGTGAGGAGACCAACCTAGTCCTAAATTGGGAGAAGTGCCATTTTATGGTAGATGAAGGGATTGTCTTAGGACATAGAGTGTCAAGGGCAGGTGTAGAAGTGGATAGGGCAAAAATAGAGATCATAGAGAAGTTGGTAGAGCCCCAGAATGTCAAAGCCATTAGAAGCTTCTTAGGGCACGCTGGCTTCTACAGAAGGTTCATTAAGGACTTTTCTAAGATAGCCAAGCCTCTGTGTGAGCTTCTAGAATTAAATAGGCCATTCATCTTCTCTAAGGAGTGTGTAGTAGCTTGGACCACCCTTAAGAAAGCACTAGTCACAGCCCCTATCATAGTAGGACCAAATTGGGATCTTCCCTTTGAGATGTTATGTGATGCCAGTGACTATGCTGTAGGAGTCATGTTAGGACAGAAGATTGACAAGCTAACACACCCTGTCTATTATGCTAGTAAGACCTTGAATGAGGCTCAATGTAATTATACAACTACTGAGAAAGAGATGCTTGCTGTAGTGTTTGCCTGCGAAAAATTTAGAAACTATATTGTAGGCACTAGGACAATTGTATACACTGACCATTCTGCCTTGAAATATCTTATGAGAAAGGCTGATGCCAAGCCTAGGTTGATTAGGTGGGTGTTGCTGCTGCAAGAATTTGATTTGGACATTCGGGACAAGAAGGGAAGTGAAAACGTGGTTGCGGATCACCTGTCTCGATTGCAGCACAATTGCGGAAAAATTGCGGAGACCGCAATTTCTGATGCTTTTATTGATGAACATGTCTTTGCTTTGGCTCATCGTGATAACGATGAGGAACCTTGGTTTGCTGACATTGCTAACTTCCGTGCATCACAGGTATTACCAGTGTTCAAGGGAGGACAAGAGAAGAAGAGGTTCCTTCATGAAGCAAGGAAATTCATCTGGGATGACCCCACACTTTACAGAACCTGTGCTGATGGCTTGCTAAGGAAATGTGTTTCAGCTGCTGAAGCGAAGTCTGTGCTGCAGCACTGTCACTCATCTCCTTATGGTGGACACTTTGGTGGTCAAAGAACAACTGCGAAGGTATTTCAGAGTGGCTACTATTGGCCAACAATCTTCAAGGATGCCCACAACTATGCCCACAGCTGTGATGAGTGCCAAAGGACAGGTAACCTCAGTCGCAAGGATGAGATGCCCCTCACGTACATTTTAGAGTTGGAGCTCTTTGATGTGTGGGGCATTGACTTCATGGGACCATTCCCTCCATCATCAGGTAACCTTTACATTTTGGTAGCAGTAGATTATGTGTCCAAGTGGGTAGAAGCCAAAGCATGTCCTAATAATGATGCTAAAACAGTCACTAACTTCTTGCATAGGCACATTTTCACTAGATTTGGGACTCCTCATGCTATCATTAGTGATGAGGGGTCACATTTCATTAATAAGGCTATGGAGAAAGTATTGGCTAAATATAACATTAGACATAGAGTAGCCACTCCTTACCACCCACACTCGAATGGCCAAGCTGAAATTTCCAATAGGGAGATAAAGAACATCCTAGAAAAGGTAGTCAAACCTAATAGAAAAGACTGGTCATTTAAGCTTGAGGATGCACTTTGGGCTTATAGGACAGCATATAAGACACCTCTAGGTATGTCTCCTTATAGGCTGGTATATGGCAAGGCTTGTCACTTACCACTTGAGTTAGAAAACAAAGCATTTTGGGCCATGAAAGAATTGAATTTTTGTGTAAAGGATGCGGGGACACTGAGGTCTTTGCAGCTACATGAACTTGATGAGCTTAGGCATATGGCTTATGAGAATGCCAAAATGTATAAAGAAAAGACCAAAATATGGCACGACAGTAGACTTAGGATCAAAGACTTTAGGAAAGGCCAACTTGTCCTATTATTTAACTCACGATTAAAGTTATTTCCAGGCAAACTAAAGTCCAGATGGTCGGGTCCATTTGTTATTACTAATGTCTTTGTTCATGGTGCGATAGAGATAAAGAACTTGCAGCAAGGACAGCCTTTTATGGTAAATGGTGCTAGATTGAAGCACTACTATGAGGAAGGAGATGTGAAGACTCTCTCGGCCTTCCTCTTGCGTGAAGCATGAAGTAAAAACGAGAGAGAACGAGTGGTTACTGTGCTCGTTTAGTCAAGGCCAATGCCTTAGTTTATTTTTTCTGTTTTTCCGATTATCGTTTGTATGTTTTGTGGTGTGATTTTAATTGCGTATTTAATGTTTGTTTTATTTGTTTTTGCAGGGATTCGAAAGAGGGGATCAAGGAGAGTAAATCCAGCTTTTAAAATCAAGAAACGGTTGAGCCAAATAAAAGATACGGACGAGCAAAGTTTGAGATTTTGATGAAAAAATATCCCTGGAATTGCGCTGGAATTGCTGGATTCGCAAAAAAGAGCCGTTGGGATTTTTCCGTTGCCTTTATATCCGTTGGAAAGCGCTCGATCGATACGATTCTCTCATTCTCTGATTTCCAAGAAAACTGAGATTCTCTTCATCTTTGATCCTTCTCTCCAAACCTCCAAGATTCGACAATGGTGTCCACAAGGGCTGAAAGATCCGCAGCCAAGAAGAAGGCTGATGACGCAGCTGAAGCGGCAGCGAGGGAAGCACTTCTTACCCTTGCAGATGAGGGTGCTGTACGCACTGGCCGTCTTGCCAAGCTTCCGATCCGTAGAAGGAAGTGGAGGGTTGTCACAGAAATCCCTGCTGGACCTTCTGAACCGGCAGGAACACCCAAGAAGCGTCGGTGGAGTGTCGAGATGGCCGCCGAACCAAGCAAGGCAAAGACTCCCTCTGTGGAGAGTCAAGAATCGGATCGTGCGTCCCACGAGTCGATCAAGAAGAGTTCGTCGCCATCTGTCTCACCTGCGCACAACCCTTCACCACCTGAACCAGTACAGAGCCCAGAGCTTTCATCGTCACCGCCTGCACAGAGCCCTGAAACGCCGTCTTCACCACTGAATTCCGTGCAGACGCCTACAGCAGAGCAGAGTGCCACACCTTCGCACACGCCTCCACGGCCTGACCCTGAATTCCCCTATGGGGAGTACCAGGAATCCACTCAGGGCAGTGGGGAAGGTGGTGAAGACGAGGTCTTCTCGCCTGCAAGGGAAGCTAGTGCCGAGAGTCCTGCACGGCAGGATGATTCCATGGAAGAGACGTTGGGGGCATGCCTCCAGCAGATCAATATCGAGGCTAAGCTCAAGAAGAAGGCCAAGATTGTCAAGGCCAAGCGATCCAAGAAGAAGAAGAAGGCCAAGAGGGTGCCATCAACAGACAAAGAGAGCACTGAGCCTTCACTCAAACGACTCAAGGTCGAGGCTGCCGAGTCAGCCAAGCCAGCAGATAAGGGGAAGGCTAAACTCTACCCTGAAGACGAACCTCAGTCAGTGAGGTATGTCTCATCTGACGCTGAATCCAGGGGCGTTGAGCTAAGGAAGAGGGAGTTGCTGCACGAGAAAGGCTTCCTCGACCGACCTGCTGACCTGCCGCAGTTCTTGCGCGCAGGGGTGATCAACCACGGCTGGGAGGAATTCTGCAGACCGCCTAATCTAGCATACACGAGCATGGTGTATGATTTCTACGCCAATGTGCTCAGCCCTGAGGATGGCCTGTCTGTGGTCAGAGGGGTAGAAGTAGATTTCTCAGCCAAGGCCATCAATGAAGCCTTTGGTCTCAAGGGCCAAACTCATACAGATTATGCACGGATTGTCGATGAGCCTACTGAGGCAGTGCTGGAAGAGGCCATTCGCACCATTGGCCAGCCTGAAGCTTCCTGGACCGTGTCACGCAATGGGAGGCACACTCTCATGAGTGCCAACCTCACGGCTAAGGCAGCTGTTTGGTTTTCGTTCGTGCGAAGGAGATTGTCCCCTGTGACTCACGAGACTACAATCAACCAGAGCCGATCGCTGCTGGTATATGCGATAATGAGAGGTCTCACGATCAATGTGGGAGAAGTCATCACTGCGGCCATTGCTGAATGCGCCAAGAAAGGTAAGGGACCACTGTTTTTCCCTAATACCATAACCAAACTATGTTTGCTTGCAGGAGTCCCCACCGAGCGCCTGGAGCAGCAGATGGCCTACACGGGCCACTTGGAGCTGCCTGCTAACCTGAGGCTGAGAAGGAAGGGGAATATGGAGTTTGAACTGGATAGGCTGGCTGCTGAACAGTCCCTATCCATGGCCTGCCTGATGGATATGCAGAGGAGAATGGCTCAATGGGCCACTTATGCGCAGGCGAGGGACAAGGAAGTTGCAGACCAACTGGGGTGCATCTTCCCTGACTTCCCCACAAATCTCCTGACTCCATGGGTGCCCCCACGACCACGGCAACCAGATGAGGATGAAGAAGTTTAAGTGCTGGTTTGAAGTGCACTAAAGGGAGTATTGCTGTTCCCTTAGAAAAAAAAAAAACAATTTTCTGCTTTCTGATAGGACCATGTGAATTATGCTGTTTTTGGTTCAATTTTGATCTGTTTTAGATGCTTCGTTTTATGTTTTTTCTTTTGCTCAGTATAGTCTGATGTTAGCTGACTAGGTAGGATAGTTTAGTTTTATTTTTAGAAAGCTTGAGTGACTGGAAAAAGCATGCTTAGGGGCCTTAATCAATGTTATATCTGCCCTGAATTGATTGCGAAATAATTGCGGTACCCGCAATTTTTATGACTGAAAGCATGTTTTGGACTGTCTGTTTAGCTAGGCTGTGATCTGTTTAAATTCTATCTTTTGCTGCTAACATGACTACCTTATATAGCTTATCTAAATGCATGCTGGATGAGTGTCATAGGACACCCTTTGATAGTTTAAATTAACCTCTAAATAGCTCAGCATGCATAGCTGTACGTCATTTTCTGCCTGTTTTTTAGTTTTCTGCTGCTGTGATGTTTTCTTTTCAAATGTTCTGTCTATGCCTAGGGCTTTAGATTCTCTTTGTTTTACCTTAGACTAGATGCTTCTAGGATAGTTTGGGGGTGTGCCACCTCAGACACTCATTGGGGACAATGAGTAGTTGAAGTTTGGGGGAGGCCACCCTAGGCCTAGGAACATTCCTCTCTCCCTTAGAAACATAAGCATTCTTCTTCTCCTTTACAAAAAATGATGAACTGAAAAGAAAAAAAAATGATGAAAAATAGAATAAAGGGGGGGGTCTCTCTTAGGTTGCTAAGTAATCAGTGCCAAGTGTGTGACCCACAAGTGGCATTGCATCAAAAGGCAACCAAAGGAGAGGCCCCACCTAAGTAAGAAAAAGGGAAAAGAATAGGGAAGAAGAATGTATACCTAGGAGTTATAACTTTGTGGCTTAGGTGTCCTATTTAAAAAGAACTCTGATCCTCAATTAGCTAAGCACAAAGTTGTAACTTGTAGGGTTGTTTAGGGAGATGAGTGTTTTTCCAATGTAGTGATGCCAGGGTTTAGGTTGTTCTTTAAAGTACTACTGTCACCGTTAATACTAAGACTGACATGACTCTAAGGAATCCTAGACACATTAAAAATAAAGCTAGAAGCATGTACTGAGTCTGAGGTAAAGCTAGGCAGAATTTGAAACCTTAGGGATAGTGGCATGATATGACAAAAGCAAATAGATCAGTTGTAGGAAGTTAATAAAAGCAGGTGAGTGGTAGGCAGGCGAAGTCAGAAGAAGCTAGATAAGAGGGTAGTTTTAAACTGAGAAGTGTGTCACAGGACAGTAGTGCTATAGATAGGGATATAAGGGAGTCAGTAGGTGGTTAAAGAAGAAGAAACAGCAGCCTAGGTAAGTCCTTAGTATGCTTGAGGACAAGCAAAGCCTTAAGTTTGGGGGTGTGTTAAGTCTCTGAAAGTGACTTATTTAGGACCCATTTAGCTTAAGAAGATGTACACTTTTAGGTGTTTTTGATAGCATTTAGCTTAAACCTATGCTTAGATATGAGAATGAGAAGAGGGTAGCTAAATTAGGACTTATGCACAATAGGAAAGAAAAAGGGTTGAAAACCGAAGGAAAAGAATGAAAATAACGCATTGCGACAGCATTGCGAAAACATTGCTGAAGCCGCAATTATTCAAGTGAAAACCGTAAGTTGACTGATCTTTTTCTGTTAATTTCCGTAATTTCAGGGATTCGTTCTTTCTCCTCCATCCATTCTGATATATGACGTTGAAGATTGATGGTTCTCCTTGGCCCAAACACACCTGCAAACTACTATAAAAGGGGGTCAAAGTCGGAGGTTTGATCATCATCCGAAAGCGTAGAAGCCTTCTCACAGTCCACTTTTTCTCCCTGTTTTCCTTTGCCGTCTGTTGGAGTGAGAGTCTCAGCTGTTGGAATCGATAATCTGATAGGAAGGAGAGGAGATTCTTCTTCTCTCTCGATTGGATTCATCCAAGCAAGGCTGACCTTTCATCCCCTTCATTCGAGGCGACTGCAACGAAGCTTTCAAGCGCCATTTTACTGTTTTCTGTCGTTCTTCTTCTAATTTCCAGTTTTGATCATTGTTGTTCCTTGTTTAGTGTTTTAGTTACTGCATTTCGTTGTTGTCTGTCTTTGAATTACTGCCTTTAAGTTTCTCTTTGTTCGTTCAACATTCAAAGTAATCAGAGTGCAAGTTTCATTTCACGGGTTCTTTCTTCTGCTGCTACGGTTTTGTCTTGCTGTTTTAAGTTTGTTTCCCTTCTAAGCATGTCTGTTTCATCTTACATTTCTGTTCTCTACATATCCATGAGTAGCTAAGTCACTTAGGGGCATGCTAATGACAGAACTATAGGCTAAAAAACGTGAACCAAGCATGTAGGATCGCCTTCGAAGCATTGATTGTATGTAAGCTTCATCCCACGGGCAATTTCGATTGGCCATCCATTTTGTCCAAAGAACTCCTAACCTCTGGAAGGAGTAAGAGTTCAGAGTCATATAATCATGCTAGCCTTTCATGGTAATCAGGAAACGGCCTAGGAATAGGCGTTTCCCTAGTACAAACTAAACACTTCTGTTTTAACAAGATGATTAAGACCTTACTTTGAAGTCGAGTAAACTTAGGAATCTAATGCATGGAATCGGACGATACATGAGATAGAGTGAGTTTGATGCATAGAGAGTAGATCCAGTGCTTGAGAATCGTATAATAATGCCTATAGGATAGTCATTAGTAGCCCTTAACTCACCCATTTACACACTTTCGCTGCTGTTTAATTGCGGAAACATTGCGGTCCCCGCAATTCTGCTAAATTTTCATTCTGTTTAGCTGTTTTCTTCTTCGTTTATCAACTCCATCTCTTGTCCTTTGAGTCTAATTTCAACTTGCATTTGTTTATGTTATATCCCTTTACACATTCAGCAAAGATTAGATAATTAAAAACCAATTTTACCCCATCAAATCCACCCCATCTTTCTTAACAAATACACTTCGCGAATAGCTAAACATAAGTCTCTGTGGAAAAAACGAATGAAATATACTTACTACTTGCTGTGAGACCATGTATGCTTGCATGTTCTGAGTGCTCTCTCTACTTTCTTGCTTATTTATCTTTACACATTGAGCACGCAACAGCAGGTGAGGACGCGAACAAACACCTGATGGAATTCCATTGCGTCTGCGCGGGGATGAAGCCCGCGGGGGTCACGGAGGAGCAATTGAATATGAGGGCATTTCCCTTCACGCTCAAGGACAAAGCCAGGGATTGGCTGTATTACCTGCCCTCCGGATCGATCAACACGTGGCAGGATATGAAGCGGGTATTCTTGGAGAAATACTTTCCCGCATCCTTGGCCACCACTCTGCGGAAGAGGATTTATGGGATCACCCAGGATGTTGGTGAGTCCCTGCACGAATACTGGGAACGCTTCGGGCGCCTGTGCGCGAGCTTCCCACATCATCAGATTGCCGACCAGCTGCTCATTCAGTATTTTTATGAGGGGATGACGCCCCATGACCGACAGATGATCAATGCAGCGAGTGGCGGGGCACTGATTGACAAGACCCCAGTTGAGGCCAAGCAGTTGATTGCAAACATGGCTACAAACTCGCAGCAATTCGGTATTCGGGGACAAGGCCAAGTGCACAGCGTGGCTCAGAGCCACGAGATGACTGAAATGAGGGCCCAGGTGGCCGAAATAGGCAATATGTTAAAGAAAATCGTTGGAGGACACCGCGAGGCGGAGGAGGTCAATGCGATCGGGGGGTATGCTTCCAACCCAAGGAAGTACGACCCATATGCAAACACTTACAACCCCGGTTGGCGCGACCATCCTAATTTCAGCTATGGGAATAGGGAAGGACAAACTCGCTTCCAAGGCCAGTCCCAGGATAGGCCTAATTCTTCCACCCAGGCTCAAGCCTCGAGCTCCTCCAGCTCACTTGAAGAGATGGTAAGGACCATCGTGACTAGCACCAGCCAATTCAAGAAAGAGGCTCGAGAGGAGCTTAATTCTCACAAGGCAGAGCTGCAGAATTTGAACAAGCAGCTGACACAGATGGCGGTGTCTATCAGTAAGATTGAGAGCAAGAGCTCGGGGAAGCTTCCTTCCCAAACTACAGTAAACTCATGTGAAAACGTGAGTGCCATTCAGCTGCGCAGGGGGAAGTCACTTTCCACCAGAGCTGCGAAGGAAGCCACGGACAGCTTGAACAAGTCCGCCCCGACTGCTCCTGAGATTCAGAATTTGAGAAAAGATGAGAAGGTCAGTGTACCTGAGGATGTTACCAGAGCACCATTCCCAAGTCGGCTTGTGAAGCCTACTTTGGAGACCGAGGATGCGGAGGTCCTTCGAACCTTCCAAAAGGTGGTGGTCAACATCCCACTTCTTGAGGCCGTAAGCCAAGTGCCAAAATACGCCAAGTTTCTCAAGAAGTGGTGTACGAGTAAGAGAATGTCGAGAGAAAGTGACGAGACGAAGAAAGAAACCGTCTCCGCAATCTTCCAAGGTAATCTTCCGCCGAAGTGCATCGATCCTGGTATGTTTTCTATCCCATGCACTATCGGTACTAAATTCATTGAAAAAGCCATGTTAGATCTCGGTGCCTCGATTAATGTCATGTCTTATGATGTTTTTAAAGAACTTGAATTGTGTACTTTAATCGAGTCCAATATAGTTGTCCAACTAGCCGATCGATCTTATGTGCATCCTTTAGGGAAGGTTGAGAATATTTTAGTCAAAGTTAAGGACTTACTGTTTCCATGCGATTTTTATGTGCTGAATATGAATGAGAATTCTTCGCATGTTTCCTCTTCTATTTTGTTAGGCCGCCCATTTATGAAGACCGCTAAGGTCAAGATAGATGTTGATAGGGGTGCCTTATCTGTAGAATTTGATGGAATGGTGAATGAATTTATTATAAATGCATCGAAGTCGTCTGTGACTGTTGGGAATGTGTCTGTTGCTGAGCATGATGAGAATGGGAGTCTACCCTCGCGCTTGAGGGATGATTCCCATGTCTCAGTTAAAATTTCTGATTTAAATTTGTGTGATAATGATGCTGATTTTTGCACTAACACGTCTGATATTCACGTGCCCGAGGCACGAAGAGTGAAAAATATTTTTCAGGTGGATGGCCGGAAAGGTGTGGACGTGGACAAGTCTGGATCGTACCCCGCACCTACAGACTATGGATGAGTCTGTTGAGAGAATACAGTCGAGCAACCGACTTTAAAAATTCTGCGCTTCTCGGAGGCACCCGAGCGATGGACTGTTTTTATGCTTTAGTGTAGTTTTATTGCTTTTTAGATTAATTTAGTTTTAATTAGCTTGCTGTTTTTTTTTAGGAATCGAGGAAGAGAAGACAATTTTGGGCTCTGATGCGTTTGTGCGCCGCTTCCTCGCCCTCGCCAGCTTCACCAAGAGTCAGGGAAGTGTATTTCTTCTTCCCTTTTACTTCATTGTATCTGACTGGTTGGCATTGAGGACAATGCCAAATTTTGAAGTTGGGGGTGGAGTAGTTCGATGGATGTGCATGTGTAGTTTGTTGAGAAGTGTTGCAAAGATATTGAAGTGCTTGGGACTCTGTTTATTGTTTTCTGACGATGATAGCCTAGGAAATGCATGTTGGAAATTTGAGCATGTTCATAATCGAGTTTTTGCATGAGTTTTGTGTTTATTAGGTTCATGTCAAAAATTTTAAAAAATTTTCTGTTGCTCCCTTGCACTTGTCGCGCACTTAGCAACTTCCTCCTAGATTCCGTAGGCTTTGTTTATCGCATGTTTCGCTAGTTCTCGTTGTCACCCCGAAAGGCATCTCTAGGTAGCTTGTTGCATGAGAGTTAGTGGTTAGTTAATTGAGAAAGCATGTGCTTAGCCTAATCTAAAAAAAAAATAGAAAAGCATGTTTGATAGAAAATTCCTCTCGAGGCGCTCCTCCTTCTTATTAGCGCTTAAAGAAGTGAGCGTCAGTCCTTAAAAACGTGAAGCTTTGGCCAAAGTTTGACGTGTTAGGCAACTCGAGTAGGAAAGAAAAAGAAATAAAAGGTTGGTTCAAAGAACCCAAATAAATGAGTACAAAGTACTTTTGAAAAGAAAGAAAAAGAATGAGAAAATAATTAGGTCTCTTAATTTGCTTCTCTCTCTCGTGTAAGTCAAGTGTAGCTGTTCTTAAACGCTAGAAGTAGGGGGAAAACGGGATGTGCGTTGCATGTAGGTTTTCCGGGTTTACGTGAGTTTAGGAGTGGTTGTCTAGCACACACACACGTTAGGGGGCAAGAGTTAATTTTTGATATGTCCTAGTTAGTACATGAACAAAATGCTTCCATGATTATATTCGTGTTTAAATTTTAATATGCATGGAGGTTTGAGTTAGAATGCATGTAAGAGCGTCCTTAGAGTCAATGTCTTTGTAGTGCTTGCTCGAGGACTAGCAATGTTTAAGTTGGGGGTGTTTGATAACTCCATTTTGGAGCTATTAAATACTTCCTAATTATAGCTAAAGTCCGCTTTCAATTGATTAAATATATCTCTTTTGTAGGAGAAAAGCGGCAAAGAGCTCGTGCGTCCGTTGGGCATGTTTGAGTGCTTAAAGTAGAGTTTTAGCGCCCCGGGAATGCATCGGGAAGAGGGGAATTTGTTCCGTGAAGAAACGGGCCAAAACTGCCTTGGAGAGGCAAAGCTTCAGCCCCAAACCCGAGAGCCAGCGTCGAGCTATAGCGTCGAGACGCTGGCTCGACGCTGGAAAAACCCGAGAGCAAGCGTCGAGTGATAGCGTCGAGACGCTAGCTCGACGCTGCCCTGGCGTCGAGACCCTGTTTGGCGTCGAGACGCTCCGGAGGAGGCGCGCGCGGAAAACTTAGGGCACAGTGTCGAGACGCTGGCCTAGCGTCTCGACGCTACGACGATGGCAATAGCTAAAAGACGATTTTCTGCACATTTTTTTAGTATCTTCATCTTCTTCATCTCTCTACGGATTTGGCTGATTTTAGTCTTCTTCTTCCCCATTTTCTCTCTATTTTCCGTGGAGCTCCGCCATTGTTGGCATGCTAGTGAGCTCCACTTTCCTTTGTAATAAGTAGACGGTTCCTTCCATGGCCGTGGTTGGAGCGGGATTGACGAACCGCGCCATGAGCGGCTAAGGTAAGGGTGACGGTTTGGGATTTGTTTAGGGGGATTTTGTTAAACATATATGGTTTTGATAATCTGAGCTTTTATATGCATATTGGTTCTGTTTATTAGCATTCATTTACCTTGCTTAATCCAACGCGCATGCTAAAATACGTTGATTGACACTCGGGTAGTTTCGCATGTTGTGTATGTTAAAGAGTAGCGATGTCGTGCCTCTCACTGCTCGACTAAGTAACACAGGTAGATGGAATTAAATCGAAGTATCGAGTCGGGTAGGATAATTGTTGATTGCATACGGCGTTTGCGGGCAATCTACTAGCAATTAGAATTCACGCTCGAATGTTCGTCGCGGTTAGCTAGTGACTGTCTAATTTTACCTTAGGGCTGATCACCTTGACGTAGGCTTAGATAACGTGTAATTAGAACTGTGTGGTCTAATTAAAATCCATGGAGTCGGCTACTTTGGGGCTTCTCTGGTAGTCGTCCGCGTGCTCAATAAACTGAAATCCATGTTATTATAATTAAATGATAAACTGAACTTGTTTAACAATTGATCCCGAGACTCCCAAACCGTGCACACGCTCTCTTCTTATTATTCTTCTTTCGTTGCTTTCTCATTATTTTCTCTTGCATGATTAAAACCCCCCGTTACCAATTAATCAATTAAATCCCAATTTCACTAGTAAATTCAATCTTCCTGTTCCTTGGATCGACCCTGTTACCACTGGCTGCAAAGCCTTGGTCATAGGCTTTATAAATCGTATTTTGGCAAGCCTCGACAGCTTGAGATTAAGTGGATATTCAAAAATCCGCCCACCAAGGAGTCGTTAGTAGCCCTTGTTTCCACACTTTACACTTAATTCGCTGTTAGTAACATTGCTAGAAAATTGCTGTTTCCGCAATTCTCTTAGTTCAAATTTTGCCTTAGTCATTTCTTTCTTAGTTTGTTGTTCTCTTCTCTCTACATTCGAGTTTAATTATTTACTTGCACTTTTATGCTTTCATAACTCACACATTCCTTAATAGTTAGGCACTTTACAAACCAAATCTACCCCATTTAATCCATTCTCACTTAACAACTCACTTCGCTAGTAACTAAGAATAAATCTCTGTGGGAAATCGAATGAAAAAATACTTATTACTTGCTACAAGATCATGTATGCTTGCATGTTCTGAGTGCTCTATCCTTGCATCTTTATTTTAAACATTGAGCACGCAACAAGTTTTTGGCGCCGCTGCCGGGGATTTTGTTTAGTAAAAACGAAGTTTGTTAAGTTAGAATCACACATTTTAATATCAATTGGAGCTGATCTATTTTTATTTCTTTTGCAGGTACCATTGGGTTAGTTTATGAATGAGCATTCAAGTAGCGATCTAGAGTTCAATCCTGAGCCTGAAAGATTACTTAGGGTCAGAAACAAAGCTAAGAAACGTCTCTTTAAACAACCCCCTATACCTCAAAACATTGCTGACTCCGCAGAGTCTTCGCAATTCTCTCAAGTAGAAATGGATAGAACAGTCCCAAATCCAGCACCTACCATTCGCAACCCCATCGAAATAGAGAATGACAAGGATAGTGCCATTCTCTCCTACTTAGTACCCATGCCCGGGGAGCTAAACCCAAGCATAATACGCCCTGAAATTACTGCCAACTCATTCGAGTTAAAGCCAGTAATGTTCCAAATGTTGTCCACTGTGGGACAATTCTTTGGAGTGGAAAATGAGGACCCCCACAACCATCTAAGAAACTTCCTAGGAGTTAGTGATACTTTCCTTATCCCTGGAGTTTCCCAAGAAGCTTTGAGGTTTTACCTCTTCCCTTACTCATTAAGAGATAAAGCCAAAACGTGGTTAAACTCATTACCTTCCAGATCAGTTGTCAATTGGACAGATCTGGCTGAGAAATTCCTAGTCAAATACTTCCCACCTGATAGGAATTCAAATTTTCGTGATGACATTATTAAGTTCAAACAAGCCGAAAACGAATCTCTTCACGAAACTTGGACAAGGTTCAAGGACCTTTTGCTTAAATGTCCACACCATGGCATTCCATGGTGTATTCAAATCGAAGTATTCTTTAAAGGATGCAACCCCAGCACAAGGCAAGTGCTAAACTCTTCAGCTGGTGGTTCCATGCTTTCAAAGAGTTACAATGAAGCCTATGAGATCCTGGAGAAGATCTCAACCTCTCACTGTAGGTGGTCAGATGATCCAGTAGAGCCAAGTAGAGCTCAAGACAAGGATGCACTCAGTGCCATGAGTAGCCAAATAAACGCCCTGACCAACCTAGTCAAACAAATGGCTCAAACCAACCTCCAATCCAGTGTCAACACCGCCGCAACCATTTCCATGGGCGCACAAACAAGTCAAGGTGAGACACTGATCTGTGGATTCTGTGGGGAAGGGCACCTGTATGAATACTGCCCTGGGAATCATGCCTCAGTCTGCTATGTTGGAAGCCAGCAGCAGCCTAGGAACAACCCCTATTCTAACACTTACAATCCTGGTTGGAGGAACCACCCAAATCTTTCTTGGGGTGGGCAACAAAACACTAACCAAAGTCAAAACCAACCAAGACCCAGTGGACACCTGGTTTCACTCCCCAAAATAACCAATCCATGTACCAAAAACCATACAACCAACCAATAGGGTCATCAGTAGAGAATTTACTTAAGGAGTACATTGCAAAGAATGATGCTACTCTACAAAGTCAGCAAGCTACCCTTAGGAGCCTAGAGAACCAAATAGGGCAATTAGCCAATGAATTGAAGAGTAGGCCCCAAGGTAGATTGCCTGCTGACACTGAGGTACCAAGAAGGGATGGAAAAGAGCAAGTTCAAGCAATTGAACTTCGCAGTGGAAGACCATTGGTGAGCAACACTAGAGAAACCCCAAAGAGAGTAGAGAATGAAGAGTCTAGTGCTCCACTGGATTCTCTGCCAAACCAAGGTCAACCACCAACAAGCACATCAAGGGTGAGGCTGGAACCTATCATAGAGAAACCAGAGGAAATTCCAAGGCCTCCACCTGTCCTGAGGCGACCTGAAGTGCCTACATATGTGCCACCACCTCCATTCCCAAGAAGGCTAAAGAAAAAACAAGAACAGGAAGTGCACTTTAATAAATTTTTAGAAATTCTAAAGCAAGTGCATGTTAATATTCCATTTGTAGAGGTTTTGGAGTCTATGCCTTCTTATGTTAAGTTTTTGAAGGATATAATTACTAACAAGAAAATTATTGGTGAATTTGAAACAGTGAATCTCACTGAGGAGTGCAGTGCTATACTCCAGAACAAGCTACCAAAGAAGGAGAAGGATCCTGGGTCCTTCACCTTACCAGTCGAGTTGGGAGGCAAGCACGTGGGCAGAGCTCTTTGTGACCTGGGAGCCAGCATAAATCTCATGCCCCTATCACTATTCCGCCAGCTTGAAATAGGGGAAGCACGTCCCACCACTGTCACCTTGCAGCTGGCAGACAGATCCATTGCCTACCCTGAGGGTAAGATAGAGGATATTCTCGTCAAGGTTGACAAGTTCATTTTTCTTGCAGACTTCATCATTCTGGATTATGAAGCAGACAAGGAGGTCCCCATCCTATTAGGCAGACCATTTCTAGCCACAGGTAGGGCCTTGATCGATGTCCAGAAAGGTGAGCTCACCATGAGGGTTCATGATGAGGAGGTTAAGTTTAGTGACTTTAAAGCTCTAAGGTATCCTTCTGATTCTGAATCTTGTGCAAGTATGGACATAGTAGATTCACTGATGGAAGAGCAACTTGAGCATGAACTGATGATTAAGCATGCTAATGATTATGTACAAATAGATACAACTGACTTAAATGTTTCTGAAATAATGGATATACATGTGGATAAACCTCAGCATGTTTGTATGACTAATGATTTGACTGAAAGATCCATGAATCCATTGAAACCATCCATTGAGCATCCACCTCTCTTAGAATTGAAACCATTGCCTGATCATCTTAAGTATGCATATCTAGGAGAGCATGATACTTTGCCTGTTATCATTTCGTCCAAATTGAGTGAAAAGCATGAAATTGAGTTAATATTACTGCTTAAGCAACATAAAAAGGCCATTGCATGGACGATTGCTGACATTAGAGGTATTAGTCCTTCCTACTGCATGCATAAGATATTATTGGAAGAAGAACATACACCCCGAGTAGATCACCAACGTAGGTTGAACCCCTCCATGAAGGAGGTAGTTAAAAAAGAGATAATCAAATGGTTAGATGCAGGTGTAATCTTCCCTATAGCCAACAGTCAGTGGGTGAGTCCAATCCAATGTGTGCCTAAGAAGGGTGGGATGACTGTAGTAGTAAATGAGAGTAATGAACTAATTCCAACTAGAACTATTACAGGATGGAGAGTCTGTATGGACTATAGAAAATTAAATAAAGAAACAAAAAAGGATCACTTCCCTTTACCGTTTATAGATCAGATGTTAGATAGGATAGCTGGTAGAGCTTATTACTGCTTTCTAGATGGTTATTCTGGATATAAACAAATCACCATAGACCCTGTGGACCAGGAGAAAACAACCTTTACATGTCCCTTTGGAACGTTTGCTTTTCGCAGAATGCCTTTTGGCTTATGCAATGCACCAGCAACTTTCCAAAGGTGCATGTTAGCTATTTTCTCTGACTTGGATGAATCCATGATAGAGATATTCATGGATGACTTCTCAGTCTTTGGTGATTCGTTTACAAATTGCTTAGAGAACTTAGGACAAGTCCTAGCTAGGTGTGAGGAGACCAACCTAGTCCTTAATTGGGAGAAATGCCACTTTATGGTGGAAGAAGGGATAGTCCTAGGTCACAGAGTTTCTAGAGCAGGAGTAGAGGTCGATAGGGCCAAGATAGAGATAATAGAGAAGCTAGTGGAACCTCAGAATGTGAAAGTGTTAAGTCTCCAAAAGTGACATATTTAGGACCTATTTAGCTTGGAAAAATGTTCACTCTTAGGTGTTTTTGATAGCATTTAGCCTAAACCTATGCTTAAATATGAGAATGAGAAGAAGGTAGCTAAATTAGGACTTATGCACAATAGGAAAGAAAAGGGTTGAAAACCGAAGGAAAAGAATGAAAAAAACTGCATTGCGACAGCATTGCGAAAACATTGCTGAAGCCGCAATATTTCAAGTGAAAACCGTAAGTTGACTGATCTGTTTCTGTTAATTTCCGTTATTTCAGGGATTCGTTCTTTCTCCTCCATCCATTCTGAAGTACGACGTTGAAGATTGATGGTTCTCCTTCGCCCACATACACCTGCAGATTGCTATAAAAAGGGGGCAAAGTCGAGGGTTCAATCATCATCCGAAAGCGTAGAAGTCTTCTCGCAGTCCATCTTTTCTCCTGTTTTCCTTTGCCGTCTGCTGGTTTGCGAAGCTCAGCTGTTGGAATCGATAATCTGATAGGAAGGAGAGGAGATTCTTCTTCTCTCCCGATTGGATTCATCCAAGCAAGGCTGACCTTTCTCATCCTTCATTCGGGGCGGCTGCAACGAGACATTCGAGCTTGTTTTACTGCTTTCTGCTCTTCATTTCCATTTTCCAGCTTTGTTTTGTTGTTAACTCTTTTCTAATAGCTAGCTTAGACTATTTCGTTGTGTTCTGTCTTGTTGTTATTTACTTTAACGCTTTATTCTGTCCATTCAATCAAACAAGTAATCAATTCACAATTCATTTCACAATTCTTGTCGTTGCGATCTGCTGTCTTTCCCTTACTGTTCTGTCTTCAGAATCCTTCTAAGCATGTCTACTTCTTCTCTTACTTCTGTTTACCTTATATCCATGAGTAACTAAGTCACATAGGGGCATGCTAATGACAACACTATAGGCTAAAAAACGTGAACCAAGCATGTAGGATAGCTCTCGAAGCATTGATTGTATGTAAGCTTCATCCCACGGGCAATTTCGATTGGCCATCCATTTTGTCCAAAGAACTCCTAACCTCTGGAAGGAGTAAGAGTTCAGAGTCATACTATCATGCTAGCCTTTCAAGGTAACCAGGAAACGACCTAGGAATAGGCGTTTCCCTAGTACAAACCATATTTTTCTGCCTTAACAAGATGCTTAAGACCTTACTTGGACATGAGTAAACTAAAGAATCTAATGCATGAAATCGGAAGATACATGAGAATGAGATAGTTTGATGCATAGAGAGTTGATCCACTGCTTGAGAATCGTGAGAAAAAGCCTATAGGATAGTCGTTAGTAGCCCTTAATTCATCACTTTACACACTTTCGCTGTTATTTCAATTGCGATAGAATTGCTGTCTCCGCAATTCTGCATAAGTTACAATTCTGTCTAGCTGTTTTTGCTTTCATTTATTAATCTCGTCTCTTCTCATTTGAGTTTAGCTTTAACTTGCACGTGTTTATGTTGCTACCCTCTCCGTATTCAGTAGGAAATAGACAATTAAAAACCAATTCTACCCCATCAAATCCACCCCTTCTTTCTTAACAAATACACTTCGCGAATAGCTAAAAATAAGTCTCTGTGGGAAAACGAATGAAATATACTTACTACTTGCTATAAGACCATGTATGCTTGCATGTTCTGAGTGCTCTCTTTACCTTCTTGCTTATTTATTTTTAACACATTGAGCACGCAACAAGTTTTTGGCGCCGCTGCCGGGGATTTATTTAAGTGAAAACGAAGTTTGTTAAGTTTGAAACACCAAGTTTATTACCTATTGAAGCTGATCTGTTTCATTTCTTTTGCAGGTACCATTGGGTTAGTTTATGAGTGAGCCTTCAAGTAGTGATCTAGAGTTCAATCCTGAGCCTGAGAGATTACTTAGGGCCAGAAATAGAGCCAAGAAACGTCTCTTTAACCAACCCTCTATACCTCAAGTAATTGCGGGAACCGCACTTCCTCCGCAATTATCTCAAGAAGAAATGGATGGAATAGTTCCAAATCCGGTGCCTGTCACTCGCAACCCCATCGAAATAGCGAATGATAAGGACAGCGCCATACTCTCTTACCTAGTACCTATGCCTGGGGAGCTGAACCCCAGCATAATCCGTCCTGAAATCACTGCCCACTCATTCGAGTTGAAGCCAGTGATGTTCCAAATGTTGTCCACTGTGGGACAATTCTTTGGAGTGGAAAATGAGGATCCCCACAACCATCTTAGAAATTTCTTAGGAGTTAGTGATACATTCATCATCCCTGGAGTTTCCCAAGAAGCCTTGAGGCTATACCTTTTCCCTTACTCTTTGAGGGACAAAGCCAAAACATGGTTAAACTCATTGCCCTCAGGATCAGTCCGTAATTGGACAGACTTAGCAGAGAAATTCCTAGTCAAATACTTCCCACCTGATAGGAATTCTACCTTTCGTGATGACATAATCAAGTTTAAACAAGCTGACACTGAGTCTCTTCACGAAGCTTGGACAAGGTTTAAAGATCTTCTTCTTAAATGTCCACACCATGGCATCCCATGGTGTATCCAAATAGAGGTCTTTTTCAAAGGATGCAACCCCAACACTAGACAAGTCTTAAACTCATCTGCTGGAGGTTCCATGTTGTCCAAGAGTTACAACGAAGCCTATTAGATCTTGGAGAAGATCTCAGCATCTCACTGTAGGTGGTCAGATGATCCAGTTGAGCCAACTAGAGCTCAAGACAAGGATGCTCTAAGTGCGATGAGCAGCCAAATAAATGCCCTGACCAACCTAGTTAAGCAAATGGCTCAAACAAATCTCCAAACAAGTGTCAACACCGCCACAACCATGTCAATGGGCACCCAATCAAGTCAAGGTGAAACACTTATCTGTGGATTCTGTGGGGAAGGGCACCCGTATGAATACTGCCCTGGGAATCCAGCCTCGGTCTGCTATGTTGGAAGCCAACAGCAGCCAAGGAACAACCCCTACTCTAACACTTATAACCCTGGTTGGAGGAACCACCCAAACCTGTCATGGGGTGGCCAACAGAATGCTAACCAAAATCCTAACCAACCAAGGCCGAGTGGAACACCTGGTTTCACTCCCCAACATAACCAATCCATGTATCAAAAACCATACAACCAACCTGTAGGGTCTTCTGTAGAAAACTTACTCAAGGAATACATAGCCAAGAATGATGCCACTTTACAGAGTCAGCAAGCTACCCTTAGGAGCCTAGAGAACCAAATAGGCCAGTTAGCCAATGAAATCAAAAGTAGGCCCCAAGGTAGACTCCCTGCTGACACTGAAGTGCCAAGGAGAGATGGTAAGGAACAAGTTCAAGCAATTGAACTCAGAAGTGGTAGACCATTGGTGAGCAACACAAAGGACACACCAAAGAGAGTAGAGAACACTGAGTCTAGTGCTCCACTGGAGTCTCTGCCAACCCAAGGTCCACCACCAACAAGCACATCAGGGACAAGGCTAGAACCAATTATTGAGGAGATAGAAGAAATTCCAAGGCCTCCTCCAATCCTAAGGCGACCTGACGTGCCTGCATATGTGCCACCACCTCCGTATCCTCGAAGGCTTAAGAAGAAGCAGGAACAGGAAGTGCACTTTAATAAATTCTTAGAAATTCTTAAGCAAGTGCATGTCAACATTCCTTTTGTAGAAGTTTTACAGTCTATGCCTTCCTATGTAAAGTTTTTGAAGGACATTATTACTAACAAAAAAATAATTGGTGAGTTTGAAATAGTAAACCTCACTGAGGAGTGCAGTGCCATACTCCAGAACAAGCTGCCCAAGAAGGAGAAGGATCCTGGTTCCTTCACCTTACCTGTAGAGCTAGGAGGCAAGCACGTGGGCAGAGCGCTTTGTGACCTGGGCGCCAGCATAAACCTTATGCCCCTATCACTATTCCGCCAGTTGGGAATAGGAGAAGCACGTCCAACCACTGTCACTTTACAACTAGCAGACAAATCCATCGCATACCCTGAAGGTAAAATTGAGGATATTCTAGTGAAAGTTGACAAATTTATTTTCCTTGCAGATTTCATTATCCTGGATTATGAAGCAGACAAGGAGGTCCCCATCCTATTAGGCAGACCATTTCTTGCCACAGGTAGGGCCCTGATCGACGTTCAAAAAGGTGAGCTCACTATGAGGGTTCATGATGAAGAGGTGAAATTTAGTGTGTATAAAGCTTTAAGGTATCCCTCTGACCTTGAATCCTGTGCTAGCATGGACGTTGTAGATTCTTTAATGGACGAACAATTAGAGCATGAACTGTTGACTAAGCATGCTAATAATTATGTAGGATTAGAATTGACTGATTTAAACATAGCTGAGATAATGGATATATCTGTAAATAACCCTCAGCATGTTTGTATGAATATTGACTTAACTGATAGAGCCTTGAATCCTTTAAAGCCATCCATTGAGCATCCACCTGTATTAGAATTAAAACCTCTCCCCACTCACCTCAAGTATGCATATTTAGGGAATAATGAGACTTTGCCTGTAATTATTTCTTCTAAGCTAAGTGAACAGCATGAGGTTGAATTAATATTACTCCTTAAGCAACATAGGAAGGCTATTGCATGGACTATTGCTGATATTAGAGGCATTAGCCCTTCTTATTGTATGCATAAGATTATACTAGAGGAAGAACATACCCCTAGAGTAGACCACCAACGTAGGCTGAATCCCTCTATGAAAGAGGTAGTGAGAAAGAAATAATAAAATGGTTAGATGCGGGTGTGATCTTCCCCATAGCTAGTAGTCAGTGGGTGAGCCCTATACAATGTGTACCTAAGAAGGGTGGGATGACTGTGGTAGTCAATGAGAACAATGAACTGATTCCAACTAGGACTGTCACAGGATGGAGAGTTTGCATGGATTATAGGAAGCTAAATAAAGAAACTAAAAAAGACCACTTCCCTCTACCATTCATTGACCAAATGTTAGACAGAATAGCTGGTAGAGCCTATTACTGTTTCTTAGACGGTTATTCAGGGTATAACCAGATCACTATAGACCCCAAAGACCAAGAAAAGACTACCTTCACTTGCCCTTTTGGAACATTTGCCTTTCGCAGAATGCCTTTTGGCTTATGCAATGCACCGGCAACATTCCAAAGGTGCATGTTGGCAATCTTTTCTGACTTGGATGAGTCCATGATAGAGATATTCATGGATGATTTCTCAGTCTTTGGGGATTCCTTTACCAACTGTCTAGAGAATTTAGGACACGTCCTGGCTAGATGTGAGGAGACTAACTTAGTCCTTAATTGGGAGAAGTGTCACTTCATGGTAGATGAGGGGATTGTCTTAGGTCATAGAGTGTCAAGGGCAGGTGTTGAGGTCGATAGGGCCAAAATTGAGATCATAGAGAAGTTGGTAGAGCCTCAGAATGTCAAGGCCATTAGAAGTTTCTTAGGGCATGTTGGCTTCTACAGAAGGTTCATTAAGGACTTTTCTAAGATAGCCAAACTTCTGTGTGAGCTTCTAGAGATAAATAGGCCATTCATCTTCTCTAAGGAATGTTTAGTAGCTTGGCAAACCCTTAAGAAAGCACTAGTCACAGCACCTGTTATAGTAGGGCCAGATTGGGATCTCCCATTTGAGATGTTATGTGATGCGAGTGACTATGCTGTAGGGGTTATGTTAGGACAGAAGATTGACAAGCTAACACACCCTGTATACTATGCTAGTAAAACCCTGAATGAGGCTCAATGTAATTATACAACCACTGAGAAAGAGATGCTTGCTGTAGTGTTTGCTTGTGAGAAATTTAGAAACTATATTGTAGGCACTAGGACAATTGTGTACACTGACCATTCTGCCTTAAAGTACCTCATGAGGAAGGTTGATGCTAAGCCTAGGTTGATTAGGTGGGTGTTATTGCTGCAGGAATTTGATTTGGACATTCGGGACAAGAAAGGATGTGAAAATGTGGTTGCGGATCACCTGTCTCGATTGCAGCACAATTGCGAAAAAATTGCGGAGCCCGCAATTTCTGATGCTTTTATTGATGAACATGTCTTTGTATTGACTCATCGTGATAACGATGAGAAACCTTGGTTCGCTGACATTGCTAACTTTCTTGCATCACAGGTATTACCAGTTTTCAAGGGAGGACAAGAGAAGAAGAGGTTCCTTCATGAAGCAAGGAAATTCATCTGGGATGACCCCACACTTTACAAGACATGTGCTGACGGCTTGCTAAGGAAGTGTGTTTCAGCTGCTGAGGCGAAGTCTGTGCTGCAGCACTGCCACACAGCTCCTTATGGTGGACACTTTGGTGGACAAAGAACAGCTGCAAAGGTATTTCAGAGTGGCTACTATTGGCCAACAATTTTCAAAGATGCCCACAACTATGCCCACAGCTGTGATGAATGCCAAAGGACAGGTAACCTCAGTCGCAAGGATGAAATGCCTCTCACCTACATCTTAGAGTTAGAGCTCTTTGATGTGTGGGGCATTGATTTCATGGGACCATTTCCCCCATCTTCAGGTAACCTTTACATATTAGTGGCAGTAGACTATGTATCCAAGTGGGTAGAGGCCATAGCATGTCCCAATAATGATGCCAACACAGTCATAAAATTCTTACATAGGCACATTTTTACTAGGTTTGGAACACCACGTGCCATCATTAGTGATGAGGGGACACATTTCATTAATAAGGCTATGGAGAGAGTGTTGGCTAAATATAACATTAGACATAGAGTAGCCACTCCCTATCACCCACACTCGAATGGTCAGGCTGAAATTTCAAATAGGGAGATTAAGAACATCCTAGAAAAAGTGGTTAAACCTAATAGGAAAGACTAGTCCTTTAAGCTTGAGGATGCACTTTGGGCATATAGGACAGCATATAAGACACCCCTAGGTATGTCTCCTTACAGACTTGTATATGGTAAAGCTTGTCATCTTCCATTCGAGTTAGAAATCAAGGCATTTTGGGCACTAAAAGAGTTGAATTATTGCGTGACCGATGCGGGAACGTTGCGGTCTTTGCAATTACATGAGCTTGATGAGCTTAGACATATGTCTTATGAAAATGCCAAAATGTATAAGGAAAAAACCAAGATTTGGCACGATAGTAGACTTAGGATCAAGGACTTTAAGAAAGGCCAACTTGTTTTATTATTCAACTCACGATTGAGGTTGTTTCCAGGCAAACTAAAGTCCAGATGGTCAGGTCCTTTCATGATTACTAATGTGTTTGTTCATGGTGCCATCGAGATAAAGAACTTGCAGCAAGGTCAACCATTCATGGTTAATGGTGCAAGGTTGAAGCACTACTATGAGGAAGGAGATGTGAAGACTCTCTCGGCCTTCCTCTTGACTGAAACGTGAAATTAAGAACGAGAGAGGACGAGTGATTGCTGTGCTCGTCAACAAGAGGCTCATGCCTTGGTTTATTTTTTGCGATTTTCCGGTTATCGTTTGTGTGTTTTGTTGTATGATTTTAATTACGAATTTGATGTTGATTTTATTTCTTTTTGTAGGGAATTAATAGAGGGAATCAAGGAGAGTAAATCCAGCTTTAAAAATCAAGAAAATATTGGGCCAAATAAAAGATACGGATGAGCAAAGATTGGCATTTAGATGAAAAAAATCTCCAACGGTCACTAAAATTGCGCTGGATTTGCAGGATCCGCAAAAATATAGCCGTTGGGATTTAGCCGTTTTCTTTATATCCGTTAGAAGGCGCGTGGGATTGTACGATTCTCCCATTCTCTGAACTCCAAGAAAGCTTCGATTCTCTTCATCTGTGATTCTTCTCTCCAAACCTCCACGTTTCAAAGATGGTACTCACAAGGGCTGAAAGATCTGCGGCCAAGAAAAGGGCTGACGACGCTGAAACGGCTGCGAAGGAAGCACTTCTGGCTCTTGCAGAGGCTGATGCTGCGCGAACGGAACGACTGGACAAGCTGCCGATTCGCAAGAAGAACTGGAGGGTTGTTACGGAAATACCTGCTGGACCCTCTGAACCAGCAAGCACACCCAAGAAACGAAAGTGGCGCATGGCTGTGGCCGAAGAAGAAATCAAGAACAAGACTCCCTCTGTGGAGAGTCAAGAACAAAGCCAGCCATCCCACGAGTCAGCCGAACGCAGCCTCTCACCAACCCCACCAGCGCAGAGCCCTGAGCAGCCTTCTTCACCACAAAGTTCTGCACAGACACCTACAGCAGAGCAAAGAACCACGCCGTCGCACACTTCCCCACGGCCTGACCCTGAATTCCCATATGGGGAGTACCAAGAATCAACGCAGGGCAGTGGGGAAGGTGAGGAAGAAGAGGTCTTCTCTCCATTGAGGGAAGCCAGCCCTGAGAGTCCTGCACAGCAGGATGACTCGATGGAAGAAACACTGGGGGCTTGCCTCCAGCAGATCACCATCAAGGCTAAGCTCAAGAAGAAGAAGAAGGCCAAGATTCTCAAGGCCAAGCGGTCCAAGAAGCTGAAAAAGAAGAAGGCCAAGCGGGCGCCTTCATCAGAGAAGGAAAGCACAGAGCCATCGCTCAAGAAACTCAAGGTTGAGGCTGCGGAGTCAGCCAAACCAACAGACAAAGGGAAGGTCAAGCTTTACCCTGAAGATGAGCCTCAATCAGTGAGGTATGTGTCCTCTGACGCTGAGTCCAGAGGAATTGAGCTAAGGAAGAGGGAGTTGCTGCACGAGAAGGGCTTCCTCGACAGACCTGCTGACCTGCCGCAGTTCTTGCGCGCAGGGATTACAAACCACGGATGGGAGGAGTTTTGCAGACCACCCAATCCAGCCTATACGAGCATGGTTTATGATTTCTACGCCAATGTGCTCAGCCCTGAGGATGGCTTGTCTGTGGTGCGAGGGGTGGAAGTGGACTTCTCAGCTAAGGCCATCAACGAAGCCTATGGTCTCAAGGGCCAAAACCATACAGATTATGCACGAATTGTTGATGAGCCTACTGAGGCAGTCCTGGAAGAGGCCATTCGAACCATTGGCCAGCCTGAAGCTTCATGGACCGTGTCACGAAATGGGAGGCACACTCTCATGAGTGCCAACCTCACAGCTAAGGCGGCTGTTTGGTTTTCCTTAGTGAGAAGGAGACTGTCCCCAGTAACTCATGAGACCACGATCAACCAGAGCAGATCGCTGCTGGTATATGCGATAATGAGAGGTCTCACGATCAACGTGGGGGAAGTCATTGCTGCTGCCATTGCTGAGTGCGCCAAGAAAGGTAAGGGACCATTATTTTTCCCTAATACCATAACTAAACTTTGTTTGCTTGCAGGAGTTCCCATCGAGCGAATGGAGCAGCAAATGGCTTACACAGGCCACTTGGAGCTGCCTGTTGGCTTGAGGCTGAAGAGGAAGGGGAACATGGAGTTCGAACTGGATAGGTTGGCTGCTGATCAGTCACTGTCCATGGCTTGCCTGATGGATATGCAGAAGAGGATGGCTCAATGGGCCACTTACACGCAAGCACGGGACAAGGAAGTTGCAGACCAACTTGGGTGCATCTTCCCTGACTTCCCCACGAATCTTCTGACTCCATGGGTGCCTCCACGACCACGACAACCTAATGAGGATGAAGACATTTGAGTGCTGGTTTGAATTGCACTGAAGGGAGTATTGCTGTTCCCTTAGAAAAAAAACAAAATCTGCTTTCTGATAGACCATGTGAATTATGCTGTTTTTAGTACAATTTTGATCTGTTTTAGTTGCTTAGTTTTATGTTTTTCAATTACTTAGTATAGCCTGCTGTTAGCTGATTAGGTAGGATAGTTTAGGTTTCTTTTTGTTGAGCTTGAACGACTGGATAAAGCATGCTTAGGGGCCTTAGTGACTGATGTATCTGCCCTGACTTGATTGCGAAATAATTGCGGTACCCGCAATTTTTATTACTGAAAGCATGCTTTGGACTATCTGTTTCGCTAGGCTGTGATCTGTTTAATTTCTATCTTTTGCTGCTATCATGACCACCTTATATATCTTATCTAAATGCATGCTGGATGAGTGTCATAGGACACCCTTTGATAGTTTAAATTAACCTCTAAATAGCTCAGCATGCATAGCTGTAAGTCCTTGCCTGTCTGTTTTTCAATTTTCTGCTGCTGTGATATTTTCTTTTCGAATGTTCTGCCTATGCCTAGGACTTTTAAATTCTCTTTGTTTTACCTTAGACTAGATGCTTCTAGGATAGTTTGGGGGTGTGCCACCTCAAACACTCATTGGGGACAATGAGTAGTTTAAGTTTGGGGGAGGCCACCCTAGGCCTAGGAACACTCCTTTCTCCCTTAAACATAAGCATTCTTCTTCTCCTTGACAAAAATATTGAACTGAAAAAAAAAAATGAAAAATAGAATAAGGAGGGGAGTCTCTCTTAGGTTGCTGAGTAATCAGTGCCAAGTGTGTAACCCACAAGTGGCATTGCATCAAAAGGCAACCAAAGGAAAGGCTCCACCTAAGAAAGAAACAGGAAAAGAGTAGGGAAGAAGAATGTATACCTAGGAGTTGCAACTTTGTGGCTTAGATGTCCTGTTTAAAAAGAACTCTGATCCTCAATGAGCTAAGAGCAAAGTTGTAGCTTGTAGGGGTGTTTAGGGAGATGAGTGTATATCCAATGTAGTGATGCCAGGGCTTAGGTTGTTCTCTAAAAGTACTACTGTCACCATTAAGACTAAGACTGGCATGACTCTAAGGAATCCTAGGTAGCTCATAAGTATAAACTAGAAGCATGTACTGAGTCTGGGGTAAAGCTAGGTAGAATTTGAAACCTTAGGGATAGTGGCATGATATGATAAAAGCAGGTGGATCAGTTGTAGGGAGTTAAGAAAAACAGTAGGAGTAGTAGGCATGCGAAATCAGAAGAAGCTAGATAAGAAGGTGGTTTTAAAACTGAGAAGTGTGTCACAGGACAGCACTGCTATAGATAAGAATCTAAGGGAGTTAGTAAGTGGTTAAAGAAGATAGAACAACAGCCTAAGTAAGTCCTTAGTTTGCTTGAGGACAAGCAAAACCTTAAGTTTGGGGGTGTGTTAAGTCTCCAAAAGTGACATATTTAGGACCTATTTAGCTTGGAAAAATGTTCACTCTTAGGTGTTTTTGATAGCATTTAGCCTAAACCTATGCTTAAATATGAGAATGAGAAGAAGGTAGCTAAATTAGGACTTATGCACAATAGGAAAGAAAAGGGTTGAAAACCGAAGGAAAAGAATGAAAAAAACTGCATTGCGACAGCATTGCGAAAACATTGCTGAAGCCGCAATATTTCAAGTGAAAACCGTAAGTTGACTGATCTGTTTCTGTTAATTTCCGTTATTTCAGGGATTCGTTCTTTCTCCTCCATCCATTCTGAAGTACGACGTTGAAGATTGATGGTTCTCCTTCGCCCACATACACCTGCAGATTGCTATAAAAAGGGGGCAAAGTCGAGGGTTCAATCATCATCCGAAAGCGTAGAAGTCTTCTCGCAGTCCATCTTTTCTCCTGTTTTCCTTTGCCGTCTGCTGGTTTGCGAAGCTCAGCTGTTGGAATCGATAATCTGATAGGAAGGAGAGGAGATTCTTCTTCTCTCCCGATTGGATTCATCCAAGCAAGCTGACCTTTCTCATCCTTCATTCGGGGCGGCTGCAACGAGACATTCGAGCTTGTTTTACTGCTTTCTGCTCTTCATTTCCATTTTCCAGCTTTGTTTTGTTGTTAACTCTTTTCTAATAGCTAGCTTAGACTATTTCGTTGTGTTCTGTCTTGTTGTTATTTACTTTAACGCTTTCTTCTGTCCATTCAAACAAACAAGTAATCAATTCACAATTCATTTCACAATTCTTGTCGTTGCGATCTGCTGTCTTTCCCTTACTGTTCTGTCTTCAGAATCCTTCTAAGCATGTCTACTTCTTCTCTTACTTCTGTTTACCTTATATCCATGAGTAACTAAGTCACATAGGGGCATGCTAATGACAACACTATAGGCTAAAAAACGTGAACCAAGCATGTAGGATAGCTCTCGAAGCATTGATTGTATGTAAGCTTCATCCCACGGGCAATTTCGATTGGCCATCCATTTTGTCCAAAGAACTCCTAACCTCTGGAAGGAGTAAGAGTTCAGAGTCATACTATCATGCTAGCCTTTCAAGGTAACCAGGAAACGACCTAGGAATAGGCGTTTCCCTAGTACAAACCATATTTTTCTGCCTTAACAAGATGCTTAAGACCTTACTTGGACATGAGTAAACTAAAGAATCTAATGCATGAAATCGGAAGATACATGAGAATGAGATAGTTTGATGCATAGAGAGTTGATCCACTGCTTGAGAATCGTGAGAAAAAGCCTATATGATAGTCGTTAGTAGCCCTTAATTCATCACTTTACACACTTTCGCTGTTATTTCAATTGCGATAGAATTGCTGTCTCCGCAATTCTGCATAAGTTACAATTCTGTCTAGCTGTTTTTGCTTTCATTTATTAATCTCGTCTCTTCTCATTTGAGTTTAGCTTTAACTTGCACGTGTTTATGTTGCTACCCTCTCCGTATTCAGTAGGAAATAGACAATTAAAAACCAATTCTACCCCATCAAATCCACCCCTTCTTTCTTAACAAATACACTTCGCGAATAGCTAAAAATAAGTCTCTGTGGGAAAACGAATGAAATATACTTACTACTTGCTATAAGACCATGTATGCTTGCATGTTCTGAGTGCTCTCTTTACCTTCTTGCTTATTTATTTTTAACACATTGAGCACGCAACAGAAAGCTATTAGAAGTTTCCTAGGACACGCAGGTTTCTATAGAAGGTTCAGTAAGAACTTTTCAAAAATTTCTAAACCTCTGTGTGAGCTCCTAGAGCTAAATAAGCCATTTGTCTTCTCAAAAGAATGTTTTTTAGCCTGGACAACCCTTAAGGAAGCATTAGTCAAAGCACCTATTATAGTAGGACCAAATTGGGACCTCCAATTTGAGATGTTGTGTGATGCGAGTGACTATGCAGTAGGGGTTATGCTAGGACAAAAGATTGATAAACTAACACACCCTGTATACTATGCTAGTAAGACACTGAATGAAGCACAATGTAATTACACAACCACGGAAAAGGAAATGCTAGCTGTAGTGTTTGCTTGCGAGAAGTTCAGGAATTACATTGTAGGTACTAGGACCATTGTGTACACTGATCACTCTGCACTAAAATACCTTATGAGGAAGGCTGATGCTAAGCCTAGGTTAATTAGATGGGTATTGTTGTTGCAAGAGTTTGATCTAGACATTAGAGATAAGAAAGGATGCGAAAATGTAATTGCGGATCATCATTCTAGATTGCGGCATAATTGCGATAAAATTGCGGAAACCGCAATTTCTGATGCCTTTATCGATGAGCATGTCTTTGTATTAGCACATCGTGATAACGATGAGGAACCTTGGTTTGCTGATATTGCTAACTTCCTTGCTTCGCAGGTACTACCAACTTTCAAGGGAGGACAAAAAAAGAAGAGGTTTCTACATGAAGCTAGGAAGTTCATCTGGGACGATCCTACACTCTACAAGACATGTGCAGATGGTTTGCTGAGGAAGTGTGTGTCAGCTGCTGAAGC